>OX439134.1:29831248-30531248 GCA_949318235.1 Ecdyonurus torrentis | reverse complement strand
ATCAGAGAGAGAGAGAGAGAGAGAGAGAGAGAGAGAGAGAGAGAGAGAGAGAGAGAGAGCACATCGCGATATTTACTTTAATAATATTTGAGAAGAAAAAAGCAATCTCATATAATAAGCTTACTCCAAACTTTTCCTTTTCCTTTGTTTATTTATTTGCTGTATTATTAAGTAAATACCTGCAAGGAATACCTTGTTTCTTTGTTTTTAATGAATATATATTTTTAAAGTATTTCAAATATAAATATTTTATATATTTTTCAAGGATTTTTAGCTACTAAGCTCGTATTCGTATAAGATTTTGTGACGGGAAGTGTCCAATCTATAGCGAGGGTGAGTGCAGGGTACCCATGCTTTATAGACCTGTCCGGGGAGTCCGGATCTCCCCTCCTCCTCCTCCTCCTCCACCTCCTGCATGGCGGTGTCGCCGATGGTGCCTTAAATATAAAAATACAAAACTATATCGTATGTTTTACTCTTAAAAAGCTATAGAACACGTAGAACAGAAACTTGTCTAATATCAGGTAAAATTCTAACATGCCTGAAAATCAACGTTGATTTGTCTGTAGTCATTGATTGCTAATTTATTATCCAATATTTTACTTTCAACGTAATGACGGAACCGGTTGATGACGTCACAGCCAGCAAGGTCCATGCGTCATTAACCAAATCCGCAATAATGTAAAAAATATTATAAATCAATGACTCCGGCCAAATCAATGTTGATTTTCAACTATGTTAGAATATTACGTGTTATTAGACAAGTTTTGGTTCAACGTGTTCTATGCCTTTAATTAATTTTAACTTGTTTACGTTATTCATTGTATTTTTTGTTGTTTCCTGTCATTTGTATTTTATTTGTGTGGTACTTAAATATGATATTGACAGATATAAAAGAAATTTAATGTCAATATAAAAATAGACGCATGATGAATTACATTGCAAATTAATCATTTTATTTGAAGTTGTCAATAACATCGATAATATTTCTAACCATGTTATTGAATTATATTATTTTATCTTAATAAGTTAATGCCATAATTTTTTTAATGTATTTTTATTTTATATTTAAGATAAGATTTGTATTGGTTGATTTTGTTAATTTTATAAGCAATGACATGATATAAGATCTGTTTAGTGCAGATTGATAATATTTTAATAAAAATACATATATATATTTTTTTTTTCATTTTTTTTTTTTTTTTTTTTTTTTGCGTGCCATATTGTGTTGTCGTGCTATACACCAATCCCAGTCCTAGTCAAGACCTTTTTTAGAATAAATTCGTTAGATATACAAAGTTTTTTAAGATGCGAAAGAGCTAACTCTTCCACTGAAAAAAATAACGCTTATACTAACAAGTTACGGTTTTTAATTCAGTCATTGGTTTGCAGACTTGGTCAGTTACGTAATTTTACTACTTTTGATTAAAAAATAACCTAACGTAGGTACTTTTGATAGCAGTAACGGTAACGTTACTTTTGCAAGTAACTTTTGCCCTGTAACGACACTATACTTTTTAATATTTCAAGCAGTGAAGAAATTAAGCTTCTAAATCTTAAAGTACATTAATATGCTTTCGTCATTATATAGTTTTTCACAATTATTATTATAATTTAGATTTAAATATCTCTATTTATAATTTAGTGGGAAAAACATCAATATTTTTAACATGATTTTGAAAAGGTTTTTATTTTATAAGAAAATATTTGAAGTAAATATCGTATAAAGTAACGTTAAAAGTAACGCTAGTGAGTAACGTAGTGTCGTTACTTTTCAAAAACTGTAAAGAGTAACGTAACGTCATTACTTTTTCTTGGAGTAGTGAGTAACGTAACGAAGTTACAAAAAAAAAAAAGACCAATTCTGTTGGTTTGTACTGAAGAGTAACTGAAATCAGATGAAATTTTTTTTTATATAAAATAAAGAGGCTTTAATGCTATAAAAATCGATATTATTTAAACAATCGATTACAATACGATATCTATTGAAAAACAGACATTGTGTATAATGCAAAGAGTTGAGCTTTTGACTGAAAATCCTTTTCTTAAACATTCGTCATTTTGAAGCTTTGTGTCATTTCTTTTTTCTTCCAAATCGAAGTAGCAGAAAAAGAAAGAAAAGATTTTCACTTGCAGCTTGGCTCATGTTATACGCATCATTTGTGCCATTCAAACTCTTTTTATAACAAAAATTGAGGCTGGTAAAAAAATAAAAAGTATTTTTTATTATTATTATTCTCGTTTTTTTTTTTATATAACTTACATCAATTTGTAATATGTCATGTCAAAAATTTCATCTCTCTCTCTCTCTCTCTACAAATATTGAAACTGTATTGTAAAGGCAGTAATAATTGTGAGCTTAACCTTGCGATACATATTGACATTTGTCATATTTCCTTTCCATTAGCCTTTTTTTTTTTTTTTTTTTTTCAATCATGTGTAATGGGAATTTAATCTTGTATTAAATTTTTTATATATTTTTTTAAATATTGAATTGAATAAAGATTAATAATATATAGATTCTTATAAAAAAGTTTAAAGTAAATATTTTGTTTTTGTTATTATTTTATAAAAAACGAAAAAACGAGGAAAAAAATAAAAATAAAAAATAAAAACGTGTACAGTGACAGTAACATAAATTTTTATCTGTATTATGCCAAAAATACCAAGGTCTTTCGTGTTATAATCGATGCTTAACCGTTAAAGTGAACGAACTGCACTTTACAAATAATGTTGAAAATGACCGATCTACTTTTTCCAAGTTACCCCATCTAGTTCTTGTGTTAAAACACGTAGAAATTCCAGATTGTTCGTTTTGAGTGAAATTTGTAACGTGTAGTTTGTTCACTTTGATAGGTAAAAATTGAATATAATGTAGTACATACAGCATTACTTAACTTAAAATCTCTATATCAACTTATTGTAACCAAATTTGGAAATAGATTAGAATTTCATATCAGTGTTTATAGCCGATTGTGATGATACAATTTATCATCCTAACACTTCTGTTATGGCCGAGTAGTGCTGGCAGCTGACTCGTAACTCTGTACTCCTCACCGAGTACAGGTTCAAGCCACTGCTGGGTACGTAAGTGATATGTGCGAGCACAAAACGTCACAAGAGAAGTATTTTACATGCATTCCATGACAACACACTGTATTCAGGAGGTGATGTTATTCCACCGTCCAGCTTGCCTAAATATTTCCACGGTTTCTGTATGCTGTAATGGCAAATGCTGGGCTGTACATATAGGTTTTGTCCAACCCATGTGTGCGGTTTTCATTGATATTACAATGTCTTGGCGAGTCTAGGTGTGGCACAACAACATAAAATAGAAGAAAAATTAATGATTTGAAAGGCTAACAAAATTTTACGTAGTAATTATATTTCATATTCTAAAAGAGGACATTGTGCTGAATTGATCGATTTGCAAATATCCAATTTTTGAGTTAATTACGTATTTTTAATTAATTTTTAAAAATCAGTAATGACGTCACGGATGGTAACTTATGCATGTGGACATAGGAAAAGTTGAAGCCCGTGACGTCATTTTGTGACTTTCAAAAATTAATTATATAAAAATACTTAATGAACTCAAAAATAACAAATTTGCATATGTATCGATTCAGAGCAAATTTATCTATTAGAATATGCCAGAAAATTACCACCTTAAAATCTTAGGTCTTTCCCGTTTATTATTATTGTTGTCTCGTATATCCTAGAGCAAATGTACATTATATTCACTGATATAAAACTTCTATGTGGTTTTCAACATGTGTCAATTTGCAGATTATCCACGTGGGAAAAACTATGCATGAATTTGTCAATCGATAGGTTTTCCCACCTGGATTATATCTGCTTAGCGATATATGTCGAAAGCCCCATTGACAGCATTTGCTACTTTTCACAACGACCATCTATGTACATTTTAAAGGTCATCGCGTTATGTAAATAAATAATAGACTTTCATTTAATTGTATTGTGGTATGGTTAAAGGAATAGACCAGAGAAAAAAATAAGCTTTTATATCACAAAACACTTGATGGGATTTACATAAATAACTTTATTTTTTTCTCAAAACCCAACTGTAGCTCCATAGCAGTGATCAGAAATTTCGATTTATGCAACCTGCACAACATTTTTATGCTAAGTTTTGCATGTTTCTGACGTCATAATCATAAATAGTCACGCAAATTGCATACTTTACAGTATTTTCACGCTCTCTCGTGGGGCTACATTAACATTCTGGTAAAAATTTTTAACAGTTGTGGAGATCCCATTGCATGTTTATTCATTAACAAGCACGTGTTGTTTTATGTAGTCTATGGCTTTAAGGTGAAATTTTCAAAAATTCAAAAAAATTGGAGCAAGTTTTTTAAAAAGTTTTTACTATCTATGAATTATTATCATATAATATTAATATTTTTATGTAATTATGTCTCGCTGATAAAAACAGTTCATCAAAACTGGGTCATCGATTTGGTGCGGAAATAGTGAAAACAGAAACTTTATTTGCATATTAATTCTTTCTATATTATATAATATATGCTCACGGACAAAAATAACAACGTAATAATTGTGCTGGCTCATTTTCAGCACAATTTGTTCTACACAGCATAATTAATGCTATACTTCATAATAATTATGTTATATGGCATAAATATTAAGTTGTACAGCATAATTAATTGTGTAGTTCCAATTTAGTATAATTTGTGCTATAATGACATAAATCCAGCATAAATTACGCAATTCATTCGTTCCGTGCTGGAAAACAAATATTAATGCTGTTCGTAAACCCTGCTCTCTGCACTAAAAATGACGATCGCCTATGGTTATTCAAATGGAATGCGCATTTTTTAGTGCAAGAGATCAGGGTTTACGAACAGCATTACTGTAATTTTCATGAATTAAAATGAATAGAAAAGAGGGGTTTGTTTAAAAAAAAATGTAATAATATTTTTAATTAAAAAAAAATATTTGTGTTAAAATTTGGCACTATAGTTTGAATTTTCACATTTATATGTTATTTTTAAAGTGGAATAACCTAAATATTTTATCGTGTTTGCGGTGTTTGACATAAATAAACTTTTAAGTAACATTTCATCTTTACTTGATGTTAATTTTATATTTTATATTCAGTTTGTCAGATATTAGCCGATCACCTGCTTACCTAATGAAAAAAAATATATATATAAAAATATAGTAATTCACAACTTCTTGTGCCGATTAACTCACATTTCTTGTACAACCAGGCCAAGGTAATGCGCAGGTTGAGTAAAGCTGATATTTCTCGTAGTCTCTAAGATGTAGGTCTAACAGACTTTGTGGTGGTGATGAGAAACAGTTCACGAAGCCGTTAATTGCAGCTGCTCATTATAATAACTCAGTTTTACCTACAGGTATAAATCATTATAATAAAATTCTTCTAGATGTAATAAATTAGCATCTTAATAAATTTAAAACGAACATTTCTCCTTCATTATGGAAATAAGACGTTATTTATGCTGTATTTATAGCATTATAGCATAAATTGTAGCTAAATTGGGACAATACTAATAGTTATGCTGTACAACATAATATTGAAAGGCGTAGAACACCTTAAAGCCATAGACCACATAAAACAGCATGTGCTTTTTAATGAATAACCACGAAATGGGATCTTCAAAACTGTTGACAATTTTACCAGAATATTAATGTAGCCCCACAAGAGAACCTGAAAATACTGTAAAGTATGCGATTTGCGTGAGTATTCATGTTTATGACGTCAGAAACATGCAAAAATTAGTATGAAAATGTGGTGCGGGTTGCATAAATCCAAATTTCAGATCATTGTTACGGAGCTACAGTTGGGTTTTGAGACAAACTAAAGTTATTTTTGTAAATCCCATCAAGTGTTTTGTCATATAAATGCTTATGTTTTTCTCTGGTCTATTCCTTTAAACAAAAAACTTGTCTAATATCCTTACATACCTAAATATCAACGTTGATTAAGGTGAAGTCATTGATTTCTAATTTATTTTGTAAATGGAAAATAAATTAGAAATCAATGACTCCAACCAAATCAACGTTGATATTTAGGTATGTAAGGATATTAGACATGCTTTTTGTTTAAGGTGTTCTATGCCTTTAAGCTATTTATCATAGTTATTATAAAGTATAAATTAATGTTGATATGAACTTTTTTTTTCAGTGTACCAGTAATCAGTAAAATAAAATAGATAATAGCATTCCAAATTATTTTCAATTATAACAATAATTCCAACTGTACAAAAACATTTCAATATTTCTAAATATCAACAAATTAATCCCGCAACTATAACTATGTAATTCTAGTTTTTCTCATTAATTTTCAATTCCACCGCAAATTCAATGAAAATGATCATTCCATTGTAATACTGTAATATCATAAAATTATCTAACTATAAATTAGTGTTTTAATATTACTTTGCAATTAATTTCTTTTAATTATAACACAAAATTGCGTACTCTTTCAACCTTGAAATTGAGCCTTCATTTAACAAAAAAATTATTAATAAAAATAAATGTTACAAATATGAAATATATAATTTTACTTTTATACTTGAATGAAAATAATTTATGATGGTCATTATTATTAAAATGAATTGTTTTTTAATTGTCACTTGAATATTCAAGTATCAATTGATAATTAATTAAACTTTTAGTATTGATGTATTACTTGTAATAAATGTTAAATATTATCATGTATGTAATTATTAAAATTTTAATTGTAATTTGGTATGAATTATTTTATGTTTAATTTATTACTTTTTTTTTTAATATTGTTTAATTTTTGTTTTATTTCTATATCTACCTTTGTATGTTTCTCTGTCTCTGTCTCTGTCTCTGTCTCTGTCTCTGTCTCTGTCTCTGTCTCTGTCTCTGTCTCTGTCTCTGTCTCTGTCTCTGTCTCTGTCTCTGTCTCTGTCTCTGTCTCTGTCTCTGTCTCTGTCCCTGTCCCTGTCCCTGTCCCTGTCCCTGTCTGAATCTCTCTCTGTCCCTGTCCCTGTCTCTTTCTCTCTCTCTCTCTCTCTCTCTCTCTCTCTCTCTCTCTTTCTCTATCTGTATCTGTTTCTATAACTCTTTCACTCACCCAGTAATTAAAAAAAATCAATTGCGGTATCCATAATTTTTTCAATCAATAGTTATTTGTATTTTTCTTTGCTTAAAGTACTACAAGAATCAGAAACATTATTTTTATTGAAAATATTTTCATTGTTTTTACATTCAAAATTAAGTAGCCATACTTTCTGTTATTGAATATTACTGAATTGTTTAAAATATTATGTAACATTTTGACTTATTCAGCTCTTTATTTAGACAAGAAAGTTAATAAAATCTTCTATCTGTCAATACTTACAAATATTTCTCAATCTGGTATCAATTCTCATATAAATATAACATCATATCTAAAAAATCAATAACCAATAATTGACAATCTATAACTTTATTATAACTTCATTATTACAAAAAAATATAATATTGGAATTTCATTTGTTAAATGACAAAAATCAAGGATTATAGATTTCTTGAAGTTGAATAAAATATTTTCCACGCTACTTTTATTTGTAATGATCTCATCAATTTTGACGTACAAATCAATCGCTCTCCCACGTCGTTCATACTTTTATTTATTGCCATATTTTTGTCATCCTTTCTTACACAGAAAAAAGGAGACTTTTAAATATGAAGACAAGTAAACTCTGGCCAAAACAAGATCGTTCCCGCCAAAAGCTGTATCCGCGGTGCTAAACCAATCAGAGAGCGTGTTATAAACCTACCAGCCAATCACAGTTGACTGTACATGGTTAATTACACTGCATCCGCTGGAACTAGTATTGGGAGAAGTGCACGGAAAACATAAATTTAAGAAATTATTTAGATACATATCAATAACTCTTTAGTACTAAACAATAACTCTCTTGCAAAAAGTTTAAAGAGTAACTCGTTAGTACAAACGTAAATTCTTTAGCCGGAAATAGTTAACTTTTTAGATTCTAAAAAGTTTAGTATGTATCTAACGAATTTATTATGAAAAAAGTCTAAATAATAACTCTTTAGATAATTTTTTCGTGTGTATGAAGTTGTAGAATAAAGTTATTTTTTACATTAATGAACTTTGTAAGACAATAAATTTTTTAATTAATATACAATAATAATCGTGTATAGCAATATAATAGTGAAAAATAATAACTATAGGTATTTGCAGATTTATAATAATTTACCAAAACATAGGGTGGTTGCATTCATGTTAAAGTCGACGCCATAAGTGACCATGGGCCAGTATGGGAAAATTAATCATTTTGCCATTTTACAAATACTTCGTAATATTTTTTAGAGCATTAATGTTTACAGGTTGAATTAGTTTTTCAAGTATGCAAGAAAAATTTTATTAATTAAAAAATAGCTAATTTTCCAAAGAAAATAGCCAAAAAACTACGTTTGTCCTATGCTCGAGCAATTTTATTCATTGCTCAAGAAGAGCATCAAAAAGCATTCAGAATGACGTCATGCGCACACACCCTATAAAACAAATTAAAGATCCTATTATGTTGAAGAAAGCATTGAAAATGCTATTGTTTAACAAACAATATTATCTTATTGATGAATTTTTACAAGACTCAAATATAATCTACTCGCTCATTTATGTACAGCATTTTGTATATTTATCATATTAAATATGTTCTTTAAAATTAAGTCATATTGAATATCATTTCTAATTGCATCAACTGTTACAATAACCTAATATGATATACATTTTTGTGTATTATGATTGTAGGATGAAAGAAATGATTAAATATATATTTTTTTAAAGTTTAATTTGACTCACTAAATGACCCCCAACAAAGTATTTGGCTATGTCAATACATAAGCATATAAAATTTAATAACATAATTTATTAATTTTAATTTTTGTTTGTGCACTGCTGTGTTTTTGAATAATAATGCTATAAAAATACAATAAATATACGTACACACAAAATTTTTTATGACTTTAAAAAAAAAAATCTTCAAACCGTTTGCTATTGCCTTTTGTAATTTCAAATTTATTGTATACTGCAAATAGAACTACTTCGAACGTAATAGGCATGAAACATAAAAAAAAAAACTCGTAAAGTTTAATTTTCTGTAATTATGTGTTATAAAGCATGATCTGTAAAATCAAAATTGACGCAAGTTTTTTCTAATCATATATTTGTTTGTTGTTGTTTGTTATCCTAAAGTGACGTGATTGGATGCAATAAATTATGATTATCTAATGATCAAAAAAATAAAAATGAAAACTAAAATACCAAATAATAATAAAATAAAGTTTTGTACTTTTAAATATATGAATAACTTTTAGTTCATTATAACTGAATTATAAACTCTGCTATTTAATTAAAAAAAGTCATATTTAACAATTCAAAACAAATATTTTATACATATTATTTGATATTGATAAATTTTTTTAATCATACTAATCATTAAAATAAATATAATTAAAATATAAAATTTGATAAAAAAATAAATTTTATAATATATATATATATATATATATATATATATATATATATATATATATATATATATATATATATATATATATATATATATATATATACTCATTATTATAACAATACCCAATATGTCTATATATTTATTATTAATTCTATAACAATATAGAAATATCCATATTATTATATTATTTAGATAGCTCATAATTACTTTATTGTATGTATATATACTGTGTATGAAAATAATATATAATTTGATATTTCAAACACATTTTATCGTACATATCATAGACACACGTTGTACTGTACTGTGTACGCAGTGTATAATAATATTAATGTATGTAACATGTAAAACGTGTCAAATTTTAAACATATAACATGTCAGAGAGATTAGAAGGGATGCGATGTTTTTTTTTATTGTTGCTTGAATTTGTTATACATATATACAGAATAATTGAAAAACGTTAGATTTTTAATTTTTAATTCATACCTAAATATCAGTTTTGGAGGTTAATTACTGGGATAAAATAAATTATATTACTTATATGCTGGTTTTATAGTGTGTTGTATTTACATAAAAGTTGACGCCTTTTGTCAGCAGTATAACATGGGTTTGTATGGGTCAATGCTACATACTGGAAAATGCTAAGCAGTATTTTTGAGAGCATCGATGTATGTTAACAGTTTGAATTATATTTTTAAGTATTGAAAATAATAATAAAACTCTAAAAAATGGTGCATTTCTTTAGTTACGAATACTAACTTATTTAAGATATTCACTTTTAAGTTATTATGAGTAGCTAAAATAATGTATTTTAGCAAGTTGGTAAAAATAGCTAATTTAAGTTTTTTAACAGTTTTTTAAGCTATTTCAAATTAAATTAGCTATATTTAATAATTTGCTAAAATGCATTATTTTAGCTACTCATAATAACTTAAAAATGTATATCTTAAATAAGTTAGGATTCGTAACTAAAGTAATGCACCATTTTTTTGAGTGAAACTAAATTTCCAAAGAAAATAACTAAAAACCAAGTTTTTTTTATGCTGAGTACGGACTATAGTCTCGAGAAGCTAAGAATGCTTTAAGGTCACTTGAAAACTGACCAATTGATTATTTGTACAATATAACTATAGTACGCTATTTTGGGCGATTGTTTAAAAAGTCGACCTATCACCCACATTGTTAGAATGTCGGGACTTGATGAACATGCCTATACTGATTATAACGCGATAATGTTTAGAAAGGAAAAAAAGTTGTGCTAAACACCTTTTTTTGCCGTAACTTTATTTTTAAATTAAAACTATAATTTTGCAGTAATTTCAAGTTTAGATTTGCATTTTTAATGAGTGTCTAAATACAGTTGAAATAATATGCAAACAACATACTGAGGAAAAGTGAAAATACTAAAAAATTGACCAAATGATTTTGTAGCTATCTTCTTACATTATTACCTTTTTCGAAGCCAATTCAAAATAATTTTCAGTTGTAAAAAAAAAAAAAAAAAAAAAAAAAAATTAAAACTGAAACTGAAACTTTCTGTTATTGCGGTTCAAATTTTACGCTTTAAAAAAAAAAAGAATAAGAATAATAAAATAAAAACACTCTTTTTCATCAAGGTTTATATTCCGCATTCTATATCTATGACTGAATCAAAATCATACAAAAACACAAAAATAATATATTCTATTAATTTTTTAAATTGTATTCAATAATTAATTAGAAACTCCATACATTTTAAAAACATTAAATTATTCGTATAAACTAAAAATTAATACCCATTAAGAGCTGCAATGTTATAAATTGGAAATAATTTATTCATTAAACCTGCCTGTCATTTGTAGCCAGAGCAGTATGAATGAAACGTTAAATACTAAAATCCCCCAACACTCTAACTTAACGTAGAGTAAAAGCTAAAAACCCAAGCACTGTATGTATATGTCATTTATTATAATATAAAATATGAAATTCTATGGTATAAAACGTTTTCTAGCAATTTCTAATTTTATACGCAGAAAATTTATGAATAATTTTAATACAAAGTTGTAAATTGTAATGTTTTTGACGTGAAATGTAACAAAATAAGTTTATTATTTTGAACTATAATTATAAAACGTAGGTGCTGTTTATGTCCGAAATAGTAGAAAATAAATGAAGTCACATATTTATTCTATTTTATATGAAAATCTATTAATAGCATATCGCAGTTAATATAAATACTTTTCTTCTTTATGAGACTGTTAAATTTTTAGTTCAGTTTTAATTATAGTCTATACATTAGAAAATTTTAAGGAAAGCGTTCTTATTAACTTAGGATTTCTTAAAGTGTCTGGAAGTACTATCTACGTTTGAAGGTGACGTCGCGTGAGGGCTATGACCAATCATAAGCATGAAAATTAGGGGAAAACAATCGGTTAAATAAATAAAAGTTGTGGCAGCACAAAAAAAAAAAAAAAAAAAAAAAAATGTACATTGAATTTAACGAATAATAAAAATAAAAAAATTATAATATACGTTAAGGTACGTAAAAAATGGGAACTTTTAAATGGCTCATCCAATGATATTTGTGTCACTTCTTTCCAAACAGGATGTAGGGATAGAAAGAAGGCGGAATTTTAATGATGCAAATTTTTAAAATTTTATTCTCAATGTTATTATTTTTAAATCACCTTTTAATTAAGGTCATTGGCCCTGAAATTCTTACTATAGGTAGCTGTTACTGTTAAGTATCAAAAGTTTTTAGAAAGTTATAGCAGAGGACAAATTAGAGTTAACGTTATCGTTAAAGTTATAGTCTTAAAGGCATAGACAAAATGAAAACTTTAGCATTTATATCACAAAACACTTGATGGGACTTACATAAATAACATTAATTAGTTTCAAAACCCAACTGTAACACCGTAGCTGTGATCAGAAAATTTTGATTTATGCAACCCACACAACATTTTTATACTAGTTTTTACCTGTTTCTGACGTCATAAACAGAAATATTCACGCAAATTACATACTTTACAGTTTTTTTTACGCTCTCTTGTAGGGCCACATTTACATTCTGGTAAAAATTGTCAACAGTTTTGAAGATCAATTCATTAAAAAGCACGTGTTGTTTTATGTGGGCTATGCCTTTAAGGTTAACGTTATAGAAAATTTAGGTAACGACTACAAGACTGATAAATAATACACTATATATATTTGTATCCAAGTATAACAACATAGGAAATCCATTTTAGCTCTATTTATTTCAAGTTATTCTTTTACATGTATTATTTATAAATAATCGCATAATAAAAATTACTGATACATAACGCCACAATATTATAAAATATAAATTTAAATTTTCTATATAAAAAAATATATAAAAAAACTATTATAAATATACATCAGCATTGCAAATATATATTTTATTATAAAAAATATATACATACAAAAAAATACATGAAATAGGAAAAATGTACTGCATAGATAAATTCATCAATATACAACTCAATTTTTTGTGTAGTGTTTATTATTATTTATTGAGATCGTAACATGATATATATTGAATTGTAAATTTTATTTATGTAAATTATTTTTTTACTATGGCCGTATTATGATATATTGACACTATTGACTAATAAAGGAACAACAGTTTTAAGGCCGACTATAAGCGATTTCGGTCACATCCGCTTCCTTTTCTCCTTACTACGCATGCGCAGTAAGTCGAAACGGAAGCGGATATGAACGAAATTGCTTATAGTCAGCTTCAAAACAGTTGTTCCTTTATCAGTCAATACTGTATATGATAAATATTTATATTTTGTGTATAGTCACCTTAATATGGATTATTGACATTTAATATCAAAGTTATTATATAAAAAATTGGAAATAAAATATATTATATATATGGAAAGAAATGTAATTTTTGTTTGAATTTCGATATACCTCTCTACGTAAAAACTGCCCATTATAAAACACTTCTAAGCTTCTGTAGCATTTCTCTATACCAAAATTTTTTCTTAACAATGTAGTTCAAGTTTCCGGCAAAACAATTGAAATATAAACAACTCTGCTTTTTTTTTTTTTTTTTTTTTTTTTTTTTGCGCCATTGATTTTTATGCAAAATAAACATGGAAGAAAAAAACATTGCATATTGTAAAAGAGAACATTGTCTTGAATCGATTGATTTGCAAATTTTTAATTTTTGAGTTCATTAGGTATTTTTTAATAATTTAAAAAAAAAATTGAAAAATGACGTCATAGCAAATTATGCATGTGGGTATTGTGTGTATAGAAAAACTTACTGCCTGTGACGTTATTTCACGACTTTCAAAACTTAATTAAAGAAAAAACTTACTGAAATCAAAAATTAGATATTTGTATATCAATTGTTAAAATCCAAAGTGAGAAAATCTTAAAGGCGTAGAACATCTTGAACAAAAAACATGTTTAATATTCTAACATACCTAAATATCAACGTTGATTTCGTCGGAGTCATTGATTTCTAATTTATTTTCCATTCACAAAATGATAGCTGCGGGTTTGTGACGTCACAGCTTACCTGTTTCCGTGCGCGTGGACTAGTAAGCTGTGACGTCATAAACCCGCAGCTGCCATTTTGTAAATGTAAAATAAATTAGAAATCAATGACTCCGGCCAAATCAACGTTGATATTTAGGTATGTTAGGATATTAGACATGTTTTTTGTTCAAGATGTTCTACGCCTTTATATACATACATATCTATTGATTCAGGATGACGTCTTCTTTTAGAGTATGCAATAAAATTACCACCAATATTTTTTAGTCTTTCTCATTGTTTATTTATTGTTACAATTTAAAATGTATTAAAAACAACAACCTATTTTCCTAGTCTATAGATTTTGATCAAAATTACAATAACATTAAAGTTTATTAAAGTCTTGCTTAAAGTTTAAAAATACAATAAAAGTTTATTAAAATATATTATCTAAAAATAAAATGTTATTTATTTTTAATTTAAAACATAAAAAGTACAAAAAATACCCAAAATAATGATAATAAAAAAACATCTGCATTATAGTGGGATAGAAAGTACGCGTAAGATATATAATATGAAGGCAGGGAAAGTATAAATCTATGTTATATAAAAAAGTCGACTTAATGTTAATGTATCTCGTGCTCTTGGAATTATCTTTGTGGTTTTGTGAATCTCATTATCATTTCTTGCGGTTGTCGCGCCAGATCAAAATTACCTGCTAGCGTACAGAATAATAAATTAACTTCGTGAACTAATGTTGTATTACTTATGATGTAATCAATATAAGATTGTATTTCACTATCATCAGTGTTTTATACGTTACTTTGGTGACTTGAAATATAGATGTCGTAGTGGAGAGTATGTGTGTCTCGTTTTTTATCGCGGTAAGTAAAATGTGTATCTCGTTTTTTGTCACGGGAAGCAAAATGTGTATCTTGTTTTTTTTTACGAGAAGCTAAATGTGTATCTCGTTTTTTATATTGAAAATCAAAATGTGTATCTTGTTTTTTATCATGAAAAGCAAAATGTGTATCTCGTTTTTGTCACGAGAAGCAAAATGTGTATCTCGTTTTTTGTCTCGGGAAGCTAAATGTGTATCTCGTTTTTTATCTTGAAAATCAAAATGTGTATCTTGTTTTTTATCATGAAAAGCAAAATGTGTATCTCGTTTTTTATCATGTAAAGCAAAATGTTTACCTCTTTTTTTTAGCACGAGAAGCAAAATGTGTAAGACGAGCGTCATCTACATTACGTTTGGAAACGAATTACACATTTTGCATTTTGCGACAAAAAACTAGATACACATTTTGCATTTATTGACAAAAAACGAGATACACATTTTGCTTTCCGTCACAAATAAAAAGATACACATATTTTCCACTTCAACATCAATATGCTCCTATAATAATCTGCAGTTCATAAATAACCTATTGTACACCATGAAAGAATTTTTTTATGAGTGACCATTTTTACATTAAAGGCATAGAAAACATGAAACAACATGTTCTTTTTAATCATTAAACACAAAATGGGATCTACAAAACTGGTGATGATTGTTACCAGTTAATGTGGCCCCACAAGATAGCGTGAAAAAACTGTAAAGTATGCAATTTGTGTGAACATTTCTGTTTATGACGTCATTAACAGGCAAAAACTAGCATGAAAAAGTTGTGCGGGTTGCAGAAGTTGACATTTTCTGAACACTGCTATGGCGCTATAGTTGGGTTCTGAGACAAATTAATGTTATTTATGTAAGTCCCATCAAGTGTTTTGTGATATAAATGCTTATGTTTTCTTCTGGTCTATGCCTTTAAGTAGTTAAATGGTAAATTACACTTTCACAATCTTGTAAAGTCTTGTATTTACTATTCATTATGAACCGAGTAAAAATCATAATAAAACAGAATTTTAAAATTCGATCGACACATTTAAATAAAAAATTATTTATACAATTTATTTCACAACAGAATTTTTATAAATTGTAAGCAAAAGAATTTTTTAATAAATCCTATTTAATATAAACATAAAAATTTCGTAAAATATTTTCTTTTTTTTTTTTTTACATAAAAATCACGTAAAATAACGTACATTATGTACAACCAGTTTTATACTTTATTGTATAGAATTAATCAAAAATATTTAAAATTCAGAAAGCTTATACATTATAGTTATATATATATATATATATATATATATATATATATATATATATATATATATATATATATATATATATATATATATATATATATATATATATATATATATACATACTGTATAATATATAAGATAAAAAGTACGTGTTGTATAAATCCAAGATGGCGTTCTTATTGATTTAACATAGAATGCGCATTGACGCGTCACTATATACTTTCTACGATACAATGTGTGTGTGTGTATATATATATATATATATATATATATATATATATATATATATATATATATATATATATATATATATATATATATATAGTTGTTATATTTTACATAGTAAAGGATTATGTTCGTTGAATTTAAATGAGATATTTAATCCATACGCACTCTCAAAAACACTAACGTAATATTTTAAAATTGTATACCGCAGCGTTAATTTGCTAATTATTATTGTAGTGTTTCTAGTTTGTTTTTTGTTGGTTATCATAAATTTTTATTATCATTATTTTTTAATTGCTTGATGTATGATATTGTTTTAATTAAAAAAATTTAAGACTATTTTGATAGTAAAATAAAATTGACCATATTTTTATTTTAAAATGTGGTCTACGCAATTTTAATGCCAGATTACTGAAATAAAATTGTTATTTTAAAAGTTTTAAAATTTGTAAGGCGTAATATTTTAGCTTTTTTTTTTTTCTAAGTTCATTGTACACTGTATGTAATAGAAAATTTTACTCTATTGGCTTGAGTAAAGTTTAAAACAAAATTTGCTATGAGAGAGTGTGTCCATTTAGAATAGTTAATTACTATAGCCCTGCTCTCATTAAAGAGTAAGTTCAGGGGTCACCACATGGCTTTTTCAATGTTAGATAATGAGATGAACTGTTCATTGACTCACATATGATGCCCCAAAGCCCATCAGTAGCCCCATGGTAGCCCCTTAAACTTGCGCTTATCCTGCGAGATATGCAACCCGCTACAACATTTTCTATAGTAAAGCCGTAACTATGACGTAAAAGATTCGGGAAGGGTTGCATATCTCGCAGGATGATCACGAGTTTGCGGGGCTACGGAAGGGCTTTTGGTAATCATATGTGAGTTTATGAAAAGTCCATCTCATTATCTAACATTGAAGAAGCCATCTTGTAAACCCTGAACTTTCTCTTTAAAGCTGAAAATGTGGTACTATGGTTATTAAAGTTGTAAAAACGTTTCTTTTTTATTATTTTTTTAAGGTATTTAAGAATTAAAAATGTTTTGAACACACATTTGAGAGTTACTGAGTAACATTTTAAATTACGTTTTTTTTTCTTCTTTAATTTTAGCTCTTAAGCTTAATGATGATTTGAATAAAAAATCTCTGATTGTTATCAGATGGCTTATTTCTCTTCACTCATCCTACAGTACATTCCAAATATATCCGCTTACATAGGTTATTATTTTTTACGAAAACAAACAGAAATAATAGTCACATACAAACAAACAATATTTACAAAGTAGAAAAACAACAACAATATTATAAAGGTAGTCGATATATATTATAGTATTTGTTTTAAAATGACATAAAAGAGTACGGAGTCAACTTTTAAATTTCTATAACTTTTGCTATAACTACTTCCTTTAAACCATTTCAGAAATCATTTAAGGGAGAAAGTGACGGGCTGATATCTCACAAACTTAAAGAAATAGATCAGAAGAAAATATAAGCATTTATATCACAAAACACTTGATAGGACTTACATAAATAACTTTAGTTTGTCTCATAACCAAACTGTAGCTCCGTAGCAGTGATCAGAAATTTTTTATTTATGCAACCAGCACAACATTTTCATACTAATTTTTGGCATGTTTCTGACGTCATAAACATGAATAGTCACGCAAATTGCATACTTTACAGTATTTGCACGCTCTCTCGTGGGGCTACATTAACATTCTGGTAAAAATTGTCATCAGTTTTGAAGATCCCATTTCATGTTTATTCATTAAAAAGCAAATGTTGTTTTATGTGGTCTATGGCTTTAACGGTTTTGAAATACAAAATTAACATGAAGTAAATCTGAAATGTTTCTCGGAAGGTTAGTTATGTCACACACATGGAGATACCAACTAAAAATGGAAGTTACTCTACTTCAAAGATAACATGTAAATTTGAAAATTCAAATTTTAGGGCCAATTCATAGTTTCAAATTAGAAACTTTATCAAAATAAAAAATATTATTTAAAACGTATAGGTGGAACTAAAAAAATTATTATTTTTTGATACATTTAATTTCATTAAAAAAATATAGCATTTGTTTTGATGGATATAAATTACGTAGAAAAAAGTATTATGAAAATATATATAGTTCCTCTTTTGACTATTTACGCTCCAAGTCGGTCACCCTCCTTAATACAAATAAACCTGGTATTACTAAATTGGGTTTAACAGAAATAAAATAGACTTGATTTTATTAATGTTTCCAAATTATATGTACAGCTCTGGCCAAAAGTTCCCGAACGGGGCAGCGGCGGCCGCTGCGTTTTCTCATAAAGATAACATAGGGTGGTTGCGGGTTGCCTATGCAAATCGTTCGGAAACTTTTGGCCAGAGCTGTACATATAAAGGTGTTGATATAAAAGTTTTAAGTGCTTTCTATAATTTTAAAAAAGTGTAACCATATTTCATTCATTAGACCTTTCAAAAAATTCCCCCATTTCATATCTTAACATTGAAAAGTATTCTAAAAAGGTCTTTAATTCATTTGAAAGCTTCAGAGAAAAGATTTTAAAACACAACAGTGAATATTACTCCGCTATTCAATTGTAATTTTACTTTGGATTTTCCTCGTTTTAATGGGAAATTTTTAAATGTAGTATTACGCGGGTAAAATACCCCTATAGAGAAATGAATTAATTTTTAGAAAGTTTGATGTAAATTAAATAATGTGGTTAAAAGAAAGAGACAGAGAGACAGAGAAAGATAAAACATTAAGAAAGTTGTGAATGAGAGGGAGGGGGGGGGGGGAGGGGCGGGGAGTTCAAACTTTTCAATTGTTCTTAAAAGATGAAGAACTCTTAAGGAATGTATTCATTAGACTCATTTCAGAATTCAGAATTTAAAATGAACGAACGAACGAACGAACGAACGAACGAACGAACGAACGAACGAACGAACGAACGAACGAACGAACGAACGAACGAACGAACGAACGAACGAACGAACGAACGAACGAACGAACGAACGAACGAACGAACGAACGAACGAACGAACGAACGAACGAACGAACGAACGAACGAACGAACGAACGAACGAACGAACGAACGAACGAACGAACGAACGAACGAACGAACGAACGAACGAACGAACGAACGAACGAACGAACGAACGAACGAACGAACGAACGAACGAACGAACGAACGAACGAACGAACGAACGAACGAACGAACGAACGAACGAACGAACGAACGAACGAACGAACGAACGAACGAACGAACGAACGAACGAACGAACGAACGAACGAACGAACGAACGAACGAACGAACGAACGAACGAACGAACGAACGAATAGAATACTACTTTCAATTTTTCTATAGCACCTGTGTTACTCAGCATAACATTATGTTGTATTGCATAATTAATTCCCAAAAAGCAACATGTACACGATATAACACAATAATTATTCATTTCTGCATAAATTACGTCATTTCTATTTCCATACCCCTGTCATGTAATGTTCCTAGGCAATATTACTTAATGCTGAATAAAATTTAAATAGTTGACCACTTTTATTTTGAAGTGCCAAAGATAACATCTCACAAGTACACAGTTATCATAATCTTAATGACGACTACTTATATTTCATCAAGTCTTTTTTTTATACAACATTTAAATAATTTGCCGTTCGCGTGAATAAAGTACATAATTTTTTTTGATAATTATAAATGTAAAATATTACACTGTATATTTAAGTACTTTTTTAATTTCTAATATATATATATATATATATATATATATATATATATATATATATATATATTTAAAATATAGAACTCATTTTTATTTTACTTATTCATAAAAATATATTTGCATATCGGCGTTTATGTGTTTTTAATTTTTATTCCACATAACTTTTGTTTCTTTACTTTAATTGCTATGATCACAGTATGATTGGAATTCGTCGTCGGCTTGAAGTGTGTGTCGTATAATACATAATATATACGTATATATACATCAAAAAAAATTTTTTTTTTTTTTTTTATTATTATTATTTTTTTTAGCTTTATTAAAAGAGGATGTAATGGTCAAAATCTTATCAAAAACTTTGAGCTTTACGAAATTTTCACTCTCAGCCGACGAATTTATTTTGTCTATTAAAATGACCAAACATGAAATTTGATATAATTATACTTTATTATCAATGAATTATACACCAACACATTTACTTTGTATTTATTTTCATTTTGCAAGTTGAAATAACACGTTTCTGACGTCACAATGTACCGGTGACTGTTATTGGCTGACTTATCACGTGACCATACTGGTGACTGTGATTTGCTGTTGAGTCACCCAATCACATTCACCGGTCTTGATCACGTGATAATTCAGCCAATCACAATCACCGGTACATTGTGACGTCAGAAACCTGTTATTTCAACCGTCAAAATGAAAATAAATACAAAATCAATATGATGGTGTCTCATTCATTGAAAATAGGATATTGTAATTATCAATCTAGTATTCTAAATGATAAAAAAATTAAGTACAGGGGTTTTAAAGGTGCGAAAGAAAAGAAATACAATTTTATTTCTTATTTCATTAATTTATTTTTTAATATTTTAATTTTTGGTAAAAAAATTTCTTGCTGTCAGTTATAATTAAATAAGTTAAAAATAATTTTTATGGTAGAATATTCTTGAAGAATATATTTGAATAATTAATAAAGGAAACTATGAATTAAAAATTATTACACGTAATTAAATTTATTATTGTTTTACTTTTTATCAACATTTAATTATATATTATTATTCTAAAAGCTAATGTTTTATTTATATATTATTATATCATAATATAATATATTTTAAATTTACTATACGACGTTAAGAAATAAATTATTTTCTCATTATTTTTAGAAATATGTAAATTTTTAGGCAAAGAAAATTATATTATATTTACTTTTTTAGTTTAAAATATTTAAAAGCGAGAGAGGGAGAAAAGAGAGTGACAGAGAGAGAGAGAGAGAGAGAGAGAGAGAGAGAGAGAGAGAGAGAGAGAGAGAGAGAGAGAGAGAGAGAGAGAGAGAGAGAGAGAGAGAGAGAGGTGGGGGTTGTGAGAATGAGGTGACTCAATTTCTAAAATTTTACATATTTAAAACAATGCAAATTAATAGGGTACTTCTAAAAAGAAGTGAAGAAATTCCATTCATTTTGAGAATGCAATCCTAATTAATTATAAATAAAAATAACATGCCGCACACAAAACTTTTGTATAAATATTTTAAAGGTGTCAAGAATTTTCTGCACCCTTTTCTTTCTTCCCTTTTTTTTTTTTTTTTTTTTTTTTTTTTCTTTTTTTTTTCTTTCCTTTCCTTTCCTTTCCTCTTTTTTTTTTTTCAATTAAAAACACAGAAGGCAGGAAAAAAAGAAACTAGTATTCTAAATGATAAATAGGGGGAAAAGAAAGTGAACAACATTAAAATTCAGAAAAGAATGTTATTTGAACTTATGTAATAAAAAATGCAATAAGGAAAAAGAGGAACACAAAAAATATGCGAAAAGAGAAAATTCTTTTATAAAAGAGGGGAATTTAATTTTAATCATTGCGCATGAAGAAAAACTCAAAGTGGAGATTTTTTTCTTTGAAGAAAATGATAAAAGACAACGAAATGTTGTTAATTGATTGCTAATAAATGAAAACAATAATGCAATTAATAAGAAAGATACAGGGTGTTCCCTATAACAATAAGTATACAATAAGATACAGGGTGTTCGCTATAACAATAAGTATAGTGGTATTAAAATAGCATTGAATATCTCCGTAAATTTTTAAGCTATTTGGATGAAACCACCACCTAGAGATAGGGAAAATGTACATATTTTTTTCTCTCATACTCAAATTATTGACAAACCTTATGGCTTTCGACTCTAGAGGGAGTGAAAACCGAAAACACGATTTACAATATTTCCGTTTCAATGCTTTTTTTCTGACGAAAAAAAAAGAGAGGGTTTTCAATATATTTTTTTCATGGCTTTCCCACCCCCCCCCCCCTAGTTAAAAAAATCAAAAATCATTTTTGAAATGCCATTTCTTTTGAAATTAGGGGGTAAAATGTATTTTTGATCTTTACATGAAAAGCCTGAAAAGCAAGCATTTTTTTTTTTTTTTTTTTTACAACTTTTTAAGAAAGCATTGAAAAGGATATAGAAAATCATATATTTGGTTTACACCCCCTAAAGGGTTGAAAGCCATAAGAGTTGTTAATGATTTGGGTATGGAAAAAACTTGTACATTTGTCCTATTTTTGGTTGCCTAAAAGACAAGATATCTCTTATAAACAATGAGGGAGACAGTTATATTAAAATTGTAGCCTCACAAAGTAGTATTCGTATGTTTTATAAGAATTGGCTATTGATATTTGAATGTTTTAACAGAATGGGCTATTGGTTTCATCCAAATAGACCAAAACTACATGGAAATATTCAGTTTTATCACTACTCATCACTGTACAATTGAAGTCCTATTAACATGGTGACATACTTTGTAGCAAACAATAAAATTAATTACATTCAAATTCAATGCTTTTTTAAAGGGAATTGAACACAATAATATTTTTGGAGAATAATGCACTACGTATACTAGACTTTATGGTATAACAAAAAATGCAAAAAATAATAATAATAATAATAATGCTTTGTTCAATTAAAAAAACATCTCATTATATTTTAATTTAGTAAATAAGCTTAAAAAAAAGTTGAAGGACTTTGTTAATTGTAAGGTCAAACGTAATGAGATGATTCTATTTCAACGCGTACAGTGCGGTCTACTTTAATTAATATAACAAAGGAAATGGGGAAAAAAATTTCAAGGATGATTATATATATAAATTCTCCTCATTGTAAACTAGTGACAATGTGTTAGCAATGTAGCGGTCACTTTCAATCAATATCTCTATTTAGAACAATGGCACAAAAAAAGTTTAGAAATAAAAATGTGCGAGAAAATCTATTCATACCATATCAAACTGGATAACTTTTTAAAACATTTTTATATAAAAATATATGATAAAATTTTACGTTTTCACTGGGTGAAAGAAGATAGAATGAGAAGAGACAAGTTACATAAAAATAATTGCGTACTTCTACTTCTACTTTGACTTTTTTTTTCTTTTTTATTTACGTTATACATTTTAGGTTTGTTTGACTTATTTTTAGAATTTGTTAAGCATTGAGTATCTTTTTAAGTAACTTTTAGCTGGCCTCTGATAATTTGCTAGAAAGCAGTTTCCCCTTTTTAGTTTTTATATATACATACAAAATATAACTAGATGTATTGAAAGTGAGCCAATAGCAAGTTGTTTTTTATGCTTTTTATTTTTATTTTATTATTATTTTTTTTTTTTTTTATTTTTTTTTTTTGCCTGTCATATTGTGTTATTGTGCTACACCAATCCCAGTCCCAGTCAAGACATTGTCTTATCGACAGGTAAGGACTTTCCAAATTAATGGAAAAGCACACACGGGCCGGCCACGGCCTAAGTACACAGCCTAAGTACACAGCCCGGCATTCACCATGACAGCCTAGATAAACCGTGGAAACATCTAGGCAGGCTGGTCGGTGCAATAACATCAATCATGCACCTCCCGAATACTGTACGCCGTCATGGAATGCATGTAAACATGCATCGTGCAACGTGTTGTGCTCTCACACTTCACGTACGCACCCAGCAGTGGCTCGAACCTATACTCGGTGAGGAGTACAGAGTTACGAGTCAGCTGTCTTCACCGTTCGGCCTTACCAGCTCGAGTCTAACTTGAATTATTTGTAATTACTTTCAATACCCCCCCCCCCATCTAATGATGTGCTGACAGCTTAATTATAATGTATTTATTTTTATCCGTATGTATGTATGCACATTAAAGAAAGTTCAGTAGTATTAATATTAATAGAGTATGAAGAGTAATTATGTATGCTGAACTTTTTTGTTTTATTATTCACAAAGTTTAAGTTAATATCTTGAATATTTGTTTTAGTGAGAGAGAGATAGAGAGAGAGAGAGAGAGAGAGAGAGAGAGAGAGAGAGAGAGAGAGAGAGAGAGAGAGAGAGAAGTTATAGAAATTTCGCAAACAAAACGAGCTTATATACTTTTGACTTTATATATAACTGATATTTTGAACTTCACTAAAACTTATATAGAAATCAAGCTAAGAAACTTTATGATGTGTTCAAATGTTTATACATATGAAGTTTTAGATTAAATATGAATAACAGTTATATTAATTATTACTAAGTACTTACAACAGCTTATGGTATTAAATATGTAAAACAACAAAAAATGCATTTTTATATATTTTTCATCATCAAACAATTTGATTAATTCAATAATTTGAAAATAGTAATCGTTATTGAAAAGCTTGTACACAGTTTTGCAATGCTTTAAAGGAATAGACCAGAGAAAAACATAAGCATTTATATCACAAAACACTTGATGGGATTTACATAAAAAACTTTAGTTTGTCTCAAAACCCAACAGTAGCTCCGTAGCAGTGATCAGAATATTCAATTTATGCAACCCGCACAACATTTTCATATTAATTTTTGCATGTTTCTGACGTCATAAGCATGAATTTTCACGCAAATTGCATAGTTTACAGTATTTTCACGCTCTCTCGTGGGGCTACATTAACATTCTGGTAAAAATTGTTATCAGTTTTGAAGATCCCATTTCGTTTTTAGTTTATTTATTAAAAAGCACATGTTGTTTTATGTGGTCTATGGCTTTAAGTATTATGGAATCAACGGTTATGCTGACGTCACTAAACGTTGACAATCTAACGATAAAAGCGTAAACCAAAAAAACAACAATATTGAATGTCAAACACTAAGATTCAATTTCTTATACGCTTATAATATCTTAAATATTAGCTATTGTCAATATACTTTAAATAGCATAAATTTTGTTGCTATGCATGAATGTTGCTGCATTGAGCTAGCATGATTATTACGTATTGTCCTCTTGGTGCACAGATTTAAAATATTTCAAAACATTTTAGGTAAGAATAATTTTTGCATTTAGTACCTTTCAAAACTATGGTATTTACACCTAATAAAACCATTACATTAATCTAAAAAGTTGAGAACTAACACTTCGTTATGTCAACAATTTAGTATTTCAAGTGTGTTAGAACTAGTTGATAATTAGAAAATCGTTAGCTCTAACTTTGTGATTCAATTAAGTTCTAATTATCCTATTGTTAGTGAGACAATAGCGGCTACCAGCCTGCCTGCCTGCCTTTAGTTTTGACATTTTAACTTTAATAGACAAGTATATCTTGGTGCTCACAAGTAAGGAGGGGATCTAGCTCGCGAGTTTAGCATCACTCTTCGGCATGTCAAGCATAGTAAAGTAGTGAAGGGGTGAAGAACGAATGAATGAATAAATAAATAAATAAATAAATAAATAAATAAATAAATAAATAAATAAATAAATAAATAAATAAATAAATAAATAAATAAATAAATAAATAAATAAATAAATAAATAAATAAATAAATAAATAAATAAATAAATAAATAAATAAATAAATAAATAAATAAATAAATAAATAAATAAATAAATAAATAAATAAATAAATAAATAAATAAATAAATTTATTGATCAGAGGATTACATACAGTAATATAGATCTTGTCCAAGAAAAAACAACATAGAACGAACGAACGAACGAACGAACGAACGAACGAACGAACGAACGAACGAACGAACGAACGAACGAACAATCAATGAATCAATGGTGAATTGATGGATGGATGAATGAACGAATGAATGAATGAATGAATGAATGAATGAATGAATGAATGAATGAATGAATGAATGAATGAATGAATGAATGAATGAATGAATGAATGAATGAATGAATGAATGAATGAATGAATGAATGAATGAATGAATGAATAAATGAATAAATGAATAAATAAATAAAAAAAAAATAAAATAAATAAATAAATAAATAAATGAATAAATAAACAATTAAATAAATAAATAAATAAATAAATAAATAAATAAATAAATAAATAAATAAATAAATAAATAAATAAATAAATAAATAAATTTATTGATCAGAGGATTACATACAGTAATATAGATCTTGTCCAAGGAAAAACAACATAGAACGAACGAACGAACGAACGAACGAACGAACGAACGAACGAACGAACGAACGAACGAACGAACGAACGAACGAACGAACGAACGAACGAACGAACGAACGAACGAACGAACGAACGAACGAACGAACGAACGAACGAACGAACGAACGAACGAACGAACGAACGAACGAACGAACGAACGAACGAACGAACGAACGAACGAACGAACGAACGAACGAACGAACGAACGAACGAACGAACGAACGAACGAACGAACGAACGAACGAACGAACGAACGAACGAACGAACGAACGAACGAACGAACGAACGAACGAACGAACGAACGAACGAACGAACGAACGAACGAACGAACGAACGAACGAACGAACGAACGAACGAACGAACGAACGAACGAACGAACGAACGAACGAACGAAGAATCAATGAATCAATGGTGATGGATGAATGAATCAATCAATCCATCAATGGTGAATTGATGAATGGATGAATGAATGACTAAATTACCAAACAAACAAATAAACAATCAATAAATCAGTGAAAGAATGCACATAAAGTACAAAATAAACAAACAAGTTAGTAATCAAGTAAAACAAATAAATAAACGCGTGAATAAACCAGTAAAGTTAATAATAAAGTAAACAAATAATTACAATAACTAAGTGAAGTGGCATATTTCAGTTACCAGTAATATATAGGATTAAATTTACTTCCCAGATTTCAATTTTAATAATTATTTTCATTTAAAACGTTTAATCTACTTACGAAACGAAAGCATTGAATATTATTCTTTGTTAATTTTAAACTTAATAAAGAGATAGAAAAAGCTTATTCAGATTTTCATACTAAAATTATACTCTTATATTTGAATAGTTTGAGCTTATTTCTCAAACCACATTTCGTTATTCAATGTAAACAATAATTCGTGAGTTTGGTGTGAGATGGATAACCATTTAAATAAACTAAAATTTGCTATTGTTAATAGAAATGAAGTGTGTATATTGAAAGTTAATAAGATTAATATAATTTTATATTTAGAACACTTTTGTTTAATTGGAACTACGTTCAATAAAGTAATTACATTGTTGTTTTCACTGGGCTTCATTTTTACCATAGTCACGTGAAACCATTGATCATATTACTTCACTCTAAAAAATGGTGCATTACTTTAGTTACGAATCCTAACTTATTTAAGTTAATCACTTTTAAGTTATTACGACTAGCTAAAATAATGCATTTTAGAAAGTTATGAAAAATAGCCAAATTAAGTTGTTTTAAGTTATTTTAAGTTAAAATAGCTATTGTTAATAATTTGCTATAATGCATTAATTTAGCTAGTCATAAATAATAACTTAAAAGTGATTATCTTAAATAAGTAAGTATTCGTAATTAAAGTAATGCACCAATTTTTAGAGTGTTGTAACTGCAAACACGGGCTAGCCACAGCCTAAATGTACACATCCCAACATTCACTATATCAGCCTAGATAGACCGTGGAAACGTTTAGGCATATTGTTCATTATATCAGATACAACAGATATATCAGATATCGAGCTGGTATGGCCGAGTGGTGAAGGCAGCTGACTCGTAACTCTGTACTCCTCACCGAGTATAGGTTCGAGCCACTGCTGGGTGCGTACGTCAAGTGTGAGAGCACAACACTTTGCAAGCGTTACATGCGTTCCATGACGACGCACAGTATTCGGGAGGTGCATGATTGATGTGATTGCACCGACCAGCCTGTCTAGATATTTCCATGGTTTCTCTAGGCTGTCATGGCAAATGCCGGGCTGTGTACTTAGGCCGTGGCCGGCCCGTGTGTGATTTTCTATTATTTGAAAAGTCATTACCTGTCGATAAGACAATGTCTTGACTGGGACTGGGATTGGTGTAGCACGATAACACAATATGGCAATCAATCATGCACCTCCTGAACGTAGAACCTCATCAAATAAACAAGACTCGTGCAACGTGTTGTGCTCTCTCTCTCTCTCTCTCTCTCTCTCTCTCTCTCTCTCTCTCTCTCTCTCTCTCTCTCTCTCTCTCTCTCTCTCACTCTCTCTCTCTCCCTCTCTCTCCCTCTCATGTCCTTTTATAATATACAATAAAATTACCCCTTAATTTTTTCTAGCCTTTCTCATAATGTAAATAAACAGTTGCTTAAAATATCAACTTTAAATTAATGAAATCACCCCCCAAAAAATAAAAACGTGTATTTCATATTGTGCTAATACGAGTATTAATAATATTCAGTTTACAATTAATAATTAATAAAATATGAAGTTTAATTACTATAACGAACCACTCCAGACTTAATTACTGACAGTCTAATGACTTTTGATTGCTTATTTCCTATTGTTCAAAGTTAAATGTTAATTAACACAACTTTGAAATATATTGTTAATTTTAACGCTAGCCATTAAGTCAAATTTCATACCTGACGGGTCTACATAATGTCATATTTCATATTTCTATAGCCTAATAGGTTCATGAATCCGTAGTACAGTAACAATACTGTAATTAACTCCGGAGTAGTGCACACTTTTTAAACTGATCTTATAAGGCGTCATACTAAGAAAAAGAAATCAAACTTGCGTGATATCGTGTTCAAGAACTGTCTGTCTTAATAAAGATTTTATTTATTAAAAAAAAAAATCCTTAAAGGCATAGAACATGTTGAACAAAAACTTGTCTATGACAGAAAATATGCAAACTTACCTGAAAATCAACGTTGATTTGGTGAAATCATTGATTTTCATTTTTTTCCATTATTTTGATTTCCACGTAATCCAGTTTATGACGTCAAAGTTTGCTGGTTTACGTGACGTCATTAAGTGGAAGTCAAAATAATAGAAAATAAATTAGAAATCAATGACTCCGTTCAAAACAACGTTGATTTCCAGATCTGTTAGTATAGTACCTATCATGAAACAAGTTTTTGTTCAACGTGTTCTATACCTTTAATTTTAATTTAATATAGGGTGTATGCATTCATGTTTAAGTCACCGCCATGTTGGATCACTCAATAATATGAGCTGCATAGGAAATATACTCATTTTGCCAGTTTAAAAATACTAAGCAATATTTTTGAGAGCATTGCTGTTATTGTCTCAAGTATGTAAGAAAAATAATTATAAAAAAGCCGATTTCGCAAAGTAAATAGGCAAAAATGAAGTTTGTCCTATGCTAGCAATGTTATCCATTACTCCAGTATGCCGCCTAAGTGCATTAAATATGACGTCATGCTCATACACCCTATAAAAATACTTTTATTATTTGCAAAATAACGCACATAAAAATGGCCTTTTACTAAAAATTCATGAAACAAAATCCCTTATTTGTATAAAATAATTAAATTAAACAAATAATTCTGCTATATACTGTATTTTAAGGATAAAAGGCAATTATTTAAAATATAGCTTTTTCTCTTAAATCGTATAAATTTTCCTTAACAATAAACACCCCTTTATTTTTCCACTTGAAAAAGCCTAAACAATAATATATTATTACACTGTAGTATGTTTTAAACGAAATATATCGCTCAAAATAAAGGCTGTATAATATAAAATACACTGTATAAAGAGATAAACTTTCTACTATTTTTTATTGCTAAAACATTTTAACTCACTTTAAAACCAATTTTTTTGTTTCAAATGTAAATATATTTTATTTTATAAGTTTTAGAATTTTATTAGCATTTTGTTTTGCTTTTAAGTACACTGGAAAAGTGTTCTTTAGAAAATGGGTGTTACTGGTTATGATAAATTCTTTAATGAAGAGGGTGACCAACTTTGTGTGAAAATAGTCAAAAGAATAACTTTATTTTCATAATAATTCTTTCTAAGTTATTTATATCCATCAAAACAAATACTACGTATATTGCAAATAAAGTTGAATAAATTTTTAAAAAAAGTTAAAAAAGTTTGTTTGTTTTTGTTTTGTTTTTTTAATAAAGTTTCTAATTTGACTGAAAAATTGGCACTAAAATTTGAAATTTCATATTAATATGTTATCTTTCAAGTGAAATAACTTAAAGGCGTAGAACACCTTGAACCAAAAAGTTGCGTAATATCCTAACAAACCTGAAAATCAACGTTGATTTGGCCGAAGTCATTGATTTCTAATTTATTTTCCCTACACAAAATGACACTGGCGGTCACTGACGTCACAGCTCGCCCGGTTTACGCACTTAGGATATTACACAATTTTTTTTGTTCAAGGTGTTCTACGTCTTTAAGTAATTGATCGTGAAAACAACAACCTACAACGAGAAAATAATAATAACAATTTTTAATAAGTATTTAATGCTTTCACTCGTTGTTTTTTTTTTTTTTTTTTTTTTTACAGTGTAGGTACATTTTTCAGTTTATTTATATTTTATATTTTTCAATACATTTAACACTGCATCATATTTTACATTTGATATCTCCAATCTTTGATCATTGACTTTTGTTTTAGATTTCCGTGGTGAGAAGCTGAATTGGATCGGAAGATCTTATCAGGTAAAGAGACTTTAATTTTAGTCAAATATTTATTTTTAACAGAAGCTCGTGTAAATTTTTAAATTATCTACAATCTTGCGGCAGTTTTTTTTATTATTTTTTTGTTACACTACTTAAAGCCATAGACCACATAAAATAACATGTGCTTTTAAATGAATAAACACGAAATGGGATCTTCAAAAATGATGACAATTTTTACCAGAATGTTAATGTAGCCCCACGAGAGAGTGTGAAAATACTGTAAAGTATGCAATTTAAGTGACTATTCATGTTTATGACGTCAGAAACATGCAAAAATTAGTATGAAAACGTTGTGCGGGTTGCATAAATCGAAATTTCTGATCACTGCTACGGAGCTACAGTTGGGTTTTGAGACAAACTAAAGTTATTTATGTAAGTCCTATCAAGTGTATTGTGATATAAATGGTTATGTTTTTCTCTGGTCTATTCCTTTAAAATTGTAAATATATTCCGTGAAAATACAAATTAATATATTTCCTAACTTATGGAATTATATTTCAGGAAATTTGAAAATCTTAAAGAGAAAGTTCAGGGGTTACAACAAAGCTTTTTCAATGTTAGATAATGAGATAAAGTGTTAATTGACTCACACATATAATGACCCAAAGCCCTTCCGTAACCCCATGGTAGCCCCTCCAACTTGCGCTCATCCTGCGAAATATGCAACCCACTACAACATTTTCTGTAATAAAGCCTTATTTAAATATATGGAAATATTAATAAATAACACTCTAAAAATTGGTGCATTACTTTAGTTTATACTAACTTATTTAAGATATACACTTTTAAGTTATTATGAGTAGCTAAGATAATGCATTTTAGAAAGTTAATACCAATAGTTATATTTTAACTGAAAATAGCTTAAATAAACTTAAAATGGGAGAACAGAACTGAACCGACTCGGAACTGAACCGACTCGGAAATGAACCGACTCGGAAATGAATCGACTCGGAAATGAACCGACTGTTTCAAAGTGGAGGGGATGCAGTATGCAGGAGTGGGGGTACTCTTAAAATTACTTAAGTCTGGCAACACTGCAATTAGAAAAAAAAATGTTTTGGAATTGAACCGACTTGAATTTATTTTGATTTGCAATTTACTTTGCTTATTATTTTCTTGCATTTAAACACAGGAAATGAATCGACTCAGAAATGAATCGACTGGGAACTGAACCGACTCTAAATTTTTATTTTTTTTATTAATGTGAAATGAACCGACTCGGATCTGGACCGACTCGGAAGTGAACCGATTAGTATATTTATATTTTTACTTAGTGGGAAATGAATCGACTCGGAATTGAACCGACCTTTAAAATTAAATTTATTTTATGATAATTGAATCGACTTGGATGTGAACCGACTAGTATATTTATATTTTTTACTTAGTGGGAAATGAATCGACTCGGAATTGAACCGACCTTTAAAATTATATTTATTTTATGAGAATTGAATCGACTCGGAAGTGAACCGACTAATATATTTTAATTTTTTATTTAGTGGGAAATGAATCGACTCGGAATTGAACCGACCCTTAAAATTAATAATTTTATGAGAATTGAATCAACTCGGAATTAAACCGACCCTCATAATTTTTAATTATACTTATTTTATGAGTATTAAATCGACTCGGAAGTGTACCAACTCATATATTTTTATTTTATTTTATAAGAATTAAATTACTTGGAAGTAAACTGATTGATTGATAAATGTTTTCTGTTATTAATAAATCAACTAGTCAATTAAATTAGTTAAACCATTTTAACAAAATAAACATAATATTTACAAAGACAACTATCATGAAATTCAACTTTCAGCACAAAAACTGTAATCAAAAAATATTTTAAAATTAGACAATAGAAAATTTTTTATTGACCCAGGTAGTTCACAGCAATATATACACGTTACATAAAGCATTGGTCTTGTTACACTTAAATTTAAAACAGAATACAATATAATTATGCATAATCACATAAACACTGAATTCAATAATACAAAAAAAAAATGAAAAATATCAAATAAACAAACAATAATTGATAGACAGCAGCACTTAAATTCAGTATACTTATAAATATATTTATGATTTTAGATTATTATAACTTAATTACTTTCATTTAAAATTATTATTTTAAATATTTATTTTTTCTTAATATTTAATTGTATGACTTGCATTTATAAAGAGAGAGAGAGAGAGATAGAAAGAGATTATTATCAATTATTGTGAAAAAATTACTAACATGCTACAAATTATACAGTTAAAGTAAATACGACAAATGTTGCCTATGTACTCCCTACAAACTGGACAAGATGGCAATAAATTACGCGAATTCTCTAAACAATCAAAACATATAAGAAGATGGCCATAAGGAATTAGAGCACATTTTGGTTCATGCGCGAAATGAAAGAAAAAAAAAATCGAAATACTATATAATATGAGAAGTTTAACAGTTTTTTTTTTAAATTGAATTGGCTTTGCTAAAAATTTGTTTACGTGGACAGCAGTCTCGTATTCATTAACAAATGAGAACAAAAATCATTAAGAATTATTTTGCAGTTTGCACAGTGATAGAAACTTAAATTTTTGGCATTATTGAAACTTGTTATAACAAAAAAAACTTCACGTAATTTTAGATATTCGATCGAGATAGCATTTACTTATTAAAATTTATTTTTAATTTTATTTGTATTTATCGCACGCGTTTCTAGAAATATTATCGTAAGAGAGAACGCGATGTATCGACGAAAATAATTTGGATTCATTGCCTATTTTTGGCTGAAAATTCATTATTTTTTGACTTCGCTTTAACGAAAGTTCATTGTAATGGGTTTAATTTATGCTTTTATACTTGTAAATTTCAGCGGGACTGGTGAAATTACTTCGCTATTATGAAATTTTGCTATATTGAGGTTTTACTGTTGTAGCTTTTTTTTTTCCTAAAAAATCAACAAGAAAATTAAACCCAAAAAATTAAAAACTATAGGAGGATTTTTTTATTTTTCACTTATATATTTTTTATTCTTTCTTAACCCTTAATTGCGTGCCCTTAATATATACGTATAATGAAATATGTATATATAGGAGATACACTACAATAGAAGATATTAATAGTGAATTGGAGATTTTTTTTTTTTTTTTTACAAATCATACTAAGATTCAGTACTATTTCTTTACTCATTTATTATTTTTAAATTAAAAAAAACTGTAATAAAGAATAAACGAAATAAAAATCAAAGCAATTACGTTTCAAATACTTCGTTTCGTTTTTTCGACGTTTTTTTTTTTTTTTTTTTTTTTTTTTAATGTTATAAAAATGCTGATTTTTTCCTGAAAAATGATAAAAATTGGTAAAAAAAAAAATGGTAGTTTTTTGATAAAAATGGTCAAAATATTGAAAATTGGTAACGCTTAAACGACTTCAAATTGTCCAATTCGTACTCATTTTTGGTTAAAAGTTACCTAATACTAACAGAAAAAAGTCGAGAGTACCAGCAAATCTGGTCTCTACTTATAACAATGCTTTCATTGAAAATATATTTTATTCATTATTTTGTCCATAAGAATGCAAATTTATGCAAGTCACGAATTAATAAAATAATAAATACATAAATATTTAAATATAGTTTTTTCCTGATATATATTTGGTGCGGTATTTTCACGGTTTGCAAGATTGTTATTTCTTATATATAAGATATTTGATTCCATCTATAATTTAATTTCTATGCGTACTATATTTTTACAATGGTATTTAATTTATTGCAAAATGTAATGTTGCTTTTTGTTGAATGCGGCAATACAATTATTCACTATTTATTAGGAAAATAATTAGCTACAGTATTGTGTATTTTTTTACCTTTGCATGTTTTTAATTGCAAACTTTTATTGAAACATTATAAAAACTTTACTGAAACAAAGAAATTAAAATACAATAAAAAAAAACATAGAAATAAGATTGCTGAGATTTTCTTTTTTATAATTTATTTGACATAGAAAATAGTTAGTTTTTAAACAATAAACTTTTATCATATGATATGAAATACAATTATTTAAAGAACGTTTTGCTGCAGCATAATAATATGCGCCGTTATATATATGATAACCGTTTTAGTGTTAGGTGACAATTTTTACAAACAAAATCAATCACTAATAAGTCAATGTATGCCTTATATTTTATATATTTTGCTATGGTTACTCGTTGTCAGAGAAATATTTCAATTGAATACTAATCCCGACAGCACCAAATTAAATAAACATTTAAAACTCTCGCGCTGAAAGAACACAAACAATTGCTTTTTGAAAAGTTTTGCAGTCATACTGTTATAGTTTTATTAAACTTTTATCAAGTGTGCCCGCGTAAAACTAAAATAAATGTTCTCCAAAGTTCTGTCTGCAACTTTGGTTTGGTGGTGCCCAACGAATATCATAGCTGCAAGTTTTTTTTATATATTTCTTCATACAAATAAAACCTACGTGAAATTAAATTTTTTTTTCAAATTATAAAGAATGCTTAAGGCGGTGGGGGACCGACTTGAACCGGAAATCGCTAAAAGAAGAACTATATTTTCCCAATAATTTTTTGTACATGATTTAATTCCAATAAAATGAACACTATAATTTTCAAATAAAATCAAGTAAATTTAAAATATATTTTTTAATACCAAAAAAAATTTTTATATTATATTTTTAATTGTAAAAAAGTTTCAATTTTGACTAAAATTTCCCGCTCAAATTCAAATTTCCACATTTACATGTTATCTTTAAAGTGTAATAACTTTAATATTTGATCGTGTTTTTACATGTTTGACATAAGTAAGTTGTTAAGTAACATTTCTTCTTCACTTTGTGTTAATATTATTATTTGCAACCGTCCCAGTTTGCGAGATATCAGTCGGTCACCTACCCCCTTAAAAAAACTACATAATTTGATAGTATAATAAAATTCTATAATGATTAAAAAAAATTTTTTTAAATTTTTTATTCATTTTTTTTTTTTTTTTTTTTGCTTGCCATATTGTGTTTTTCTGCTATACACCAATCCCAGTCCCAGTCAAGACATTGTCTTATCGATAGGTAAGAACTTTCCACTTAATGGAAAAGCACACACTGGCCGGCCACGGCCTAAGTACACAGCCCGGCATTCACCATGACAGCCTAGAGAAACCGTGGAAACATCTAGGCAGGCTGGTCGGTGCAATCACATCAATCATGCACCTCCCGAATACTGTGTGTCGTCATGGAATGCATGTAAACATGCATCGTGCAACGTGATGTGCTCTCACACTTCACGTACGCACCCAGCAGTGACTCGAACCTATACTAGGTGAGGAGTACACAGTTGCGAGTCAGCTGCCTTCACCACTCGGACATACCAGCTCGGTAAACACTATAAAACTATGAAACACTAACACTTTAAAAAATATACAGTTGGATCAATTTCGAGTCGATTCAAATCCCTTTATTTAAAATAAAATAATATATAGTCGGTTCACTTCCTGACTTATATAAAAACAGTCGGTTCACTTCCTGACTTATATAAAAACAGTCGGTTCATTTCCGAGTCGGTTCAAATCCCTTTATTTAAAATAAAATAATATATAGTCGGCTCACTTCCTGACTTATATAAAAACAGTCGGTTCAATTCCGAGTCGATTCACTTCCGAGTCGGTTCAAATCCCTTTTTTTTAAATAAAATAATATATAGTCGGTTCATTTCCTGACTTTTAAAAACAGTCGGTTCAATTCCGAGTCGATTCACTTCCGAGTCGGTTCAAATCCCTTTATTTTAAATAAAATAAATAAGAGTCGGTTCACTTCCGAGTCGATTCATTTCCGAGTCGATTCATTTCCCACATTTATCAAATATTTATATGAGTCGGTTCAATTACTAATTTTAAATAAAAAAGTCAATAGCAATGTTGCCAAACTTAAGTAATTTTAAGAGTACCCCCACTCCTGCCTACTGCATCCCCTCCACTTTAAAATAGTCGGTTCATTTCCGAGTCGATTCATTTCCGAGTCGGTTCATTTCCCAGTCGGTTCAGTTCCGAGTCGGTTCATTTCCTGTGCCCCACTTAAAATAACTAAAAATAGCTACTTTTAATAATTTGTTAAAATGCATTATTTTAGCTACTCATAATAACTTAAAAGTGTATATCTTAAAGAAGTTAGGATTTGTAACTACAGTAATGCACCAATTTTTAGAGTGAATGAATAACCAATAAGTCAGAGACCTTGTTTGGATTCCTGTGTAGAAGAAATAAACAAGAATAATAAAAAATATTTAAAAAAAAAAAAAAAAAAAAAAAAAAGTGAAAGCGTAAAAACCGTAAAAATAATAAAATTTAATGCACCATCATTCACACAAATTCCAATAAAATCTATATTTCCTAAAATGTTAAATACTACGAAGTGAAATATTGTTCATGAATACTTTAAGACAAAATATAAGTTATTGTCTTCTATTATAAACTTACAAATTGTAAGTATATTCGCTAAAAAAAATAATAACACTAAATCAACTTATGACGTAGGAAAACTAATCTATTTTTTATATTATATGAAAAATATGTTGGCATTATAATATATAAAGTAATTTTATACGTACATTTTATACTATATATAATATTATAAAAAAAAAGAAGCAAAAATTATCAAGATTTAAACCATTTTCATACGGGTGGTACACGGTATATAATTTATATCAATTCTTTTGTGACGTTTTTTGGGTTAAAATAATCTCTCTCCCTCTCTCTCACAGTACCATAAGCTTCTCTCTCTCTCTCTCTCTCTCTCTCTCTCTCTCTCTCTCTCTCTCTCTCTCTCTCTCTCTCTCTCTCTCTCTCTCTCTCTCTCTCTCTCATTTTCTCGTGTAATGTTACAAAATGTGAAATGACAAAATTCTTTCGTAATAAAGACATATGAACGACATACGTTACACACAAACGCCATACGTCACAGTTACAGAAAAATGTCTTAAGTCATTTAAAGTGTTTGTATCATCAATTTTCGGAGAGAGGGAGTAGGTGACCGACTGATATTTCTCAAACTAGACGGTTGCTAATTATAATATTAACACAAAGTAAAGAAGAAATGTTACTTAAAAGTTTAGTTACGTCAAACATGTAAAAACACGATCAAATATTTAAGTTATTTCACTTTAAAGATTACATGCAAATGTGGAAATTTAAATTTTAGACGCAATTTTTAGTCAAATTAGAAACTTGTTTAAATTTTAAAATGTTATTAAAACTTTTTTCGGAACTTCAAAACATTTTTTAAATTTACTCGATTTCATTTGAAAATTGTAGTGTTTATTTTGCTGGAAATAAAGAATGAACAAATAATTTTTAAAAATATAGTTTCTCTTTTGACAATTTCCGGTCCAAGTTGGTCACCGTCTACGTTAAAGCCATAGACCACACATGAAACAACGTGTCCTTTTTATTCATTAAACACAAAATGCGATCTACAAAACTGATGACAATTTTTACCAGAATGTAAATGTGACCCCACAAGAGAACGTTAAAATGCTGTAAAGTATGCAACAATTCCAGTTTGTGACGTCAGAAACAGTAAAAAATTTAGTATGAAAATGTTGTGGGGTTGCATGAATTGAAGTTTTGTGATCACTGCTGCGGCGCTTCAATTGGGTTTTGAGACAATTTTAAACTAATTTTATTAATGTAAGTCCCATTAAGTGTTTTGTGATGTAAATGCTAATATTTTCTTCTGGTCTATGACTTTAAGGAGAAGTGTCCAATATGTCCTAATACAAATCATCTTATAGCCAAAAAAAAAATTACAGTAGTTTTCAAATTTATTGTGTTGAATAACTCGCAATAAAAATTTCAGGGTGAATTACCATAAACAGAAGAATGAAATATTAAATTGGAAATATCATTGAAACTTGCATTACAATTTAAAAACTGATACGTTGAAAATGAAAAGTAACTCAAAGCCTTTTTAAAAAAAATTTTTTCAGTACTATCATTATACTTTAATTTTTTAATGTTTAATGTATTATTTTATTGGGTAAAAAATTATGAAAAAAAAAAAAAAAGTCCACTATTGACTATTTCCACGTGGCGTAGGAATTCGTTAGCTCTAAATGACAAAACTGAATACGTAACTATTCTGCCAGATCATTTCCAGCAATATTTATTCAATGCACCAAAATTAATGTAATACTGCATAATAAATATAGCAAATATCATCATATATTATGTTGTACAGCAATTTTATTTTCAGCTGTTCCAATTTTGCATAATTTATGCTATGACATAAACACATCATACATTACGTAATTTATTCTTTCCATTCTACATTGCATTATTATATTGTAGTTTTAAATTCGACTTAGGACACAATACCTGAACATTATCGATTACAAGAGGCTTCTATGTTTTTGCAATGACATTGAATGTTTTTTAGCATTATTAAAACTCTATTTTTTTTATATACAGTTCATATTAATACATCTTTTTACTCTAACAAGTCTACAGTTGCGTGCGTACGTTTTTGTATATATGTTACCCCTTCTCGTAACTTTCATTCATGTTGCTGGAAATTGAAATGTAAATACTAAAGCATCTTCATTATGCTTAAAAATCATACTTTTTTTTTTTTTTTTTTTTTAATTTCTTACCTCTTTAAAGTAAATTCTCTTTAATTAAAATATTTGCAGACAAAAATAAACGCTAGTCTGATTTAAACCAATTTTATTTATAATAGCATAATTTTTGCAATATTAAATAATAAGTATGCTCCTTACAAGTTAGTATAATTAATTAGTTGTACAGCAGAATTACAAATACAATTTTAGAATAGCAGCAACTACCCTGTTACAGATCAAAATAGTTTTTTTTTTTTAATTTCTGTAGAAAGGAAAGAAGCAATATTTAGTTTAAACAAATGAGAGAGAGATAGATAGATAGAGAGAGAGAGAGAGAGAGAGAGAGAGAGAGAGAGAGAGAGAGAGAGAGAGAGAGAGAGAGATAGATAGCAATAGCAATAATGAGACATGATTTTAAAAGCATTATAAGTTTATTTAGAATATTATGAAATAATTTTTTAAAAAAATTAAGTTTGACTATCTTTATACAACTTCAAATTTATTTATTTTATTTATTTATTTATTTTGTTTATTAATTATTATATATATTTTTTTCTTGCCATATTGTGTTATCATGCTACACTAATCCCAGTACCAGTCAAGACATTGTCTTATCGACAGGTAAGGACTTTCCAATCAATAACACCCACCTCTTATATCAAAAGCAGCAGGATAAAGACTCTGTTATTTGTTTAGGTAATTTTTGTACAACGTAATCTTAAATACTAACACATACATACTTATACACTTGAAAGTAAAAAAAAAAAAAAAAAATTATTATAACAAATTCATTTTAACTCTAAACACAAAGACGTAATAAACAGAAATGTAATTTCCTCTCAAACAAATTGTGACGAGCCATCATTTGTCTAGTGTATTACATAACCATTACATAGATGAACCATTTCTATAAAACTTTAGTCTACATTTGGTGCACAAAATTGATATTGCAATTTGTAGTATACTGTAAGAGTGACACAATGTGACCTCTTGGGGCCTTACTTTAGTTTTAAATAAACATAATATAGCACACTTGAAAATATAAATAATATAGTCTTAAAAAAATTGTAAAAAGGCCAAGAGGGAGTGAGTGTGAGTGTGTGTGAGAGAGAGAGAGAGAGAGAGAGAGAGAGAGAGAGAGAGAGAGAGTATAAAAAGAGCGTGTAGACAGAATGACAATTAATCAAAAGCTCTATCTTGACATACAATGATACAATCTGTTGTTTTTAGTTTTAAAAGTAACAAAAGGTTTTGAACATGTTAAAAGCTGATACTAACATCAACATATTATGTTTATATGATAATTAATGATAACTTTTATTTACGTTAGCTCTCACGTCAGCAAATATTTAAATAAGGATGACTACAAGAAAATTAAGGAGGTAATTTTATTTTATATTCTAAATGAGTACATGGTCCTGAATCGATATAATATATGTGAATTTCTCTTTTTTGAGATATGTAAGTATTTTTATTATTATTTTTAAGTCACGAAATGACGTCACAGGCTACAACCTAACTTATGCATGTGAGCATAGGAATATGGTATTTTTAAAGAGGCAAAATGAGCTATTTTCTTATACTAGACCATGTATTGAGTGATCCAACTTGGCGTTGACTTAAATATGAATGCATACACCATATAGGGTGTATGCGGAAGACATCATATTGATTGCACTTGGAGGCCATACTGGAGTAGTGAATACCATTGCTCAGCATAGGACAAACTTCGTTTAATCCAATTTTTTTTGAGAAATCGATTAATTTTTTGTTATTGTCATATTTCTCACATACTTGAAATACTAAGTCAACATATTTACAACACCAATGTTTTCAAAAATATTGCATAGCGCTGTTGTTCCGCTATATTGGTCGATGTCCACTTGACTTTGAAAAATATTTTTTGCTGCAAATGACCTGAAATGCGAAAATTCAAAATCTGGGGTCGATCCGACGAGTTTAATTTTTTCAAGGTCAAGTGGACATCGGCCAATAGAGCGGAACAACAGCAAATTTAGTGTTTTTAAACTGTCCAAATGAGTTATTACCCTTTGCCACCCAAGTTATTGAGTGATCCAACATGGCGTCGACTTAAACATGAATGCATACACCATATACTAAAGTTTACATTATTTTGTACCAAAATAATAATTAACACGATCTGCATACTCGTTCATTCACAAACTATATAAATAGGCGAAATGGTTTAGCAAAGTAATATATATTTGCTAGTTCTATTGTAACAGACAATAAAAGCTAGAAATAATTTCCAAGTCTATTCTCTCATAAAGTTGGCAAAATGTGTATAAAAACAATATAGAACTGACCTCATTTCATGTCATTCATAATTCCATTCATAATGAGAACTGACTTCAATAATAATAACAATAAGTATAATTTACATTACTACGTATGTAGTATAATATAGGACAATTAAAATTCTAGATTACTTGTTTTATATTCTAGTTTTTAACAATGAGAGAGAGAGAGAGAGAGACAGACAGACAGACAGACAGACAGACAGACAGACAGACAGACAGACAGACAGACAGACAGACAGACAGACAGACAGACAGACAGACAGACAGACAGACAGACAGACAGACAGACAGACAGACAGACAGACAGACAGACAGACAGACAGACAGACAGACAGACAGACAGACAGACAGACAGACAGACAGGGAGAGACAGACAGAGAGAGCGAGAGAGCGAGAGAGCGAGATAGCGAGATAGCGAGAGAAAGAGAGAGAGAGAGAGAGAGAGAGAGAGAGAGAGAGAGAGAGAGAGAGAGAGAGAGAGAGAGAGAGAGAGAGACAGAGAGAGAGACAGAGATAGAGAAGTACTTCAACATAACAAAAGTATGTTGTTCGCAATTTAATGCTCATTAAAACATTATTTGCTTATGCATGAGTGATAATTATAATTTTAATTAGGTCTGCGTTGCATATATATGACTATACATACAGTATAGCAAAAAATAAAAAAATTGCATACTCGTAAAATATTACGTAATATACACATAAATAACAAAGTTTTTATTATTATTGTTTTAGTTCTATAAAAACATGTTTTTTATGTGTTATTTTATGTGTAATTTTCAGTTCAAAGATTTTGAACAGTTTAATTTATAAACAGTATATATATATATATATATATATATATATATATATATATATATATATATATATATATATATATATATATATATATATATATATATATATATATATATATATATATATATATATATATATATATATATATATATATTATTTCGAGACATTGAAATAATTAACTTTTGACAAAAAAAAGTTTATAATTAAATGTGTGTATCGTAAAATGGTTAGCTTAGAAGTAAAATTATTTTACTCTTTTACATATATTTTAATTCTCTTTCTAGTGTTTTAATAGTGAGAAGAACTCTTAAAGAAAAAGTTCAGGGGTTACAACATGACTTCTTCAATGTTAGATAATGAGAAGAACTGTACATAAACTCACATATGATGACCCAAAGCCCTTCCGTACCCCGCAAACTCGTGATCATCCTGCGAGATATGCAACCCTTCCCGTATCTTTTACGTCATAGTTACGGCTTTACTATAGAAAATGTTGTAGTGGGTTGCATATCTCGCAGGATGAGCGCAAGTTTGCGGGGCTATCATGGGGCTACGGAAGAGCTTTGGGTCATCATATGTGAGACAATGAACAGTTCATCTCATTATCTAACATTGAAATAGCCGTGCGGTGACCCCTGAACTTTCTCTTTAAAATAATGCATATTAGTAAAGCGTGCTAGTTAATTGAAGGTGACGAGAGAAAAGAGACCCACCTATAGTTTCTATTCAAGTATCACTTATTTATTTATCACACGATGGTGATATACGAGTACTTACAATAATCACTTACAATACAAATAAAACCGGAACAAAAAAAATAATAGAGGTTACTGGTTTTAAAATATATTTAAAAATATTATGGCTTCAAACACGTAAAAGTATGTCTTGTATTTCTCATTTAAATTTCTCGGGAATCGGTGGATGTTTTCACAAAAATAGTAAAAAAAAAAAAAAGAAAAAAAAAAGTGTTATTCCCCATAAGCCTTATGTTAAATTAGTAGACCCTTAGCCTTCACTGCGTTTCTCCGATAAACTGATAAGCACCGATAAGCAATTAATTAAAATAAAGTGATGAAACAAAAATTTGGTTAGTGAACTGATAAAAATAAGTAAGTAATAATTATGTTAGCTCATTTTCAGCGTACTGTATGCTATACTGCATAATAACTTTGTTACTTAGCAATTATAAATATTTTGTTGTACAGCATAATTATTTAAATTGTTCTAATTTATTATCATTTATGCTATAATGGCATAAATGCAGCATAAATTACGTGATTTTTATTCTAGCTGTGTGTAATTTAGGTATAATTGACTAATAAAGGAACAACTGTTTCGAAGCCGACTATAGGCGATTTCAGTCACATCCGCTTCCGTTTCTACTTATTACGCAAGCGCAGTACGTCGAAACGGAAGCAGATGTGACCAAAATCGCTTATATTCAGCTTCAAAACAGTTGTTCCTTTATTAGTCAATAGACCAGAAGAAAACCATAAACATTTATATCACAAAACACTTGATGGAACTTGCATAAATAACATTAGTTTGTCTCAAAACCCAACTGTAGCCCCGTAGCAGTGATCAGAAAATTTTGATTTAAGCAACCCACACAACATTTTTTTTACTCATTTTTGCGTGTTTGTGACGTCATAAACATGAATAGTCACGCAAATTGCATACTTTACAGTATTTTCAAGCTCTTTCGTGGTGCTACATTAACATTCTGGTAAAAATTTGCTTCAGTTTTGAAGATACATTTTCGTGTTTATTCATTAAAAAGCACATGTTATTTTATGTGGTCTATAGCTTTAAAATTATTTAACATATATTTTCAATAACTATTTACAAAATTTACTAAAGTTTATGCTATGTAATTCTAGAAGCCATATAAACACTTTTCATTTAATATCTAATAACAAATTAAGCCTTTATAGAAAAGACGTTAGTTAAATTAGTCAGGCTATAATACCGTGAATTAGAAGCCACAGTGAAGTTCACGGTTAACTTTGGGAGGCACGTATGCAAAACTGGACTTCAGAAAGTGCTAGGTCTAAAAATAAAGTGAATCAAGTACATAGTCTGCAATGACTAATTGACATGGCCTTGCATTAACTTTAACAACCTAGGGGACAAGAAAAAAAAAAGCAAAGAAAAAAAAAAGCACGTTGTTAGTAAGAGGAGGCCAGTGTATGTGATGACGTCACGTTGCCTGAAAAGTATGCACCCCGTAGGGCAAATATATACTTTGACATGCCTGTATGTTAAAGGGGATCTCATTCTAGTTTTGCAACATTACCGTACAATTTGGTATTATTTTAAAGCAAAGCAAAGCAAAAAAACAAAAACAAAAAACAGCAAAAAAACAAGCAAAAAAAAAAAAAAAAGAAAAAAAAAAGAAAAAACAAGAAAAAAAAAAAAAAAAACAAGACTGAGTAAATATTATGTCAAATAGAATACTTATCGTTAATTTTAAATTGCATTAAAGCGGAAAATCGGCTACTACGGGATTTGACTAAAAAGTGTAAAGAGAGAAAAATTTGAAATTTCACACACTGTACTAATTCAGGGGTCACCTTACAAGATTTTATATAAATATTTTTTGAAGTTTTAATCCCATAAGAGCCCATGTTAATTACAGTAATTATTTACTCTTTTATCTGATGGTCTCTGGTTCTGAAAGTTTGATCATAAGTAGCCGTTACTATTAAAGGAATAGACCAGAGAAAACCATAAGCATTTATATCACAAAACACTTGATGGGACTTACATAAATAGCTTTAGTTTGTCTCAAAACCCAACAGTAACCCCGTAGCAGTGATCAGAAAATTCAATTTATGCAACCCGCACAACATTTTCATATTAATTTTTGCATGTTTCTGACGTCATTATCATGAATTTTCACGCAAATTGCATACTTTACAGTATTTTCACGCTCTCTCGTGGGGCTACATTAACATTCTGGTAAAAATTGTCATCAGTTTTGAATATCCCATTTCGTGTTTATTCATTAAATAAAAAGCACATGTTGTTTTATGTGGTCTAGGGCTTTAACTTTCAAATGTCATCATAAAATTTTGAAGTTTTCTTTTTAGATACAAGCTATCTAAATACAGCCCTTAACAATATTGGTAACTAACTTCCTTTGCAAAATAAAGTTACTCCAATATTTAACTGTAACTGTAAATAAAATAATGTGGAAATAGTTCAAAATTTTAATTTTGCAGTAATTAAAAAAAAAGTTAATATATAACATTAATATTTATTTAATATAATATTAACTAAAGATAAATTATTATTTTATTTTATTTAAATGAAAATTATTTTAATAATAAAACTGATTTATTGTTTGGACAAAGTGGAATTTATATTTTATATAATGAGTAAAAAATAAATAAAAACAAATAATAATAACAGTCATTTATTTTTAAACTTCATAAAACACACAACAATAAATAAAATAGTTGTTGGAACATTTGCACTAAAATATGAGATCGTAACATTTTCGTCGATTAAAAAGTTTTTACGTTACCAAATTATTTGATTTATTTTATTAAATTATATTAAATTTAAAATTGTAAATAAAAGATAAAACAATGCATTGCGTGTTTGTTTTACTAATATTAGAGTTTTACTAAAACTTTTACAATCTGTTCGATTTAATCGTGGGAAAAATAGGTAAATAGATTTATGGATGCTAAAAATTAAGTCTTATAGCGCTGTTTACCCGTCGAAGTGAATGAACAACACTTTACAAATTTTACTCAATATGAACGATCTACGTTTGGCGCTTCTACACGTTTTAACATGAGAACTAGATGGGGGAACTTGGAATTTGTTAAGTGTAGATCGTCCATTTGTCACAAAATTTGTAAAGTGTAGTACGTTCACTTCAAGCATCGATATTTGGTATTCAAGATTTATCATGATTTTTTTTATTCATCTTATTTATTAAATAAATATTTCCACTTTCAAGACATTTCTTTGATGATTATATACACAAAATATTTTTTCACTTGAAAAATTCAATTTATGCAACCCGAACAACATGTTTCTGACGTCATAAACATGAATAGTCACTCAAATTGCGTACTTTACAGATTTTTCATGCTCTCTCGTGGGGCTATATCAACATTCTGGTAAAAATTGTCATTAGTTTTGAAGATCCTATTTCATGTTTATTCATTAAAAAGCACGTGTTGTTTTATGTGGTCTATAGCTTTAAGTCTCTTCCTAAAAAAAAAAAAAAAAAAAAAAAAAAAAAAAAAAAAAAAAATACTGTACGTTAGCATCTCATTATGGAACAAATTAAAAGCAGTCTAAGAATATTTTATAAAATCTACTTCTTTCTTTTTACACATGAATACGACAAATTTAGTATAATTACTAAATGCTGACGGCAAATATTTTTGAAACACACCCAAAAAAAATTGTAATAATTCATCAAAAAAGATAATAACAATTAAGAAAATCTAAAAAATTTAAACAAAAAAATCTGTTATTAGTAAATTTTCAATGATATTATAAGAAAAAAAATCATTAGAGTAATGATGATTAGGTAATGCTTTAATTAAAATATAATAAAAAGTGAAAAATATTTCATTAATTTTAGGCGGGAAAAAACAATAAAATTTAATCTGTTGAAAAGTATATATATAAAAAATTGAAGAAGTCGTTTCATTTAAAACCACATTATACGACCGACGGTTATTAAATTTTTAAATTCACATTTTTTCTTTGCTATTAAAAAAAAAAGTTTTTTTTATTCATTTTTACAGTTAGCTAAGTCAAAAACATTACAATTTTTTATTTATGAAATTCCAGATTTTTTTTTTTAAATCTTATGAGATTTTTTTAATTAATATTATAACTATTTTCATTATACAAAGTTTATATTATATAAAATAATTATAAAGATGTAATATTATATATAAAAAAAACTTTATCTTTAAGAAAGATCTTTAATCTTAGTTTTTTATATCACAAAAGTAAGAAGATATGTTTTTTTGTAATGCATACCTTTATATCTTTTCTAATTAATTTTTTATGTACTTTAATACTAAGTTTTTCATTTTTTTTTTCAATTTTTTTTTTCATTTTTCATTTTTTTTTTTTTTTTTTTTTTTTTTTTTGCTTACTATACCATAATATCTATTAGCAAAGAAAAGTGCAAGAGAAATTTTAATATTTAAATCTTTGTATGAAATTAAAATTAATTATTTTGTATGATTCTGTAAGACAATTATATATTATTTTAGCTTAAAGGAATAGACCAGAAGAAAACATAAGCATTTATATCACAAAACACTTGATGGGACTTACATAAATAACTTTAGTTTGTCTCAAAACTGTAGCTCCGTAGCAGTGATCAGAAAGTTTCAATTTATGCAACCCGCACAACATTGTTTACTAATTTTTGCATGTTTCTGATGTCAGAAACATAAATAGTCACACAAATTGCATACTTTACAGTATTTTCACGCTCTCTCGTGGAGCTACATTAACATTCTGGTAAAAATTGTCATCAGTTTTGAAGATCCCATTTCGTGTTTATTAATTGAAAAGCACATCTATCGTAGACATATATAATACTCTAAAAAGTAAAAACATCTCGTTTTGAAAGCAAAATAATTATTTTATTTTTTTAAACTTTAAATAACATAATTTTCAGCGTATATAAAACATAAGTAATTATTTAAAACATAATAAAAATAAAACATTAAAAACTAATCCTTATAATACTTAAGTTATTAACAAACTAATACAAACAAATAGTATATTATTATTAACCCAAGTTTATAAAAACGTATTAAAGGCTAATAATACAATAAAAGAATAATAAAATGCTGATATCATTACTCATTTTCTCTTCGTTTACTTTTTTTTCTTTTAATCTCATTTTCTTTCGTTTTATATTACGTACGAGCTCACACAAACGTTGTTTTATATTTTATTTCATCGTTAACACTGTTACAAAAGAACCATTGACCATTGAGAAAGCCTGTACCAATGACTATACTTTAATACTACGTTATTTTACTATTTTTTATATATTGCATTTATGAGCTTTTTATGTATTTTTTTCCTCTTTTTATATAGGTAATAGTATAGTATAAGTAAGTATGTTACGGTATTACCTATTTATTTAATTCTGTCTACATCTTATGTGGTGTTTTGAGATAATATACTTTAAAAGAAACTTGTCTAATATAAGTTTTTACAGTCGGTAATAATAATAAAGATTTATCGAGTAAGAGAAATTGTACAGAAATGGGAACAGTCACAAACATACATCAAGAGAATTACTCAAAATGATAATTAAAAAGGCAAAGCCCATCAAGTAATTAATAAAACAAATTATAATAATATATTTCATAAACATTATATATATATATATATATATTTTTTTTTTGCTTGCCATATTGTGTTATTGTGCCACACCAATCCCATTCCCAGTCAAGACATTGTCTTATCAACAGCTAAGGACTTTCCAATTAATGAAAAATCACACACGGGCTCACAATGAACTCTAATGCATAGAATATGTACCTAAAATTATCCAAAATTGGATATTAGTGATTAAAATATTTAAAATATTAACTCTCTGCCAGTGAATGTAAGCTAACATCAAGTGCATGGGTACTGTCTTTACTATAGTGGTTCAGAGCATACACGGAAAACCTAAATTTGACAAATTGTTTAGTTACATAGATGTAACTCTTCAGTACAAACCAATACCGTTAGCTCTTTAGATCTTTAAAATTTTTGTATATTATACAGTAGAAAGCAGAATAAATGTTAAAGAGATACTATTGGTCCACGAAATAACAATAGCAAAGTGTATCTGTTGCAGCAGTTCTCCGCCTTCTCAGGCTAGTTGTCATTGCAGTGACCAATGACATAAATATAAGCACACCTCCTTGACTATGCACACCTTCTCTCTCTCTCTATGATATTTTACATCCTGTGAAAAGAACAAAATCACATGCAAAAACAAACATGTTTTTAGAAAATGTCTTTTTGTTTGGTCAAGCAGGCAAGCATTATATTTTAGTTCTGAGAGAGAGAGAGAGAGAGAGAGAGAGAGAGAGAGAGAGAGAGAGAGAGAGAGAGAGAGAGAGAAGGTGTGTACCGTGCCTACTCAAGGAGGTGTGCTTATATTTATGTCGTTGGCCACTGCAATGACAACCAGCCTTAGAAGGCGGAGAATTGCTGCAGCCTGCAGCAGATATATTTTGCTATTGTAATTTAGTGGATCAATAGTATCTCTTTAACATTTATTGAGCTCCATACTGTACATAAATTTATTCTAAAAAAAATATCTAAATAGTAACTTTTTAGTTACATTTTTTCGTGTACACAAACTTTGAGGTAATACTATAGCATTTAAAGTTTAAGAAAAGTTACAATACCATATAACATAGTATAAATATATATATATTTATTTATACTATGTTAATAACTCATAAATATATTTCTGATACATACTACTGTTTGCAATAAAAAATTAAACTCTCTGTCTTTACTCTTCAGTCAAAAGAGTTTAATTTTTGTATTAAAGAGTGTGTACTCATTATACTTACATCGAAACTTGGCTCTAAAATTGGAATATTTATAGTAAAAATACACTGATACTTTGACGCAAGAACAACACATTTATTAGGTACTGTGTAAACATTTGTGAGTTGAGAGTAATAAAAATTAAACAATATTATTTTCTGTGTATTATTAGCTTTAATCATTCATTAAGACTTCACTAGCTTTAAAATAAAATATATTTGAAATGAAGCAAATAGTAAGAGCAAACTTCAGTAGAGCTTTTGTATAATCAAGCACTGAAGTGAAATTACAATACTTTCCAACGTTCATTACAATTTATAATTTTATCTGCCATTAAAAAAAAAATAGAGATAGAAAAAAATGAACTTCGATATTCCATTACTATTACATCAATTTAAAAGATAGAAAAAAAAATTAAAATTCTGCTGTTAGCAGCAAAAATACATTATACAGAAAAAAATACATAATATTAATATTGAAATTTTTTCTGCAAACTTAGCTAAAATATTTAACTTTAAAATTTTTCTTTATTATTTTTTTTCCTCCCTTTTTTTATATATCTACATCTGCATATTTTTTTAAAACATTTTTAAGTTGTTTTTTTTAAAAATACATAAAAATATTCCTCATTTCTACAAAAACGATTATAATTTAAGTTTTTATATCTTTTTTCTGTCTGGTAAAAAAAAAAGTCTTCCTTTGTTCTTTTGAATATTTTTTACCCTCAGTATTTTCTTTTGTTTTTTTATATTTTGTCTTAGTTTTTTATGTGGAAAAATATAAAAAATGCGTCACCTATAACTCTTTTTTTGTGTATGTATATTTTCTTGTTTTTCCTTTTTTTTAGGTCTCCCTTTCTCTCTCTCTCTCTCTCTCTCTCTCTCTCTCTCTTACTCACTTTTTCCAACAAAAAACGTATATCATAGTATATCGCACGAGGTCAAAACCAGAGATGGTAAAAATCTTTAACTTTTTTTGTGTGTTATTTACAACTTTATGTAGTTGATAATTCAGTCCATACATATGAACTGTGTATATCATTTTTATTATTTTATATTTCTTTGATATCGAGGTAAAAATTGAACATGTTAAAAACCATAAAATATTATTTATATCAAAGATATATTCAAAGTTTTTATTATGCAATGATTGTATGTGAAACATATATTTTATTTTATTCACAAATTGAATAAGTGTTATAATATATAAATAAGAGAAGAAGAAGAAAAAACACTTGAAAATATTATATTTTTATGTTGAAAGTTTTATGTAGTTTAGTATTATGATTTACTGTCGTAATAAAAAAATGCATCGAGGCAGTTATTGTGGCGTCTGTAAAATGCAGTCGTTTTAACACTTTATGCTATAGAAATATCTGCATTTTTTTTAATGTGATGGATTTATTTATTCAATACACAGCTTCACATAATCAAGACACGTTATTGGAAAGGGTCATTAGGTCGATCAATGTCAAGGGCATCATTAGTTTTATGTTAATTTTGGACTGGTATAGGGCTTTCTATGTCAAATTTAGGGGTTTTAATCTTGAACTCCTTGCTTCAGAATCTCCAAAACAGATTACATCGCATATCACCATAATCGCACGACTCTGTAAAAGTATTTAGAAGTGAACGAGCTCCAGTGAAAGTACCATGCTGAAAAATGTGATCAAATTTGACTCCAATTGAGGGTTTAGGTTTCGCCATATATTTTAGTTTCTCGAAACAGAATTTTTTTAATATGATTCAAAATGACATTTTGTTACAATATTTGACATGTCAACAATCTGAAAATAATCACTTCATTTTGAATAATATATTGATAGAACATAATATGTAATATCCAACGTGTAAAAAAATATACTAATTATACTAATTCACACGAAAAAAAGAAGAAGAAAACTCAATAGTTTTGCTAGTCCAATTCTAGAAATTTCTAGAAATCCCACCCATTGATTCGTAACAGCATAATTTTTGCATTATTTGATAGTATTTAAACTTTACAGCATAACAATTAGGCTATCCAAATATCATCAACACTTACGCACTACAATCGCTAAAAGTAACATAACTGAAGTAATATTTTTCAATTACATAAAAAATGCACGAAAACAATAAATAACGTAATTTATGCTGCATTTATGTCATTATAGCATAAATGGTACTAAATTAAAATAATACATAAAATTATGCTGTACAATACAGTATTTATGCTATTTTAACATGTAGTAATTGTGAAGCATAATAGATTATGCTGTATTGAATAAATGTTACTGAAAATGAACTACCATAATTATGACGTTTTTTTTTTTTTTTTTTTTTTTTTTTTGTACGTGTGCATACTATTGATTTCTGGCGAATGTCTGAGCGCTCTTTACTTGTAAAGCTATTTCACTTTTAGTTTTCAATTTAGAATATTTCATCTTTTCATTCATATGCGTTAGTGCGACTTCTTTGGTCATAATTTTAGTTACTAATTGCATTGTCACTACGTTAAAGCCATAGACCACATAAAACAACACGTGCTTTTTAATGAATGAACACAAAATGGGATCTTCAAAACTGTTAATAATTTTTACCAGAATGGTAATGTAGCCCCACGAGAGAACCTGAAAATTCTGTGAAGTATGCGATTTGCTTGAGTATTCATGTTCCTGACTTCAGAAACATGCAAAAATTTGTATGAAAATGTTGTGCGGGTTGCATAAATTGAATTTTCTGATCACTGCTACGGAGCTACAGTTGGGTTTTTGAGACAAACTAAAGTTATTTATGTAAGTCCTATCAAGTGTTTTGTGATATAAATGTTTATGTTTTTCTCTGGTCTATTGCTTTAAGGGTTATTCACAATTACGCGTAAATTCACGTAACTTTCACGTAATAATCCAAGTAACATTGATAGTTGTAACTTCCCGTAAGAGTTACGTGAATTTACGTGTCATTGTGAACAGTAATGCTGTTCGTAAACCCTGTTCTCTGCTCCTAAAATGACGATCAACTTTGGTTATTCAAATGGAATGCGCATATTTTAGTGCAAGAGAACAGGGTTTAAGAACAACATCAGTGTAGCTGATTGCATGCACTACTAATTTCAAAAATATAAATTTGTTTACACCCTTTTGACTAGTATTACCATGCAACGACAGCAACTAGTTTTTATTGCTTGTATTTATATAGTAGAAATATAACGTAGTATAAAAGTGCTTTGAAAGTATATAATTTTTAAATAAATATTGGATCAAGTTTATATAAAATATTACTACAAATATGCAAAGCTTATTTTTCTAACTTTAATTACTAAAAAAAAACTGCATAAAGAAAAATATATTTTATATTAAGTATTTATTATCGCATTAAGCTAGTTAAATTCTACTCGCATTTAATTAATACTTTTCCATTTAAAATCATTGTAATAAATTATAATAAAAAACATGTCATTTACATGTGTTAAACATTAATTAAATAAATGTAATATATAAAAATCAATTAATTTCTTTTATAAATTAATTTTACAATTAAATGCAGCCTGAACAAAATGCAAAATATTGATTAAAAGTTTTTGTCATGCAATATTAAATCTGATTTATTTATGATATGTATTAGATATAAAGAATGTTTAACAATTCAACGTACACTTTTTAATGAATTTAGAGTTCGTAGTTTTAAAATAGATTTATTTACACAGTATTTAATTATGAAGTCTATATATACGATGATCTAAGATAAGGAAATTAAATGAGCGCGCTCACATGAGCGTCGCTCAAACAAGACGCTAATGTCTGATTATTAAAGAATTGCTCTAGAAAGGAGGTATCAACCAGAATAAAGCAAAAAATTGTCATTAAAGTCACTTAAGGCGGTGGGAGACCGACTTGGACCGGAAATCGCTAAAAGAAGAACTATATTTTCCAAATAATTTTTTGTACATGATTTAATTCCAATAAAACAAACACTATAATTTTCAAATAAAATCAAGTAAATTTAAAATAAATTTTTATACCAAAAAAAATTTTTAATAACATTTTTAATTCACGCTCAAATTTAAATTTCCAGATTTACATATTATCTTTAAAGTGTAATAACTTAAATATTTGTTCGTGTTTTCACATGTTTGACATAACTAAAATTTTAATTAACATTTCTTATTTACTTTGTGTTATTATTATTATTCGCAACCGTCCTAGTTTGCGAGATATCAGTCGGTCACCTACCCCCTTAATTTTTTCAATACCGTTTTCCAATATACAGTTCATGGCCGAAATACAATAAAATATAGAAATTTTAATTGTGTTTGCTAAATAAAGTTATTTCATTTCTTAAAAAAAAAAAAGTTCAATGACTTTTTGCTTGTTAAAAACATTTCTAAGTTGACTCACAATAGAAGACTTGCAAAGGCTTGTTGATATTGAAAATAAATAGACTCAAGTACTTGTCTGTACAACATAATGTTGTTGTGTTCTTTGTTGGGTTATTAGTGTCATTAGATGGATTTCAACTTTTTAAATAGAGCTTACACATACTTATTAGTCCAGTCGTCACGCTGTAAAAAAAGGAGCAAAAAAAAAAAGAAAAAAAAAAGGAACTACATTATATAATTTGACATTTTCTCCAAATCACAATTTGGCTTAAAACTAAGTCACTTACTTTCTTTAATTTTCTATGAACTTGTTTCTAATATCAAAACTTAAATTTTTCTTTCATATTTTCACTTTATATTGATTTCACATTCCGACTTTGTTGGTTGGTAACCTATTATGATATAACTATTCGAACAAAATATAGCATACAGTAGGTGAATAACAGTATCCATTCATATGTGACGATTTAAAAGCAAGGGCACCTTTAATTTTCCATCCTTTGGCATTGTATAAGTCATGTTTGCCTTTTTTTTTTTTTTTTTTTTTTTTTGCTTCTTCTTTTTCTTTTTCTTTTTTTTTTTTCTTTTTTTTTTTTCAGAAATAGAAAAAATTATAATTACCATACCTTATTATCCATGAATTAGACACCATCACGTTAATTTTGTATTTATTTTCGTTTATTTTCTTTTTTGTGGTTATATCACGTATCTGACGTCACAATGTACCACCGCCAATCACAGTCACCGCTCTGTTCTCGTGATAAATTTAAGCCGCTCCCTCAAGTTCTTTACCCCTATCACGGCCCCATTGGTACATTGTGACGTCAGATACGTGATATAACCACAAGAAGAAAAATATACGAAAATAAATACAAAATCAACGTGATGGTGTCTAATTCATGGATATTAAGGTTTGGTAATTATCAGTATAGTATTCTAAATGATAAAAAAGTAAGTTGACAAGGGCTTTAACTGGTGCTATAATAATGTACATAAGGAATATATACACTTTTACGATATTTTTGTTTTAGTTTTTTTTTTTTATTATAAATGTTATAACACCGATAACGGCGATAACATCTATTACTCTGTTAGAATAAAACAAAATAAATTGTTAAATTTACTACTTTTTTTTTAAACAAACTTTTCAACATTATAAAAAAAAGTGTTATTAATTAAAAACACTCTGTATTTGTTAAAAAAATATATTTCTACTGTGATGTATATGCATGAATAAATCCAATTAAAAAAATAATACGTTGAGTTTTTAATTATTTTTGCAATCTAATTATACTATCAATTAGTTTTTATGTTGATATACTCAGATTTATATTGGATAATTACAGTGGAGATTTATTTCAAATCATTATAAATAATAGGGTATACAGCTTGTATATTTTATATATATTTATGTGTAGAAATTAATTTTTTATTATTGCACAATTCAGTGCAACAATGCATTTCTAATACGTAATTAATTAATGAAAACATGTAATTATACAGGAAAATTTGTTGTACAATAGACGAAACAAAAAAAAAAAACTAGTAATTAAATGGCACACACGGAAAAAATTATCTAAAGAGTTACTATTTAGACTTTTTTCATAATAAATTCGTTAGATACAAACTAAACTTTTTAGAATCTAAAGAGTTAACTATTTACCGCTAAAGAAATTGTGTTTGTACTAACGAGTTACTGTTTAAACTTTTTGCAAGAGAGTTATTGTTTAGTACTAAAGAGTTATTGATATGTATCTAAATAATTTATTAAATTTATGTTTTCCGTGCACGGAAAGAATAACTTACGTAACTTATGCTACATTTATGTCATTATAGCATAACTCTTGCTAAATTAAAACAAACATAAATTCATTCAGGTCTATGCATTCATGTTAAAGTCGACGCCATGTTAGATAACTCAATACATAGGCCGGTATAGGAATATAACTCATTTTGACAGCTTAAAAATACTAAGCAATAGAGTGCATTGATGCTGTTGATAGGTTGCATTGGTATCTTAAGTATGTGAGAAAAATAACAATATCAAAAAAATTGACTGATTTCCCAAAGAAAAATGCCAAAAACGAAGTTTGAGCAATGTTATTCATTACTTCAGTATGGCCTCCAAGCGCATTAAATATGACGTCATGAGGATATACCCTATACAAGATAGTATTTATGCTTTGTAACGTAGTTATAATGCAGTAAAGCATAAATTATGCTTTATGTTACAAATTGTGATAAAAATGTGTTAGCATAGTTAATTAATTATTACGTGTTTATTTTTTAAAGTTACCGACCGTGACGTCATTTCTCAACTTTAAAAAAATATATATGTATACGTAATGAACTTAAAAATTGGAAATTCTCATATCTACGTATCTCGTATTGATTCAAGACGATGCCCTATATTAAAATATGCAGTAAATATAACTCTTTAAAATTGTTTAGACTACCTTGTATTGCTTTTATGAATAATTGGTGAAAATTAAGCTAGCAACTTAAGCAAGTTAGCAACTTGGTACCTTTTTTTTTTCTTGTATAATTTACAATACTAAATCAAATATCAAAATTATACTCTATGAAAATGAATTATAAATATAAATTCTTAGCACTATAGGGTGGTTATATTCATATAAAAGTGGACGCCATATGTGAGCACTAAATAACATGAGTTGTAGTGGAAAAAGTCACATTTTGCCTTAGTTAAAAAATACTTAGCAATATTTTAAGGGCATTAATTCTGTTAATAGCTTGAATTTGTTTTACAAGTATACAAAAATAATAATAACAGCAACAAAATTCTCCGATTTCTAAAAGAAAATAGCCACACACACACACACACACACACACACACACACACACACACAAAAAGCATTTGTCCTATACTGATGAATGCATTGCTCTAGTAGGGCAACGAAGCACATTCCCTCACTTGTTCATGCAAACTCTATATTTAATCAAATAAATGGTAACATTTTCACATTATTCATTCATATGAAGAAAACCCCCTCTTTATTATGCATAATATATAAAACTTGATATTACTTATATTTTCAACTACAAAGTAGAAGTAAAAAGCAACGTATAGTAAAGAATATGAAATACTGAGATGACATTTACAGATTAAAGTGCAAAAACAAAGGATAGTGCACCGCGTATGTCTTTTGTTTTGTTGTATTTCACAGCTGACGTGTCACATGACCTGCATCTTCTGTCACTTTCAAATTACATATCAACAAAAACACATCAGCACTCGAGAGATAACTTGACAAAACAACGACACAGATGCAAATGTACGAGAAGAGAGAGAGTTGGTATTTATATATATATTTTTTTGTGTTTTTGTAATTATCCTAAATACAAAACTATGCTCTCGTGTAAATTTGACAGGTCGTTAGTAAAGGACGAGTACATTTCAAAACAGTAAACATATGATGATGAATTTATTATGCTAGTGTATGTATATGACGTACAATACAGATTAGATAATGCAATGCTTCGTGTATAGGGATAAAGAAATTATGTACACACAAATAATAAATTACGTAATTTATGCTGCATTTATGTCATAATAGCATAAATATTGCTAACTTCGAACAACATAAATCATTATGCTGCATTGAACAAATTGTGTTTAAAATAAGCCAGCATATTTATTACTATTATTATTATTATTTGACCGAGCTGGTATGGCCGAGTGGTGAAGGCAACTGACTCGCAACTCTGTACTCCTCACCGAGTATAGGTTCGAGCCACTGCTGGGTGCGTACGTCAAGTGTGAGAGCGCAACACGTTGCACGATGCATGTTTACATGCATTCCATGACGACGCACAGTATTCGTGGAGGTGCATGATTGATGTGATTGCACCGACCAGCCTGCCTAGACGTTTCCACGGTTTCTCTAGGCTGTCATGGTGAATGCCGGGCTGTGTACTTAGGCCGTGGCCAGCCCGTGTGTGCTTTTCCATTAATTAGAAAGTCCCTACCTGTCGATAAGACAATGTCTTGACTGGAACTGGGATTTGTGTATAGCACGATAACACAATATGGCAAGCAAAAAAAAAAAAAAAAACGTATTTATTTTTATTCGTTCATGTGTCATCAGTGCTTAAAATGTACTAGTTTAATTATAACGTAATATTTGTCAAATTAAAAGTTACTTTTTTCAAAGTAGTTGAGTCCTCTGTGATGAAATGTGTTGCTACCTAAAGGTGATGGATTGCACGGAGGCTACACAGTTCGTGCAAGAGACACTTTCAATTTGAGATTACTAACTCTACAATGATTCAGTGAAGTGTTAAAATTCGAGCTCAAAGGCCAAGGAAACACTCATTGTTCAACTTAAAAAAAAAGTATAAAACGAAAAAGAAAAAAAAATACTAGAAAGGAAACATTTTCACGGGGATTGTAACAGAAAAAAAGAGGTGATAACGACCTTACTTTTTTTTCTTTCCTTTAGTAAGTTCTATTTTTTGTATTTACTAGTGACGTCCACTCCTTTTTTTTATTGTACACTTAAGAAAAATTAAAAAATTTTACCATTCAAATATATTGCGCGTAATTTTTAATATTAATTTTTCTAATAATACAAATATACCAGGAGTTTAAATTTTAAAATAAAAATAAACTGGTTTTTTTTTTTTTTTTTTTTTTTTTGAGCATTTTTGGGAGCATTGTTGCAGTTAAATAGGTTGAATTAGTATCTCAAATATGTAAGAAAAATAATAATAACAAAAAATTAATCTATTTTCCAAAGAAAATAGCTCACAAATTATAATAATAAACGAAGTTTGTCCTTTGCTGAGCAATGTTATTAATTATATTCCAGTATTGCGTCAAAACGCATTAAATATGACGTCATGCGCATAGAGCCTATAGTTCTTAGTCAAATCACTGTTGTATGTAATTTTTATAAAAATATAATTTTCTTTACATTAACAATCTTATTCTACCAAACATAAAACTTCATTTTTTTTGTTAAAATAAAATAATAATATAATTTGAAATCACTTTATTAACTAGATTACAAATTTATTTAATTATATATAATACTGTGAAAACTTCGTCTTTTTTTTTTATTCTATATATATTCAGAAGAAGAAAAGTGGGTAAATATAGCTTGCCATTTTGTTACTAATTAAATTTATTTTCAATTCTAAGCCAGCACTCTCTTAAATTGTTTTCAAATCTTTTAGTTTTTTTCTTCCTCTTTTTTTTTTAATATTGATTTTCTTTATTGTTAGTTATAAATCAATTGCAATTAATTGGAGTTTTTGATGCACATGGAAAATAGTTTCCTTAAAAAAATAACTTAATTTAATTACAAAAACTTTGAAAATAACTTTGTTATATTTAAAATAAAGCAGTTTTTTTTAATATAGGATTCTTTCAAAACTTAATGGAAATTTTTTATATTTCTTTACAGAATACAAAAGCTGTTCTGATTTGAGTAGTTATAAATAAATGGATGTGATGTCAAATGCTCAAAAATTAATCTAAATAATTTGCATATATTTTCCATTATTAAAGAAATAGACCAGAAGTGGACATTAGCTATTACATCACAAAATACTTGATGGGACTTACATAAATAACCTAGCTCAAAACCTAGCTGTAGCGTCGTAGTAGTGATCAGAAAATTACAATTTATGCAACTCTCGCAATATTTTCATACCAAATTATGCTGGTTTCTGACGTCAGAAACAGGAATGGTCACGTAAATAGCATACTTTACAGTTTATTCACTCTTTCTTGTTGGCCAACATTTAAATTCTGTTAAAAATTGTCAGAACCCATTTTGTGTTAAATCATTAAAAAGAACGTGTTATTTAATTTGTTCTATGGCTTTATAAGAGTGGTTAAAAGCCTCTTATACAATTTGCAGTATTCAAGATTTTTAAGAAAAACTTTTTTAAGGTTTTCGAAATTTCGCATTGCTATATATTTTATGTAACTTATGTATGTAGGAAAATTTCAACATTCCTAACATTCTGATGTAAAAATCACGACTTTCAGATCAAAATACTACTGTGACATGCCAAAAGATGGAAAGACAAAAAACAAAACAATTTCACAAGAGACAAAACGTTGTGACAATTCCAAATTACGTAAAAAAAAAATTTGTAAAAAAAAAAATAATAATAATAATAAAAAAAATGATTTTTGAAATTAGGTATTTTCAACTGAAATCATCAAATATAAATAAAATGGATTTAATTTTCAAGTAAACGTAATTCTCGAACATTTCACCAATACCTACAGCGTCAATTTATTTATTTTATTTATTATTTTATTAATTTATTATTTTATTATTTTTATTCGTTCGTTCGTTCCTTCATTTATATATATGCAAACCCACACAAAGCTAATATACTTACATTTTAAACATAATAAAACCAAAATAGAAAAATGTGTAATATTATAGGTTCATCATAGTTTATTTAAGCTCGTTCTGCAAAGTCAGACTTCCGGCGCAACTTTTGTGTCGATATGTTCCTTTGTTATAACAGATGATTATGACTTCGTTACCTGTTTACTACGTTTATACATATGGTCGATCATTGTTATTTCTTCGTTTAGAACTTTGAACTTGATAAAAATGAAAGAAACTCCACACAAAAAAGTTCCATGCTCTTCATGTGACTCAATTTTTGTCAATTTTGTTAGCTCAAAAAACAAGATCAACCAATGAATGTGTCTTATTTTGTTGGTCAGCCAATCACTGTTGTTGAGATTCACTTTACTTTACAGAACAAGCTTTCGTATTGTTTTAAGCAAGTTAATTAGTACAGAAAAGTTCCATAAAGTTTTGAAACTAATGCTGTAGCATTGCAGTTATATTCAAAGTCAATCCATTACAATGCTATACATCCCAGAGACATAGAAATTGATTTTTATGTTTTGTTTCTTGCTCGTTATGGAATTCTGTCATTCTTACAGCCTACAGGGCTTTATAGATCAGGTGAACAAATTTTGCGTCTTGCTTTCTTTTATAAAATCAACAGACAGTTTTTGATGTTTTATTTTCAAAGGAGATAAACTAACAAAGTAAGACTTTTTTTTATATATAAAAATAAGACATTCAATTTTGATACTCCAGAGAAATTTAATTATGTAGTTTGAAGTATGATTTTTTGTAAAGTTTATAGATGCCTTACAGCCATAGATCAAATGAAACAACATGTTTTTGTTTTTTTAATTATTATAAACGTAATAATGGGATCTACAAAACTGATAGTTTTACCAGAATATAAATGTACTCCCACAAGAGAGCGTGAAAATAGTCTAAAGTATGCTGTTTGTGTGACTATTCTTGTTTCTGAGGGCAAAAATTAGCATAAAAATGTTGTGCCGGTTGCATAAATCAAAATTTTCTGATCACTGATTACAGTTAGGTTTTGAGACAAGTTCAGTATGTTTGATAAGAAATGGGACACAAAGGATTTTACGTATATTTACCGCACCAATACGAGTCGATGAATAACAATAAGAGAAATATTCACTGTTGCACTTCTCCGCCTTTTACTTGACTTTTATCAAAACAAACCAAAATATGCTCGGCGCCCACCCATTATTCCTTCTCTCTTGTTTGCATGATGTTTACTTATCGCTTGGACGACTCGTTTCCTGTCTTGACCAATTGGATCATCAAAATGATAGAAGTCAAGTAAAAGGCGGAGAAGTGCAGCAGTGAACACCTCTCTTATTGTTATTCATCGACTCGTATTGGTGCGGTAAAAATACGTAAAATCCTTTGTGTCCCATTTATTATAACACATACTGTACAGTACAGAGCTTAAAAATTGTTAAAGAGATACTATTGGTCCACGAAATTACAATAGCAAAGGGTGTCTGCTGCTGCATTTCTCCGCCTTCTCAGACTGGTTGTGATTGCAGTGGCCAATGACATAAATATACGCACACCTACTTGACTATGCACACCTTCTCTCTCTTTTTTTAAGAACCAGTGCTTGCTTGCTCGCCGAACACGCGTCTGGTGCATCTCTCTCTCTCTCTCTCTTGCTTTCTTTAAGAACCAAAATATTAAACCTGCCTGCTAGACCTGCCGTGTGTTGTTCTCTCTCTAATTTCTCGTTCAAACAAAATATTTATTATAATATGCTTCCTGTAAACTTGTTTGCTTTTTCTCCAGAAAAAATACAATAGTAAGCGATATCATACAAAGAGAGAGATGGTGCACGTTGGACAAGCAGGCAAGCGTATTATTTATTCTGAGAGTGAGAGAGAGAGAGACGTGGTGCGTGCTCCAGACTGCTGGTCGGCAGCAAGCAAGCATAATACTCTGATTCTGATAGAGAGAGAGAGAGAGAGAAGATGTGCATAGTCAAGGAGGTGTGCTTATATTTATGTCGTTGACCACTGCAATGACAACTAGCCTGAGAAGGCGGAGAATGCAGAAGTAGACACACCTTGCTATTGTAATTTTGTGGAGCTACATTTCCTTTGTTAACATTTTATCTGCTCCGTACTGTACATGTTATTTATATAAGTCCCATCAATTTTTTTGTGATGTAAATACTTGTTTTCTTATTATCTATTTCTTTACATGAATTTGTTTTCTTATTCTATATAATTATGCATGGCTATTTTTGTTTACATTTTAATGTTATTGAATATGCTCTCTCTCTCTCTCTCTCTCTCTCTCTCTCTCTCTCTCTCTCTCTCTCTCTCTCTCTCTCTCTCTCTCTCTCTCTTATTGTTATGCGTGTTTGTTGGGGTATCGTAAAAAATAAATTAAATTTACATTCAGAGTAGTGGGCGTTGCTAGAGGTAAATTAGAAGAAGAAGGAAAAAAACTTATTTATATAAATGATTTTTTTTTTTTTTTTTTTTGTAAATGTTAACCTTAGCAGATACAATTTTTTGTATACTGGTTGTAGGAGAAAGAAATAAAATAAACATTTGTGATTTTTTGAATTGTGTCTATCACGCATTTAGATTTTTCGAAAAAAAAAAATGTAATGCTTAAAGCTAGAAATATAACTTTTTTTTTTTTTTTTTTTTTGCCCCGCCTATGATTGTTTACGGTACGTCATTAAGTGCCATTCTTTTTCTCTAAAAAAAAAAAAAAAAAAAAAAAGGTTTTTCTATTTAAATTTATATTTCATATCGTTCATATTCAAACACAGGTGAAAACACTTTTTTTTCCTGCTGTAAACATTAATGGAAAGTATCCTAAAACTTATGCAAATAGTCGGACAATTGGATAAAAATCAGATCTGAAAAACTCTATTAACTCTAAACATAAAAATATTTTTTTATATAATTTTTTTTATAATTTCATACTTTGTTATATGTCACAAAAATAATAAATAATCTAAATTTTTAATTTATTTTTATAATTGCTATTTTAATCAAAACAAAATCATATAAAACTCGATTTAATCATTACATTATTGTTGTAACAAAACATTATTAACAAATATGAATTCAAATTTTCAAAAGTGCTTATCAATGAAGCGCTCTATTGGACAGCCTATCACAGGGAGCAGGAAAGACAAAGGGCTTCTATTTACTTATTCTTTAGTTTTGTGGCACCAAAGTTGCATATGGTTTTATTATTACTATTATTGAAAATGTTCAACCAGAGTTTGAAAAAAAGCCAGCTAAAGTTTAGCCTGTGAATGACTCATCAAAGAAACGAGCTGTTGAGCAGAAAACGAGCTAACAATTATTTTTGAAGAGTTCAAAGAAAAATAAAGTTTACAATTTTTGTATAATATCATGTTTTTTTATTCTCTAGGATGTAAAATCAATCGTTTTTAACAGTTGTTAAGATTTTTTAAAGTTAATTTCTAACTTTTCTCATTTAAAAAAACAACAATATTTTTGTAATTAAAATGAGTTTTCTCCTCACATACTCAAGAGCACGTTTTCAAATTTCGACTCAAAAATCAAGCTTTGGCTGGTTTTTCGAGTAAAAACTCAATTTCAAGCTTTTAAGCGAAACCGGTAAAAAAAAAATCAGCTTAAGTTTAAAAAATTTCAAGTTTCTACAGCCCTAGTTAATACCTACCTATTAATCCACTTATTTAATTTTATAAATTAAAAAATTAGATCGAGATAACTAAAAAGATGTATGTACATTACATAACTTAAAAAAATAAAAAACTATTTATAAATAATAATATTTTTGTATTTATATTTTTCATAAAACCCCTTTGTAACCAAATACTCTGTGGGTTAAAAAATGTAACCCAATAATGATGATGATGTAATGTATGTATGTAATGTAAAAGGTCTCGTCTATAATGATGTATTAGTAAGAGCAAATTTTGGTTTTTCAATACAATAGCTTTTTAAAATAATTAAAACTCATTATTTGTATCATACACATAACGTAAAAATTTACCTTACGATTTTTTGTCATATATGACTTTCTTTTTTACTTGGAACATGGGTTTAACAAGGGAAGTATTATTAAAGTAGCTATCAGAAAATGAAAACTCTCTCTCTCTCTCTCTCTCTCTCTCTCTTGCACCGACATAACACACACAGCAACATACAAAAAAAAATCTAAAATAACATCTTTTATAATATGAGGTACTCCATCTCCCCAAAGGCTTATATACATTTTTATTATCATACATTTTCTTTCACATATTGTACGCACATTACATAATATAAATATTCAGTATCTGTATTCTTTCAAAATATAAATTTTTATTAACATAGACTTTAATAATATAAAAAAAAATCCCTGAAAAAAGCTGATAATATTTTTATTATTCTTGTTTGTGGGAATGTTTTGTTTACTTTAATAAAATGTAATGGATTGATGTTTAAAGACTTTACATATGAATTGATTTGTAATTTAATATATTTCATGTTATTTTATTTTTGTAAATATTTTATAATACACTAAAAGATAAGAAAATTAAAGCACTTGTACACACTATTGCAAAGTTTTAAAGCCATAGACCACATTAAACAAAATGTGCTTTTTAATGAATAAACATGAAATGGGATCTTCCATCAACCTGATGATAATTTTTACCAGAATGTTATAATGTAGCCCCACGAGAGAGCATGAAAAAACTGTAAAGTATGCAAATTGAGTGAAAGTTCATGTTTATGACGTCAGAAACATGCAAAAATTAGTATGAAAATGTTGTGCAGGTTGCATAAATCATATTTTCTGATCTCTGCTACGGAGCTACAGTTGAGTTTTGAGACTAACTAATGTTATTTATGTAAATCCCATCAAGTTTTGTGATATAAATGCTTATGTTTTTCTCTGGTCTATTCCTTTAAGTAAATAAAATATAACCATAAATATTATTTGGAACAGAATCGTGTGTGTATTTACAAATGTAGATAATTTGTTCTGATTTTTATTAATTTTAGTACCTTCTACCACATTTTACACATATTTCAACTTCGTTTAATAACTAATATCCTTACCAACTTAGAGAGAAAAATATACAATATTTCCTACATTGTTAGTTTAACTCAATTTTTTACACTCAAAATAGAAATATGATTTTCCATTATAAACTTTTTTTTTTTTTTTACTAAAAATAAAATTTCCTATAACACGCAAAAGTGGTTGACAAATTGTTTACCTGTACTTCAATTTTTTATATTTAATAACGAAGACAAAAGTAAATTACTTCTTGCTTTTAAAGTAATTGTTTTGGGTAAAAAAAAAAGAAAGAACAAAAAAGTAAAGATTGCTTCTTCATTTTTAACCAAAGTGTATTGTCTTATGTGTACAAAAAAAAAATATGAATTTTTATTATGAAAAAATAATGAGAGCTATATTGTTTAATAAAGACGTATTTACACGTTGTAATGTATTTACAATATGTAATAATAACGATTGCATGCAATATAAATTATACACTCTAAAAATTGGTACATTACTTTAGTTACGAATACTAACTTATTTAAGATAATATACACTTTTAAGTTAGCAGCTAAAATAATGCATTTTAACTAGTTATTAAAAATAGCTAATTTAAGTGGTTTTGAGTTTTTTAAAGGAGTGTTTTAAGCTATTTTAAGTTAAATTAGCTATTTTTAATAATTTGATAAAATGCATTATTTTAGCTACTCATAATAACTTAAAAGTGTATATCTTAAATAAGTTAGGATTCGTAACTAAAGTAATGCACCAATTTTTAGAGTGTTAAGTTGTATTGAACAATTTGTGCTAAAAATGAGCTAGCATAATTTATTACGTATTTACTTTTGTACGTGTTTGTTAATAAAAAAATACCTCCTATTTCCTTTTTTTTTTTTTTTTTTTTTTTTTTTTTGCTTTGTTTTTGTTAACAATTAATATTTAAATTAAAAAGTACTAAATATATAACAACATAATTTTAGTATGACAAAAGAATGAAAAACATTTAATTTTTTGGTAAACACATTGTCACCAGGGCCTCTAAACAAAAACTTTTCAAAAACACCCTTGGTAAAAAAAAACACAATCATTTTATTGTATTATAAATATTAAAATTATAGAACAAAAACATATTCAAAATTATAATTTAAAATTTTGCTTTATTAAGCATAAAATAGTTGTAAACAAAACCAATTAATTTGATTAATATACAAAAACAAAATCTTTTAATAATATAATTTGACTATTATTTTAAAATGATCAAAGAGAAAATTACAATTATATTAAAATGAAAAACATGCATGATTCTTTGATAATTTATAAAATGAATACTTATAGAGAAACAAGAATTGATTGTATATTTTTTACTATCAATTATCTGCAGATAGACGTTGAATTGCTTGTTCAGTCAGCATTGTTACAACAAAACAAATGTTTGCAACAAAGGATTTTTCATTGTTTAATTACAATTATAAAGTCTATGTACTTTTATACACCCAAAAAACAAACCGAGCTATTATGGCCGAGTGGTGAAGGCAGCTGACTCGTAACTCTGTACTCTTTAACGAGTACAGGTTCGAGCCACTGCTGGGTGCGTACGTCAAGTGTGTGAGAGAGAGAGAGATAGAGAGAGAGAGAGAGAGAGAGAGGGAGAGAGAGAGAGAGAGAGAGAGAGAGAGAGCACACCACGTTGCACGATTGCATGAGTGTGATTGAACTGTCCAGACTGCTTAGAGTTTCCACGGTTTCTCTAGGCTGTCATGGTGAATGCCGGGTTTGTGTATTTAGGCTGTGACCGGCCCGTGTGTGCGAGTTCTATTGTACAGTCTATTTCATAAAACATGATTTCTAGTGGCTTATGGCCATACAATGCAATCAAATGGAGATTTCAGTTGACGCAAAACTTACATACATTTAAATACATGTTATTTGCATATGCCAATAGAATTTAAATTTTGTATGAAAGAAAATATACCTGTCGATAAGACAATGTCATGACGGGTGTAGCACAACAACAAAAAATGGCAAAAAAAAATTCTAGCTTGTACCATTTTTTTCTCAGTGTAGTATAAATATTGCTATTTTCCAAGTGTACACATATAATATACTGTACTGTCTCTATATACAATACAGCTCAATAAAAAATTAACAATTGTATTATATATGTATGTGCTTTGTAATTTCTTTTTTTAAAGTTGTCAATTATTTTTAATAATGATGCTGTTTTTTTTTTTAAAAACTTTGTATACTTTGCTAATGATAGTTCAAGTTGTATCTACTTGCTGTATTATTAATACTTTATTTACAATATATATATATATATATATATATATATATATATATATATATATATATATATATATATAAGGGTTTAATAAATTGATTATTAGGTTCAATGTGCTTGCTTTAGAATGCATACTAAGCACTTTGAAATAGAACGGATTTCAATACATCACTCTAAAAAATGGTGCATTACTTTAGTTACGAATCCTAACTTATTTGAGATAAACACTTTTAAGTTATTATAAGCAGCTAAAATATTGCATTTTAGCAAGTTATTAACAATACCTAATTTAACTAAAAATAGCCCCCAAAAAGAGCTGAAACAACTTAAATTAGCTATTGTTAATAATTTGATAAAATGCATTATTTTAGCTGCTCATAATAACTTAAAAGTGTTTATCTTAAATAAGTTAGGATTCGTAACTAAAGTAATGCACACTTTTTTTGAGTGTATTGTGTGACTTATTTAAAATATAAGTTAGTCGAGTTCGAAATAGCAAATAGGTAACTTCACATAATCAGGAACCTTCCTTTATATAGACCAATTGCACTCATATTTAAGAGCTGCTATTTTGTTGGTCAGGAATACATAGGCCAGCATAGGAAAAACATCATTTTTATTTTTTTTTAATAGCAAAAGAAGCTTCAAACCTCAATCAAAGCCTTATTTCTAGCTCCTAATAAGCTCGAAGAATATGAAAAAAAGTTCATTCAGTTGAAATAAACTCTTTTTATATGAAAAATTATGTTTCTCCTATGCTGGACCATGCATTAAGTACCACAAACATGGCAACAAAGCGCAAGGATGTGCAGGGGGTCTATACGTAATTTATGCTGCATTTATGTCATTATGGCATCCATGATGCTTAATTAAAACAACATAAATAATCATGCTATACATCATAATATTTATGCTATATAACATAGTTATTATGCAATATAGTATTATGATGTACCAAACAAATTGTGCTGAAAATGTGCTTGCATAATTATTACGTATTTATTTTTAATCGTGTGCTAGGTGAATATCAATACAATTTAATTATGCCATATAATTTATGCTATATTGTACCGTGACTTTAGCACGGACATAAGTGAATACTTAATAATTATGCTAGCTCATTTTCAGCACAATTTGTTCAAAACAGCATAATTTATGCTTTAGTTCATAATTATGTTACAAAGCATAAATATTATATTGTATAGCATAATTATTTATGTTGTTTTAATTTAGCTTCATTTATGCTATAATGACATAAATGCAGCTTAAGTCATGTAATAATATATTTCTTTGTGAGAGCATAATGCAGTACGACAGAGAAATTAATTTATTAATTACATTCTCTATGCAATGAACTTTTATGCTATATATAAAGTAACTATTCGTGGCACTATAGTATTATCCATTTTTTCCCTCTTTTTTTTTTTTTTTTTTTTTTACTTATACGCTTCATATAGCAACTTTTTTCATCATACGTGATTAAAAAATATTGTAGAATGTATGATAACATATATTTATTTTTAATGATACATAACATATCATCATATAATATTTTTCTATTACATGAAGTTACATGTATTTATATATATATAATATATATATATATATATATATATATATATATATATATATATATATATATATATATATATATATATATATATATTATATATATATGTATGTATATATATAATGAGATGTTTGGTTTGAATAATGGCAATATTGTTAAATCGATAATTTGAGAGCAACAGAGAAGAAAGGAAAGTAGAGTTTTGAGAGAGAGAGAGAGAGAGAGAGAGAGAGAGAGAGAGAGAGAGAGAGAGAGAGAGAACTATAACAACTGTTTTCTGGTTTTATGCTAGCAAAGCAAGCAAAATGCTTTCTTTTTCTATTTTTCTAGAAAAAAAAAAGAAGAAATAAATCGTCTAGTTAACGCTCTGTTAGCTATACACACTCTCTTGAAAATTTTCTCGCCTTTCTCTCTCTCTCTCTCTCTCTCTCTCTCTCTCTCTCTCTCTATTTTGTCCCTTACTATATAGTATATACATATATATAATGCTGTATATAGCGAGCGTTAGAAAATAGTGAGCATTGTCTTTTGCGCTTTTCTGGAACGCGTCTTAGCGTGAACAGCACAAATCAAGCTGTGTGGCAGGTTGGTATAGCTGCCTAGAGAGAGATTCTAATAATGTCTCTCTCTCTCTCTCTCTCTTTCTCTCTCTCTCTCTCTCTCTCTCTCTCTCTCTCTCTCTCTCTCTCTCTCTCTCTCTCTCTCTCTCTCTCTTTCTTATTTCTCGCTTTGATCAGCACCTTTTTCTCCTCTTTAAAGAGGAACTGCTTTTTTTTTCTTCTAACAAACAATGCGTAAAGTTTGAAAGTTACTTTTAACTTAAAAAGTTACTTCAATCTTTTTAAACAAAACTTAATCAAACTACTAACTGAAGTACTTTTTGTTTTTTTATACATCAAGGCTTACGTGTCTTAGTAAATGCACTTTAAAGCCACTTTCAAATACACGAAAAAAAAACGAAAAAAAAAAAAAAACTAATTAGACAGTCTAACATAGTGGTATCTTTTTTACTATTATTGGACGTCTAATGCTTTGCCATGTTGTAAAATAGGATGTATGCGGATGACGTCATATTTATTGCGCTTGGAGGACATACTGGAGTAGTGAATAACATTGCTCAGCATAGGACAAACTTCATTTAAGGCAATTTTCTTTGGGAAATTGGTTAATTTTTTGTTATTGTTATTTTTCTCACATACTTGAGATACTAATTCAACATATTTACAGCATCAATGCTTTCAAAAATATTGCATAGTGTTTTTAAACTCACAAAATGATTTTTTGTCCTATGCTACCCATGTTATAGAGTTATCCAAGATGGCGTTGACTTTAACATGAATGCATACACCCTATAGAATGACCTCTTACAGCAGAGATTTATTTCGTCAGTGGTGAAAAGTAATTATGCTGTACTGCATAGCTGAGACAACAGAATTAACTCTTCAGTCTTTATTTTCCGTGCACTTAATCTTATGTCACACGTCACTATTGTGGCCAATACTATACACTACTGTTATCAGACTCTCCCAATCACAATGCTGTTATTGTTATAAGTTTTACTGAAAAGTGATAAATTTAGAGAAATATTATTAACATATAGTTGTCTCCGAGTAAATTTTACAATTCAAATATCCCGACCAATTTTTAAAATTAATGATGTTAGTAATCTCTATTCCATTGCTCCAAAAAATGCGCAATGCCATTTAAAAAACATTAGGTGATCGTCAATTTTTTGTGGTTTGGGGCACGAAAAACCGGGTTTACGAACATCATTATTATTAGTTAGACATATGTGCACGGAATTTAAATCGTAAATAATTCAACCTTGATCAAGTAGTTCGCTTATTTTATATAAATTTATTTGTTGTTTTATCAACAGCAAATTTACAATTTTATATACTAATTTTGTACACCTTTTTTTACCAAATATAATTGTAATACGCAGAAACCTGACATATTTAAGTTTATATTTCTTGCTTTTCTTTTCTTTTCTTTTCTTTTCTTTTTTCTTTTTTTTCTTTTTTTTTTTTTTTAATTTAAACAGCTAAACATGATTTCAATAAATTTTTCTCATAATAAAATAAATTGGAAACATACATACAGTGAATATGAATGTAACACAGTTAATTAATTAAATTTGAAGCAGATCGAGCTCAACCCTAACTGCTAACTCTGTACATATAAATATACATACGTACAATGTATTAGGACAAATGATCAACCTATTTATATTGAACAATATAATATTGTGTAAAAATATGTAACTTTTAAAGTTGGATGTGATAAAATAACAAAAATAAATAACAAAAAGATAGCAGGTTTTATCATTATGTGAGTAGACAGTAACATAACACTGGTATATTAATTATTGATATCTTTTGTTCCAGGTATGCACTCGTGATCACGTGTCTGTGACGTCACTATACAACAAAAGTATGTAGTCATCATCAATATTTTAGTCAATACATATTGATACGTACGCATGGATAAATTAAATCACGTACACGAAAAATAAATAATACTTAAGGCAAAAGTAAATGCAATACATATAAGTTAGAACACAGATATAATTATACTACAATAATACCTAATGCAGGTGCAATATGCTACAATAAAGGTGTGACTCACTTAGATTAAGTGGTATTATAACTACCTGAAATTAAAGTGAACCTATTGCAAAATACAGGATACATGTACCTGCCCTAGGTAGTCAATTTTTACAGTGTAATATATCTTGTAGTTATGTCATGATACACTGTTAGAACGATCTGTAATTTTACGGGATTTTTAACACAAGAATGACGGGAACGGGGTATGGTATTACTAAGCATGCTGTTTTCTTTTTAAAAAGCAATTGTAGATTTTGTAAACAAATCCTGTAAAATAACTTGATGAAACGTGAAATAGCATAAAATATTTCTATTTTTTAATATAAATAACAATATTTAACAGCATAATTATACATTATACAGCAAAATTATTCTGAGGAAATCATGTTTTTGTTACATGAAAAAAAAATACGCAATTTATGCTGCTTTTATGTCATGATATGACAAATGATACTAAACTGGAACAACATAAATAAAGAATGCTATACAATATAATATTTATGCTTTGTAACATATTTACTATGTAGTATAGCATTAATTATGCTGTATTGAACAAAGTGTGCTGAAAATGAACTATAGCATAATTATTATGTTTTTATTTTTGTTCACGTGTTGTTGGAATGGAGCTGTAGTATCCTTTTTATTTATTTTTATTTTTATTCATGCATTGAAAATAAATTTGAAAAATATCCATAGTTTTAAGAGTGCTATAAAGAGTTTTAAAAGTCACCACGCAGGACTTTTGTGTATTTTACTTGTGTCTAAATTTAAATTTTTTTAAGACTAAATTTTTAAGTTTTTACATATTTAAACGTTTTTTTCGTTATTTTTTCTTCCCTACTTGTAAAAGTGTGAGTGAGCCACATCTGTGAAACGTAACCTCTATCTCTCTTATGTTGCATCGTTTATGTTGTAACCGCAGTACGCATGACGTCATAAAAACTGACAAATAAATCTCATTTACTCTAAATATATTACTTCATATGTTTTCTCTTTCTAACTTCATTCTTTATACAAAAATATAAAATTATATAAATATCTATACACTGTTTCCTTGAGGTATTATTATTCTTAATCATAGTATAATAGAAGCAATATGTTTAAAGGAATAGACCAGAAGGAAATATAAGCATTTACATCACAAAACACTTAATGGGCCTTACTTTATAGCTTTAGTTTGTCTCAAAACCCAACTCTAGCTCCATAGCAGTGATCAGAAAATTTCGATATATGCAACCCGCACAACATTTTCATACTAATTTTTGCATGTTTCTGACGTCATAAACATAAATAGTCAAGTAAATTGCATATTTTACAGTATTTTCACGCTCTCTCGTGGGGCTACATTAACATTCTGGTAAAAACTGTCATCAGTTTTGAAGATCCCATTTCGTGTTTATTTTTATTCATTAAAAAATCACATGTTGTTTTATGTGGTCAATGGCTTTAAGTTACATATATCATGACGATATTTTTCAAATTTCTAAAATTAAAAATACTTAATGAACTCAAAAGTTAAAAAAATCACACATCAATCGATTCAGGACCATATTATCTTTTTTTAAATATGAAATAAATTTGCACCCCCCCCCCCTTTTTTTTTTTTTTTTTTTAGTTTGCCACATTATTTGTTATTTAAAAGAATCACTACATACAAAAAAAATCATAATATCATAATATAAGCAAATAAAAAACAGGGAAATTCTTTCATATTGGTTACCTCGCACACGATATAAACTTTTTCAAATCAGTAAAATTCATATAGAATCCTCCTTTAACAAAACTATCGTAATAAATTAAATAATACAAGTTACAAATGTATCGTACTTTTGTTTTACTTTAAAGAGTTTTTGAGTTCATTTTATCATTGTGTTACTACCAGAAAAAATGAAACGAAAAAAAAAATAGCACTACATGTTCTTAACTTCTCTCTCTCTCTCTCTCTCTCTCTCTCTCTCTCTCTCTCTCTCTCTCTCTCTCTCTCTCTCTCTCTCTCTCTCTCTCATATTTTGTACTTGACGTTTCTCGACTTCCTATAACTTATCTTCTATATCATCTTATTGTCTAAAAAGTTTTTTATTATATTTTTGCAAAGAAAAAGAAAATTCTACTCTTCTGTCTTTTATACTTAACTTTTTACGTTTTTTTTCTCTCTCTCTCTCTCTCTCTCTTTCTCTTTCTCCCTCTCTCTTTCTCTCTTTTTCTCAAGTATTTGAGAACTTGTTTTAAAATGAAATTTCTCTAACACAAGAAACTAAAAACTCATGAATTTCTCTACTTAATGCATACTTTAGTTTTAATAATTCAATTCAAATAACAAAGAAGGAAAAATTTGTATTTTAAATTTAAAGGAATAAACAAGAAAAAAATTCATTGGCATTTATAACATAAAAACACTTAATGGGACTTTCATAAATAACATCAGTTTGTCTCAAAACCCAAAAGTAGCAATGATCAGAAAACTTCCTATGCAACGCACACAACATAACTTTAATTTTTTTGTCTATATTTCTGACGTCAGAAACATCAGCAATAGTCGATCAAATAGCATACTTTAGAGTATTTTCACGCTCTCTTGTGGTAGCGCAAAAACTGTGGTAAAAATTGTCATCATTTTTGGAGATCTCATTTTGTGTTTAATCATTAAAATGAACAAGTGGTTTCATGTGGTCTATGCCTTTAATAGTAATATACAACTTTATAGGAAGCTTATAAAGGCGAGTTTACACGGTACTTTGAAATAAAACTATTTTGATATAAAATCTTTGTAGGACAAAAGCACCACTTGAAATTTTTATTAAGCGCTTAAATTTCACCCCAACTTTATTTTATTTCACCAAGTATTTTTTAAGTTTTCATGGTGTTTATTACGTTTTAAAAGAAAATATTGTAATTTTAAGTACAAAAAAATGCTTAAATTTACGTTGCAAATAAGGCTTTTTGCTGCATAATTTCATACAAATGTTGAGTAATTTTTTATTAAATTTTCCTGTTACTCGTATTTCTGTAAAATATATATCATTCATATTGGACACAAGCTTTTAATCCAATTATAATCCTTTTGTCCAATAAAATTTTCTAATTTCTAAAATTTATTTTATTTATTGGTATAGCCTAAAGCGACCAGCAGAAATTGAAAAAGAAATCCTTCCCTGTCTCTTAAGTACTTGTTTTACATGAAAAATAAAATACTGAAGCAAATATTAACTCGATTTTCTTTGCTATGCAATACAGGCACCACTGAAAAAGTAAAACACAACTGCAAAATTGCACTGTTCTTAACTCATGAAACGTTCAAAACAACATAGGTGTATGTGCATGACGTCATATTGAATACGCTTTGACGCCATACTGGATCAATGAATAACATCAATGCTCATTGGATTTTGGCTATTTTGTTTGAAAAATCAGTTAATTTTTGTATTATTATTATTTTTCTCGGAAACTTGAACACCTAATTACATGTACATCTATTAACAGTATCAATGTACTCAAAAATATTTTCACAAGTATTTTTAAACTGGCAAAATGTATTTACTAATTTTGCATGTTTCTGACGTCAGGAACATGACTAGTCACGCAAATTGCATACTTTACAGTATTTTCACGCTCTCTCGTAGGGCTACATTATCATTCTGGTAAAATTTGTCAACAGTTTTGAAGATGCCATTTCATGTTTATTCATTAAAAAGCACATGTTGTTTTATGTGGTCTGTGGCTTTAAATATGAGTGAAACTGATCTATTATAATTACTCTTATAAAATTTTAAACTTTTAAATTACATAAAAAAATCTGAATATTAATTATCATACTAATATATTTTTAATTATTTTTATCTGTTAAAAGTTTAGTATAAAATAAATTTAATTATGACACATAATAAATAATTTAAGTTTTTTTATTCTATGTTTTAATTGACAACGTTGAGTCATTAAAAGTACATTTCAAAGTTACTTAATGAACGGCTCACATGAGACAAGTAATACCTCACTTTTTGTACGGTAATTAGTCAATGCCTTAGTGATCAAAGTAGCCATTTTTACCGTTTAATTATCGGGTAATTTGTGGTGGAAATTATAGGTTACTTGTATGGCACATTTTTAAGAGAGAGAGAGAGAGAGAGAGAGAGAGAGAGAGAGAGAGAGAGAGAGAGAGAGAGAGAGAGAGAGAGAGAGAGAGAGAGAGAAAGTTGACATTTTTTGAGGTATATAAAAAATTACTGCGGTAAGGATCACTATATATGTACATAAAAGAATTATAACTTTGTTAAAAAAATTTTAAAAAGTATTTATATTGTTACCAAAACATAACCATAAAAAATAAATATTTAAGAAATAAAAAGGTATTTATAAATAAAGTGTATAGTAAAGTTATTTTTACTGAGAAATGTTTTAGTTGCAGAATAATGTTGCAATGTATATAACCCTTGCACATCCTTGCGCTTTGTCGCCATGTTTGTGGTACTTCATTGTCCAGCATAGGGGAAACATCATTTCTCCTATTTTTTCACATAAAAAGAGTTTATTTAAACTGAACAAATTTTTCTCATATTCTTCGAGCTTATTAGATGCTTGAAATAAGGCTTTGATTTAGGTTTGAAGCTTCTTGTGCTATTAAAAAAATATAAATGAAGTTTTTCCTATGCTGGCCTATGTATTCCTGACCAACAAAATGGAGGCTCTTAAGTATGAGTGCAAACGGTCTATAAAAGTAGTATAAAAAAAATATGTATGTGCATGAAAAGAATAAATTACTTAATTTATTATTATTATTATTATTTTCAGATTTTATTACGTTCTATGTATTACATAGTAAAACAAGTCAAATAATACAAACACATCAACAAAAACATTTGTTGCTACACTACTTAGGTAATTTTAGCATAATTATATTGCTATATTGGAGCAGCAAAACGAAAACTTTTGCTAATGAACATAGTTATTATGCAGTATAGTATAACATATGTAGTAATGAACAAACGGTGCTGAAAATGTGAAAAAATAACCAACAGAATTATTACGATTTTTTTTTTTTTTTTTTTTTTTTTTTTTTGCCGTTTCTGAATACTCTTATAGAATTCCAAGTAATATTAAAGTAAAAATATTTTATAGTGTGTATTATAGCCATAATAGTCATTATAAAGATTTCATTTTATTTTTTTATCATTTATTTTTTTAAATGGGAAATATTTTTTAATGATTTTAATAGTGATTTACTATATATTAATTTAAAAGACACATGTGTACTGATCTTCTTTTTGTTTATGTTATTTTTTCCAGATAATAAATCAATCAAGTGATACATAATGTTTCATTAATTATATATACTTCCCCTTCAACAATAACATTATTAACTTCAGCTTTCTATATGATGTCGTTATTTTTATACTCATTCATTTTTAAATAATTTATTGCTTTATTATTTTATATGTATATATATATATATATATATATATATATATATATATATATATATATATATATATATATATATATATATATATATATATATATATATATATATATAATATATATATATATATATATATATATATATATATATATAAAATATTTAATATAGATGCGTTTCTCTCTCTCTCTCTCTCTCTCTCTCTCTCTCTCTCTCTCTCAGATCTGTTTGTTATATTTAAAACCATTAATTATAAAAGTAAAATAAATAAAACAAACTCTTCGCATTGTGTTATTCAAAACATGTTAATTAATTTACTTTGAAAGTAAATTTTAAGCACTTAATTAAAATATTTCTGATTGTTTATTATTAAACTATTTCTCTTGACTCAATTAATTAGGATAATAAATTTCATTAACTTGCAACTTATCAACATAATATATAAATTTTTTTTTAATTTAAAGATAAAAAATAAACAAAGAATTGAAAAGTGAGTTCATTTTGGAAGACAAATAGGTTTGAAAATATAAACTGTACTAAAAAAAAAAAAAAAGAAAAAAAAAAAAGAAGAAGAAGAAGAAGGGGGCTGACAGGTTTATGTTTCTTTATTGAACAAAAGTAAAGAAATTATAACGTTATTTTTTTATTTAAAAAACAAAAAAACTAATTTTCATATGTTTTACAACCATTATAATTTGACCTTACGGCAGTGTCCTTATACTAGAATTTATTATCAAATTTTTCTTTATGTTTATTTTCAATTTTTGTGTAGCTTTTTTAAAGTTATATATAATAATAAATATATAAAAAAAAAATGGTAGCGTATGAGATGAACTCTACATCGATCAAATTGTATGTGAAAAACCTTATTTTTACGAGAGAAAACTTTTTTTATTTTTATGTACTCCAATATATTTTTGTATATTTGATGTTTACGTATTTACTCTCTATAAATATAAATAAATATTATTGAAATATCAATATTTATTATGTTGTACTATACTTGTGTGTGCTGGCTGTGCTAGCAGTACACCGTACACTTATAAAATATACAATTTTATAATCAAAATTCATATTCATAAAGAAAAAATTCATAATTTATGCCACATTTATTTCATTATAGCATAAATGATGCTAAATTAGAAAAACATAAATAATTAAAGGTAACGTTATAGTTGGGGACAAATTAGAGTTAACGTTATCGTTATAGTTTTATATGAAATTAACGTTAACGTTATAGAAAATTTAGGTAACGACTGCAAGACTGTAAATTCCAAAATAATAAAGTATGCTACATGATATAAACACGGCATAAATTACGTAATTCCTTTCATTCGTGAAATTTTGTTACGAATTCTCTATTTTACAAAACTTTAAGAAATACTATTTTATAATATTAAATATTATATATATATATATATATATATATATATATATATATATATATATATATATATATATATATATATATATATATATATATATATATATAGAAGACAACGAAATGAATAATGAATTTCTTGAAAATTAACAAAAACAATGGCATTATTTTTATAATAAAACAAAAACAGTTTTTTCTTGTGCTAAATGATTAATATCTGTAAATTTGTAGACTTGATATAATTTGATGCATATCTCTCATGTTCAGTTTTTTTTATTATATTTGAAAACTTTTTTTTTATGACAAAATCGATTTACTTTCATTCTATTGTTTTTTGTGTGTATTATTAAAGTAGCACGCAACCAGACGAGTTATTCTATCTACTTTATATTATACAGACTGATTTATTGTATATTATAATAAGAACTTTTTTTTTTTTTTTTTTTTTTCCGAAACATAACAGTTGTTACTAATTAATTTCATGTTGTACATGCCATTTTTATTGTTTCAAAAATTAGGTATAGTAATGATCTATGTTCCAACTGTACAAAATATTATAAGAGTATATAAATGACGAGTTATGAACACCAAATGTTCATTAAAAGTTGGTATTACACATTTTACTTGCTTTGAACTGTTAGAAAAATAAAATATTTACTCGTAACGTACAAGCTTTTAGATAGTTCCTGTTTCTATACATGTATGTAATAATATATTTTACAATTTAAACCCAACACGTGCTTTATATATTCAATATGTATGTAACCCTAAGCATTGCATTTTGAATATTTTTAGGTACTCTTTAGTTTGTTCTGTAAAATATAGTGAGGCTCATTAACAGTGATTGGCTGACCAACAATATAAGACACATTCATTGGTTGATCTTGTTTTTTGAGCCGATAAAAGTGAGTCGCATGTTGAGCATGCAACTTTTTTTTTTGTGAAGTTTCGTTCATTCTTATCAGATCCAAAGTTCTAAACGAATAAGTATGATCAACCATAGCTCGTTCTGCAAAGTCAGACTTCCGGCGCAACTTTTGTGTCGATATGTTCCTTTGTTATAACAGCTGATTATGACTTCGTTACCTGTTTACTACGTTTATACATATGGTCGATTATTGTTATTTCTTCGTTTAGGAACTTTGAACTTGATAAGAATGAAAGAAACTCCACACAAAAAGTTCCATGCTCTTCATGTGACTCAATTTTTGTCAATTTTGTTAGCTCAAAAACAAGATCAACCAATGAATGTGTCGTATTTTGTTGGTCAGCCAATCACTGTTGTTGAGATTCACTTTACTTTACAGAACAAGCTAATGCATATAAACGTGGTAAACAGGTAATGACGTCATGCTCAGATGTTCTTAACAAAGAAAATATGGAAGCCTGGCTCAATATTTGTGTGTGGTCTACAGAACGAACTTCTATAAATTGATATATAAACATGGATGCTTAAAGACAATTGCGTTAAATGTTTACCATTGCCTATATTACTTTGTTACCTCAGTAATGTAATCTATTAACACTAAAATCAAAATTTCATATATCACATAATATTATATAATCTGCATTACGTTGTCTTGCATTAATACAGAGAAAATATATATCATACAAAAAAAAAAAAAAAAACGTACTAGCTATCCTTTTTTTTTATTTTTTTATTTTTTGTGAGGGTGTGAATGGAAAAAATTATCTATTATTATCTACAGAATTCCTATTTAGACCTTTTGGTATAATCAAATTTGTTAGATATGTACAAATTTTTTTAAGATGTGCAGAGCTAACTATTTACCGCTGAAGAAATAACGTTTATACTAACAAGTTACTGTTTAAACTTTGTTCAACCAAGTTATTGGTTTGTACTGAAGAGTTACATGTATCTGAATAATTTCCTAAACTATATATTTCCATGTGAGTATATACATCATTGTCTCGGTGTAGGTTGAAGAGTGGTTCCTTATTTACATCTTCGTTAACGCTCTAATTATAGCCTTGTTATCAAATAATTTATACAATATGTTAATTTTAAACACCATATATGAGGTTTATATAAACAACAGTAAAAATAAATAAATTTGGAATCGTTGTAGTTTACAAAAGTAAGTTTTATAATTCAAAACAAGATTTTAATAATGTATTACAAAATTTAATAAGTATTTATTTTTAATTCTCTTAATGAACTGTGTATTATGGTAATTGTGTAAATTTTAAGTTAAGTATATACGATGTATAGTAGAGAAATTTTGTTTGGTGACATGTTATTTGAAAGACGTTCATATCACATTGATTTTGGTTCAGAGAGGAGAGAGAAGAGAGAGAGAGAGAGAGAGAGAGAGAGAGAGAGAGAGAGAGAGAGAGAGAGAGAGCATATTGATCAGACCTGTAGTAGGGTGGTGTATATGCTTAAAAAACAAACAAAAAAGGATTTTACTTGCGTCATATGCTTTTTGTTTTCTCTCTCTCTCTTTCTCTCTCTCACTCATGCTCTTTCTCTCTCTCGCTCATGCTCTCTCTCTCTCTCACTCACTCACTCACGCTCTCCTCTCTCTCTCTCTCTCTCTCTCTCTCGCTCTCTCTCTCTCTCTCTCTCTCTCTCTCTCTCTCTCTCTCTCTCTCTCTCTCTCTCTCTCACTCACTCACTCTCACTCTCTCTCTCTCTCTCTCTCTCTCTCTCTCTCTCTCTCTCTCTCTCTCTCTCTCTCTCTCTCTCACACCCTTCAAGTCAAATAATCATAATAAATCGAAGTGTAAACAAAACAAAAAATTTCTCCACTTGTAAATTTTTCTTAACAATGAATGTCTCGTATGAGTGTTAAATATGAAAAATTGAAAAGTCATCAATTTTTCTTAAACTTATAACGTTTCTAATATTATACTTTATATCAACGAATATTTTGAAATTTTATTATTATTACACAAATTTATTACCTTATTTGTAAAAAAAAAAAAAAAAAAAAAAAAAAAAAAAAAATCTAATAATAAATGTCATTTTTCTTGCGTGTAATTCTGTTAAATTTTCACATTTGTCGTACGTCATGCGTGACTTTGACATGTCATTTGATGGCAATAAAAGAAGGAAATAAATCAGCATGAAATAGAATATTTAGAAACAGAATAAATTAGAGACAACATGCATAAAGAAAATGTAAATGAAAATGGGACAAATCTTGGCTTATTATTGAAAATGTGATTCATAATTAATAACTGATTAATACACTCAAAAAAAGAGTGCATTACTTCAGTTACGAAACCTAACTTATTTAAGATATACACTTTTAAGTTATTATGAGCAGCTAAAATAATGCATTTTAACAAATTATTAACAATAGATAATTTAAGTTGTTTTCAGTTATTTTTGGGCTATTTTAAGTTAATTTAATTATTGTTAATAAAATGCTAAAATGCATTATTTTAGCTGCTCAATAATAGTTCAAAAGTGTTTATGTTAAAAAAGTTAGGATTCGTAACTGAAGTAATGCACTCTTTTTTTGAGTGTATAATACGAATATTTAATAATATATAACAACTTAAAATGTAAAACATGTCAATACAAGAAGATATGTAATTACAAAGCATACATGAAAGTTAAAAACTTTAAAGGCATAGACAAGATGAAAACATAAGCATTTATATCACAAAACACTGGATGGGACTTACATAAATAACATTAATTGGTCTCAAAACCCAACTATAACGCCGTAGCAGTGATCAGAAAATTTCAATTTATGCAACCCGCACAACATTTTCAAGATAGTTTTTATCTGTTTCTGACGTCATAAACAGGAATATGCATGCGAACAGCATACTTTACAGTATTTTCACACTCTCTCGAGTCCACATTTACATTCTGGTAAAAATTGTCAGCGTTTTTTTTAAGTACGGTTTTGTGTTTAATCATTAAAAAGAACGTGTTGTTTAATGTGGTCTATGGCTTTAAGTATTATCAGTAGTTAAAAAAAATGCAAATAAAAAACTCATAATTTTGAGTTCAATTACCGCAATGCCTCATATTCAGCTTTAAATTGTACATTAAATTTCTTGGCTAATGAGCTATTTACAGTTCACACGTAAAAAGGTTGCTTTTTTTGTCCTTTTGTCCTTTTTTTTTTTTTTTTTTTTTTTTTTTTCTCATTTAGAAATTGACGCAAACACTTCGAGATAAAATAAGCAGACATTAATATTTTGCAGGATTTAAAAATATTATTTATCTAAAAAAAAAGTTGAAAATATAAATTTAATATACTCAACGTATAATAGTAACGAGGGGAGAGGGAGAGAGAGAGAGAGAAAAAAGTTTAAGTCTATTTTACTGTTTTTATATAAAATATGGTTTTTGAACTTCGTTTCGGGTGGCTGCTTTAATATAGCACAGTAAATTTAATTGTAATCATAAAGTAAATTTTCAACGTGCGGAGTGCACTAGACTATTTTATAACACTTTCATTCCCACATTACACGGTAAAAAAAAATTACCTATGTGAATCTTATACACATGGTTTTGTAATGTTTCAATTAAATGTACCGCTTGCTATGAACGTTTTTTAATTATTGTAACGTAGTTATGATAACGATTTTTTCATAATAAATGTATTAAAAATACTTAAATTTATTGTAAATATTAGTTCGTTCATTGCAAGTAGTCCATTGACTATTATGTTGTTATAAATTGAGTCTAACGATGAAAACGTCATACACTCTAAAAAAATAATCGTTGAAAATCTTGTTCACAGTTTTGTAACGCTATTGTGTAATCAACGGTTATGACGTCACTAAACGTTGACAATCTAACGACAAAAACGTAAATGACGTCACAAGCGTTAAAATCACAATGGAATAAATGTTAAACTTGGCCGTTACAAATCTGTGATTTTTCTATTCAGTCCCAACGCTTGTGACGTCACTAACATTTTTATCGTGTTAAAATAATGAATTAATTAATTTTTTATTCTACAAGAGACCATTGTCCTGAATCGATTGATATGTAAGTTTCTAATTTTTTAGTACTTTAAATAATTTTGATTAATTTTTAAAAGTTGGAAAATGACGTCACAACTTATGCATGTTAGCACAGGAAAAAGTTACCGACTGCAACGTTATTTCCTGACTTACAAAAATTAATCAAAAATTATAAATTCGCATGTGTCTATCGATTTAGGACAAGGCCCACTTTTAGAATATAAAATAAAATCACCTTCTTAAAAAAAATCTCCTTCATTGCTTGAACAAATTAAATTTCTTATTCTGACATCCTTTAAGTTATGACATGACTTATGAAATTGAAAAAAATATATCTAACAATTTATGTAAAAAAAAAAAAAAAAAAAAAGTGTTAAAAACTACTTATTGTATTTCCTCGATCAAATTTCCACTTTTTTTCTTCCAGTGTAAAGATGAACAGAATAAAATATAAAAGACATAAAAAAAAATGACAAAAAAAAATATAGTATTTTTGTTGAAAATTATTTCTATGATAAAATTATACTAAAGACCTTTAGGTGGAAATGTGTTATAGTATTAAAAAATAACTCCTTTGACCTCTTTTGTAATTTGGGAGATAAAATATTAATGTTGGCAAATAAAGAGTTCATAAATATGTCCATTTAATATGCGGGTGCACAAGTTTAATATTTTCATCGAACATAATCATGTCGATAAAAAAAAAATATGTCTTTTCCATATTTTACATTAAAATCTTTTGCTTAAATTTGTAATCCATTATCACTTATATTTAGATTTAATATTGATTATTGAAATTAATTCTGATATTTTGACGTTTATTTAATTTTAAATTAAATATTCTACTACGTCACATAATATACGGTGTATCCGCATGACGTCATATTTAATGCGCTTGGAGGCCATACTGGAGTAGTGAATAACATTGCTGAGCATAGGACAAACTTCGATTTTAGCTATTTTCTTTGTGAAATCGGCTAATTTTTTGTTATTGTTATTTTTCTCACATACTTTAGATACTAATTCAACATATTTACAGCATCAATGCTCTCAAAAATATTGCATGTTGTTTTTAAACTGGCAAAATGAGTTATTTTCTATGCCGCCCATGTTATTAAGTGATCCAATATGGCTTATTTTCTTCTCAACCCTAAATATATGTTACTAATATGTGAATAAGAATTTTTTTATGACTTTATATTTAGACTCTACGAAGGCTAAATTCATCAGTAAACATAATTTATCTTTCAAAAATTTTAATGGTCTTTATAACCTTTTTTTATTGACTTCTATTTATTTGTTTCTTCTTCGTTCATGTCATCACTCTGTTTACAATAAAAGTTTAAAAAATTTTCTTACATCATACAATGAACATATTAAGGGGGATTAGTCAGAAATAGCAAACAGCTGATCAATAATCTATTCTAATGATATTAGATTACCTTTATAATATCCAAAGAAACGTTCTAAAAAGTACTGATCACCTGGAGATGTATATTGCGAATCAAAAATTAAATAATCATATAAAATTGTATAATTTAAAGGATAAAATAAATCCAAAAGCAACAAAAATTTGAATATCGATGTTCTCTTTTGTTGTACCGAATAAACCATTACTGATCGGCAACTTAGAACTTATTTCGAGCTAAAGCATTATTCACATGACGCGTAAATTTGACGCGCGTCAACGTGCGTCGACGCGCGTAACAAAGCTGGAACAATGTAAACAATTGGAGCCGTTCACATGTAATTTTCAAAAACCATGTGAACGGCTCCATTTGTTTACATTGTTCCAACTTTTTTACGCGCGTCGACGCACGTTGACGCGCGTCAAATTTACGCGTCATGTGAATAATGCATAAGACTACCAACTATGAAAAAATAAATACGTAATAATTATGGTAGCTCATTTTCAGCATAATTTATACTACACTGCATAATAACTTTGTAACATAGCATAAATATTATTTTATGCAGCATAATTATTTGTGTTGCCCTAATTTAACATAATTTATGCTGCTATGACATAAATCTAGCACAAATTATGTAATTTATGTTTTCCGTGCAACAGAAACCCACATTATGTAAAAAAGAAATCATGGAGTGTGACCAGGCCAAATAATGAATTATACGAAGGTTTGAGATAAATACTCCCGTAAGGCTCAATGTTAGTTGGAACTTTTCTCTCTCTCTCTCTCTCTCTCTCTCTCTCTCTCTCTCTCTCTCTCTCTCTCTCTCTCTCTCTCTGTTCTTATTTTATTGATATCCTCCTTGGAATGTTTTATCATGATTGGCTGAAACATACAGTATAAGCTTTAAAATTATATCAAATTTTAATAGCAATCAAGATCGAAATTAGAAAGACCTTTTGACTTCTTTAATGAAAAGTTCATTAATATTTCAAAATATACGTATTTTCAAAGATGAAAAGTGTGTATAATTGATAAACTTCACAGTTTTCAAGTCAAATATTTGTATTTATCTCATGCAAGTTAAAGAAAGTAAATAACATAATATTTTTTTACTTACTTTTCCGAATGAATATTTCAAAAGAAAATTATTTACACTTTAACACATTACTTTTAAAATTACACAGCATAAAAAAAAAATTCCCTGCTTAAATATTTTGTTAAGCGTTTTGAGTTTTTATTTTGTGTATTCAGGATGTAAGTTTAATCTTATGTATATATACTAAAGTCACTTTAACACTTTAGGCTACGAAGTATGTAATGTGAAACATACTATAACCTGTTGTATGAGATAGCGAGTTAGCTTACTTCACTTGCCATCTTAATGAGACTTTCTATTATACTCACTCATGTTAAGAGCAAAATATTATAACTAACTCCCTTCATATAAAGCAACAGTTAAGGGCTATAAATTATTTATCCAGGATACGTTATTGGTAATGGATATTCAGTAGATCACTATTATAGTTCTGGAAAATAATACACTCAAAAAAAAAAATACTAAAAATGCAATAGGTAGACATATAAGCTAGAACACAGGTATTATTATACAACAATAATACCTAATGCAGGTGCAATATGCGACAATAAAGGTGTAACTCACTTAAATTAAGTGGTATCTTGTAGTTTTATAACTAAAGAGCGCAGAAATAGTTTTTCAATTATTTGCGTTTCGGGTGCTATTTTAATTATTTAACCAGATCTCCATCGATCCATTAAATTGTGACCTTTTGACCCCATCTAAAAATCACCTATTTCATGAAAAACAACTATTTCAACATTTTTCACCTATTTGTCAACTATTTTCAATTTTTTTTCATGATTTGTTGAAAACGTGTACATTTCTAAGGAAATTTGAAAAAAAGTTTAAAAAATTTTTTTGAAAGATTTTTTTTTAACTTTTTTTAATTTCCTTAGAAATGTACACGTTTCCAACAAATCATGGAAATAGTTGACAAATAGGTGAAAATTTTGAAATTGTTGTTTTTCATGAAAATATAATAATAATCAACTATAAAACCAACTATTTCTTAAAAATCACCTATTTTACCACCTATTTTGCCCCAAAAATACACATATATAGTTAAATATTTTGGGTAAAAAAACACCTATTTCTGCGCTCTCTATTTATAAGTACCTGTTCCAAATTAAAATGTACCTATTGCAAAATACAGGTTCATGTACCTGCCATAGGTAGTAATTTTTTTCCTTGCAATAATGTCTTTATTTAAGGTATGCACAGGGCTTTTCTAACCCTATTGCATGAACCTTGGCTATATAAAATACCAATATAATTATACAAATAATAACACATTTTGAGAAACAAAAAACAACAATTTACCAGCTTTTAGGTGAACACTTTACCAGATTATTTAATTCATACTAGCTCAATGCAGATAATAGAACCATTAACTTAAGAATAACTTAAAGCCCTAGACCACATAAAACAACATGTGCTTTTTAATAAATAAACACTAAATGGGATGTTCAAAACTGATGTCCATTTTTACCAGAATGTTAATGTAGCCCCACGAGAGAGCGTGAAAAAACTGTAAAGTATGCAATTTGCGTTAAAATTCATGTTTATGACGTCAGAAACATGCAAAAATTAGTATGAAAATGTTGTGCGGGTTGCATAAATTGCATTTTCTGATCACTGCTACGGGGCTACTGTTGGGTTTTGAGACAAACTAATGTTAAATCCCATCAAGTGTTTTGTGATATAAATGCTTATGTTTTTCTCCGGTCTGTTCCTTTAAGAATTGAAGCAAAACATTGTTAAATGAGCAAGAACATTTCCATACATTTGCAAACTATACACTTTAGTTTGTTGTGTAAAGTATAGTGAGGTTCATTAACAATGATTGGCTGCTCATTCTATTCTGAGATACAAGTCATCTATATACACCTCTTAATTTTGGTCTGTTATTATAGGATTCACTCTAATCACTCTAATAATGCATCAAATACATTTCTTGTGTATCGCATATCGATCTTGTTGCGAAAAAAGGCCTATCTCGTATTTTGTCAGGGGAAGCAAAAGGCCTATCTCTTTTTTTGTCAGTGGAAGCAAAAGGTCTATATCTTGAGCGCCATCTACATAACGTTCGGAAACGAGATAGGCCTTTTGCTTCCACTGACAAAAAACGAGATAGGCCTTTTGCTTCCCATGACAAAATACGAGATAGGCCTTTTGCTTCCACTGACAAAAAACGAGATAGGCCTTTTGCTTCCCATGACAAAATACGAGATAGGCCTCTGCTTCCACTGACAAAAAACGAGATAGGCCTTTTGCTTCCACTGACAAAAAACGAGATAGGCCTTTTGCTTCCCCTGACAAAATACGAGATAGGCCTTTTTTTGCAACAAGATCGATATGAATCTGCATTAAACTGCTTCAAAACAATACAGAAAATATGTACCATATAATAATATTAATGATACACATTCAATACCTTTTTTTTCGTGTTATTTATGTTATAATGACTCATATTTAAGTTTTTTTTTTTTTTTTTTTTTTAGTAGTAGTAAAAAGTTACGAACTAGTAAAAATGTATAATTATATAAATCTTTATTCAAAAGAATAAATGTCAATTATTTTTCACTACAAAAATATATATAATCTTAAAAATGGCATAATTAAATAAATGAAAAAAATGATATAAGTGTTGAAAATTACCGTACTATAACAAAAAAAAAAAAAAATCATACATAAAAAATTTGAACTTAAAGTTTCGGTTGAAGAATTTACAATGACTACAATTTTTTGTTTATTTTTTAACGTATTTTTCCTAGCGTGTATGTATATTATATATAAAGTAAAGAAAGAAAATACAGGGTGTCCCATAAGTCATATTACTTTTGTATTATAACCTCTGACTTGGCGTGGGCCACTACTGATTGGCCGGAGACATGAAATGATCTGTCTAAAGTCGCTAGAAAATATCAAGTACTCTCGCACTGCCACCATTGAAATCCCTCAATCAAATAACATGCAGTTAAATGGCAATAGTGACCTTTCAACAATGACAAAAGTTATTAAGAATTCTTATGGAGTAAGAGTACTTGATATTTTCTAGGGACTTAAAGGCATAGAACACTTTGAACAAAAAAACATGTATAGTATCCTAACATACCTAAATATCAACTTTGATTTGGCCGGAGTCATTGATTTATAATTTATTTTACATTCACAAAATGTCAGCTGTATGTTTATGACGTCACAGCTTGCCTGTTTCCGCGCGTGGACTAGTAAGCTGTGACGTCATAAACATGTACATTTTGTAAATGTAAAATAAATTAGAAATCAATGACTCCGGTTAAATCAACGTTGATATTTAGGTAAGTTAGGATATTAGATATGTTTTTTGTTCAATGTGTTCTATACCTTTAATATCTGTCAAACCTAAAAGAAAAGGAAAAAAATTTGAGTAACTTTGAAAACTATTCATTATTTTCTTTATTTTCCTAATCGTTATAAAGAGTTACTTATCGCACACCCTGTATATAATAAAACTGTCTAAATACTGCATGAAAAAGGTAACGACAGTAATGGTCAATTACCACACTCATTAAACACGAAGGAACAAAAATAATATGTAAAAAAAAATTACGTAATTTATACTTTATTATTTTTCTAAGCAGAAATTTGACCATGTAAATTTTTTTTTATATATTAATACACAAAAACATTTACTGCATAATATTCTGAATAAAGTCATAATTATAATATATGACGGTTTTATATCTTAAAAGTTATACCTGTAGTATATATATCAAAAAATTTATGTAATGGAACAAAAAAAAAAAAAAATTGTAGGTTGAAAACCCTAATAAAACTTATTCCTTGTGGTATTTGCCGTAGAAAAAAAAAGAGGAGAAAGAAGTTTATTTTGTGTGTTTTTATTGGCAATACATCGTTTTCTGCTTTCATCAAAATTTTGTCTCACTTTCCTTTCCTTTCCTTTCCTTTCCTTTCCTTTCCTTTCCTTTCCTTTCCTTTCCTTTCCTTTCCTTTCCTTTCCTTTCCTTTCCTCTCCTCTCCTCTCCTCTCCTCTCCTCTCCTCTCCTCTCCTCTCCTCTCCTCTCCTCTCCTCTCCTCTCCTCTCCTCTCCTCTCCTCTCCTCTCCTCTCCTCTCCTCTCCTCTCCTCTCCTCTCCTCTCCTCTCCTCTCCTCTCCTCTCCTCTCCTCTCCTCTCCTCTCCTCTCCTCTCCTCTCCTCTCCTCTCCTCTCCTCTCCTCTCCTCTCCTCTCCTCCTCCTCTCCTCTCCTCTCCTCTCCTCTCCTCTCCTCTCCTCTCCTCTCCTCTCCTCTCCTCTCCTCTCCTCTCCCCTCCCCTCCCCTCCCCTCCCCTCCCCTCCCCTCCCCTCCCCTCCCCTCCCCTCCCCTCCCCTCCCCTCCCCTCCCCTCCCCTCCCCTCCCCTCCCCTCCCCTCCCCTCCCCTCCCCTCCTCTCCTCTCCTCTCCTCTCCTTTCCTTTCCTTTCATGTCTTTTTTTCTTCTTGCAAAGATATTGTATTAATAATATTCACAAATATATAAATATAATTTTGCCATATAAAAGCAATAGGTTTCGACTGTGCAAACACAATGCTTGTATATTGCGTAAAAATACGTTTAAGTAAAAATATAAAACCATGTGACCTGCACTTCCCAATGCTAATCAGCTAATGGATATATCAATATCCCGACATTATACAGTTCGAGAATAAAATTGTGTAAATTTGACTGATTAAATGTTTACTTTCGACCATATTTCACATAATTACTGTGATTGACGTGCTATCAACTTTCTAATTAACTCGACTTTCATAAATCATTGAGGTATGAATCGACGCTAAGCCGGTGATTTTTACATTTATACGTATGAGTTGAATAGTATTTCGTATACATGGTCTACAATAACAGGTTAATAAAACAGATATTCAACCTTATGTGATCTGATAATCTTATATTCATAAAAAAAAAAAAAAAACTATGATAAATGGAGAAACAATTTGAAATCGCAAGAAAAAAAAGACGATTTCAAAAAGTATGTTCTAAACACAGTAAAAACTACTGCACTGTTAAGTGCGGTAACTTTGACCTGCTGGAGTAACTGGCCAAATTGTAAAAAAAAAAAAAAAAAAAAAAAAAAAAAAAAAAATCCTTTTAAAGGCGTAGAACACCTTGAACAAAAAGTTGTCCAATATCCTTTAAACCTAAAAATTGGCGTAGATTCGGCAGGAGTCATTGATTTCTAATTTATTTTCCATTCATAAAATGGCGTAAGTGGGCAATGAAGCAACAGCTCGCTTTTTTTACTCACGCGTGGACCAGGCGAGCTGTAACGTCATTGCCCGCTCGCGCCATTTTGTGAACGGAAAATAAATTACTCCGGCCGTTGGTTTTCAGATTTGTTAGGATATTACATAAATTTTTTGTTCAAGGTGTTCTATGCCTTTAATATATAAAACTCCTTCGAAATATGAAACAAAAACTAAAAGGTAATACAAAATTCAAGTTTTATTTTATAGTTTTTGTTGCAAGTTTCTATGAGCTTTATTTATGGAGTAAATTATTTATTATATTATTATAAGTTAGTGACTGCTGGGCGGTCTATTAGTTTTTTTTCTTAATGCTTATGTTTTAAGTACAAAAAATTATGATTACATAGCATTAAAAAAAAAAGTTTTTAAAGTCTCAAAATATAGTTATTAAACACTCAATTATACTCCTGCAAAAACATGTTAGATTTGTAACAATGCAACCCATAATTACAGAAGTCACGTCATCGTCCAAATTACCGGGTCACTCTCGACATGTCAACACAGCTTCAATTTAAAATCACATACTACAATTATTGACATTATTTTAGTTTTCTCTAATCAAGATTTCCATGCTTTGTAATTTTGTCATTAGTTATTGTTAACTTTGCACAAATTATTTGTGTTTCATATAATTGGACTTTATAATAATATTGGTATAACATACATACTAAATATAAAAACATTGAAAACCTCAGTAAATTGTTTTACTTATTATAATATTAAAGGCATAGACAACATAAAAACATAAGCATTTATATCACAAAACACTCGATAAGACTCACATAAATAATATTAGTTTGTATCAAAAACCAATTGTAGCAGTGATCAGAAATTTTCGATTTATGCAACCCGCACAACATTTTTCATACTAGTTTTTGCCTGTTTCTGACGTCATAAACAGAAATATTCACGCAAATTGCATACTTTACATTTTTTGACGCTCTCTTGTGGGGCCACATTTACATTCTGGTAAAAATTATCCTCAGTTTTGTAGATCCCATTTTGTGTTTAATGATTAAAAAGAACACGTTGTTTTATGTTTCCTATGCCTTTAATGCTTACTTTGTCACTTATAAGTGCATTTTTTAACGAAAATATTTTTAAGTGACGTCATAAGCGTGAGATGGCATAGAAGAAAAAACGTTTCAAACAACCAGTTTTATCGTTAATTTCATTATGGTACTAACGTTTGTGACGTCATTTTCGTTTTATTGTTAGATTGTCACAACTTTGTGAGGTCATAGCCGTTAACTTAACGATTCTTAAAATATTGGAAGTGTTCAATTTTTGTTCTCTATACTATACATTACTTAAAATGTCTATACATAGTGTACTGTTTAAAATATGATTTTGATACTATATTTTACCATTTGGTTTAAATTGTAGTACTCGTACAAATAGAAAAAAGAAAATAAATAAAATTTTCTCTATACAATGTTATCCTTATGAGTAAACTACGCTCTGAATTTGAATAGTAAAATTATATTAACTCAATCGTGTGTACGTGTAATTTTTATATATATACAAAAATTGTTATGTGCTTAAAAGTTGAAAATATGAAACAGACAGTCGAGTTTAATAATTCAACAAGTATTGGATGGTTTTGACATTTGTTTAGAATAAGTGGAAAATAAAAATATTTAACCATACTATGAAGTGCTAACTGAATTGTTGTATATAATTTAACTGTCTGTCTGTCTGTCTGTCTGTCTGTCTGTCTGTCTGTCTGTCTGTCTGTCTGTCTGTCTGTCTGTCTGTCTGTCTGTCTGTCTGTCTGTCTCATATATTTATTTTGCAATGCTGCACTATTTTTTGAGAAACTTTAATACCTTAAAATATTTCCTTTCATTATTTTCGTAATCCCGATTAATTAAAATTATACACTTTTAATTATTTAATAATTAAATAATAAATGCTTTGATGTAATGTAAAAAAACACTAGATTAGTAAGTATTTTTAATGAGTTTCTAATTAGCTTAAATAATTATTCCATTTCTCGTGCTTATAAAATTTATTTCTCCACCCAAAAGTTTTCGTACATAAAATTGCAACAGACATCAGACAATTTTAAATGTTACATTTGACTAACTTTCAACAATTTTTTTAGTTTTAAAAAAAGTCAGTTTGGTAAACCACATACTGTGAGTCGGCTGTGTAACTGGCAAAGGCTAACGAAATGATATAATATGATGAAATAAACTTCTCAGTGAAAGTGTAAATAATTTCTATGTTTTCCCAGGCTTTTGTGAATATATAATTAGTTTTACTTTCTACGCTATAGCTGCGGTGCGTTGGCAAATTTTAAATTCTCTAGCTCTCATTTTTATGTTTTGTTATTTTTTTATTATTATTATTAAAATTATATAACATTTCCTTTGTCTAAAATTATTAGGTTATGTAAAAAAAAATATATAATGTAATTCTTTTTCCTTGATATACAATGTGTGTTTAGTTTAATTTTGGAGTTTTTTTGTAAGTTATTACTTTCTTGCTTTATTTATTTATATTATAATGTTTGCGTATAAATCTTCAAAAAAAAAAATATTATTTTATTATTATTTATTTTTTTTAATGCGGGAAATCAGGTACTGCGCGATTTGACTAAAAAGTTGTAAAGACAGAAAAATCTGACGTTTTGCACAGTGATACATTAGGATAAGGCATCTTCAAAAATGTAAAAAAATTGAAAGGTCACCATGCTATGCTAGGTTTTAAATTATTATTAAGATCCCAAGTTAATTTCAATAATTTATTTTCTCTCTTATCTGATGGTCACGGGTTCTGAAAATTCTATCATAGGTAGCTGTTACATTTAACTTTTAAATGGTATTTTAATCTTTCGACGTTTTTCTTTAAAATTGTGAGATACAAGCCATCTGTATACAACCATTAAGTAAATGTTAAGGTACTATTGGGTAATTTGTTTTTCTTCCAAATTTGCATATACACACATGTTTATTGTCATAATATAATTACTAATACGGAAAGAATAAATTACGTAATTTATGCTGCATTTTCTTATAGCAAATTATTTAATAATTTGTTTTTTCTGTTATTAAAGGCGTATAACAAAAAAGTTGCGTAATATCCTAACAAACCTGAAAATCAACGTTGATTTGGCCGGAGTCATTGATTTCTAATTTATTTTCCATTCACAAAATGACATTGGCGGTCACTGACATCACAGCTTGCCCGGTTTACACGCGCGTAAAACAAGCGAGCTGTGATGTTAGTGACCGGCAGCGGCATTTTGTGAATGGAAAATAAATTAGAAATCAATAACTCCGTACAAATCAACGTTGATTTTCAGGTTTGTTAGGATATTATGCAACTTTTTTGTTCAAGGTGTTCTACGCCTTTAATAACAGAAAAAAAAACAAATTATTAAATAATTTATGTTCACTTTTAAAATTTTGAAATAACATATTATATTATAAAATATGTTGTAAAAAAAAAAGACCAAAAAATACTGTTTAATGTATATTATAACAAAAATGTTAAAAAAAAAATTAGTCAAACCGACCAATGAGGCTGTGCCTTGGTTGTACGTACAGTACATTGTTAAAAAAAAACATGCACTTAGTTAGAGTAAAACTTAAACAAGATTTTTTTTTTTTTTTTTTTTTTTTTTTACCATTACACTATAATAATAATTGCATGTTTGATTTAACTAAAAATTAATACATTTTGAGGTTTAATGTTGTTTCTATTGTTTCAGGTGAGTGGGTGTGAAACACTCTGTGATTGAAATGACCATCCCTAGCCAGTATGTATATTTAATTATTAATTAGTTATTTTTAACATTCCAATTAAAAGGTATATTTGATAAGTAAATTAATGCTGTAAGTTTAATGAACTGTAAATATAGAACGTTATTTATTTTGTTCTTTTTGATTAAATTATTTTGAGATGTGATATTTAATTAAGTTGTGCGTGAAGGTATATCATTACATACTCAAACCTGTAGATTTTAATTACTTTTTATTATTACAATCTGTTTGAAAAGCAGAGAAGAAAGAGTATGCTGCACTATAAATATTTAGTATAATTAAAACAAAACGGATAAATCATGAAATAAGGACGGTTAATTGATTTTTTTTTTTTTTTTTTTGAGTTAATGCTATTTTTGGAAAGAGCTTTAAAAAATTTTGAGGCGATATTTTTTCTTAGGACGATTGGAGTATGTGAAATATTTTTAATTAATTTTTAAAAATCAGCCTAGAAAGCCTGTGACGTCATCAGCCCACTTTTTTCTCGGCAAATACTAATTGTTCGAGGTACCAGTGTAATGAAATCAGCTCGTTCTCAGGATTTCAAAAAACTGGCTACTGAACCTTCTGCGGTCAATACTTTCCGAAATAAATGCCCGACTGATGACGTCACAGGTTTTTTAGGTTGATTTTCAAAAAGTAATTAAAAATACTTCCCATGCTTCAATCGTTCTAAGAAAAAACAGCACTTCAAAATTTTTTTAACGCTCTTTCAAAAATGCCATAAAAATTGAGGGTTAAAAGAATTTACCTTATTGGGCGATCATACTGAAAATGAGATAGCATAATTATTACGTATTTATTTTTGTCAGTGTATAGGGTGTAGGCACATGACGTCATACTGAATGCACTTCGATAAATGTTATATATATATATATATATATATATATATATATATATATATATATATATATATATATATATATATATATCACAAAAAAACTATAGGATTATTTTCTCTATAATCATATAATAATAATAATAATATTGATTTATTGAGCAAGGAAATTTTACAGACAATACACAGTCATATCACAAAACATTGAAATTGCTCAATTTGTTTTATGTTATTAAAATACATTTTTCATATGACAAAAAACCCTTTGATATTTAAAAGATAAAAAAATATAATATTTAAAATCATTAATACAAAAGCGATCAGTATTTGTATCTTTCAGTAGTTAATTAATTGTTTTTATAACATTATAAAGAATATTTTATAATTTTATGTCATTAAAAAAAAGGATATTAAATCTAACCACGCCCATTGAAAGTAATTAACCATAAAAACTCAGCATGAATAGTAAATTAGCATAATATTCATAAATATGAGTACTGTACTTAATAATCATAAGAGCTCAAAGCAAAGTACATTATTTTTTTAAGCTATACATAATTTTCATTTGAAATTATAAAAAGTTTAGACATCAATGGAAAATAAATAAAAACAATTCCATAATGCTTATTTTTAAATATACGTACCTTTATACTCTAAAAAATATTAATAAAAAACTTTCAAGTATTGTTTTGCAATGTTTTAATGATAATGAGAATCAGTTCTATGCCACACAAAATAATTAACCGAAAAAGCGTTGGATTTAATAGAACTAAATGAGGTGAGGTGGATTGGTGAAACTTTGACTTTGCGTGGACCACTATCACCACTGCTTAGGCTAGCCAGAGACATGAATACACCGGTCAAACCTAAAATAAATGAGGAGAAAAGAAATGTATTGGATAATAAAAGCAATAATGACAGGAGAAATTAAAGACGTAGAACATCTTGACTAAAAAACTTGCCCAATATCCTAAAATATCTAAATATCAACGTTAATTTGTCCGGAGTCATTGATTTCTAATTTATTTTCCATTTATTAAATAACAGCTGCGGGTTTGTGACGTCACAGCTCACTAGTCCACGCGCGTGGAAACAGGTGAGCTGTGATGTCACAAACCCTAAGCTGTCATTTTGTGAATGGAAAATAAATTAGAAATCAATGATTCCGGCCAAATCAACGTTGATATTTAGGTATGTTATTCTGGTATGGTTATGGTGTTCTTTCTATGCCTTTAAGATAGTAAGTGCGCTGTTGATATTTTACAAACTGAACGGTTACGAAATATAAAATTAAATTAAAGATGAAAGTTTCAAACACATGCAAATGCTAGCAAAATATCTAAGTTACTCCACTGTGAAGATAGTGCATGTAAACATTTAAATTTTAGTGGTAAATTTTAAGTACAATCAGACACTTTTTTTTTAACAAGCTCTGATATATAGAAAATTTTAATTAAAAATTAATTTAACAAATATATATATTATACATAAATTAATAATAATAATAATCCTGTATTATTACCTTAAGTGAACCAACGAAGCTAAAGGTAACGTAAGGCATCGACTGCGCATTTCGTGCGTCTGCTGCAAGATTTAACTCTTTATTTCCGGTATTTTTCACGTTTTGATGGCGGGAAAATATTATCGTGTGTATTTTTTTTTTGAAAAAATGAAATTTTACCGGAAATAGATCTCGTCGATCGGGAAAATTCGGAAAAGACGAACAAAATTCGCAGTCGTTGCCTTACGTTACCTTCAGCTTCGTTGAAGTGAACAAGCCGATAAGGTTTATACCTTGGCTTGTAAATTGTAAAAAAAAATTTGATCAATAAAAAAAAAAAAACTTTTTTAAGTTAATTAATAAAACTTTTTTCATGATTTTCTTTTAATTAAATAATTGTTGTTTGAAAATTATATACTTTTTGTCTTGCTTGGGGATATAGTAATTAACGTTGTAAAAATTATTGTGAAAATAAAGTTCCTTATTTGACCAATGGCTTTTGGCACCTAAATGTTATTTAAAATGTAAAATATATTTAGTCCCACATTTGGGTGCCACATATGCTCCCATTTTAAAGTGAACATCAAGTATAACAAAAAATTATATTTTCATTATATTTTTTATTTGCGTTAAAAAAAAACTAAAAATAAGATAAATAGATGCACACAATACATCAACTACGTTGATCAAACGTAGAACGTGACCGACTTGGACCGGAAATCGCTAAAAGAAGAACTGTAGTTTTGCAATAATTTTTTGTAATTTCCAACAAAACAAATACTATAATTTTCAAATAAAATCGAGTGAATTAAAAATATATATTTTTATTTCGAAAAATACTTTAATAATATTTTTAATTTTAAAAAAGTTTCTAATTTGACTAAATTTTGCCAATACAATTTGAATTTTAACATTTACATGTTATCTTTAAAGTAGAATAAATTAAATAATTGATCGTATTTTCACATGTTTGACATAACTAAACTTTTAAGTAGCATTTCTTCTTTATTTTGTGTTTATATTAAAATTCACAACTGTCTAGTTTGCGAGATATCAGTCGGTCACCTACCCCCTTAAAGCCATAGACCACTTAAAACAACATGTGCTTTTTAATGAATAAATACGAAATGGGATCTTCAAAACTAATGACAATTTTTACCAGAATGTTATTATAACCCCACGATAGAGCGTGAAAATACTGTAAAGTATGCCATTTGCGTAAAAATTCATGTTTATGACGTCAGAAACATGCAAAAATTAGTATGAAAATGTTGTGCGGGTTGCATAATCGAATTTTCTGATCACTGCTACGGGGCTACAGTTGGGTTTTGAGACAAACTAAAGTTATTTATGTAAATCCCATCAAGTGTTTTGTGATATAAATGCTTATGTTTTTCTCTGGTCTATTGCTTTAATATACGTTTTAACTGCTTTGAACATGATTTAACTTAAAAATTATAATAGAATTTTTTTTCAGTTTAGTGACGTCAGAGCTGTTAATTTTACAATACTTAAAAACATTTCAAAACTGTACATTTATATACAAAACTTTATTAAACATGTTATTTATTTTGCGTATATAGTGAAATAAAAAAAAAAAAAAAAAAGTTCTTTATGATTCAAACGTTTTTGTTGTTTTTATAAATAAACATAAAAATAACAATAAACAAAAAAACCACAAACGTATAGTTGTGTTGTTGTTTTTTTGTTAGAAAAATACGTATTCCATTATTAGACATGTTATTATGATATATCATGCGTTTATATTATACTAATCTAAGTGAGTTAATAATATATGAGATTTCCTATTATAAAGTGAATATATATATAATATATATATAAGGATAATAATATAATACGGTATAAGCTTAATATTATATAGTCTCTTTTATGAAAAGCTTAGTTGGTTTATATAGTTATAATATAGGAGAAGTAGTAGCATTTTCATACAAACATATATATATATATATATATATATATATATATATATTTGTATGTATGTATGCATATAGGATATAGTTTCAAGTAGGACATGGACCACATAATGTAATATCTAATATGAGGGAGAGAGAGAATGAGATGAGGCTATTGTCCTAGAAAATGGTCTAAGGATTATATTATAGGATGATTTAGTGAGATATATTGCATAGACAATGACACAATATTATACATTTTAATTTTGACCAAATTTTATATGGATAGATTCAGCAGGTATAATAAAAAAAATGAAAAGAATTGATTATTAAAGGAATAGAGCAGAAGAAAACATAAGCACTTATATCACCAAACACTTGATGGAACTTTAGTAACTTTAGTTTGTCTCAAAACCAAACTGTAGTTCCATAGCAGTGATCAGAAAATTTCGATATATGCAACCCGCACAACATTTTTATACTAATTTTTGCGTGTTTCTGACGTCAGAAACATAAATAGTCATGCAAATTGCATACTTTACAGTATTTTCACGCTTTCTCGTGGGGCTACATTAACATTCTGGTAAAAATTGTGATCAGTTTTAAAGATCCCATTTCGTGTTTATTCTTTAAAAAGCACATGTTGTTTTATGTGGTCTATGGCTTATTTAATAATAAAAAAAAAACTGTACCTAAGTACGAGATAGTTTTAGGTTACGGTGTGTGTACCAAAATTATTCCTCCATATAAAAAGATTCCTAATATGATATGTAATCATTGTACAGTTTTCATCGTATTGGAAAACACGTATATACGTCTCTATGTAAAATACATGGTGTGTATAATATATATATTATGTATTATGAACGTCTGAAAGATAAAAGGAGAAGCAAGAGAAAATTACACAATTAAGTGAAGAGTGACAAAATTACTTCAGGAAAAGCAGGCAGTGTCAGGTGGAGATAAAAGACAGAGAAATTTAAGACAAAGAAGAAAAGAGATTTTTTGAGACATAAAAACGAAAAAAGATTATACGTGTGGTAGACAATGAACAGGAAGGATTTTATTGTGAAGACGAGAGAGAGAGAGAGAGAGAGAGAGAGAGAGAGAGAGAGAGAGAGAGAGAGAGGAGACAGTAACAGGGTAGACATTTAAAGGAAACATAGTAAAGGGTGGTAAGAATGTAATAAGAGAATAACATTAAGAGAAGGGTGTGTATATATATATATATATATATATATATATATATATATATATATATATATATATATATATAGAGAGAGAGAGAGAGAGAGAGAGAGAGAGAGAGAGAGAGAGAGAGAGAGAGAGAGAGAGAGAGAGAGAGAGAGAGAGAGAGAGAGAGAGTCAAAAAGTCAAAGTAAAACGAAAAGAACTTGCTATACAATGTAATGTGAAATTCCAAAATGTACTGAAACATGTTTTTTTTTTTCTTTCTTAAAGTCATAGACCACATAAAACAACATGTGCTTTTTAATGAATAAACACGAAATGGGATCTTCAAAACTAATGACAATTTTTACCAGAATGTTAATGTAGCCCCACGAGAGAGCGTGAAAAAAACTGTAAATTATGCAATTTGCGTAAAAATTCATGTTAATGACGTCAGAAACATGCAAAAATTAGTATGAAAATGTTGTTCGGGCTGCATAAATCGAATTTTCTGATCACTGCTACGGGGCTAATGTTGGGTTTTGAGACAAACTAAAGTTATTTATGTAAATCCCTTCAAGTGTTTTTTGATATACATGCTTATATTTTTCTCTGGTCTATACCTTTAACGTTACAATTTCAAGTTAAAGAGATCCTTTATCTCGACATTTTAATCGTCTATTGCTACCAAAATTTGTTATAATTTTAAAAAGCTTATTGTGTCAGTTATCATTGATAAAAATTTTCAGGTTAGCTCACCATGGAAATAAAAGCTGAAACGTTTGTTGAATTTCATATTTAAGTATTGTATGAGTTGAAAATTTCAAACAACGGTACGGGTGAAATAAATATGAGAATTTATATTGTATTTACGTTATATAGGTAGTATGAAATGTTGCTGTTTTAGAATTAAGTAAATTATTTTTGATGTACAGCATAATCATAATGCTATTAACATGGACCAAAATGTATATGTCAAAATTATGCTTGCCCACATTTGCAACACATATTGTTCAACACAGTATACTTAAAGCCATAGACCAGAGAAAAACATAAGCTTTTATATCATTTTATATCACAAAACACTTGATGGGACTTAATAAATAACATTAGTTTGTCTCAAAACCCAACTGTAGCCCCATAGTAGTGATTAAAAATTTCAATTTATGCAACCCGTACAACATTTTCGTACTAATTTTTAGATGTTTCTGACGTCATAAACATGTTTTTTTACGCAAATTGCATACTTTACAGTTTTTTTCACGTTCTCTCGTGGGGCTACATTAACATTCTGGTAAAAATTGTCCTCAGTTTTGAAGATCCCATTTCGTGTTTATTCATTATAAAGCACATGTTGTTTTATGTGGTCTATGGCTTTAATAATTTACATATTACAATTTCATAACTACTATGTTGTAGCATAAATTCATAGTTCTAATTTAGTATCATTTATAGTAAAATGCGCAGTATAATTTTTGAAATTCATTCATTTCGTAAATAAATATTGTTTAAATTATTTTTTTGTGAATAATTATTGCAAAAATTGGGTTATAATTATTACGTCTTTATTTTTGTGTTTTTTTTTGTATTTTTTTTTTTTGTAGTTTACTAATTTGCCGTGACACGTCATTATTTTGAAACATTTGGGCCTTCTTGATCTAAAATACAGTTATAAAAAAAATGGAATAGAGAAAAAAGGTGTCCAGTTGACGAATATTGCTGATCGCTATTACTGAGACTGTTCCCGCTAAATGTGTTCACGCTGTAAGAAAAGAGATAAGAGGTTATATTACAATTAAAGGGGTAAGCTTACACGTGTCATACAAAGCAGTCAGGTCAATATTGATTAGTTTTCATGTATGTGTGTTTTCTTTGATAAAATATGGTGTGTGTAATGTAACCTCATGACCTTTGTGCTCGTACCAGACGTGGATCTAATGTTTTTACATTTAGAGACGTCTACTTTTTTATTCTGAAAATACACTGAAAAATTGTAATGCTTGTTACCAAAGATAACGTTTAGCCAATCAAATGAAAGTTTGGGGTGCACAGGCCAAATTTAATACGCACGGTCAAAAATATATAAGTAATAAATATTTGGTGTGATTTATTATAGTTTCCGAATACAGACATATGTCCAATACAATGGAGGTACACACAGTACAAACATAAGATATAACAGTTACAGGAAATAACTTACACAATATATTAGATCATAGAATAAACATGCATAATTATACAATTTATTCAATACAACATAATTTATACTATACCAAGATACTACTTACAAGATAATGACACGCTCGACCAATTTGAGCCGCCGCATAATTCAAAATGTGCGTCTAAGCCAATCAGCACCCGAGTTGAAGGTCACGTGATCAAAATAGACCAATCACAACTGCGCTAAAATTAACATGGAACCAGTTGGTGTCGCTATCTTGTATGTTGTATCTTGGCTATACTGCATTATATAACTATAGAATAACATAATTATTTATGTTATTTTAATTTAGCATCATTTTTGCTATAGTAAAATTGTCTTCAAACAAGTTCAAACTCTTAATCTTATAGCATTTTAATAAACATTATCAAAGCTATGTTATTTTTTTAGCATTTTATTTTTTATTCTTTTTTTTATCTTTTATTTTATTTTATTTTTTTTGTAATTTGTGTACTTATAATTTTTAAGTTATATCCCTATTAGTTCTGAGCACCAGCTAACTTAAATATTACGTCTATTATAAAAACAATGTTCTTGGACCGCGCATACTACTCAATAAATCATTAACTTCTTCAGCAAAAAAGTTAAGATGACGCCTAAACATCATGTCAAAGATCAGGTATTAATTATTAACATGACAAGGCGGGGAATCAGCTACTTCGGGCTTTGACTAAAAATTATAAAGAAAGAAAAAAATCTTAAATTTTGCACAGTGATATATTAGGATATAAGCCTTAACAAACTTTTAAAAAAATAGGAGTTACAATACTAGATTTTAAATTATAATTTTATTTTGGAAGTTTTAGTTCCATAAGAACCCATGTTAATGTTTAAAATAATTGAGTTTCTTATCTAATGGTCACGGGTTTTAAAAAAATTTATCCCAGGTATCTATTAATATTAACTTTTAATTATAAAATCATAAAATTTACAAGTTTTTTTTTACAATTTGAGATACAAGACATGTAAATACAACCCTTAAAGGCATAGAACACCTTGAACAAATAACATGTCTAATATCCTTACATACCTAAATATCAACGTTGATTTGGCCGAAGTCATTGATTTCTAATTTATTTTACATTCCTTAAATGGCAGCTACAGGTTTGTGACGTCACAGCTTGCCTAGTCCACGCGCGGAAACAAGCGAGCTGTGACGTCATAAACCCGCAATGTGAATGTAAAATAAATTATAAATCAATGACTCCGGCCAAATCAACGTTGATATTCAGGTATGTTAGGATATTAGACATGTTTTTTGTTCAAGGTATTCTACGCCTTAAACAATATTGAAAGACTCTGCAATTACAAATTTCCAACGTTTAATCATCATTTTGTGTTACTATTGATTTTATTTTGTTTCTTTATTCCTAAAGGTCTACATATAATGAAAAATGATGATGAGTTTTATACCAGACACAACAAAAAACAAATGTGTAATTTAATAGAAATGAATGAGATGAGGTGAGCCGTCCCGAGATACTATAGAAAACCAACACATACAATTAATAATATATATTAATAAATAAACTCATTATTATATTATATATATTCAAATTGATAATAATAATAAAATGAAACAATTATTTTTATGATAACATATGACAAAAAAATTAATTAAAAATAATAAATCATTTTATTTTAAATTACTATGTATACAAATGAAATAAAATTATCTCAATGTTTAACTAGAAAGATAAAAAAACAAAAAAAGTTCGCTTTATGAATTGTAATCTAGTCATTACATGGAAGTAATACGTTTATTGATGTCATAAAAATATAATTTAATTGCTTACAATTTCCTAAAATTACATCATTACATTGTCAATAGAATAATGTATTTTAATAATTATTATTATAACTATTTTAATAAAAGTAATGGCATGTAATGAGAAACAGTATCGTAAAATTTACATTTTTTCTTTTTATTTGTTTATTATATATATTTAAAAATATATATTTACATTTACAATGTGATGCATTGTCAGGGTTAAAACTCACCCTATCAAAATTTGTATATTTTTTTCTATCTATGCATTTTTTTTTTGAATAAAGACGATTATTTATTATTTATTTATTTATTTATGTATTTATTTATTTATTTATTTATTTATTTATTTATTTATTTATTTATTTATTTATTTATTTATTTATTTATTTATTTACTTACCTACTTACTTACTTACTTACTTACTTACTTACTTACTTACTTACTTACTTACTTACTTACTTACTTACTTACTTACTTGCTTGCTTGCTTACTTACTTACTTACTTACATACTTACTTACTTACTTACTTACTTACTTACTTACTTACTTACTTACTTACTTACTTACTTACTTACTTACTTACTTACTTACTTACTTACTTACTTACTTACTTACTTACTTACTTACTTACTTACTTACTTACTTACTTACTTACTTACTTACTTACTTACTTACTTACTTACTTACTTACTTACTTACTTACTTACTTACTTACATACTTACTTACTTACTTACTTACTTACTTACTTACTTACTTACTTACTTACTTACTTACTTACTTACTTACTTACTTACTTACTTACTTACTTACTTACTTACTTACTTACTTACTTACTTACTTAAGTCGTTATATTTTTATAGTGAAGTCAAAATCGTAAACACCTTGAACAAAAAAGTTGTGTAATATCCTAAAAAACCTGAAAATCAACGTTGATTTGGCTGGAATCATTGATTTCTAATTTATTTTCCATTCACAAAATGACACTGGCGGTCACTGACGCCAGCACTGAAAATCAACGTTGATTTTCAGGTTTGTTAGGATATTACGCAACTTTTTTGTTCAAGGTGTTCTACGCCTTTAAGGGTTGTATTTAAATAGCTTTTATGTCAAAATTAAAAAAGAAAATTTCCAAACTTTATACGATGTCATTTGAAAATTAATGGTAAAATCTAACTATGATAAAAATTTCACAACCTGTATCCATCAGATAAGAGAGAAAATAATTATTGAAATTAACATTGGCTCTTATGGGGGTTAAACTTTGGAAAATTATAATTTAAAATCTAGCATGGTAATCCTTACCCCCCCCCCCCCCTCGTTTTTTTTTTTTTTTAAGATACTCCAACTTAATGTTTCACTGTGCAAAATTTCAGCTGTTTCTATCTTTACAACTTTTGCTGATTTCCCACCTTAAAACCAAAAGACTAAAAAAGAAGCGACACAAAAGTGGTAATTGTTACATCGATAATAATGTATTGGAAATGAGGTTTAAATTATTGGTTTCCAATTAGCAGTCAATTTGTTATAGCTATCAAAAACCAATAAATGAAACATTCAACTTTCTTTTTGGCAACTTCTATATAATGTGTATCGGATATTGGGAATAACACTTTTTATATATTAAAATGTAATAATTATTGATTATGAATAAGAATGAAAGTGATTATTTTGCTTTTATTATCGTAATATTTATAGCCTTACAATATATTTGTATCAATTATTTAAACCTTAATAAATTCACATATTATTACCTTTTTATTTAAATGGTATAATTTATAACACAGCCGGTATTTGTGTATGGAAAAAAACAACATATAAATTATATATATAAAAAAAAGAAAAAAAAAAACGTTTAAAGGAATAGACCAGAGAAAAACATAAGCATTTATATCACAAAACACTTGATGGGACTTACATAAATAACATTAGCTTGTCTCAAAACCCAAAAGTAGCCCCATAGCAGTGATCAGAAATTTCGATTTATGCAACCTGCACAACATTTTCATACTAATTTTTGCATGTTTCTGACGTCATAAACATGAATAGTCACGCAAATTGCATACTTTACAGTATTTTCACGCTCTCTCGTGGGGCTACATTAACATTCTGGTAAAAATTGTTAACAGTTATGAAGATCCCATTTCATGTTTATTTATTTAAAAGCACATGTGGTTTTATGTGGTATATGGCTTTAACAACAAACACTAGAAAGATAAAATAATATAGAATTTTATATTTGAGATGTCATTAGCAAGAAAAAAGTTCTAATCTTTCTATTTTTATAGTTTTCTCCCTCCGGTATGGGTTGAGAGATATTTCTATGAATGTGCATCATTGATAAAATGACAAGCAATTACAATTTCTACACTTGTTTATCAGCTAGTTGCTTATCAGTAAAAACTCAGAAAAGAAAAAGTAAATTTCTATTTAAAAAAAAACTACTAGAATAGTATTCATATTCAACACAATACAGTATAAACGATTTGTAACCAATAACATATAAGTTAACGATTGAATGGAATGGAAATTATCGGTTGAAAAGGATTTTTTTATAAAAAAATTCTTAAAACACGTAAAAATATACAATTGTAAGTATCTAAGTTGTAAGTATCTTTTAGATATTTCTGGAATCAATGAAGTAATTTTCTCAAAAATCGCAGGAAAAAAAAAACGTGTTTCTTCCCATAAGCTTAATGTTAAATTATGGGACCCTTAGCGTCTCCCTTGCGCTATACCAATAAGCTCCATTGGAATAAGATTTCAAAGTTAGCAATTTATAGCTTTTGTTTCTTAATTTTCAAAAGTATGGTACTAAAATGATGCTCTGTGATTGGCTTTTGCACCTCAAATAAATAAAAGTCGAACATTATTTCTTCAATCAAAGGCTATCAGTGGGCTTAAAAAACCTACATTATTTTATAAAACATCATAACTTATGAACAAAATCAACATAAAAAGCTAAAAATATGAGAAAACACTCGCGTATTCTACTTAAAATAATAAAAATATTAACGGAACTAAATTCTCAGTATATATACTTTGTGGGTGCTCAAATTTTATATACTATAGTTTTGAGTATTTGAAACTATTATAATATAAATTAGTGTATTTACTTAAAAACATAACTATATATTGTGGACTTATATATTTAATATCATATTAATAGATACACAACAATATTATATACAACAATATAAGCCTCTTATAATGATTGTTAGGTAAAACTTGTTCTTCTTGTTATCTTCATAATATTAAGACTACAGTAAAAAATAAAAAAACTTTTTAGGCAAGCAGCCAAGATATATATATACAAAACACGTACGCATAGTAAAGATATTTGAAACATTTTATTTTACGTATTATTATAGAAACATTTGGCTATATTGAGAGTAAGGTAAGAGAGAGAAGAGAGAGAGAGAGAGAGAGAGAGAGAGAGAGAGAGAGAGAGAGAGAGAGAGAGAGAGAGAGAGAGAGAGAGAGAGAGAGAGAGAGAGAGAGAGAGAGAGAGAGAAAATAGACCATAGAAAGAGGTTTTCAAAAATAACAATTTTAATAATAAAAAGTAGTGGTTTGTAAAGCTTCAATCTATAAAATTTCATGATTATTTCTACAATAATATCCTTAATTTTTTTGTTCTTCTTTCACGCACGTTGCATTTTTAAAATTACACTACTTAGCATATAAGTCGATATATTATAAAACAAAAATCATAAAACTATTAAAATATTTAAAAATAAGATTACTTGTTACTGTATAAAATATTCAGAGTAAGGGTTTTATGTTATATTAATTGTAAATTGAATTTTCCGTATTAAAATCAAAAATAAATTATTAACGTTAATTTCTGTATTATTATATTATATTAATATTAAATCTATTAGCCATAATTGATCAGACAATAAGCATAAATAATTGTAAATAGTAAATAATAATAAATAATCTTTATTTTAATACTTTCTTATAACTGCAAAGTTAGGAAGATTTTTTTTTTTTTTTCTTAATGCAATCTTGCACTATTTTTACATTTTCGTAGCCCTCTAATTTTGCACTTAAAATAACTATACTCGACTCAAAAAACCTCGGGCGATTCATCGTTTTACCACTGATGTATAGCCCATTTTCTTGCGCGCATTTAACAGGGAGGCGGCTGGGCGATACCGTAAAAGGTCGAACGGCAGGTAACTCAGGCTTTTTGAGACGAGTGTATAACTGTTCTGTTTATTACTTTTTTTCCAAGATTTACTATATACGAAGAGAATAAAGTATCTAATTTCTGGTGCATTTAAATGTTATCATAGCATAAATAGCTCAAAATAAGCCTAAGCATAATATTATGTAAAGCTGTTTTTGTCCGTGTTCTGATTCATTGACATTTTTTATGTTTTTGTCCTGTGCTTTGTTTGAATTAACTTCACAAAATGATAAAAATCGCTACTAAATTTAAAAAAAAAAAAAAAAAAACACAATAGATTAAAGATGTTATAAAAAAACATGAGATGATAATAATCATTAGCTTCTTGATTATAGTAACATCATGTTGAGATACTAAAAATTTCAATATACAAAACTGATGTAACACTAATAATTTAAATTTTGTAATTTTTATGTACTTTTTTGTTATTTATAATTATTATTATTTAATTTTCAGTATAGAAAAAATGAAATAAACATTATTTAATTTTCATCCGCAGAAATAATAAAAATAAATAATTTTAAACTGATGTAAAAACTAATTTATTATACTTTACTATAAGAAGAAACTTTCTACACTTTTTTGTTATCAAAGTAAAGTAAAATGAATGTTTATGATTACATGCATTCGCCATTAATTTCAGTAATGTTGAAAAACTCCAGCAGTAGCTGCTTTGTTTTGTATTATGCAACATAACACCTGCTACCTGAATTATAGCTTTTGTTATAACAACATACTAAATTAATGCACTATTTCATTTGGAAGCTTTTATGTTATCTAAGGAATGCAATCTTTTTGGACTTGGTGCATCTTTTGTGATATTTTTTTTTTTATATTAAATTATTTAACCATTTCTACTTAAAAATATATTTGTGAAAGAGGGAGGGTAAGGCCTGTTTGCATATCTGGTCCATTCTTACATCTCAATCCATTAACACATAATAAGGATATAGCCATGTAATGTTAATTATAATAAATGTATGTGAAAATCAATTTAAAAAAGTAATAGTGTGTACACAGATATATACGTATTTACACACACACACACACACACACACACACACACACACACACACACACACACACATATATATATATATATATATATATATATATATATATATATATATATATATATATATATACACACACACACACACACATTTTATTTAGCTTCTAGTAAATTGGCAATAATATCATGCTGTCATCATAATATTATTGCTACTGAAAATTAACACTATACAATTTATTATAAATGACGTAAATGAGTAATTATTATCCTATGAACAAAATTGCATAAAACAGTTCCTATGAACAGGAGTTATCATTACGTAGTCATAAAAAATTTAAATTAATTTTTTTTTACATAAATATTGTTATTTTAGAATTACATAACTATTACACTCAAGTTGATGATTCACTGTCTGTATCCCAAATTAACTTTCATATCACTAAAAAAATGTTAAGAAATCAATATTTTTTTTTAGTATTTCTACTTGTACTAACAATGTGACTAAAAACTCCTTTATAACAAGAGCTACAACATTATGTAATGACATAAACATTGATATCTTCAATGGATCCTGTAATACAATAAAAAGTTTGTATAATAGGAATGTTGAAAAGCAATGATTATGTTATTAATACATAATCTGTAATCCTAATTTAATGAACATGTGAAAGCGTGTGTTATTGTTACTTTAATTGTAATTCATTGATTATTTGTAATGGGTGTACCTCCAATGTATTGGGTGCAAGCCTGCTTTTGATTTACAAATAAATAAATAAAATAAAAATATTCAATATTGCAGAAATTATTTTGCTTGGCATTTTTCGCAGCTACTTTTTAGTGGTGCGTTTTTTTTTTTTTTTTTTTCACTTGCTATATTGTGTTATCGTGCTATACAACAATCTCAGTCAAGATATTATCTTATCGACAGGTAAGGACTTTCCAATTAATGGAAAAGCACACACGGGCCGGCCACGGCCTAGGTACACAGCCCGGCATTCGCCATGACAGCCTAGAGAAACCGTGGAAACATCTAGGCAGACTGGTCGGTGCAATCACATCAATCATGCACCTCCCGAATACTGTGCGTTGTCATGGAATGCATGTAAACATGCATCGTGCAACGTGTTGTGCTCTCACACTTCATGTACGCACCCAGCAGTGGCTCGAACCTATACTCGGTGAGGAGTACACAGTTGCGAGTCATCTGCCTTCACCACTCGGCCATACCAGCTCGGTTGGCCAGCTTTTAAACATTATTATTTTTTGTTCATGTAACCGTAGGCCTACTAATGATGTTCGTAAACCCTATTCTCTTGCACCAAAAAATGCGCATTCCATTGGATTAACCATAGCTGATCGTCATTTTAGGGGCAAAGAACAGGGTTTGCGAACAGCATTACTTTCTTAACTAAACCACGGGCTAACTTCCGGTTATCTGTTCAAACCGGAGCCTCCTAACTTCTTTAAGAAGTCTTAGTTAACCCCAGATATGACCCCACCTATTAAAATGTTAAATGAGTGATCACCTATCGTGCCCAAGGCTATACATATGCATGTATCTTTATAAAAATTTCTCGACTATATTTCCAATAAAAAAATAATGACCTGATCTGATAAACTTATTATGGTTAAAAGATGAAATAAATGAAAGCAGAAATTTAAATTTGAAAAAGCAAGCTATTTTAAAGATATATATTTCCGTTCAGTAGCGAAAAAAGAGAAAAATCTCTTATAACAAAATTACGTACAAGATGAAAAGAAACCACGATGTAAATAAGCCATGAAAAGACTTTGCCCAACTTTTTTTTTGTAACTTTTACTTAAACTTTTTTTAGAGTAGGTAGAGAGAAGCAAGTAGTTTGAGCAAAAAGTTTTGCTTCAATTTCTTTTCCTATCATTGCTCTTGTCATGCCTTATTAAGTTAACATTTTATTTACTTCCCTTGTACCCTTTTATTACTATTACATCATCATCGCTTTTCTTTTTAAACTACAGTTAAAAATACGTTTAAAAAAAAGTGTCAAAAAAAAAAGGTACTCTACACTAGAAAAAAATAAATAAATGTATTGGATTTGTATAAAATAAGAAATAAACTCTGTCTGTCTGTCTGTCTGTCTGTCTGTCTGTCTGTCTGTCTGTCTGTCTGTCTGTCTGTCTGTCTGTCTGTCTGTCTGTCTGTCTGTCTGTCTGTCTGTCTGTCTATTTTTTTATTATCATAATTACCCGAAATGCTTTCGTTTACTTAAATTATTTTTGAAGCTCATTTACTATTTTTGAATCTTAAAACTTAATCACTTTACTATTTTTGAAGTTAAATTTAATTTTATAAATTTTATTAATCAAAAAGATTTTAATTTTCTTAAAACTTAAATTATATACAAAAACGTTTAAAATTAAATTTATATTTAATTTTGCAACATTCTGTATTAAACAAACAGAAAGAGTAAATATAATTATGTAAATTCATGATTAACTTTTAATTTTCTTGTTTTTGAGGCGTGTTTTAAAACACACCAAAAAAAAGAAGCAACACTTTTGTGATGAAAAGTGGATTATTTTAATTAAAGCAAGTAAGAGACAAAGTTTATTTTCTAATTTTCTTTACCACATACTTCCTTTATTTATTATTATTATTATTTATTTTAACAATTTATAATTAAATATTTTAAACTGATTATTATTATTATTAAGTAATGTGAGAATGGAGTGCTTATAATATAAATTAAAATTAAAACATGTATTTTGTTGGGATTTAATTCTATAAGTATAAAATGTTATATAAACCTATTCGTGAAAAAGAAAATCTGCTATCTATGCCATCTCATTAAATCTGTCTATGTGAAAATTGTATATGAAACAACATATCAATATGAATTTCGTGCGATTTCTGCAATATTTAGTTCTACTTCCGGTATTTTTCACGTTTTGATGGCAGGAAAATATTATCGTGTGTCTTTTTTTTTTTTTTTTTTTTTTTTTTTTTTTTTTTTTTTTGAAAAGTTGAACTTTTACCGGAAATAGATCTCGGTGATCTTGCAAATTCGGAAAAGACGAACGAAATGCGCAGTTGATACCTTACGTCATCTTCAATACAGCAGACTATATTAAGGGTCGTTCCTACTACAAGCAAGATCGACCCTAGGGTAGGCTCACTAGGGTGATGTGACGTCACGTGAATCGTTTTGCACATAAGGTTAACATTGCATTTTTCGGAACAGGTGACGTCACAGCTGCTAGTGATCCCCCCCCCCCCCCTAAGATCGACGAATAATAAAACAACTTAGCGACAGATCAACCACAAAAAACTTCTTCCATAACAACACATGTAATTTTGAGGTTTTTAACGGTATTTTTATAACAATGGAAAAAAATTCATCGATTTTGCTTGTAGGAGAAGCCGTAAATATGCTTTAATCTTTAGCTTCGTTGATGATATGAAATTTCTTGGAACAAACGAAACCTGTTCAGGGGTGGTTCGGGGACCATCAGCCAATGCAATAATGCTGTTCGGAAACCATGTTCTCTGCACCAAAAATGACGATCGCCTATGGTTATTCAAATGGAATGCGCATTTTTTGGTGCAAGAGAACAGGGTTTACGAACAGCATTATAGGCTATGAAGTTAAAATGAAATGTTTTTTTTTTAGTGACTCTTATTGTGGCTTGCATTTGCATAGATGTTGAATTAATTAATTAAGCTTTCTTACATGAAAATTAAATAATTATCTTTATTAATATATATATATATATATATATATATATATATATTATATATATATATATATATATATATGAAAGGCTAGGATTAGGCTTGACAACCATATAAAATAATACGCTCAGATAAAAAAAAACTTTTAAAATACAGTTAAACAAAATGAAAAGCACAAAAACAATTAAACAAAAAGAAAAATATTTACACGTATTTTAAATTAGCACCAATTTTGTGTTAAAACAGGAAATTTTTTATAAACAAAAAACTTTATGAACTTTTTTTCTTTTTAACACAAAAAGTTTTTAAAATAAAGTTTTTAATATTTTAAACAATAAATTTATTGTTTCTTTTCGAAAACAAATCTAAGTCGATAGAGAGGTTTAGTTGTGAAAATTTATTAATTTAACCAACTATCATTGGCTAAAATTAGTTCTCTTCTTCCTCTAAAACAATTTACTTAAAAATCATAATTATTATTATTTTTTGTTATTATTATTTTATTATCCACTGATAGGCTATGTTTTCAAGGACAACGTTTTTCACGCTCGGATTCATATTCAGATTACTTTTACTATGCATTCATGTTAAAGTCAACGACATGTTGGATAACTCAATAACATGGGTGGCATATAAAAATAACTCATTTTGCCAGTTAAAAGTCACTTTGCAATATTTTTGAGAGCATTGATTCTGTAAATATGTTGAATTTGTATCTCAAGTGTGGGATAAAAATAATAATAACAAAAAACTAACCGATTTTCCAAAGAAAATTGCATTAAACTAAGTTTGTCCTATGCTCAGCAATGTTATTCACTACTCCAGTATGGCCTACAAGCGCATTAAATATGGTGTCATGCGGATACACCTCATTTGTTTGCATTTTAACAATATAATGTCTCTACTTTAAACTAGCGCCTTGAAAGGTATGCAACTGGGGTGTCCTCCCTACCCGACTATTTGCCTACCTGCCAGGATACATTCCAGCTACAAGCTCACTGACTACTCATTGAAATTCTTACTCCATTGAAACAAATTACAAAATCTATAAATAGAGTATAATAAAAATGATGGAACAGAAGTCTAAAATTAAAAAAAATTTAAATGCAACATTATTTTCAACATGCAATAAATTTCCATTTAGAACTATTAAATGTTTATTCAATTCAATACATCTATAATTAAAATATTTCTTCAAGAGTACAAATCATTTATTGCAATTAATTACTGTGAAATTATCAAAGAAGTCGTTGCCAATTATACTCTATGTACTATTTTCCACTTATTCATCAATTTTTATAAATTTATTTTTATTTATATTTATTTATTTAATTTTATAAAATTTATCATAAAATCAAAGTCAATTGATTTTTTAACATTTTTTTCTAATTTTCACTTGAATAATATACACAATTATATTTTATATATTTATTATTTTACATTTTATATTTTATCTAATTTATGATATATTCTTGTTTCAATACTGATTTTGAAATTATGTAATATAAAATATGCTAATGCTAATATAAACCTCTGACAGCCAGTATATCAGAGGACCACTTAAGTGGGTTTTGTACATTACGTGGCCTCAATGAAAACTATTATCTGTCTGTCTATCAATGGAGCTCATCGGCTTAGCGCGCGGGGAAAGTTAAGCGTCCCATAATTTAACATTACGCTTATAGGGAAGATCGCGTTTTTTTTTTTTTTTTTTTTTTTTACCCCACCGATTCCGGTAGTATTTAAATGAGACACTTCAAAAATACTTATACGTGTTTTAAGCCAAAGAAATTTTTTTTAGAAGTTTTTAAAACCGAAAACCCTAATTATTAGAGAGCGCAAAAATAGTTTTTCGACTATTGCCATTATGTCGACTATTGCTAGTATTATTTCATATCTCCACCGATCTCAACAAATGGTGCATTTTAAACCAATAAAAAAATCGACTATTTTCGACTATTTCGAGCTCAGCGACTATTTCACGAAAAATCGACTATTTGTCGACTATTTCGCATTTTTTTAAAGTTTTTAATGTGATTTCTACTAGAAATCGGCGATATATATCGATATATCCGATAGTATCGATACTTTTTTGAGGCGATATGTATCGATATATCGATACATAAATCCGACTATCGGTATTCGATACTTTTTGAAAAAAATTCATAGTAATTTATTTACAATTTCAAATAGCAAGCCAGTTTTCGCGCGCTCTGTTGTACCAACGAATCAGCGCGTGCAGCTGAGAGGGCACTGTGTATAAAAGCGCACTGCCACGTTCTACCCCAGCTCAGTCAGCTAGTAGATGTTGTGTATGAATTAGTGCTGTTGAAAAAAATCCGGATTTTGAAATCCGGATAAAAAATTATCCGGATTTCCAATTTCTATCCGGATCACGATCCGGATCATAATCCGGATCGGCGATCCGGATAATTTGATCCGGATCGTATCCGGATAATTTGATCCGGATCGTATCCGGATAATTTGATCCGGATCGTATCCGGATAATTTGATTCGGATTGTGATCCGGATAATTTGATCCGGATCGTATCCGGATAATTTGATCCGGATCTTGATCCGTATCATATCCGAATAATATGATCCGGATAATTTGATCCGGATCTTAATCCGGATAATTTGATCCGGACCATAATACGGATAATTTGATCCACATCGTAATACGGATATTTTGATCCTAATAATTATATTCGGATCTTCATTCGGATAATTTTATCCGGATCATGATTTTGAAATTTGTCTGGATCATAGACGTATATTGCGTTGGAAATGAAATTATAAATTATTTAATACTCCGTAAATTTATTATTAATTTTAAATCTGTAAATATAAACATTAAACACAATTTATTCATCGTCAAAAACAAGATATGAAGTTTTCCGTGTTTCTCTTTCCTTGCGATTTTATAGATTTTGATCTGGCAACACTGGCTGACTTTTGCGATCTCTGCGTGTGCACGTGTGCAGTGCAAGTGTGCAGTTGTGCGCGGTTTTTTCCCAAAAGGCGTGAGCTTCAAGTAGGCTAAGAGCTACCGCGAGCTACGCAGTAAGCTAAGCACTACGCAATTGTACGCATTACGCAATACAGTATGCGCCGAGCAGTACGTAGACGAGGTTGTGTGTGTACAGTGTACGTCTTTTAATAACACATTAATTGCTATCATTATACTTCAACGCAAAGTTAAAAAAAGTAATCATAATGAATAGGAAAGGAGCGTCAATTTACACTCAACACTTTTATTCTGCTGGTACTGCACGCATTTGTAGATATTGTGACAAACGATTTGAAACCAAAGGGTCGACTGGTAATTTGAAGCGTCATATGAGCACAAGCCACCCTACTCTTATAGTTCAGCGACCTTCTTCTTCAAAGCAAAAATCGTTTGGAAGGGATTTTGCTGATGAAGAGATTGTTGACATAGACAGCGATGATGTAGAAGAGCCGACAACAGCACAAAAGAAAAAAAATGAGGTATGTTAAAACAAATTTCATATTTTATTATTTTGTTTTTGGGGGTTGGGAGGATGGGGGGGGGGTGTATAAATTTTAATGGTCCCGGTTCCCCGGTGAGGTGCCATTGCATGACTTCGCGATCGGTATTTAGATCCAAATTTCTCAGTGGCGCCTCAAAAAGGCGTATGTCCCAACCTTTAAATAAATTGCGTGTTGTCAAACAAACATGAAAAAAAAAAAAAAAAAAAAAAAAAGGCAGTTAAAGTGTTGCCTGCAACAATTACTACTATTTTTTTTCGTGTTTGTTTGACAACATTAGAGCTGGGCCAATCCGGATAAACGGATAATTTTTTATCCGATTATCCGGATAATTTTTATCTGTTTCAAAAACAGGATTAAAAACAGTAAAAATTTAATTGTTTTATGATATAATAAAATTATATTTTGAATCTTTTTGCTTTTATTTTTATTATGAAAAGCATTTATAGTTGCTATACGCACTTTTCTCCTATTTCCGAAGAGTTTCATTTCTCTTGAACCCCTGCAAATATTAAATTATAACGAAACGATGTGTAATTAAATGTGTGAAGTAGTATATCTTTATACTCTACATTACAATAATGTTAAAAAAAAAAAAAAAAAAAAAAAAAACTTAAATTCGTTATCTAATATATGGTGCGTTGTGGAGTTCTCCTTCTCTCTCTTTCAGAATTCAGGCTCCGCCAGCCAGCGTGACGTGCCGGTAACAGCCGCATTATATGCTATGAAAACATGACATTAAATTTGATTACATTGGAATGCTATTTTTTTCTGATATAATAATACGCATTATTTCACTACCCGCACTCTAATCTATGAGATCTGTCTGTCTGTCTGTCTGTCTGTCTGTCTGTCTGTCTGTCTGTCTGTCTGTTTGTTTGTTTGTCTATTGTTATTTGTAGTGTTATATGTTTCAATAAAAAATCTAAATAAATGTAATTATTTTATTGAAGAATTATTTTTTCAATTTAAAATTGTTACTTTTCAGTCATTTTGTTTCTATACATAATGCAAAAGAAAGCCAATGTTATAATTATTATAATTATATTTAAATTAATTTTTTTTTGTAGGCATCAACATCTGCTATGCAACTAGATGATGCAATAAGAGACACAGACGCAAATACTTCTACGCCACGTTCCACTGATAACGACGGTGAAGCTGATAGGTATACTATCTTACGTTTTAGTTTATTATTCACATAATATATAGTTTTGAATAATCGATTTGCATAAGAAAAAAATGTATAATGAACACATTTTATGCAAATCACTGTCAAAAAAATGGTACTAATATCAGTCTTGTATAGTCGTGAAGGTAAAATCGTTAACGTTATTTCTATAATATTAACATATTGCAAAAAGTAATGTTACAGTTATAGATTAACAAAATTTGAAGTTAACATAGATAGCAATAAATAAATAAGTTTATTGATCAGAGGATTGCATACAGTAATATAGATCTTGTCCAAGGAAAAAAACACACAAAATAAATATTTACAGAATATACAAAATAGTCTCTCCTCTACTACAACTCACAAATTTGCAACTTTGTGCTTGTTTTGAAATATTTGTATAAATAATTCAGCGTCAATCTCATAGAACTCCTTTAAGTTATATACAAGACACATTTACACATCAAATCGACAACTATATTCCTCACATTTTTATTATTACAATTTTGGGACTATAACAATAACTATAACAATAACTATAACGTTACTTTTTGAAAAAAAAAAAAAAAAAAAAAAAAATTTAGCTGACTAAAAAACAATATCAACTGACAAAGTAAGCGAACTAATAAATTCATTAAACTTTTATTATAAATGTGTAAATATAAGTAAAATATTAACTTTATAAAATATTGAACTTATGAATAATAATAAAAAAAAATTATCTTAAAAAAGATGTTAACGTTATAGTTAACGCAAGCCAACGTTAAAAGTAACGTACAACGTACTATAGTTTTGGACAAATTAGAGGTAACATAATTGTTAATGTTATAGTTTTATAGAATTTAATTAACTTAACGATAACGTTATAGAAAAGTTAGGTAACGACTTCAAGACTGACCAATATACTTGCATTAAATCTTAAAGTTTTACAAATGCCTATAGAATTCCTATGATTTGGGTATAAAGGTTGTAATTCGTTCTTAAATTTCCATTTACTAAATTATGTGTGTTTGTATTTATAATACAAACAGATATATAATATTTATTTATATACACTACTTTATTATTAAATTTGCAAATACACAAGTAATTATATTTGAAATGAAATTAACACTGCAATGCAAAACATTGGGTACAGCATTATAATAGCGTTCCACTGTCAGAAGTACATTTGACCTTGCAAAATATATTTAACTGCAAATTACCTGAAACAGAAATATTCAAATTTTAGTGTCAATCCATGCATCTATTTTTTTTTTTTTTTTTTTTTTTTTTTTGAGATAGGACATTACAGCGGAGCACCCTCGATTTATATATTCAAATTTTTAAAATTCTACTGCAATTTTTTAAAAAATTTCATGAGAGTAAATTATAAAAAATAATATAATTATTAACTAACTTTCTAAATTTTTGTAATGAATATATTTTTATAATTTACTTTAAAAAAAATTATAATTCTGAAGCCCTGTTACATATTTATACTTGTTAAAAAAATATCGTTACATCATTTCCTTTTTTTTAGTGCTGCAAAGAAGTCAAGAATTCAACATCTTACCTCACCTGGACAACTTTCAATTGAGGCTGGTTTTATTCGAAGTAAAGCTCACCAATGGACCAAACAGAAGCAAGAAGAATGCACCTTATCTTTAGCAACCATGTTGGCTAAAGATATGTTACCAGCCTACATAGTTGAGGGAGACGGATTCTGGGATTTCTGTCACACACTGAATCCTAACTACGTAGTACCTAGTCGGAGTACTTTAACTTCACGCCTTAATACTGTATATAACAGTGAGCGTGACAAGGTCAAACAGGAATTAAATGATATTGAATCAATTGCATTAACAACTGACTGCTGGTCATCCAGAAATGGTGCCAGCTATTCTAGTGGTAATATACACTACCCACGAAAAAGTCTTGAAGTCATTTTGAATGATTTTGAGTGGAGCAATTCAACTTCACTCAAAATCATCTAGAAATGTCCGTTTTCTGGGTCATTTTGAATGGCTCGAAATAACTTAAACCTATTCGTTTGTACTTGAAATTAATTCAACTTAGTAATAAAAGCATTCAAAATCATTGCAAACAATTCAAAATTATTTTAAAAAATATTTAATAAAATTCATTTACACTCAATATTATTCAAAGTGCTACCATTTAAATGTATTTGAAACCACTCAAAGTATTAAATCTAGTAAAAGCAATCAATTCTCCTTAAAACAGCTCAATTACATTCAAATTAATCCACTCAAGTGAATTCATAACCATTTGCTTCCATTCAAAATTTGATAGCATTCAAAGCAGCTCATTTATATACACTCAAAGCGATTTATTTACATTCAAAGCGATTTATTTACATTCAAAGCAGCTCATTTACATCAAAGCGATTTATTTACATTCAAAGCAGTTCATTTACATTCAAAGCAGCTCATTTACATTCAAAGCGATTTATTTACATTCAAAGCAGTTCATTTACATTCAAAGCAGCTCATTTTACATTCAAAGCGATTTATTTACATTCAAAGCAGTTCATTTACATTCAAAGCGATTTATTTACATTCAAAGCAGCTCATTTACATTCAAAGCAATTTATTTACATTCAAAGCAGCTCATTTACATTCAAAGCGATTTATTTACATTCAAAGCAGTTCATTTACATTCAAAGCAGCTCATTTACATTCAAAGCAGCTCATTTACATTCAAAGCGATTTATTTACATTCAAAGCAGCTCATTTACATTCAAAGCGATTTATTTACATTCAAAGCAGTTCATTTACATTCAAAGCAGCTCATTTACATTCAAATCGATTTATTTACATTCAAAGCAGTTCATTTACATTCAAAGCGATTTATTTACATTCAAAGCAGTGCAATTTACATTTAAAGCAGTTCAATAGCATTTAAAGCAATTCATTTATATTCAAAGCGATTCATTTACATTAAAAAAAGCTCAGTTGCATTCATATAGCTATAGTCATTTACATTTAAAGCTATTCATTTACATTCAAAACAGCTCAAATGCATTCAAAGCTACTGATCATTTTCATTCAAAGCAGTTCATTTACGTTTGAAGCAATTCATTTACATTTTAATATAAGCTCAATTGCATTTAAAGCTATTCATTTACATTCAAAGCAGCTCAAATTAATTTAAGCTATTCATTTACATTCAAAGCAGCTCATTTACATTCAAAGCGATTTATTTACATTCAAAGCAGTTCATTTACATTCAAAGCGATTTATTTGCAATCAAAGCAGTTCATTTACATTCAAAGCGATTTATTTACATTCAAAGCATCTCATTTACATTCAAAGCGATTTATTTACATTCAAAGCAGCTCATTTAACATTCAAAAGCGATTTATTTACATTCAAAGCAGTTCATTTACATTCAAAGCGATTTATTTACATTCAAAGCAGTTCATTTACATTCAAAGCAGCTCATTTAAATTCAAAACGATTTATTTACATTCAAAGCAGTTCCTTTAAATTCAAATCGATTTATTTACATTCAAAGCAGTTCATTTACATTCAAAGCGATTTATTTACATTAAAAACAGCTCACTTGCATTCATATATAGATTCATTAAATTTAAAGCTATTTATTTACATTCAAAACAGCTCAAATGCATTTAAGCTACTTATTTTCATTCAAAGCAGTTCATTTACGTTTGAAGCAATTCATTTACATTTTAATATAAGCTCAATTGCATTTAAAGCTATTCATTTACATTCAAAGCAGCTCAAATTAATTTAAGCTATTCATTTACATTCAAAAAAGCAGCTCATTTACATTAAAAGCGATTTATTTACATTCAAAGCAGTTAATTTTTTACATTCAAAGCGATTTATTTACATTCAAAGCAATTCATTTACATTCAAAGCAGCTCATTTGCATTCAAAGCTACTCATTTTTTCATTCCAAGCCACTCAATTGCATTCAAAGCTATATACATTTACATTTAAAGCAGTTCATTTACGTTCAAACCGATTTATTTAAAGCAGCTAAAATGCATTCAATTAAGCTATTCAATTACATTCAAAGAGCAGTTTATTTTTATTTGAAGCAATTCATTTACATTCAAAGCAGCTCAAATGAATTCAAAGCTATTATTTTTACATTTAAAGCGGCTCATTTGCATTCAAAGCTATTCATTAATTTGCATTCAAATAAGGCAGTTCATTTACATTCAAAGCGGCTTATATTTACATTCAAAGCAGTTCATTTACTTTCAAAGTGGCTCATTTACATTTAAAGCAGGTCATTCAATTTGAAAGCGGCTCATTTACATTTAAAGCAGTTTATCTACATTCAAAGCAGCTCATTTAAATTCAAAAAATTTCATTTGCATTGAAATAAGCAATTCATTTAAATTTAAAGCAGTTCAAATACATTTAAAGTAGATTGTTTCAATTCAAGAAGGCAGGTCATTTACATTTATAGCAGAGTTCACTTACATTAAAATCAGATTAGTTAGATTTGAGTGCATTTTGAACTGAAAATATATAAACCGCATGATACATATTTAAAGACGCCAGATTGGACAAAAAATTAACAGATTTTGAGCGAAATCGAACTGCTCCACTCATATTCTAAATACAATGTGACTGCTTTCACAGTGAGCCAAGTTGATCGACAAATAATAAAAAAAAGATCAGGTATATATTGTCGTATTTAGAAAAGCTTGGAAGTTAAAAAAATCTCAGTAAAGATAACAAAATAAAGGAATTAAAAAATGCAAATCATAAACACTTTTGAAAGGCATGTTTTTTAGTGCAGTTCCATAACCTAAATTTTTTTTTATTTATATTTCTTATTTTAAAATAATATGTGAAATAAATTAATTGTTATGCTTTTAAATACAATTTTATCAAAGTATACTTTGATAGGGACTGAAAAATTGGGACTATATTATATATATGTAATATCGAGGTTTTCCAAGTAAACATCATCATCAATCATCATATATATATTATCATGTTAAAACATGCAGTATATAAGTGGACGTTTTTTTTTTTTTTTTTTTTTTAATATAGATTTTGCCGTATTTTACATTTTAGTTTTTCTGGTTTGTCTATCATGGATTTTTATTTTATTTATTATTTATTTTGAAGTTGAAAAGTATATAATATATACCATCAGCGATCAGCTTATTCATTAATTGTTTTACAATAAAAGAAAAACCAATCAAAACTATAAAGAGAATTTCAGCAACTCTTATACGCAATTTTTGCAATACCAATTGTACTTCTATTTAGTTTTACTTTCTGAAATTGGCTAATTGGCTAAAAATCATCGAATATGGACGTGAACTTTTAATATATTTTGAAAGCTTCCTTTATAGTTTGAAAGTTTTGTTTCTGTGTACGTCTTAAAATCACGTCGTTTATTTTTTTTTATACCTATTCTATGCTAGAAAACTGTGCAGTTTTTACTTATATTTATTATTTTTTGTTTTCACGGAAAACAGAAAATTTACAATTTTTAATGTAAGATCTATATATAGTTAATTGTTTTGTTTGGTTAGTACTACTAAATATTTGGTACCTTTAAGGCTAATAGTATCTACCGTTGTACTAATGTATCAGTGAAGAGGTAAAATTAGTAAATAAAATTAAATATACCGGTATGCGACGATATTCGAGCGAAGCGAGAATTTTTGAAGATTTTTTCTCCTAAAATGCTATTTTTCTTGCAAATTTTGGTTCAATTTTTATTTTTTTATATCTTTTTCAAACCCCCAAAACCTCCCCCCTGGCTACGCCACTGATTTGAAATAAAATTTGAAGTAAACTCATAAAATTATTTTGTTATTTTTTCTTTAGAACATTATCCGATTTGTTGCATCCACAATCTCATAATACATAATGTATAAAATAATAATATAAAAAAAAAACTATCTCTGCAATATCTGCATATATATTGTTTGAAAAATAACTAAAGAAATGGTCGTCATACACTAGCTGCAAACAAAGATTGCGTCAAAACATCGCAAAAGAAAACCATCGCAGTCCTAACACAATTAATGCATCTAATAAAATATTAAAATTTGTAATTTGAGAAAAAACAAAACAATATAACATAAAAAAACAAAAAAAAAACTATATAACATAAAAAAAAATCATCAGTTTTGCATCTTAAATAATGTGTGGAATGACTTCACTTAATTAAGTTTATAATTAATATAAACTTAAAAAAAAATGTAATGTATATATAATATATGAATTTATGCTTATCAAATCACATAAAAAAACAACAAATAATTATAAAATAATAATAACAAAAAAAAAGTTCTGAAATAATGCTTATAAAGTCATGTAAATATAACTTTGAATCATAAAATGAATGAATTCGAATGCATTTAAATGGTACCCTACAATATAAACACAGTTTCATATAAAATTAAAAACAGCTAGAGTATCCAAATAGGAAAATCTGCACAGCGTGACGTTAAATATGTTGCACTTTGATTAAAATAAAAACTTTTCAAATTGCATTCATTTTTATTTTCGATTAAAAATGAATGAAATTGAGTGTTATTACATGGCTTTAATATTCAAAAGGTTAGAGTAGGTGTTTAACTCACCTGTAGCACCACATAATTTTGGGTATTGTCACATTTTACCAGTAATTAACAAACATTTATCAGAGCAATTTAAAACACGTCTATCTCTCATGAAAAGACGCCACAAATTCGTTACTTTTTAAAAAATATTAACGTCTTTAAATTTGAACGGACCAATCAGAATTCATCTTGAGATTAAAAAATCCCCGATTTAAATAAACTCAATTTTACTCAAAAGTCACTCAAAAAAAAAAATCAATTCTATATAAAGTACCTCAAAATTACTCATACTTGCTGCAGGTATTCAAATATGGTCAAAGCGATTCAAAATGGTTTACTAATCCTTAATTCAAAACCATTTACTTTAACTCAAATTATAATTTATTCTGAATAAATAATTTTAACCTCATTTTTTTTTTAATATATAAATGTTATTTGAAACCACTTAAAAATATTCAAAGTTATTTGCTTTAAATCATTTCAACTCAAAATAGCTCAATCTCACTCAAAACCATGTAGACAGAATAATTACATTCACAGCAGCTCAATTCCATTTAAAGCAATTTATTTACATTCAAATCGGCTCACATACATTTAAAGCAGCTCATATACATTCAAAACAGCTCAATTACATTCAGAGCAATTCATTTACATTCAAAGCAATTCATTTACATTCAAAGCAATTTATTAAATTTCCATTCAAAGCAGTTCATTTACATTCAAAACTTATTCATTTACATTCATAGCAATTTATTTACATTCAAATGGGCTCACATACATTTAAAGCAGTTTATATACATTCAAAGCGGCACAATTAAATTCAGGCAATGCATTTACATTCAAAGATATTTATTTACATTCAAAGAGTCTCATTTACATTCAAAGCAGTTCACTTACATTCAAAGCAGTTCATTTACATTTAAAGTTGCTCAATATGGCATTTAAGGCAATTGATTTACATTCAAATCGGCTCAATTACATTTAAAGCATCTCATATACATTCAAAGCCATTCATTTACATTCAAAGCAATTTTTTTACTTTCAAAGCTTTTCATTTACATTCAAAGAGGCTTATTCCCTGGCAAAAGTGTATCCATGGATAATAAATTATCCATGGGGATTTCAACATTTTCCCCATGGATAGTTTCTATCCATGGGAAATTATTGTCCATGGACAAATTGCCCGTGGATAGTTTTTTTCCCATGGATAGAAACTATCCATGGGGAAAATGTTGAAATCCCCATGGATAATTTTTCTGTCAGTGGATATTCACTTTATCATGCATTTTTTTTTTAAACTATCAATCTATATTGGTTATTTGTTAATATATGCTCTTAATCAACAATTTAGAATGACTTTTTGGGGTATTAAAAATTGAGTTACATCGAAAAACGCGATAAAATTTTTTACGGGTTGGTAACTTTTTGAAATAAACCCACTTTTTGGGAAGAAATTTTAAAAAAACGAAAAATTTTTTTCATTGATTCTAGTTGAAGATTAAAAAATAAACACTTTTTATTCTTATGCACTTTTTAATTTTTTACACTCGGACTGTGTAAATGAGCTTAGATCGTCATATTCGTCATGCCGCCACGCTTAAATAATTCCCATGGACACATAAAACTATCCATGGGAAATACTTAAACTATCCATGGGAATTATAAACAACGTGGGAAATATTAAAATCTGTCCATGGATATTCAATTTCCCATGGATAAAAATAAAGTCCACGTGGGAAATACTAATATCCATGGGAAATATATAAATATCCATGGGAAACCAGACATTATCCATGGGAAACATTGAATATCCGTGGATAACTTTTGCCAGGGTTTACTTTCAAAGCGTGTCTTATTTACATTTAAATGTAATATAAATTGCTTTAAAACTAATTGAGCCACTTTGAATGTAAATGAATTGCTTTGAATGTAACTGAACCGCTTTGAATGTATATGATCTGCTTTAAATGTAAGTGAGCCGATTTGCATGTAAATAAATTGCTTTAAATGTAATTGAGCCACTTTGAATGTAAATGAAGTGCTTTGAATGTAAATGAATTGCCTGAATGTAATTGAGCCGCTTTGAATGTATATAAACTGCTTTAAATGTATGTGAGCCTATTTGAATGTAAATAAATTGCTTTGAATATAAATGAATAGTTTTTGAATGTAAATGAATTGCTTTAAATGAAAATGAGCCACTTTGAATGTAAATGAAGTGCTTTGAATGTAAATGAATTGCCTGAATGTAATTGAGCCGCTTTGAATGTATATAAACTGCTTTAAATGTATGTGAGCCTATTTAAATGTAAATAAATTGCTTTGAATATAAATGAATAGTTTTTGAATGTAAATGAATTGCTTTAAATGAAAATGAGCCACTTTGAATGTATAAGCTGCTTTAAATGTAATTAAGCCGCTTTGAATGTAATTGAGCCGCTTTGATGATAAATGAAATGCTTTGAATGTAAAAATGAGCCGCTTTGAATGTTAATAAATTGCTTTGAATGTAATTGAGCCGCTTTGATGATAAATGAAGTGCTTTGATTATAAATGAGCCGCTTTAAATGTAATATCAGATTGCTTTAAATGTAAATGAAGTGCTTTGAATGTAAGTGAACTGCTTTGAATGCAAATGAGCCGCATTAAATGTAAATAAATTGCTTTGAATGTAAATGAATAGCTTTGAATGTAAATGAATTGCTATGAATGTAATTGAGCCGCTTTGAATGTAAATAAATTGCTTTGAATGTAATTGAGCCGCTTTGATGATAAATGAAGTGCTTTGAATGTAAATGAGCCGCTTTGAATGTTAATAAATTGCTTTGAATGTAATTGAGCCGCTTTGATGATAAATGAAGTGCTTTGAATGTAAATGAGCCTATTTAAATGTAAATAAATTGCTTTGAATGTAATTGAGCCGCTTTGAATGTAAATGAAGTGCTTTGAATGTAAGTGAACTGCTTTGAATGTAAATGAGCCGCATTAAATGTAAATAAGCTGCATTGAATGTAAATGAATAGCTTTGAATGTAAATGAATTGCTCTGAATGTAATTTTGAGCCGCTTTGAATGTATATAAGCTGCTTTAAATGTATGTGAGCCTATTTAAATGTAAATAAATTGCTTTAAATGTAATTGAGCCGCTTTGAATGTAAATGAAGTGCTTTGAATGTAAGTTAACTGCTTTGAATGTAAATGAGCCGCTTTAAATGTAATTAAATTGCTTTGAATGTAAATGAATAGCTTTGAATGTAAATAAATTGCTTTGAATGAAAATGAGCCGCTTCGAATGTATAATTAAGCTGCTTTAAATGTAATTGCATGAGCCGCTTTGAATGTAAATAAATTACTTTAAATGTAATTGAGGCGCTTCGAATGTAAATATAATGTGAATAATTTTGAATTAATCTGAGTAAGTTTGATTTAAATATTTTTGATCGCAAAAATATTGAATTAAAAAATCGTATTAATTTTTTGAATTGTTTGAATCGTATTTAAATAAATTTAAATCACTTAAAATTAAATACCTTTGAATAATGTCAAATGAAATCAATTCTACATTATTCAAATTGATTTTAATTGAAATATTTTATCATGGTTTTAAATATTTTTGAATGGTAATTAAGTTAATTTACTTTAAATAATTTTAAATAATTTTAAATGAATTTTTTTCAAAAGGATTTTGAATTAAAATAAATGATTATAATGTTAAATCGATTTGAGTATAAATAAATTGATTTTAATATTATTGAATTCCTACGGTCAGTTTGAGTCTTTTTAAATGAAAAATTTTGAGCTGAGTTTGAAGTTCTTTGAATGGTTTTAATTGTTGAATCATTATGCATGACTTTGAGTCTATTTAATCGTAGTCACTTTGAACCATTTTAAATTTAAAGCCATATTGAGTGACTTTGAATGATAATGAGTCTTTAAAATTTGATTTGAGTCTTTTCAATCAAAAATAAATGACTTTTGAGTACTTTTAAATCATTCAAAAATGAAAAATTTATTCGTGGGTATATTACAGAACATTGGAAATTGGTGTGTAAAAATATTTTTACAGAGAGTATGAAAGTACGACATACAGCCATAAATCTTCAAACCCAGTTAGAGGAACAAATAACTCACTGGGAATTAGGCAATAAAATAGTTGCAACAACCCATGACAATGCAGCTTCCATAGTGAATGCTGTCGAGGGCAGTGTTTCTCTGGGAGAGAGTGTGCGCTGTGGGGAACACACTGAACATTTGGTTGTGATGGATGCATTAGATTGTATCCAACGAGCAAAGCAGCTCTGTAAGAAATGTAATAGACTTGTCAACTACTTTCATAAAAGTGAACTTGGAAAACTTGCTCTTCGTAAATATCAAATAAAATTTAATATTGTTACTCACCTGTTAATTCAAGCATTCAGAATTAGATGGAATACCTACCAGAAGATGTTTGAAAGACTTGACGAGCAGAAAACTGCTATCGTTAATGTATTACATGACAAGAATGTACTCACTCCATCAAAAGCTAAAAAATTAGAACTTACTACAGCTGACTTTAATGATATTAAAACAATGTCAGATATACTTGCACCATTAACGGATGTGAGTGAGTTGTGGTCCAGTGAGAATGAAGTAACTATTTCATTAATTCGTCCCACTGTGTATCAACTGATAAACCATCATACAAAAATTGAAACTAGTGATTGTGATTTTGCTAAAAGGAACTGAAATCCTTCATCCAAATGAGATTAGAATATAGATTCCATATGATGGCAAACTCTCAGGAAGATGAAACTGCTGATGAGGTGAGTGCTCATCAAGAAGACAGTGAGGGAGAGGTCATCGTATCTGACTATTCATCGGATGAGGAAGATGAAGATACAAGAAAAAAAAATGAACGAGCAAGGTCCAGTAAATATGATAAATTAAAGGCACAAAAACCTAGTGCTACAGATCTTAGTAAAGTAACTATTCAGCACATCGCCCCACTGTTAGATCCTAGGTTTAAAAATTTAAGTCACGAAACAGAAGAAATGAGAACGAAAATCCTCGATAAAGTCCAAGAAGAGTTCAATGATTTGATGCAAAATTCACAGCCAACTCCTGAAATTGAAGTTAAATCATCAAAGTTGGATAGAATTTTCCAAACTAAAGACACAGAAGTTGAGTGTGAGTTCTCAAGATATAAAAAAGAACCAGAAGTAGACAAAAATGCTGATCCACTGAAATGGTGGAATCAAAATACATACAGGTTTCCAATGGTGGCAAAGCTGGCACGAAAATATTTGTGTCCTCAAGGTGCTTCCTCGTCATGCGAGAGAACTTTCTCAACTGCTGGGAATATTGTGTCAACTAGACGTTGTGCTCTTTTACCTGAAAATGTGGAGAAGTTAGTATTTCTTAATAAAAATCTGCCAAATAAAAAAAAAAGGAGCAAATAAGAAGAGTTCAGGGTAGATTAGATACACATAAAAATTTGTTCATTAATTATCCGTTTGATTTTTAAGATACAAAAATAAATACAAAAAATAAATACTTTATAAATTTTTATGTATTATAAAACATTAAAAACATCTTCATTGTTATAATAATATTATGTATAAACTTTTGTGTTATACCTTTGCACCACAGTATAAATGATAGTATCAGTAGTCAGTGTCAGTACTGGTACGCAGCATCATTTCACTCTTATATCCGGAGACTGCGGATATAAGAGTGATGCTGCTATGGTACCAATACTACTATATTTATTACAACACTGTGGTGCCAGGGTATAACATGAAAGCTAATAACCAAATATCAACCTGCATGAATAATTTTTTTTTAAAGAAAATTTTATTTATTTTTAAAACATTGTGCTGCAAATTGTTAAATTAATACATTAATTTTTTTTTTTTTTTTTTACTTGCAACAAACAAAGAATATTGTTTTTACCCCCGTAAGCTGCGATCGACGCTAACTAACTAGTTAAACCGTAGTTAAGTTGTTATTTTGATTGTTGCAACAATTAAAAAAAGATAACTAAGGTTTAACTAGAGGTTGCAGCTTACAGCCATTAGTGTTTACTACACAATAACATTATTATTGTTGTATTGTACACATAGCACACATAGTACACATGCACACAAATAATGTGTGCATAGATAGATAGACTTTAACTGTTATGTTAAGCTTAATGAATATATAATCCAAACAAAATTGTTTCCAATGCAGTAATAGACTTCAATTTTTATTACGTTTGACTGTAAGTTCAGTATATAGTATTCGTAAACAATAATACATGTATATTGCATACAATGCATATTATATAAACTTGCATGAGTCAATTTTAACTTTTTTTCAGTTAAAATAATAGCTGTTTTCTTATTTTATACAAGTCATGTAAAATTGTGTATGTATTTCTATGCATTATTGTTTACGTGAAGAATATTTAAATTAGAGAAATTTACAGTCAATATGATATAAAATTTTAACTTATACTGCAATTGGAAAATATTATGTTTGTAATATATATTAATTGCGCATTACATATAATAGTTAATGAAAGTCTACCTCTATGCATGCATATTGCATCATATATTATGCTCGCTATGTTTATTATATTGAAATTTTAGATCCTTGTATTCTTTACGTACCACTTATATTGTACAATGTACATTATAAAAGTACATAGCTCCGTACTATAATAAATGTCTAATAAATAATATGTAATGCTTATTTGTAAATATGTATATTAATATAAAAGTTTACTGTATATACACTATCACAGACAAACTTATATAGTGATAATATTTTTTATACAATTTTAACTCGGTCTCACAGGAATCACATTAAAAATTTAATGCGAGTCACCAACAGTAAAATATATTATCACTGTTGTGTACTCAGTTGTTGTCAGGTCCCAATTTTTTACAGATTTATAAATGAAATGTGATCTTAATTTTCAGTCCTATATAAATAGTATAAATACCTTTAATTAGCTTGTATCCAAATTTTAAAGTTTCAACTCTCTAGTTTCACTGGTTTAGGTTAAAAGTATGTAGGTATACTTTACTTTTCACCTAATCAATGAAACTAATAGGTTAAAACTTTAAAATTTGGATACATAGCTAAGGTATAGGACTGAACTGCATAAAAAATGCTTTTGAAATCACCTTAAAATTTCTGTTAGTTTTAATAATATTGGCAATAAACCTTTATTTCCATTTGAATAATATATATATAGCCCCTAAAAAGCCATTAACATGCAAACAACTGGGTATCTCGACAGTGCAGTAAAATGTTAACATTATATCACAACAGCATGAGAGCATAATTTACCAGTAAATTTTGTAATACATACATACCAGTAATTGTTGTAATAAAAAAAAACAATGATGAATGTTAGTATTTGTTTCTGTTCTGTGTGTCTGTGTGCAATTAACTTTATTTTATTTTACCCTTATTCTTATTATGTGGAAGAGTCACACTTACTAGTTCTTTGTTATTGTCTCCTAGTTATGCAGATTGCAGATATCCATCATAACGTCGACCCTGAAAATATAATCAATCACAAAGTACCGGTACACATTTTTTTTTTATTATATTAAATAAGTAAATTATACTTCCCGTTCTTGAAACTTTTCAACTTCTTTCTGGTCACACATAATTGTACACTAATTAAAAAAAGACAAGAAGAAAAATAGAAAAGATATCTAAACAAGAAGAATAAATAAAAATAGCACATACTACATGAGTCTCATCTTTAGGGACTCGAAAACAAAAACAAAATGTAAACAAATATGACCTTGACGCCAGTGTGGCCAGATGGAAATTTTAGAAATCGACGCTAGATGGCAGAAAAATCGACACATTTCACCAAATGTTGGGGGGGAGGGTGAGTTGCGCCGCAGGCGAAAATTTTTTTAAAAAAGGGGCGTGGCCCTCACTTCTGCAGTAAAGTTTAAAATGATTTTTAGCATAAAAATTGCTCAGTATTTAAAAGAAAATATTATTTATTACAAATTTTATATTTACCTTTTTTTTTAAAAAAGTCTTTCAATTAATTTTTTTTTTTTTTTTTTTTTTTAGTAAAAAAGTAACAAATCAATTTTTTTTAATTAAAAGTGCAGCTTTAATTTTTTACATTTCCAATCTTGTACATCAAAAAGTAAAATTATCACACATTTATCTCTACAAATATATATTTTCTTTCCTGCATTATATAAATAGAGAAATTTTAATTTAGAGCAGACATTTGATTTAAAAATAATGTACATCATGAGACATGAAAATAATTAACATAATCACATCATGATTATAATCACATATAATATTTATTAGGATATTAATGACCCTGCGAAAACACTCCATGACACAACTCTTGTGCCTCATCATAGGTATCAATGTATATTTCAGTTCCTTGAGTTACTGTTCCTACTTGTTCAGATGATTCTACCTCAAGATTTAAGTTGTCCTTTCTGTACATTTCAGAACAATGAAGTGCAAGCATGTGCTTGCTTACAACAAACATTGAACAACATGTTTTATGAACATTAACATGCACTTTTAGACGCAACAAAGCCTGAAGCATATCCAATAGCATACGATTCCTTATTTTTGTGTGGGTTAGTGCCATGATAGAAAATACCCTCTCCACAACTGCATTACTTAGTGGAAGACAAAGTACGCGCAGTGCAAACTTTGATATCTCACCATATGATAAATCTCCCACACTATTTTTTACATTATTTATGTGACACCAAAATTTATTACTACTTTTTAAAGTAGCTGGTGGTAGCAAGGTCTCCCATGACTTTTCAGTTAAGTTTTCCCACTGAATTGAAGCTAACGATATATCAAAAGAGGAATCCAATAATTCAATAGGAAGAGTATTAAAAGCAGGACGACCATATTTTTTAATTACATTTGCAGGCATGAAATTAGTACATTTTTCTAAGATATGCAAATGTTGAGGAATACGTTTAACCAGTTCTGACAATAACTTTGCAAGGAATTTAATACAATTTTCATTCACTATTTTGAGTTCCTCTTCTGTAACAGTTCTTAATTTGCAAGCCGCTTCAAAAGAATGACTAAATGTGGCTTTATTTAATGGTACGAATTTTTCATCCTCTAGAGCATTTTGTATATACCCTACATACATATCCATGTCTAATTCCTTGGTTTCAAAGTCAATGGTGGACATTCTAAATGCAAAAGCAACACAAGATTCTTTGATTGTGTATCTAGACACTTTTTTAAAAAAGTCTTTCAATTCCTCACACGCTTTACCTACCCTGCTCGAAAAACTTGGCAAGTTCTTGCCAAGAACCCGTTTCTTACCAAGAACTTGGTAAGTTCCTGCCAAGAAACAAGTTCTTAGTAAGAACTTGCCAAGAACTTGTTTCAAGATCTTGACTGAGTAATTCTTGGCAAGTTCTTACCAAGAACTTGCTTCAAGATCTTGACAAAAATTTTCTTGGCAAGTTCTTAGTAAGATTTTACCAAGATCTTAGTTCTTGGCAAGTTCTTAACAAGAACTTATCAAGATCTTAATTACAATTTCTTGCCAAGATCCTGGCTAATTTCTTGAAAAAAATAAAAAAAAATCTTGGCAAAATCTTGCCAAGATTCAGTTTCTTGGTTCAATCTTGGCAAAATTTGTAAAAAAAATTAAGATTTCTTGATTCAGAAATTTCTTGGCTCGAAATCTTGACAAGTTCTTGGTAAGATCTTGGAATAGTATTTAAGGGTTGAAAAAAGGATCAAGGAGTATTGATAGAACATTTTTGATGCCAAGAACAGATTCCTCATCTCTTTTTACCCCTAGAAACCAAATTTCATATTTTTAACCTTTCTGACCTCTCGACAACCTAAGTCCAAACTATTAGAACTTTATATAACGCAAATAATACAAGAAATCAATAAGAGGTAGAAAAGAGCAGTGCAAGGACAGCCTCATCAGTGATCACCAAAGTCAAGCAACGTTGAGCGAGATCAGTAGATGGATGGGTGACCGATTTTTTTATTGTGCTAGAAATGTTTTTTTATTGATTTCTCTTTATTGTGTACAGCAGAATGTGCAGAATAAATTTTCCTACATTTTAATTATTAATTTTAATTAAAATTAATTAATTATCCAAGATCTTGTCAAGATCTTGACACGATTTTGCCAAGAACTTGACACGATCTTGTCAAGATCGTGACAGGATCTTGACACGATCTTGACACGATCTTGACACGATCTTGTCAAGATCGTGGCACGATCTTGGTAAGATCTTACACAAGAACTTGCTAAGTTCTTGGTAAGATCCTGGCAAGAACTTGGCAAGTTTTTCGAGCAGGGTAAATCTGTCTCGTCAGATTGAAATGATCTATTCAGAATGCTCAACTCTTTTAAAATAGGTTCGAGGAATGCAAAGTACAGATAATTATTATTATCGTTTAAGTATTTTAATATAAGTTTAGCACTAAGATCTTTATCTAAATTCCAAACAAGTGAAAAATACACTTTGAGCTCATCCCACTGATTTAATATTCTTTCTACAGCTTTATGAAAACTTAACCACCTAGTACCAGATAGCTTAATGAAATTCAGAAAATGCTGAACATCTGGTCCCTCTCCAAGATTCATAGTATCAAATATCTCTCGATACTTGTCCCTTCTCTTTGGACTATTGGAGAAATGATTGTAAATTTCTTTACAAAGAAAATCAACACAGGGTACACAGCCATTTAAAGTTTCCCCAGCATAAGATCCACATAAATGCAAAGAATGACAAACACATTTAACTAATTGCAACTTAGGAGCATGTTTACGTAACCCACGAAAAAAAGTTCAAGTCTCTTTGAATGATTTTGAGTGGAGCAATTCAACTTTACTCAAAGTCATCTCGATATGTCCAAATTTGGGGTCACTTTGAATGGCTTAAATTAAATTAAAATCATTTGAATTGCACTTGAAGTTAGTTAAATTTAATTTCAATTATGTATCAAAAGCATTTAAAAGCATTTTGAAGAATTCAAAAATATGTATTCAAAAATACTCAGTAAAATTCAGTTCTACTCAATAGTACTCAAAAATATATTTAAATAACCAGCTCATTTAGATTCAAATTAGCTCATATAGATTCAAGATGCTCATTTGCATTCAAAGCAGTTCATTTACATTCAAGATGCTCCCTTACATTCAAATCACTTCATTTGCATTCAAAGCAGCTCATTTAGATTCAAAGCAATTCATTTACATTCAAATCAGCTCATTTGCATTCAAAACAGCTCATTTAGATTCAAGATGATCCCTTACATTCAAATCAACTCATTTGCATTCAAAGCAGCTCATTTAGATTCAAAGCAGTTCATTTACATTCAAATCAGCTCATTTGCATTCAAAGCAGCTCATTTAGATTCAAAGCAGTTCATTTACATTCAAATCAGCTCATTTGCATTCAAAGCAGCTCATTTAGATTCAAAGCAGTTCATTTACATTCAAATCAGCTCATTTGCATTCAAAGCAGCTCATTTAGATTCAAGATGCTCCCTTACATTCAAATCAACTCATTCAAATTCAAAGCAGCTCATTCAGATTCAAAACAGCTCATTAGCATTCAAAGCAGCTCATTTGCATTTAAAGAAGCTCATTTAGATTCAAAACAGATCATTAGCATTCAAAGCAGCTCATTTGCATTCAAAGCAGCTCATTTAGATTCAAGATGCTCCCTTACATTCAAATCAACTTATTTGCATTCAAAGCAGCTCATTTACATTCAAAGCAGCTCATTTGCATTCAAAGCAGCTCATTTAGATTCAAGATGCTCCCTTAAATTCAAATCAACTCATTTGCATTCAAAAGCAGCTCATTTTTACATTCAAAGCAGCTCATTTGCATTCGCAAAGCAGCTCATTTAGATTCAAGATGCTCCCTTAAATTCGAAGAAGCTCATTTGCATTCAAAGCTGCTCATTAACATTCAGAGCAGCTCATTCAGATTCAAACAACTAATTCAGATTCAAAACAGCTCATTAGCATTCAAAGCAGCTCATTTGCATTTAAAGAAGCTCATTCATATTCAAAACAGCTCATTAGCATTCAAAGCAGCTCATTTGCATTCAAAGCAGCTCATTTACATTCAAAGCAGATCATTTGCATTCAAAGCAGCCCATACATTCAAAAAAGATCATATAAATTCAAAGCAGCTCATATAGATTCAATGCCACTCTCATACATTCAAAGCAGTACATATACATTTAAAGCAGCTCATAAGCATTCAAAGCAGCTCATATATATTCAAAGCCACTATCATACATCAAAGCAGTTCATATAGATTCAAAGCAGCTCATATACATTCAATGCCACTCTCATACATTCAAAGCAGTTCACTTACATTCAAAGCCGCTCATATACATTCAAAGCAGTTCACTTACATTCAAAGCTACTCATATACATTCAAAGAAGCTCATATAGATTCAAATCGCCACTCAAATACATTCAAAGCAGTTCACTTATACATTCAAAGCCACTCATATAGATTCAAAGCAGCTCATATAGATTCAAAGCCACTCATATACATTCAAAGCAGCTCATATTCATTCAAGCCGCAGTACTTACATTCAAAGCAGCTCATATAGATTCAAAGCCACTCATATACATTCAAAGCAGCTCATATATATTCAAAGCCACTCATACATTCAAAAAAGTTCATTAGATTCAAAGCAGCTCATATAGATTCAATGCCACTCTCATACATTCAAAGTATAGTCCATATACATTTAAAGCAGCTCATAAGCATTCAAAGCAGCTCATATATGTATTCAAAGTAGCTCATAGATTCAAAGCAGCTCATACATTATTTGAAGCAGCTCATACATTATTTGAAGCAGCTCATATACATTCAAAGAAGCTCGTATACATTCAATTAAAGCAGCTCATATATATTCAAAGCCACTCATACATCAAAGCAGTTCATATACATTCAAAGCACCTCATATAGATTCAATGTCACTCTCATACATTCAAAGCAGCTCATATACATTCAAAGCAGCTCATAAGCATTCAAAGCAGTTCATATACATTCAAAGCAGCTCATTTAAATTCAAAAAGAAGCCTACATTTGTATTCAAGTGAAGTCACTTTCATTCATATGCTCTAATATAGCTTTCAGATCAGCTCATTTTTGCGTATTCATTACTATAGCTCGTGTCACTTCTATATTCAATACAACTCATGCACTTATATAACTTTAAAACAGTTCATTTAATACATTTAAACCAAGCAGTTCAATTGTATTAAATAATGTTCTTCATAATTCTTTTCTCACCTATAAATTAAAATCAAATTATTCAAATTTCTGACTCAAGTTTTTTTTTTTTTATTTATTTATTTTATTTTAACCATAGCTCGACTGCATTCAGTTAATTCAATATAATATGTAAATTTATAGTTATCTATCATTTAAATTCATTGAAATAATTTGATTTAAATTTATCCAATCTATCATTCAAACTATATACCTTTTTTTTTAAATAATTTTATATTCATTGCAAATTTATTCGTTTGTAATTTTTTGTACTCCTCTTTTTTAAACATATTAATTAATTATTATTATTTATTCACTGAAAATTTTGAATATTGTATTTCCACCCCAACCCCACCCACCCCCCATAGCAAAAAAAATAATAATAATAATTTATAATTAGAGCAGATTATGTTTTTACCCCCGCATGCAATATAAGATTTGATTTCTTGCCTGAGAATAGAACATTATTTCAAGAATTCTCATTAAAAAATTTCAAAATTATAAATTAAAAGAAACGTTTGTCAAGAGCATTTTTTAAATTAAAAAAATAGAAATTAATATACAAGCCATATATATACAGTTAAATGAGGACAGATTAAGGACAAAAAAAGATTACAGAAATTTGAGTAAAGCCGAACTGCTCCACTCATATTTTATTGAAATGATTTCACTGAGCAATGAAAATACTTTTTAATATATTATGTATTAAGGATTTTTTAATAGGTTAATATCCGATATTTTTCAAGTTAATACTCGCAATGGAGGTTATCGGTTTAGAGCGCAGGGAGACGCGGGGAAAGCGCTATGGGTACCCTAATTTAACAGTACACTTATGGGGAAAAACACGTTTTTGGCAATTTTTGGGAAAACTACTCTACCGATTTCAGAGAAATTTAAATGAGAAATACTATACATACTTTTACGTGTTTTAAGCCATAGAAATTTTTAAGAATTTTTTAAACCGATAACCTCCATTATAGCAATTATTTAGCAAAATTTTAGCACACGGAAAAAATTATATGTTAAAAATATATATATTTAATTTCAAACCAAAAATTATAACTTTTTCAATTATTTCATTACTGAAAGCTATTAACTTCAATCTTCAAACATGAAAATGTTAATAATATTTTACATTTTTTCCGTGTAAAAAATCATTATAATACATCACAATAAATCACATGCATAATTCTTTCTGTACAGTAAAGCAAAAAAAAAAAAAAAAAAATTAAAGTCATATTTATTTTAAATCAAAATGAATGACTTCAAATGTAATTAAATTGGTGGCCCAATAAAAAGAATAAAAGAAAAATGAAAATATACTGTACCAATAAGAATCAATTCTTTATACAGTGTGATATATAATTATAAAATATATAAAAAGCTGTTATTGATACAGATATATTTCTATTTCTGATCGGAAATGAATTATGTTGAGTGTTTTCAAACAAAATTGACATTTCAAATGTTAGAGTACGTGCTTAACTCACCTGTAACACCAAAAGTTGTAGGCTAACATCGCATTTTACCAGTAATTATCAATCAATTATCAGAGCACTAAAGAACACGTCTTTCTCTTATGAAAGACGCCACAAATACGTTACATTTTTAAAAAATATTAACGGCTATAAATTTGAACCAGCCAATCAGAATTCATCTTGAAATAAAAAAATCCCCGATTTAAGATGACTCAATTTTATTCAACTTTACATAGAAAATTATTTCAGTTGTTTTCAGATTGTTACTCGTCAATTCAAAGCTATTCAAAATTATTTATTTATGCTTAAATGTAGAACCATTTACTTTCATTCAAATTCAATCAATTTTAATTAATATTTTAAATATTATTCAGAACCATTTATAAATACGCTTTAAATTATTTCAACTTAATTAAGATAACTCAATTGCGCTCAAAACTATGGCAGAATCAAACTCGTTCAAATGAATTCAAAACTAATCAAAACTTTGGCAAAAGCATTTATACTTTCGTGAAGTAAAAATAGGTACACATTTTGGTTCAATTCCATTCAAAAAAATTTAAATTGATTTGTTTTCCGTAAAAACCATTTGTTTGGACTCAAAATTATTCAAAATTAAATCAACTTTTGTAGGGTGACATGATTTTTATATTATATCAACATAATTTACTTTTATTCAAAAGAAAATAAGTGTAAAATTCTATATAATTCAATTCCATTCAAAAACATTTAAAAACATTTTCTTTTGTAAAAACTATGTTTTGACTCAAATAATATTCAAAACTCACTCAACTTTTTATAGTGTCTAAATAATTGTCAAATCAACTCAAAATTATTTATTTGTATTCAAAAGTAAATTAGTGGTAAATTATAATTCATTTCTATTAAAAAAAACCTATATCACTATTTATTTTTTAAAAACCATTAGTTTTGACTCAAAATTATTCAAAATTACCCGCACACCGCACGGACGTCCGCGGCCGTCGGCCTTTCAGACGGCCGAAGGCCGATGGGCGTCCTCGGACGCCCTAGGGGAGTCCAAGAAAAATTAAATGTTAAAATAATTACTCATATTGTATTTAAATTTATTTAAATTTGAATCCGAAGCAAATTAATTTAAAAATTGGGATTTTTAAGCATCAAAATTTACGACAAATAGGCAAGGAACTTTGGACGTCCATCGGACTCCTGTTGGACGTCCGCTGGGGACATATTGATTTAATTGATTTAAAATATCTGTCACAAAATATTTCACTGTAATTCTTTCGCTTAACTAGTTGCAAGTATATTTACATTGAAAGTTTGACGAATTTCTTTAAACTTGTATAAAATCTTAACGAGTCACCACGGACGTCCGTTGGACGACCCATGGACGTCCGAAAAAAAGTTGCTAAAAAGTTAAAAAAAATAAATACATACAAAATTTTTATAATTTTGATTAAATTTTGAAAATATTTAGTGTTTGTGCGTAAATGTTATTCTAATAGCATAACAAAAAAGGAAAAAAATTAATAATTTCGTACACATATCGGACGTCCAAGGGGTTTCCGCTGGACTTCCATGGGACGTCGATATGAATAGAATTTTTTATTGTTACATTTTTTCATTATGCATGTTTTTTTCCAATATAATTTATAAAATATATATTTTTAATGCAATGACAATAGTAAATCGAGTAATTATTTGAAACATAGTAATTAATACAAAAAAAATCTTTGGACGTCCATTGGGCGTTCTTCGGACGTCCAAATATTTTTTTATCAAAAAAATTTTTTTTAATAATTTATTTTAATTTAAAAGTTTGATTTACGTTTTTTGCACTATAAAGTGCAATTATTTTTAAAATTAAATAAAAGGAAATCTAATTTCTGCCGTAACCTCGCATAGCACGGGAAAAAATCTCGCGCATGCGTAGTTTGTAGCTTCTCAGACTTCTGTGAAAAAATAGACGCGGAGCATCTTTTTAGATTCCTCCACATAATAATGGAAACTAATCCGTAAATATTGAGCATTGACTGCAATATATTAGAAATTCAAGTGTCTAAATTACGTAAGTACTAACATGTAGTATAATCTGTATGCTCTGTGTATCTGTTAGGCTAATATGTTCATTTTTTGTTTGAGAAATTCGTTTTTTGGGCGTAACCTCTACTGGATGACTTGAGATGGGTGAAAAAACGTAAGTGAAGCAGTTTTCAGCATTTAAAGTAAGTTATTTGCACCTTTTTTATTAATAATTATAAGATGTAGTTGTAATTATTTGCTAATGAATTTATACAGGTGTATATATTGTTATTTTACTGATGTGTGGTTCTATATATGTGCATGGTAAAATTTACAAGTCCTATTTTTACAACACCTACAAAAAATGTGCATGACTTTTACTTTTTGATGTTTATGTAATCAATATTTTTTTTTACCTTTTCTTGTTCTTTTTTACTTTTTTTACTTTTTTTACTTTTTTTTTTTTTTTTTTTTTTTTTTTTTTTTTTTTAGTTTATACGAGGTCGTCCATTGAGCGTCCAAAGGGAGGCCACCATTCGTATCGGCTTTTTAAATGGTTTTGTTATAGGTAAAACAGAGATGTGGGTTAACAGCACACACGTAAACAGCTAGTGCATCGCAGCAATGTATATGGACCATTTATCGAAATATAGAACGTCCGCTGGACGTCCAGAGAGGGTCCGTTGGACGTCCAAGGGCGTCCGTCATCCGTATTCGGCTTTTATAGCGCTATTTAAATTATTTTGTTACAGGTGAAACAGATGTGTTGTAATGGCAGGAAAAAAGTAATTATGCAGCAACGTATATGGGCCATTCATCGAAATATGGAACGTCCGCTGGACGTCCAGCGGACGTCCGTAAGCATCCGCCTACAAATTCACGATTAAATTTTTATTTACGAGTTATTTATAGTGCATATGTGTTAGATATTAAATGGTTATAGTTTAAATACAAAGGGGTCAAAAAAGCATTCAGGGGACGCTTATGGGCATTCAACGGGCGTCCGTCGGATGTTCAAAAAGAGCGCCCATCGGACGTCCCTGCGGACGTCCAACACGGACGTCCGATGTGTTTGCAAAAAATAATTATATCCATTGCATTTTAAGTATAATTTTTACTCAAAACAAATGGTTTATAAAATTTAAATAATTTTAACTTTTTTTTTTAATTTAACTAGATTTTACTGCATATTTACTTTTTAAGTGAAAATAAATCATTTTGAGTGAATATGACATTCATTTTTCCATTCAACAAAACTGATTGAATTTTGAATTTGAGTAGAAACAAATGGTTGTTACAACGTATAGTTTGAAATGTTTTTGAATGAATTTGGATCAAAATTTACTATTTATTTATTTTTTAATAAAAATAAATAATTTTGAGTAAAAATGAAATTAATTTTGTCACTAAAATAATAATTGAATTTTGAATAATTTTGAGTCAAAACAAATGTTTTTTACAAAATAAATAGTTTTAAATGTTTTTGAATGAATTTGAATTAAAATTAACTACTAATTTAATTTATTTTTGAATAAAAATAAATAATTTTGAGTGAAAATGAAATTCATTTTGTCGCTCTACAATAATAAATTGAACTTTGAAAAATTTTAAATCCAAACAAATGGTTTTTACATAATAAATTGTTTAAAATGTTTTTGAATAGAAAGAATTAGAATTTCCTACTTTTTTACTTTTAAATAAAAATAAATAATTTTGAGGGAAAATGAAATTCATTTTGTCACTTAATTAATTCAATTTTGAGTAAAAACAAATGGTTTTTTAAAATTAATAGTTTTAAATGCTTTTGAATGAATTTGAATTAAAATTTACTACCAATTTACTTTTGAATGAAAATAAATAATTTTGAGTAAAACTGAAATTAATTTTGTCACTCTACAATAGTTAGTTGAATTTTGAATAATTTTGAGTCTAAACAAATGGTTTTTTAAAATTAATAGTTTTAAATGCTTTTGAATGATTTTGAATTAAAATTTACTACCAATTTACTTTTGAATGAAAATAAATAATTTTGAGTGAAACTGAAATTAATTTTGTCACTCTACAATAGTTAGTTGAATTTTGAATAATTTTGAGTCTAAACAAATGTGTTTTTTTTTAAATTAAAAAGTTTTAAATGCTTTTGAATGAATTTGAATTAAAATTTACTACCAATTTACTTTTGAATGAAAATAAATAATTTTGAGTGTAACTGAAATTAATTTTGTCACTCTACAATAGTTAGTTGAATTTTGAATAATTTTGAGTCTAAACAAATGGTTTTTACAAATTGAATAGTGTTAAATATTTTTGAATGGATTTGAATTAAAATTTAATACTTTTTTACTTTTGAATGAAAATAAATAATTTTGAATAAATATGAAATTCATTTAATTTGTCACTCGACAAAAGTTAATTAAATTTTGAATAATTTTGAATCAAAACAAATGGTTTTTACGAAATAAATAGTTTTAAATATCTTTGAATAGAATTGAATTAGATTTTAACTTATTTACTTTTGAATAAAAATAAATAATTTCAAATTTCGATTCATTTTGAATTCATTTAAAGAAGTTTAATGTTTCAAACAATTTAAATGTTTTTAATTGAAAACAATTAAGTTTAAATTTAATTGATTTTCATGAACAGTTTGAATCGTGTTTAAATCAATTTAAATCACTAAATAATAAATGCCTTTTGAATAATATTAAAAGTGAAATGATTTTGAATTATTCTAACTTGTTTTAATTAGTATATTTTATAATGGTTTTAAATCCATTTGAATGTTATTGAAAATAATTCGCTTTAAATAAAAATGAATCACATTAAATTATTTTTGTTCCAAATAAATTTGAGTTAAAATAAATTATTTCAAATCTAAATCAAATTGAGTGTAAATAAATTGAATTAAACTTGATTGAAATCTTACAGTCAGTTTGAGTCTTTTTAAATGGAAAAAATAAACTAATTTTGAACGTCTTTGAGTGGTTTTAAAAATTGAATCATAATACTTGACTTTAAGTCTATTTAACTGGGGTCACTTTGAGTCATTTTAATTTTAAAGCCTTTTTAAGTCACTTTGAATGATTATAATTCATCAAAATTTGAATTGAGTCTTTTCAATCCAAAATAAATAACTTTTGAGTCATTCAAAAATTAAAAATTTTCTCGTGGGAACTCTGTAAAAACTGATTGATTAATACCACACATAGTGGCTGCTCCGTCTGTACCTATACCGACGAGGTGTGCTATTGGTAAGTTAATATTTTTTAGGTATTCTAGAATACTTGCTGCAATAGCTACTGCAGTTGCATCATGCACTTCAAACATACCCAAAAAATCAGTTATTATTTTATTTGTAGCTGAACTATGATATTTGATCATCATGGCAAAATATTTGTTTGTGCTTACGCCTGTGCTTTCATCCATGATAATAGAATAATCCCCATCTCCTACGTCATCTACAAGATCCTTCAATAATGACGGTGAAATTACATTTTTCAAAATAGCTGTACATTTTGTTCTATGAAGTTGTAATTTTCCTAGCAAACTCTTTTCACCTAATTTTTTCACCAATTCCCCGATATGGTCAACGGATCTGATGGAAGTGTGTACACCTATACATGAAGCCATTGCAATATCCATTTTCTTAATTTTTTCTGCTTCTGAGGCCGCCTCCCTTGTTACACCTGTAAAAAAGAAACATATCATAATAAATAAAAAAGTTTATAATTTTTAATAATATATGATTTAAGGGATTACATAGGATTTGCGAGTTGTATGTAAATAACTATATATTTTAATTATTATTTGGAATTGTGGAATAAGTATTAGAAAAGCAAGAACAGAGAGAGAGAGAGAGAGAGAGAGAGAGAGAGAGAGAGAGAGAGAGAGAGAGAGAGAGAGAGAGAGAGAGAGAGAGAGAGAGAGAGAGAGAGAGAGAGAGAGAGAGAGAGAGAGAGAGAGAGAGAGAGAGAGGAGAAAAGAAGGAAGAAAGATAGGAAAAGGAAAATTTATAATGCGTTAATTTAGTGTTTAAATGAAACATTGATTATGCTTATACTGCGTTTGAGATATTATCCATATCATGCAAAAATACAGGCATATAATACCATATATACATATGATAACATACATTTTTTAGCCTATACATATACATACATACATATCATGATACCATAATCCCTTTCGGGGTAGGCCAGGACAAATCCTTTTTAGTAAGAGGGCTTACAATGATCTGTGGCTTACCAGACCACAGGCTCTACCCTTAATACCACACTCCTCTGGGCTCCTAATACCAGACCTGTGCAGCTCGGACCACCAAATCTTACGACGGCAGCACTCGCCACTATGGACGAGAGGTGGTCAAACTGCCTGGCCAACCAACGCATTGCAGCGGAAACGTACACATTGAAACACACTGAAACTTCACCGTTCTAACCACCGCTCTTAAAAGCTGGCCTACAATGCCAACCCGGCTTGGTAACGAACGCTTAACCTCCAGCGCGTCAAACGAGCACGCTAACGACTACACCACATGGGCATAGCCTATAATTAAGTATAATAATGTGACCATGGTAAGTTTATGGTGCAATTTTTTCTTTATAAACTTCTGATAAGTTTTCAATTGTATATTTACTGTATCATGAAATAACCACTAGGATATTGGTACCACCAATATGCACCAATATGTGGTGCACCAACGGCACATCAATGCATGCACTGCACGCATAAAATTACTATCGATCAGTCCATGAACACGAACAAAAGAAGTCATATTATGTTCTCAATAATGCTGTTCGTAAACCCTGTTCTCTGCACCAAAAATGACGATCGCCTACGGTTATATTCAAATGGAAAGTGCATTGTTTGGTGCATAAGAGAACAGTTTTACGAACAGCATGTTTAGTATATATAGTTCTTACCACATTGAGCCAAAGATTGCTGTTGAGCAGATCTTGCATTACTCTTGTGAGTGGCTCCTGAGGTATGCTTCTTTAAGTCTTTGGCTTTCAGTTTTGAGTTGCACAGCTTGCAAAACCCATAATACGGGTCATATCTGTTTGTAGTCAGGTCTTTGTACTGGTTTAGCCATCCTAAAAGCGATACAAATAATTAATGACATATAAATAGTAATGTACACAAAACCCGCATGTTTGTGTGTTATTCACAACAACAATTGTTTAAACGACAACATTTCCAAATTAGACTAGTATATGTATGAAACAAAGTAAATATTGCATAATACACCACATGTTAATAAAATATAAAATTTACATTAAATGGTGCAACTAGTGGTTATTTGACTGCGTGCACGTGCAATGAGATATATATAACAGATCCTCCAGGAAAACACACAACAAAAATCTCACCTTTCGCCCAATCCTCCTTTTCCCATGATTCCTTGTAAAGTCTTGCCGACTTTGAATGAGTTGCTGGCATTATTTTGCTTACGTAAAATAAACAATCTGAATAAATTTCCCTTCTTCTTCCCACTGCTTTTCGATCATTTCATATTCGTGTGGACCAAAACCAAAATTACACTTCGCGCTTTAAGAAATCATAGAACAAAAAACTTGTTTTAACTCGATCAGTTTTAGTTTGTACTGGCTGTAGAGTTGAAATATGTTTGTTGAGAAATTATAAACTGAGCGTTCAGAACTTTAAGGCGCAGTAAGCCAAGGCAGAAGAAATCATTGGTCATCGGTTCGCATCGGTTATTTGCTCAAAAAGTAATTCTTCGTTAATCTCTAGCACAGCAAAATATTGTTTGCGCAGACTCGTTTTTTCTGCATTGTAATGTTACTGCGCATAGAAATGACAAAAAAAAAAAAATTATTATATGAAAACATTTTGAAGTGACATCTTTTGAATTTAAAATTAACTACATCAAAATAAAAATAGCGGTGATTTTTAATTTTTTTTTTTTATACTTTTATTACCATATTTCAGTACGTTTATCCTTTCGACAATTTTCAAAAAAAATCGCCAAGGGCCTAAAATATCGACGTTTTGTCGACAAATCGACAAATCTGGCCACACTGCCTTGACCATGAAGGAAAAGTTCATTTTATAGTCAGTCGCGCGCACACTGCTCCATCGCTACTAGTAGTGTTCGTAAACCCTGTTCTTCGTGTTCCAGAACACAAAAAAATGACAATCAGCCAAAATGCATTTTAAATCAAATTGCGCATTTTTGGAGCATGCTCCAAACAGGTTTACGAACACGAACACCATTATATGTTTTGTTGTAACCATATACCATAGTAATATAGTTTTAACGTGTTATCGAAGGTAAGTAAAACGTAGTAAATAATATGGTGTGTAGCACCTCGATAGCTGCGCAGTGCGCACTATATGTGCACACAGTTCGCAACTGCGCATAGTCTGCATTTTAGTCATGGATGGTCATGGATACCCGAAAGTTTATAAACAGATACAATATTTTCAAGTTCCGCTTCCCCTTCTTCAAACATAATGCGCTTCCACTTCCTCCTTCCCGCGGACGAATGGATTTCAAACATAATTTTATTAAAATTTTAACATCGTGCGAATTTCTTTAGATACAAAACTATATAGCATATTTTTATGTATAATACACGCGAGTAATTCAAATTATGTATACTAGTAGTGGCTGACGAAAGCCAAAAACTTTCATATTTAGTACGTGCCCGTGAAGGATTTTTATGAGAAATACTCAACAATTAAACAGAATGGCATTTTTGTTTTATTATATATATTTATAAACCAAAATTTTGGATTCAAAGGGTGCTTCTCAATTAACACATTTAATATGGACGTAAAACAAAATAATCCGGATCACTAACATCTAGCTTGATACGGATGAGATCTGGATTTTTATGATGCGGATCAAATCCGAATTTTTACATCCGAGTCAGATCCGGATTTTTTTGATCCGGATCAAATCCGGATTTTTAGATCCGGATCAGATCCGGATTTTTGGATCCGGATCAGATCCGGATTTTTTGATCCGGATCAGATCCGGATTTTTTGATCCGGATCAGATCCGGATTTTTTGATCCGGATCAGATCCGGATTTTTCAGATCCGGATCAAATCCGGATCAAAAAAATCCGGATTTTTTTTTGTCCGCTAAATCCGGATTCATCGATCCGGATAACTTTTTATCCGAAATCCGGATTATAATTTTATCCGGATTTCGACAGCACTAGTATGAATCATCTCTAGCTGTACAGAGCTCTCTGCCGTGCCTTGCCTGATGAGTCCTAGGTAAATTTGATACTATTTTGTAATAGTGCTGAAGTCCTTTTAAAAAAATTTTCTTGGTTTTTATCGCGTAAACAAAATACTACATACAAGATAAGGACACGCTCAGCCTATTTGAGTATTTAGATACTAAAATTAATGTTTAACATTAAATTAAATAATTTTTTACTCACAAATTATTATTTTTTATCATTCTTTATATAAATTTATGTATAAAAAAATCGACTTTTTTCGACTTTTTTGTATAAAATCGACTATTTATCGACTATTTGCACCAAAAATCATCGACTATATAGTCGACTAATTTGTCAAAATGATCGACTATTTTTGCGCTCTCTACTAATTATAAAAGATTGAATTATGTGAACATGCCCTATTTTGCAATCATTTTACATTAAAGTAAAAAAAAAAAATGCAGACAAAAAAATGAACAATCTCTACTTGAGTATAAATCACAATTAAAATTCATTAAATTTGATTAAGTTACATTAAAAAAAAAAAGTAAAATTCCATTTTTTCACTAGATCAAAAATTTGTAAATTTTAGTTAATTCTACTTGCTACGGTCTAGACTATTTAAGTGTATAAATCACAATGAAGGTAAATTGGATTAGTTTTGTCAATAACTCGGGGGATCTAAAATCTAACGTATAAATATATTAGGATACGTATAAGCAGTCAAGCAAGCAAGCAAGCAAGCAAGCAAAGCAACGAGGATTGAGCTTAATTTGGTGTATAACATCGCTGTGTGAAGAGATCTGTTTTCATGTTGCTGTAATCTAAAAACATCTTCTAATATACATATACATTTATATATATATATATATATATATATATATATATATATATATATATATATATATATATATATATATGTACTGTATATGTATATAAAGCTCTCGGGTATCTAAAGTCTTGTACAATACTGTACATCGAATTCTATTTTAAATATAAAACTACACTAAAAAAACTAAGTGCTAGTTCATTATAAAAGTTCATTGCAAGCACGAAAAAAATTATCTAAAGAGTTACTATTTAGACTTTTTTCATAATAAATTCTTTAGATACAAACTAAACTTTTTAGAAAAGAGTTAACTATTTACCGCTAAAGAATTTACGTTTGTACTAACGAGTTACTCTTTAAACTTTTTGCAAGAGAGTTATTGTTTAGTACTAAAGAGTTATTGATATGTATCGGAATAATTTATTAAATTTATGTTTTCCGTGAGTGGTTCATTGTCTTGTTTCTTAAAGACATTAATAATTACAATACATGAATGGTATTCCAAAGTGGATAATTAATAATTTAATTGACTCATATGGAGACCGGTAATTAACCTTACCATTTACTCTCCACAGCTCCGGAGACATTATTAATTATAAACTAAATGAACTATTGCTAATTATAAAGTAAATTAACTATATCTTCTTTAGGCCGTATCAATATTAGATTACACTTCAAGTACACTTATGACATTTAAAAATAACCATTATATGTGTAAGAAATGATTCATATGTTATTATACAGACATAGATGAAAATAAATTACGTAATAATTATGCTAGCTCGTTTTCAACACAATTTGTTCAATACAGCATAATCTATGCTATAATTCATAGTAACTATGTTACATAGCATAAATATTATGTTGTACAGCATAATTATTTGTGTAGTTATAATTTACCATCATTTATGCTAAAATGACTTAAATGTAGCATAAATTACGTAATTTATACTTTCCGTGGACAAAAAATAAATGCACAATTATTATGCTATATTTCAGACTTTATTATGTAATACTCGTATAATTATGTAGCATTTAGTTTGAGTTCAAAAAATAAAATAAAATTAAATAAATAAAACAAAAATATATATTTAGTATATCGGTATATGGCTCTTAAGTTTAGGATAGCAAAATGATACCTAAAAATTTAGGTGCATATAAATAAATAAATAATCGTCTTTATTCAAAAAAATGCATAGAGAAAAAAAAATACAAATTTTTGAAAGGGCGAGGTTTAAGCCTGACAATATGTCTGGCCCACTCTTACACCTAACCCCAACAAAAAACATTTATGATAATCTTTGATTGCATACATAATACTAATATATGAGAGAAGTAGTAATAATACTACGTAGCAAGGGAAAAAAAGAAAAAAAAAAAGAAAAAGTTACAATGTCTTTAAAAATTAATAATAATAATAATAAAAACTAGTGATGAAGAATAAAATAAAAATCATAATAGAAGGGGGAAAAAATAAATAAATAAAAATAAATAAATAAATAAAAAGTACTACAAGCGAATCACAAGTACTACAATCATCTAAAGCAGTATACAATTTATCACATGACAAAACTAATCATTTATATAATTTAAATAAAAAATGCAAATATGCAGTTCGTTCAGCCCGATTATATCAATAAATAAATAAATATTGAGCCAGCTTCGATATTTTTCCTTTGTTAAGAACACCTGATCATGACGTCATTATCTGTTAACAACGTTTATATAGTTAATCATTGTTATTTCTTCGTTTAGGACTTTAGACTTGATAAAAATAAACGAAACTTCAAAAATAAAAAAAAAGCATGCTCAACAGTAGCTCATTTTTATCGTCTCAAAAAAATCAATCAAAGAATGTGTCTTATTTTTTCTTTTCCTTTTCCTTTTTCCTTTCCTTTTTTTTTTTTTTTTTTTTTTTTTTTTTTTTTTTTTGAGCAGCGAATTGTTGTTAAAGAAACTCACAATACTTTACAGAACAAACGTCAGTAAAATAAAGTATAATACATTCTCATAAGCAATATATATAATCATTGTCTACTCGTGTTACAATTTCAATGGTAAATTCACAGTCGATTAATCGTATATAGTTCTGATAATAAATCGATTGTTGACACAAATGTAATTTGAGTTGAGTATACATTTTAACATCACGTATTATCAACCATATGAGAAAGCCATTAATTATCCTAAGAGGGTTTTACGTATATAATAAAATTGCTGTATAGTTAAATCAGAAATTATATTATAGGTATACGGAATATTTAAAGTGCAAAAATATGTTACACCATATGAATAATTTTATCAAACTAAACAAAATATTATAGTAAAAATAAAATTGTCTGAAGATGTCATAAATTAAAAGTTAAGTATAGAGAAAATCCATCAAGGGTCTTACTTTGCTATTGAAGAGATATTTGGGGGAAAATGTTGAAAGTACACAAGATAATAAAGAACACATTGAATAGTTTTTGGCACATAACAAGAAAGCAAGAGGAAAGCTGTAGAACCATCCGGTGTATACTTATTTAAAGGCATAGAAAACATAAAACAACACATTCTTTTTAATCATTAAACACAAAATGGGATCTACAAAACTGATGATAATTTTTACCAGAATGTAAATGTAGCCCCACAAGAAAGCGTAAAAAAACTGTAAAGTATGCAATTTGCGTGAATATTTCTGTTTATGACGTCAGAAACAGGCAAAAACTAGTATGAAATTGTTGTGTGGGTTGCATAAATTGAAATTTTCTGATCACTGTTACGGCGTTACAGTTGGGTTTTGTAGACCAATTAATGTTATTTATGTAAGTCCCATCATGTGTTTTGTGATGTAAATGCTAATCTTTTCATGTTGTCTATGCCTTTAAAGAAATAGAACAGAACAAAATTAGCAGTTACATCATAAAACACTTGATGGCACTTGCATAATTCAAATTTCAAATTCTTTATTCATTTCTTTCATCCTACACACACAACACATAAAAATATGCAACAGTCCAGGTTATTGCTTTTGAAAAAACAAACAAGCAATTAGAAATGATAGTCATTAAATATATTATACAAAACAATAATTTAAAAATAAACAAAGAAATTTACTTTAAATGACTGTTTATCTGAGTCGTTAATAATTTCATTAACTGAATAATATTGTTTATTTAATAAAAATTACATAAATAACATTACTTTTGTCTCAAACCCCAACTGTAGCGCCGTAGCAGTGATCAGAAAATTTCGATTTATATGCAACTCGCACAACATTTTTGTGCTAATTTTTACCTGTTTATGAAGCTGGAATTGTCACGCAAATAGCATACTTACGGTAGAGTTGTCCGTTAACTTTTTTTGTTTTGTTTTTTTTTTTCATTTGCTGCAAAAAATCAAAAAGTGCACATTACATTAGTTGATTGTCATTTTAGTAGCAGAAAACAGTCTTTAAGAAAGCATTAAAATGATCACGCTCTCTTGTGGGGCCACATTTACATTCTGGTAAAAATTGTCATTAGTTTTGAAGATTACTTTAATCATTGAAAAGCACACTATGTTGTTTTATGTGATCTATAGCTTTAATTTAAATAAATATGAATATTCCAAATAAATTTTTCACTTCACTATAAAGATATTTAAATTTTAAAACTAAAATCTTGTATTATTTTATACATATTTAACCTATGACCATAGTTTGTTTACGTATAAAATAAATTTCTCTCATTTTTTTTTATATTTATATTTTTAACCAACAGGTTTCGTATTGGACGTTATAGTTTCACGTAGTCAGTATTTTGTGATGAGGGTTTAAATATGTTTCACTTAAAATGTCATAAATTTTCTAAACTTTGCCTATCAAAATTTAAATATGTCAAAGTAGGTTGGTGTGGCAGCAATCTGAAATTATCGTCACGTTTAAGGAAAACCAAAACTAAATAATATGATACAACAGCTTCCTTACATCCTTCGTCACTTGTGTCGGCTTGTGGAGGATAATATATGAAGGGAATTTGCAGTGGAATATAATAGGTTATAATAAATACCTTTTTTGTAATATAAAAATACCATCATTGTGTAAAATTACGGAAAAATTATTTTACTATTAATTTTATTAGAAAATTTTATTGATGTTTGGCAGTTAATACGCACGTAAAAAAATAAACATGTAATAATTATGCTAACTCATTTTCAGCAAAATCTGTTCAATATGTACATAGCATAATCTAAGCTATACTGCATAATAACTATGTTACATAGCATAAATATTTTGTTGCATAGCATAATATAATTATTTATGTTTTTCTAGGTTAGCATATCATTTATGCTACACGGAAAAAAATTATCTAAAGAGTCACACTACTTAGACTTTTTTTATAATAAATTTATTATAAAGTTTTTTAAGATCTGAAGAAATTACGTTTATACTAAGAAGTTACTTTTTAAACTGTTTTTAACCAAGTTATTGGTTTCTGTTGAAGAGTTACGTCTATTTAACTGAATAATTTCTTAAATTTATGTTTTCCGTATATAATAACATAAATTATGTATAAATTACGTACTGTAGTCTTTTCGTGTACTGTACGAAAAAAAATAGTATTAATGCCTCGTATATAAAGCTGTTATATTGCAATAAGTAAACATTAGCCTGGATATTGATATACCACAATAATACCTATTGCAGGTAAAACATACTAAAATATATAGGTGTGTTCCACTTAGATTACTTGGACATTTCAGTATACTAGAAAGAAAAATACTAAAGGCAGGTATCAAATCTTGTAAATTTAATAGGTAGACATATAAGCTAGAACACATGTATTATTATACTACAATAATACCTGCTAATGCAGGTGCAATATGCTACAATAAAGTTGTGACTCACTTAGATTTAGTGGTATTGTAGTTTATAACTACCTGTTCCAAATTTAAGTCTACCTATTGCAAAATACAGGATTCATATACCTGCCATAGGTAGTATTTTTTTTCAGAGTGTCAATAACTGTTCGAGGTTAATATTTATTGCAATATACAGAATGCATTTACTCTACCCGGCATTATAATTATTATTATTTTGTCATTCATAGTTGGAGCAACATGTCTATCTCTTGAAACTCTACTTTGTTAGTATTTGTCCGTGCATACTTTTCGTGGTAAACTAAGGTGAGAATGGACGTATATTGAAAGGGAACGTTATTAAGGAGCCGATCACTCACTAATAACAACAGTGTCATTAATACAAATTCTGCTGAGTTTATTGTTGGTTTTATAGGCAAAAATTACCGAGAGTAAGTTTATTATAACTTTTTGAGTTCTAGTCCTACATTTTGAGCGTCCCGGAATCCAAAATATTGATTTCTTTACATTCGGGACACTCAAAATGTAAAAATATAGTGCACTAGAACTCCTAAAGTTATGATAAACTTACTTTTCGTCATTTTTGCCTAAAAACAATAATGAACCCAGCAGATTTTTTTTAAATCACTTTATTATTTTATTTTTTTTAAGCTGCATTGGCCCCTCTTAATCGGTGACATCACCTATACAACACTATAATTTATATTTCTAACTTTGGAAACCTTCGTAAACAACAAGAAAAGAAACATTTTATATAATATAAAGTAACTTTAGTTCTAAGTTCAAAATTATAGAGAAATATGAAAGTATATTTTAATCCTAAAACTTAACCTTACATAATATGATTAACATAAAATTTATATTATGCAATAAAATATACATACAGAGTTAGATATACAGTTGAAAATTTTAACAAGTTGATAAGAAAAGTTCTAATGTAAAATTAACATGATATCTTCACACGTACATAGCTCGCTTGCTTGCTCAGACAGACAGACAGACAACTTTAAACTTGCAAATGAAAGTAAAAGAGTAAGGTCAGCAAAGGTTAAATGATATGCAAGCTAAAAACATTCTAAATTTGCCTCTAACTTTTACTAGACTACTCAAAATGTCTCATCAACATTTTACATTTTCATTTCCTTCTCTAGTCGCTATTTCTCTCTCTCTCTCTCTCTCTCTCTCTCTCTCTCTCTCTCTCCCTCTCTCTCTTTATTTCCCTCTTTTTCTCTCTCCCTCTCCCTCCCTCTCTCTCTCCTTTCTCCCTCCCTTTCTTCCTCCCGCTAATTCACTGCACACAAATTAAATGATAATGCTATTTTTAAAATCACAGACGGAAAGAATAAATTACGTAACTTTTGCTGTATTTATAACACTAGCATTAATGATACTACTTAAATATTTATGCTATACAATATGATTTTTATGTTATAATGTAGCATAGTTATGCAGTATAGCATAGATTATGCTGCAGTAAACCAATTGTGCTGAAAATGAGCTAGCATAATTATTACGTAGTTATTATCATCCGTGCAAATAGAAAACTGTAGATATAAAGTACAAAATTATTCAAACGAAAATTATAAATACACGAACAAAAATAAATACGCAATAATTATGCTATCCCATTTTAGCACCATTTGTTCGAAACAACAAATATTGAATATTATGTTGGTACAACATAATTATTTATTTTCTGATTTAGCATAATTTATGTTATATAATGACATAAATACAGCATAAATTACCTAAATTATCACAATCACATAAATTGTGTGTATGCGCATGACGTCATAATGAATGCGCTTCGACGCCATACTGAATCGATAGATAACATTGCTCAGCATATGATACACGTGGTTTTTAGATATTCTTTGGAAAATTACTTTATTATTATTATTATTATTTTTCTTTCATTTTTGAAAACCTAATTCAACCTGATGTTGCGTATTATTTGAAAACTGGCAAAATGTATTGTTTTTTCATACCGGCCCATGTAATTCAGTGATCCAACATGGCGTTGACTTTTATATGAATGCATAGAGTAATTTCAAATATTTGGGACGTTACACATTATATTTTGAGTTATAAATGTTTTACATTTTCACAAAAGCCATATTTATTCATTTATTTGTTAGTAAGCTGATAGAAATTTTAAAATTTTGCTCTTATAGGTAATTATTAATATTTTGTTTCCAAGTCAAATACAGTAATGGTTAAGAGACAAACTTATAAATGCACTGTCAATATAATTATAAAAATTTGATATAGTTTGGACAGCTTGAACACATGTCAAAATTAAATAAATGTTTTTCCATTAAAGCACCTTTCATATCTCTTAAAACACTCACATATTGCACTGTAGTTCGTAAAAATGATAGTAATAATAATTTTTTTCAATTTTACTAATACCTGCTGGCTATATATTATAACATTTTTGTTTTTAATGTTCCAAAAAAAAAATATATATAAAAATTTATATCCGAACGCTTGAAGCTATGTTTTATTGCTATTCCACTTTAAAATATTTTCATTGTATGTATACTTCTTTTTTTTTTTTCAAATAGTTATTAAATTTGTATTATTTATATTCTTCTCCATGTTATATATTTTATTATGTTTCTTTAACAGAAAAAAAAAAGAAGAAAAAGAAAGGAAAAGCTATAAAGAAAAGTAAAGCGATAAATGTCACTTTGCAAATTCGTTCTTGACTTTTTATTCTTGCTATTTGAAATCGATAAAGTACATTGAAAAAAAAAAATAAGAGTTTTTTTTCTTACTATAAATAAGTTAACGTAAAACACTGTGAGAAATTATAAATGGAATGAAGTGAACTGGAAATTATAACGTTAAGAAACTTTTTTTATTACTATTATTATTTTTTTAATGTAAATAATATTAGTTATTTACCGCGTACAAAAACAATTAAGTAATAATTATATTTGCTAGCTCAATGCAGCAAAATTTATGCATAACAACAATAATATGTAGCAATTATGCCGATTATACTACATATCATAATAGTTAAGATGTTCAGCATAATTACTTATGTTATTACAAAAAAACAAAAACATTTGTGCTCTACAAAATATGAATTATTCTATGCAGTATAATCCCCCACCCCCTCATATTCATTAAAAAAAAGTAGTCAATTTTATGGTCAACTTGTTATGATATGTATAGATAGAAAAATGAAAATAGCTTTTTCACTTAAATTTTCTATAGGGTGTGTGCGCATGACGTCATTCTGAGTGCTTTTCGATGCTCTTCTTGAGCAATGAATAACATTGCTCAGCATAGGACAGACGTGGATGTTGGCTATTTTCTATGGAAAATTAGCTATTTTTTTGGTAATTATTATTTTTCTTGCATACTTGAGGTACTAATTTAACCTGTCAGCAGCATCAATGCTTTCAAAAAAATTGCGAAGTATTTTTAAACTGGCAAAATGTGTCATTTTCCTATACCGGCCAATGTTATTTAGTACTCACTTATGACGTCGACTTGAACATGAATGAAACCACCCTATAGAATGCAGAAATATTTTGTATTTCTAAATTTGCAACTTTTTTGCCTAATATGTAAGTATTTATTAAAATTTGAACAAAATACAAATTTGTATTACATAAGCATTGTGCTGTCGTTTGAATCTCTAAAAAAGAAACTTTAGATTCCAGGACTTTAAAATTTCACAAATATCACAAGTGAGCTCAAGAATTTATTTAAAAGTAACATTGTATAGTAAATTTTGCGTTAAATGAGAATAAAGCACTTCATAAAAAAAGCGTTGTTTTTTGTACAAAACCTTAAATCTACAAACATTTGAAAAAAAAAAACAAAAAAAAACATCAACTCTCGCGAAAACAACTTTTTCTTACATTCCTGACTTGTAATTTTAAAATGTTTTCATTTAATTTTAAATTAAAGCACAATAAAATTATAAAAAATAAACTTTTTAATGTAAATTTTTTTTTGATAGTTTATAAAACTAAATAGGAAGTTAGCTCTCATTTTTCATCTCTTTTTCTGTACCTAACGTTTTTTTTATTCTCTCTCTCTCTCTCTCTCTCTCTCTCTCTCTCTCTCTCTCTCTCTCTCTCTCTCTCTCTCTCTCTCTCTCTCTCTCTCTCTCTCTCTCTCTCTCTCTCTCTCTCTCTCTCTCTCTCATTTTTACTTAACTTTGCAAGCAATAATAACCCTTGTTACGTTCTAATAGGTCATTTTGCCTTTCAAATTTAATTAACTGAGCTCTTTTATCATACAAAATGCCAACTTTAATTACCTACGTAACTTTAATGTACAATATAATATCAAATTTATTTTTTTAAATTTAAATTTCTATTTTCTAAATTTATATTATCCTGTATTATATATCTATAAAGAGTAAATAAACGCTTTGTATACAAAACTATAGTTTAATAATATATATTTTTGAAATTTACATTAAAACTTAAAGTATAATTTAAACATATACGAATAATATTTTATTAGATTTAGGACAGGTTATTGATTCAAAATTCAAATTCAAAATACTTTTATTCATTTCTTTCCTCCAACATACATAACACAATCCAATGCATTAGTCTAGGTTATTGCCATAAATGACAATATAGAAATGATTGTCAAACTATTTACAACATAAGTAAAAGGAAAAAAAAAACGAAAAACGAAAAAAAAAACGACACTTATGTATAAAATTACAATTTGTATTTAAATTATTTCATCATTCATATATTCAAGAATTGAGTAATACTGCTTATTTAATTGGAATTTTGTTTGTTGTTTCTTAAAAGCTATCAAATCATTCTGCTTTCTTATATCTAAAGGTAATTTATTATAAATATTCAGACAACTACAGAAAGGACCCTTATTATACATTTCAGTTCTTTTATATATTATATACTATATATTTTTATATATAGATTGATTTTTTTATGGTCCATGTATGCAAACAGTGAAGTAATTTTAAGATGCAGTTAATAAATAATTTTCTGGAAAGGGGGGAATGGAAAATTATTATATATAAAATTTTAAATAATTTATTACACGTAAGCAGTAAAAAAAAAAATAATAAAAAATAAAAAAAAACTTGGAAAACCCCTTTACATACACATGTTTTTCTCACAGTCTCTCTTCCCTTATTTCTACTTTTGGTCATGTTTATACGCAATCTGTTCATTTTTGTTTAGTTACTTTAAGTTCTGAATATCATTTTTCATTGACTGTTCCATTTAATGTACAAGAATCTGCTGATACATTATTTGTAGTGTGATTGTAGGAGAAAGAGATGAATAAATTAAATTTAATCAATGTAAAAAAAAAAAAAATTGAAAGCTTCTTCTATTATTTTTAAAAAAAACTCATAAAGTTCCCGTATTTTAAATTATGACATCGAATATAATCTCTCTCTCTCTCTCTCTCACACACACAAACACACACACACACAAACACACACACACACACACACACACACACACACACACACACACACACACACACACACACACACACACACACACACACACACACACACTATTTCTAAAATTTAGCTTTTAACACAAATAATTAAATAATTTCAAACCTCTAATAAACCATATCTTCGATTAAGTATCAAAAAGCGTTATATATTATTATATAATAATTAACCATTTTGTTATACTTTATAATTGAATTATGGGTATAAATAAATTAATAAATTTTATAACATAATATAATATTTCATGTGTGTAAAATTTAATTAGATCGTAAATAATTTTAAATATAATAAATTAATTTTGACCTTATAATAATTAATTATTTAATAAATTTTAAAATTCTCAAATATATTATTGAACGTTACTACTATATACAATAATTTAAAGTTATATTCTATATAATATCGTAATTTATATACATTATACTATAGATTATTACTTTCAAACGTCGTATAATATTGTTTAATAACGTATACTGCGAAAATAGATTCATAGAAGCTAATACACTAAAAAAATGATATGCAGTGCACAATTTCATGCATTATCTTTCAAACATTTATGTTAAAGGCGTAGAACACCTTGAACAAAAAAGTTGCGTAATATCCTAACAAACCTGAAAACCAACGTTGATTTGGCCGGAGTCATTGATTTCTAATTTATTTTCCATTCACAAAATGCTGCTGCCGGTCAATGACGTCACAGATCGCCCGGTTTACTTGCGCGTGGACCAGGCGAGTTGTGACGTCAGTGACCGGCAGCGGCATTTTGTGAATGGAAAATAAATTAGAAATCAATGACTCCGGCCAAATCAACGTTGATTTTCAGGTTTGTTAGGATATTACGCAACTTTTTTGTTCAAGGTGTTCTACGCCTTTAATGCATCTCACTTTTTTTTTTCTTTTTTTTTTTTAAGAACAATTTTAAAACTTACCAGAATTTGATGCTTAAAGCCATAGACACCATGAAACAGCATTTTTTTTTTTAATACTTAAAAACCATACCATACTGAGCTGGTTTGGCCGAGTAGTGAAGGCAGCTGACTCGTAACTCTGTACTCCTAACCAAGTATAGGTTCGAGCCACTGCTGGGTGCGTACGTGAAGTGTGAGAGCACAACACGTTGCACGATGCATGTTTACATGCATTCCATGACAACGCACAGTATTCGGGAGGTGCATGATTGATGTGATTGCACCGACCAGCCTGCCTAGAGGTTTCCACGGTTTCTCTAGGCTGTCATGGCGAATGCCGGGCTGTGTACTTAGGCCGTGGCCGGCCCGTGTGTGCTTTTCCATTAATTGGAAAGTCCTTACCTGTCTATAAGACAATGTCTTGACTGGGACTGGGATTGGTATATAGCACGATAACACAATATGGCAAGCAAATATATATATATATATATATATATATATATATATATATATATATATATATATATATATATATATATATATAAAAGGATCTACAAATCTTATGACAATTTTTAACAGAATACAATTGTGGATCCATAAGAGAGCGTGAAAAAACTGTGAAGTATGTAATTTGCGTGAATATTTCTGTTTATGATGTCAGAGCCATGAACAAAAAATAGTTTGAAAATATTTTGCGGGTTGCATAAATAAGTCTAAAATTTCTGATCACTGCTACATCACGACAGTTGGGTTTTGAGACAAACTAAAGTTATTTATATATTAGTACTAGCAAGTGTTTAGTAATATAATACTAATGTTTACTCCTGGTCTATGCCTTTAAATATATGTTTTTTGAGTGTACATTTAAACGTAGTAAAATTACTTAATATCGTATAACAAAAAGCATATTATGGATAATAATGTAAAGTTCAAGTCATAATAATAAAATATTTTATTGTACGTAATATAATACGTATTTCTCAATTTTAGATTGATTTATACTTTATTATGGTACATAGTTACTTTTTGTAAACAAAATTAAATTATATCTTTTATATGCTATCAAAAATTTGAAGGGTATACATTAAATTCAATCTGCCATTTACAAAAGTCATTCTTGGAAATATTCAAATTCTTCCCTACAAGTAAGGGGATAAACTCAACCACCCTCAAGGGTAAAAACTAATTTTTGAAAATAAGTTTTCCCTAGTCTAATATTGCACGATTTTCATGTTACATACATAAAAATTCTTGTATTTTTTTGTGGCTCGTTTAATTTTGCATTGAATATATTAAATATTTTTAGGATAGAATATTTTGATAGGGGTTATGTAACTGCTTTTAAGAAAGCAAAATAAACTGTATTTATAATTACAAAAGTATTTTACAAGTAAATATTTAAATTTATTGAGCAGAGTCTTTAAGGAATTTAAAATATTTTATTTTTAAAGTTAATTGTATCCCAATCAAGACAGTAAAAAGACTCTATTTTTATAAAGTTTTAATGCTATTTTACAGCCTTGGGTTCGATTATTGTATTCGTGATATTGATACCTTAACGATACCGATATTTGGTTATCGATGCGTAATAGATATCGATGCGTAAACAAAAACTTACGATGTCATCATCGCTACGACAACAATAGTTTTTGTTCAAAAAAAAAAAAAAAAAAAAAAAAAAAAAAAGTAAATAAACAAGAGTAAGAAAAATGCACAGAAAATATATTATACTAAAAAAATGAATGAAACGGTCAATCTATGTAGGTATAGTATACGGTCATGAAGCAAGATTTAAGATATTTTATTTCAATAAAAATATTTGCATTATGATTTATTACTATCGTTGAATTATGTTAAATTATTAGGTTGAATTTTGTTTATAAGTGAGCAAGAAAAATAATATTAACAAAAAATAAATAAATAATTATAAAGCACGATTTTCCAATGCTGAGCAATGTTATTCATCGCTCCAGATTGGCGTCCAAGCGCATTCAGTATGACGTCATTTGTAAAATATAAATTTAAGAAATTATTTAGTTACATAGTTATTCAGTACAAACCAATAACTTGGTTGAAAAAAGTTTGAACAGAAACTTGTTAGTATAAACGTAATTTCTTCAGCGGTAAACAGTTGGCTCTTTAGATCTTTAAAAACCTTTAAATTTATTATTAAAAAAGTCAAAAAAATAAAATTTAGTTACTTTTTTCTAAGTGCAGATACACCCTATTCACTGTTTTTTAATTACTTCCAAGAAGAAGAAAAAAAAAGTGAAAACTTAAAATACATGCATTCTTATTATAAGCAAAAACCTTATTTCAGAAAATATAACTTTACTTATAAAATTTAAAATTTATGCAAAATAAGAAATAAAAATTATGTATTACTTAATTATAATATGTTATAATAGAACAAAGAAATTATTTCATTTTCACTGACTTAATTTTACATTTCCTTGCAGTCAATTTAGATCTTTCTCTCTCTCTCTCTCTCTCTCTCTCTCTCTCTCTCTCTCAATTCATTATATTTCTGACATTAAACATAAAAAGAAAACACTACATAAACGAAAAAAAAAATTTGAAGAGAAATTTTTCCGCATGGACGCGTTTTTTCTTTTGAAAAAAAGCGTCGGTAAATGAAAACATCATCTTCAAAATAAATGTTAAATTCTCTAAAACATGACATGAAATTTGTTGTGAATTTTTTTTTTAGTTTATATATTAATAAACTTTTACCTCTTTTCTCTCTCTCTCTCTCTCTCTCTCTCTCTCTATCTCTCTCTCTCTCTCTCTCTCTCAGTTCTTGTACAGTTTTAATTTAAAATGTCATTTCATTTCCATTTAATAACAAAATTTAATTTCGTCTTTACAGAGAAAATTTCTAAGCAATATTTTATTCTTAAGAAAATAAACTTATTTTATACCTCGTCTGAAAAGTATTTGCGTTAGTCATTTTATTTAATAAACTCCTTTCTTTTTTTAAAGTAATTAGTTTTAGTTACAAGAATTTTTATTCATCATATTATATTACATTTACTTTTATATTTTTACTGGAATTTCAATTTAAATGTAAGCTTTTGATATTTATTTATTACTTTTATATATTATTAGTTGAATATTTATATATTTTGCATGGTAGAAAATTTTGAATCAAATTTATTTAAGAGTAGATTTTGAGGTCCATATTTTGACTTTTGATTGCTACCAAATTTGATGTAGTTTTAAAGTTGTAACAGCTTTTTTTTACTAAAAATTTTCAAGTGAGATCACTATTGCAATAATAAGGACAAAATGATGTTGAAATTAATTATTGATACTCGAACCAGCCAACAAGATCCAAGTGAGGATCTTGGCTGGACGAAAAATGTACGCAAATGTAACGTAGAATTTTAAATAATAAAAAAAATAAAAATAAAAAATAAAAAAAATACGTTGGAACCTTTGTAGCTCAAAATTTCTAAATCCTGCAATTCTATAGGGTGTATGAATATGATTTTATACAGGAAGCGCTTCGACGCCATACTGGAGCAATGAATAACATTGCTCAGCATAAAACAAACGTTGTTTTTTGCTATTTTCTTTGAAAAAATCAGTTAATTTTTTGTTTATTATTATTTTTCTCACATACTGAAAAATCTAATTCAGCCTGAATTAATAATTGAATAGACGGAATTGAATGCAGCATCACAAAATTATTGCCAATTTTTTTAAACTTGCAAAAAGTGATATTTTCCCATACCAGTTCAAGTTATTTAGTGCTCACTTATGGCGTTGACTTTTATATGAATGAAACCACCCTATATATTTGAATAAGTGATATGCAAGGATTTTTTATTTTATTATTATTATTATTTATTATTATTATTGTTATTTTTTAGATATCTAAGCTTCTTTTGAACCAAAATTCTGTTGTATAAAAAAATGTAAATAATTATTATTAATGAGTAATGACCATAGATACAGGTAAAGATCAGTTTTTTATGTCAGCTTATTGCCTCTGCACTTTAAAAGACAAATATAAGTTGCCAATTTTTGTAATTTAGGGTACAAATAAATGGTTGAATATTCATATTATATTATAATATAGTTTTAACAATTTCCTTTGTCTTATTTAAGACAAGAAACACCTAGAGCTAAAATTACATAATTCCGTCTTTTACTTTGCTAAATCACCCCAGGAAACAGACTTTTTACAGCTTCACATTTTTTTTACTTTAAAATTGTATTTAAAGTTCAAAATAATTTTGTTAAAAATAAACAAAAAAATCATCATTTTGAATTAAATACTAAAAACGACTTAAACAAACTAAAATAATGTTTTAACTTCATTATTTTTTAAAACTTTAAAGGCATAATATATATAATTAAATCTTTTTTAAGAACATTCACAAACTTATAAGTTTTGAACTTCTATGTTTCGTATTTCGGCTCAACGCTGAAGTTTAGTTAATGTGTTATTTTGAGCAGAATAATTTATACAACTTTCTGAAAACTAACCTTATTTTAAATCTCTATATTTAGAGTTATCATTTCAATTAGCAGGGTATACGCAACATGACCCCATAATACATTTCAATGTAGGCCAGAATTAAACATTTTCAGTATGGGCTTTAATGTACGATCTGATGTTTACCGGACCTCATAGGCTCAACCCTATTATCATACTCTTCTGGGCTCGAATACCAGATCTGTGCAACCCGGAATACTGACCGCTTATGTTTACTCAAAATGCGGAAAAGGAAGTGCCGGAAGAGGAAACCACGTGACGGTAAAAGTGGGAGGTAGCTCAGGCCTAGCTTGCTGCTGGCACCAACTTTTCTCCCACTTTTACCGTCACGTGGTTTCCTCTTCCAGCACTTCCTTTTCTGCATTTTGAGTAAACATAAGAGATCATTGACTCTCGAAAATCCAAGAGTTGACAGCACTCGTGTTAGCAAGTAGTGGTCAAACTGCCTGTAAAGCCACGGTGCTATTCTCTGTCATTGTGCTTTTTTTATTATTTCAATTAATATTGACTCAAATTTTATTAATAATTCAAAAAACAACCATTTTAAATTCATTCAATCTTTGAAAAATAAGCTTTTTAACGAAAAAAAAATGTTAATTCTAAATTGACAAAAATGAAAAATTTAACAATGCAAGTCATTTATAAGCATATTTGAAATAATTTAAAATTCTGTTTCATATAAACAACATCAACAGAAAAAAAATATAAAAATGGCAACATATTTTTATATAAAGAGAAACCTTGGGGGTAAAAATGTATAATACATAAATTTGTCTATTTTTTTTTTATTCCAACCTATATAATATAAAAAATAAATCTTGATATTTTGTTGTTATGTAAAAAGGAAATAGGAGGTAATAAATTAAGTCCACATATTGTTACTATACGTCAACTACTCAATATAATATAACAAAATAAAAAAAATTGTAAAAATATGAGAACCATGATGGATGAGGCTTTTAGTTTTCGTCGTTGTAAAAATAATATACGTTGAAACCACAAAATATGCTCATATATAATGAAACAACAGAGAGAAACAATGACACTTTCAATCAATTTATTTGCATTAAAAAATAACGTCAATAATTGAAATAAAAAGATTAATAGGAGGGATGGGGCTAAATATTTAAAAGGGTAGGGTTGTAATTTTTTTTTTGGTGGATTTTTTTGCTCAAGGGAATTATTAGTTTTATTTATTTCATTTTTTATTATTTAATAATTTATTTCTCATGTTCAAAATTGTATGAGTTAGAGTGGTTGCATCATGGATATATAAACAGGATAACAAGCTCTAGTTGAAAAAAAACGATCCCTTAATGATGTAATTCAAATTTTCACCGCAACAATGCAAGAATACAAAATTATGAGTAAAAGCAGCGCTGCGATCTGTTTGTGAATTTTAAAATTCACACACAGATCGCAGCGCTACTTACATTTTACATGTTGATTGTTGCGGTGAAAATTTAAACTACATCAACAAGGGTTCGTTTTTAGTATAGGGCAATAATACAGGACCCTGGGTTGCATTCATATAAAAATTGACACCATGTGTGCGCATTAAATAAGAGGGACCGTTATGGGACATACACACATTTTACCAGTTTACAAATAATAAGCAATATTTTTGAGAGAATTGATGTTGTTAACAGGTTGTATTAGGTTTTCAAGTATGCGAGAAAAATAATAATAACACAAAAATGAGCTTACGAGGAAGTTGCCATGAAGTAAAATTTAAAATTTGCGCGTTAAAATTTGCAGAAGACGATCGCAAAAGTGACGTCAGGGTCTTCTAGGGGGGCGTAATGGGCATTTTATATAGATGAATTAACTACTGAAATTTAATTAATAAAGTTGAATATTGACTTCCATAGAATCTACTGCATGGAAAAAATTATCTAAAATTTTACTATTTAGACATTTTTTGTAATAAATTTGTTAAATATATGCTAAATTTTTTAGAATCTAAAGAGTTAGCTATTTACCGCTAAAGAAATTACGTTTATACTAACGAGTTACTCTTTAAATTTTTTTCAAAAAAGTTATGGGTTTGTAGTAAAGAGTTACTTCAATGTATCTGAATAATTTATTAAATTTATGTTTTACCGTGTGGATATACACCTTCTAAGAACATGCTCAAAACAGAGTCTTAACTTTATGGAAATTTCTTCATTTTTCAAAGAAATAGCAAAAAATATTAATAATAATAAAAATTGTCTTACTGAGTAATGTTATTCATTATGACGTCGAAGCGCAATTAGTATGACGTCATATGCATACACCCTATACTCAAAAATATATTTGTTTAACTTGTGGTTAGACTCGTAAATGGGTAGAGAAAGCCCAAGAACAACACATTTCTTATCTAAAATCAGAACGTGTAAAAAAATCTAAATATTTTCAAATGTATTCAATTCATGTTTATATAAAACCAAATAAAAATAAATTATAATTACAATTCAGTGGTTTTAGAGTAATTTTCATGTGGGTGTCGCTTGCATTAACATATTTATGTGAAAAATAATAAAATAATAATAGAGTGCGTGCGGAGGTCATACACGCTAAAAAGTTTCGTTGAAAATAATGCAACAATGTTGTGAAATAACATCGTTTTGAAATAAGCTTGATCGTAAAACTAGCACCGGAGCACAAAAATATGAGAATCACTTAGCCCCGTAAGTTGCAATAGGGTGGTTGTATTCATATAAAAGTCGACACCATATGTGAGCACTTAATAACATGGACCAACACCAACAGGTATGGAAATATGACACATTTTGCAACTTTTAATATTTTTTATGCTGGTGACAGGTTTGCACGAAAAATAATAATAACAAAATTATAACTAATTTCTCAAAAAAAGAAGAAATTAAGCGAAAAATACGTTTTCCTATGCTGAGCAATGTTATTTATTACTCCAGTATGGCGTTGAAGCGCATTCATTATGACGTCATGTGCATACAACCTAAACTAACTACGTATTTAAACCATAGTTAACTTTTTTCGTCTATTATAACAATTTAGAAATAATAACTAATTACTAGATGTTCCATCTCACAGCTCTTTTCATTTATTTATTTATTAATTTTTTTATTATTTATAGTTTTTTTTTAAAGGCGTAAAACACCTTGAACAAAAAAGTTGCGTAATATCCTAACAAACCTGAAAATTAACGTTGATTTGGCCGGAGTCGTTGATTTCTAATTTATTTTCAAATCACAAAATGCCGCTGCCGGTCACTGACGTCACAGCTCGTCTGGTCTACGCGCTGGAAACACGTTGCAAAACTACAGTGTTTCCATTCTCTTGCTGATGACGTCACTATCGTTTTTCTCTCGTTACTTCGACAGCAATTATTATTACTTAAAACATTAGAAAAGTGTCACTAAACTTTCAAACGCTTATTTTTAACAGTGTACGTATTTCATAATTTATACAGGATGTGTATTCAAATAATACTTGTATCCCAATATTTTCATGTATATTTATGTTTGATTCATGAATAAAAATTATTGTTCAATGGTTTTTATTTTTTTATAATAGTATTGTTATTTTTTGTTACTTTTTAAATAAACATTTTTATTGTTAAAATAATATTTATATAATGGAGTAAAAATAAAAGACTATTTAAATATTATAATTTAGTCAATATTTTTGTTACTGTGAATTTTAATATTGATGTTGTTTTCAGGCCTAGAACCCTAAACTTAAGCTGTTCGTTAAGGAATGTATAGAATGAATGAATGAATGAATGAATGAATGAATGAATGAATGAATGAATGAATGAATGAATGAATGAATGAATGAATGAATGAATGAATGAATGAATGAATGAATGAATGAATGAATGAATGAATGAATGAATGAATGAATGAATGAATGAATGAATGAATGAATGAATGAATGAATGAATGAATGAATGAATGAATGAATGAATGAATGAATGAATGAATGAATGAATGAATGAATGAATGAATGAATGAATGAATGAATGAATGAATGAATGAATGAATGAATGAATGAATGAATGAATGAATGAATGAATGAATGAATGAATGAATGAATGAATGAATTTCAGCACCATTTATTTATAGCAACATGAAATTTAGTAATAATAAAAATTAGTATATGCATACGCTGCAGAGCATAAAAAGCAAGTTTTAACATAAATAATTCGTAATTTAAAGAAACAGTAATTACAATGCTATATAGCATCAATGTAGCATAAATTACGTAATTTGATTTATCTATGATCAGTCTTTTAGTTTATCTGTAGTGAAAAAAAGTTATGGCACAAAAAAAAAAAAAAAGAAAAAGCCTTTACAAGTTTTATTTAGCGTTTATTGTGAATATATTATATATATATTTTTTTAGAAATCACTTTCAGCGTATAAATATTAAAACTGTGTTATTTTTTTCTTTTGTTTCAGATTTATCACTCACATCCTATAAAAGAAGCAACATTTTTCGCATCAACAATTCTAAAACTTAGAAATATTTACCTTACTTTTCGCTTCAATAATTTTTTTTATAAAGCAATTGAAGCGTATTTAAAAAAAAAAGATAAACTCTTGTTTAAAAAAAAATAACATTTGTAAAATTTAATCAATATTTATACAACGTTTTAAAAGTGTGATTAGTGTTAAAGTTAATGTAAATATATTTAATTTTTAATTAAATAGTAAATAAATATTGTGAAAAGTGGCAAATTTTACTGAAATTTAGATTTATTAGTGAAATAGACATTTAGTGTAATCCTTGTAAAAAAAAGTGAACATTATTACAAATATTTAATAAACTATTATGACATATTGAAAATTCAGTAAAAATTTTAAATTTATAAAAAAAAATAGAAAAAAGAAAGGGAGAGTATGCAGGAAAAAGAATTCACCTGTTACTATAACTATTCATATTAAAAATAAGTAATAAATTTTAAGTACAACCCCCCCGATAACAAAACGTGTGCTTGGGGTGGTTGGTTTGCAATGGAGAAGGTTTCGGGGGTTGGGACATTAACCCGACCATCCCGAGACCCAATAAGTAGTGGGGTTGGGGGTGGGGGTAATTATAATTATGAAACTTATCATTTTTCCAATTCAACATCCCGTTCTTCAAATACAAGTAAAATACAATCTACTCCACCCCCTATAGAAACAAACCCCTCTTGTTGTTCATTTCAGTGCTGTAAAAGATTTACCAGAAGTTTTTGTAGTAATGTTGGAGTATGTTTATTATTATTAGCATATACTTTATTGGGTTCATTTATATTTTTAGCTATTGAGGGTGGTGGAAGTGGGGGGACTAATGGAGATGTTCAAATTGATCCTACTGAGAAATCTATAACTGCTTTGACGCCACAACAAAATCAAAATGTAACTGCGTGGTTGAGAAGAGCCAATACTGCATCTCGTGCAAGAGCAGTGGAGAATATTTGGGATATTACTGTCAGTCTTAATATCTTGTATAGAGAGAATTGGACACGTTTGGCAGCGGAGGAATTGGCAAGATTTCAGGTGAGTTAATATATTGTACTCAGAAAATAGATAATTTTGAAATGTATTTATTTATTTATCAAAGCATGTGTCATGTGTGTATTTTTACTTAAAGGCATAGACCAAATCAAACAACATGTGCTTTTTAATAAATAAACATGAAATGGGATTTTCAAAACTGATGACAATTTATACCAGAATGTTAATGTAGCACCACGAGAGAGCGTGAAAATACTGTAAAGCATACAATTTGCGTGACTATTCATGTTTATAACGTCAGAAACATGCAAAAATTAGTAAAAAAAAAATGTTGTGCGGGTTGCAAAAATTGAATTTTCTGATCACTGCTACGGAGCTACAGTTGTGTTTTGAGACAATTAAACTAAAGCTATTTATGTAAGTCCCATCAAGTGTTTTGTGATATACATGCATATGTTTTCTTCTGGTCTATTCCTTTAAAAGGCGAAAACATTTTAAAGAAAAGAACAGTTTCAACTAACAATGAGAAAAAATAATTTAATAAAAAAAAAAACTTACGTTATTATTTCTAACGTCAAAATTAATTTTGATAATAATGTGATAAAATTCTGACATCCAATTTTTGATATGATTATTTTAGGCGGGTTCCTTTAATCACTTCATACAAAATCTATTTTTTTATTTTTTTCACTTACAATGACGTGAACTGTCAATAAAAGTTACTCTTAAATTAATTTTCCCATGCCTATAATAGGAGTAAAGAGATAAAGAACTTTCTCTCTCTCTCTATCTCTCTCTCTCTCTCTCTCTCTCTCTCTCTCTCTCTCTCTCTCTCTCTCTCTCTCTCTCTCTCTCTCTCTCTCTCTCTCTCTCTCTCTCTCTCTCTCTCTCTCTATATATATATATATATATATATATATATATATATATATATATATATATATATATATATATATATATATATATATATATATATATATATATATATATATATATATATATAAAGTGTCTAGTAAAATTTCGTATCCAATTTTTTCTTCAATGTGATAATAATTCAATTTACGTTAAAATGTGTAGACTTGACTAGACAACTAAATTTAATTATTTTATTAGTTATTGAATAAATTTATATAAATATAGAATAAATTAGATATTTATAAAAAAATAATAAAAAAGAACTTTAATTGTGCACCAATTTATATAAATTTAGATGGAAGTCACACATACGAATATGAGATAATTTACCATTTACCTATATCGTATTTTTTTTTTTTTTTATTAATTAAATTTTTTTAATTGTAAAATATTATCACAAATGCTTGTATAATTTTTATTTCTTGCATACTTAATTTTTGGATATTAGAAAATTACTCTTTCACAGCTAGAAAGACAGACACATAGAGGTATACAGAGAGAGAGAGAGAGAGAGAGAGAGAGAGAGAGAGAGAGAGAGAGAGAGAGAGAGAGAGAGAGAGAGAGAGAGAGAAATTGAACCTCTAACCCTCTTACACTCAAAAAAATGGTGCATTACTTCAGTTACGAATCCTAACTTATTTAAGACAAACACTTATGAGTTATTATAAACAGCTAAAATAATGCATTTTATCAAGTTATTAACAATAGCTATTTTGATTTAAAATAGCCGAAAATAATTGAAAACAACTCAAAACAACTAAAATAGGTATTGTTAATAACTTGCTAAAATGTATTATTTTAGCTGCTCATAATAACTTAAAAGTGTTTATCTCAAATAAGTTAGGATTCGTAATTGCACCTTTTTTGTTTTTTGTTTTTTTGTTTGTTTTTTTGAGTGAACTGTTTGGGGAAGGTTAATTTTTTATTTCATCGATCTATTTTGTATATATATATATATATATATATATATATATATATATATATATATATATATATATATATATATATATATATATATATATATGTCAATTATAATTTTTTAATGGATTTGTAATTTTATAAAACATAAGTAAGTTAGAAATCAGCAAAACTAATGTATTCCTCATACCTGTCTTTAACAAAAAATCGTCGGTTCAACAAAAATTTGTTACAAAAACATTGAACACAAAGGACAATGAAACTAAAATTAAATACACAACAAAAATATCAACAATCAAAAATGACGAAGGAAATGGATCATAAAATTTAATAATACAAGTGACCAACTAAAAAAGCTATTAAACTTTAAGTATTACAAATTTACAGAAAGAAAACAAACAGCCCTTCAAATTAACCTTTTTAAACCATTTATAATTTTATATTATACATTAGCTTAAAAACTATCCCCCGTCCCCTGCCTGCCTGCCTGTTTGTATGATATTTTAACAAAAACGTGTAACTTTTTGACTCATTATATTTAACTACCATAGTTTGTAGTATTAATATTATATAGAATAAGAAAAAAAGTAAGTATGTATTTTTAAGCAATAAACCAAAGTTTTCATGATGATAGTTTGATGAATAAAGTAAAGCTATGTTGATATGGATACTTAAAACTTTTTGAGTTGGGAGAGAGAGAGAGAGAGAGAGAGAGAGAGAGAGAGAGAGAGAGAGAGAGAGAGAGAGAACAAAATTTTATACGTTATACATACTGGAGTTTATATAAGTAGTTTACTCATAAACTTTAAACTTTCTTAACTATTTTGGCCCTTTATTTTAATGATATTATCAAAAAATATTTTTATTTATTTAATTAACTTATTTTTTTTTGAAATTATTTATTTTGTTATAAAATAAAAATATGCATTTTTATAATTCCTTATAACATGCATGGACAATTATAAATGCATAATAATAATAACAGTGCGTGCATACCCGATTTAAGCAACTAATAGTCAACACTGGGGAATAATAATCATTGTCCACTCTTGTATACGTACGCGTGATTACGTGGCTCTGTTAGGCAACTTCACATAATCAGCATATGTCATTGACAAGGGTCATCAGGTTCATCTCTGGCAAGCGTCATTATTAGTTTTATGTTAATTTTGGTCTGGTATAGGGATTACCATGTTAAATTGAGAATTTTAGTGTTTGAATAGAATAGTTAAACAATTAAGGCGGGAAGTCAGCTACTGCGGGATTTGACTAAAAAGTTTTAAAGACAGAAAAATCTGAAATTTTGTACAGTGATACATTAGGACTAGGTGTCTTCAAAAATGTAAAAAATTTGGGGGGTCACCGTGCTAGATTTTGAATTATGATTTTTTGAAGTTTTAGTCCCATAAGAACCCATGTTAATTTCAATAATTAATTTCTCTCTTATTTGATGGTCACGGGTTCTGAATATTTTATCATAGGTAGCTGTTATTATTAACTTTCAAATGGCATCATAAAATTTGGAAGTTTTCTTTTTAGATTTTGAGATATAAGCCATCTATATACAATCCTTAAATGGCATTTCATCTTAAAGTATGAAATGCACAAGTAAATGAGAATTTAGGACATGAACGAGCCCCTGTGAAAGGAAAGAGGTGAAAAATTTACTCAACGTTGACTCCAAATAAGAGCCTGGGTTCTCGAAGCTGAATTTTTTAATATATAATTCAAAATGATACTTTATTGCCATATTTGAAAGGTTAATAAACAGAAATTGAAATTTCTTGCAGAAACCCAGACCCTAATTTGGAGTCAACTTTGAGAACATATTTCCCCCAGTTTCTTTAATTGGGGCTTATTCAAGTCCTAAATACGTTTTGTTTCTAAGCTTTTTGAGTCGTGATTTTTACTCAATGATGATGTGCGATTAAACGTGTTATAAAAGTTCTGAAACGATAAATTCACAAATTAAAACCCTCAATTTAACACGGTAAGCTCTATACCAGGCCAAAATCAACATAAAAATAAGGATGACCCTTGCTAGTGAATGTTAAAGTTGTTACGTTGTCTATTCCACAATGGTAATTGTTACACATTATAATATAAACTACGGGATTTATTTTATCAATATATATTCTTTATAAAAATTTTATATCTGGTTAAACTTTAGGTTAATTGTCAATTAGGATTGGAATTTTTAGTTAAGTTAGCTCGTTGACCACCTGATATTTCACAATCTGAACGGTCGTGAAACATAAAATTAACATCGAGTAAAGATGTTACTTAAAAGTTTAGTTACGTCAAAAAGATGAAAACACGATCAAATATTTGAAATATTCCTCTTTAAAAGTAAATAAGAAAATTAAAATATTATAGACAACTTTTAAGTCAAATAAGAAACTTTTTCATAAAATTAAAGTTATTATTTAAAAAAAAACTGTTTTTGGAGTAAAAAAAACTTGTTTAAATTTATTTAAAGGCGTACAACACCTTGAACAAAAAACTTGCCTAATATCCTGACATACCCAAATATCAACATTATTTTGGCCGGAGTCATTGATTTCTAATTTATTTTCCATTCACAAAATGTCAGTTGCGGGTTTACTACGTCACAGCTCGCCTGTTTCCGCGCGCGTGGACCAGGCGAGCTGTGATGTAGTAAGCCCGCAACTGACATTTTGTAAATGGAAAATAAATTAGAAATCAAGGACTCCGGCCAAAATAATGTTGATATTTGGGTATGTTAGGATATTAGGCAAGTTTTTTGTTCAAGGTGTTCTACGCCTTTAATTTCATTAAAAAAATTATAGTATTTGTTTTTCTGGATATAAATAACGTAGAAATAATTGATGTAAAGTTTGTTTTTCTTTTGACTATTCCCGTACCAAGTTGGTCACCGGCTTCATTAAAAAAAAAAAAAAAAAAGACTTTTTTTTTTTTAGTATTATAAAGGTTTAAATATTTCATCATTACGCCAAGTATTAGACCATACAGTATAATTAACCACACTGACCTCGTTAATAGCTATAAAAAGTAAAAAATGTATATATTGTCGTTTTTAAATCTTTCTGTTAATTTTATGATTTTAAAGCTTATAATAATGTTACATTTATATCTTTTCAACTAATCCTATTTTTTTAAAATTTTATTTCATTTTTTTTTCTGTGCTCTGTAAATTTCATGAAGCCAAGAGAGAGAGAGAGAGAGTTATGAACTTTCGTCATCGTAAAGCAAACTTCTTACTCCTACTCACCAGTATTAAACTTATAATTTTTTGTTACATTTTCTTTTCTTTCTCTCTTCAAAAATTTCATTAATTTTTTAAGATTTAAAAGAAGAAGGAAAAATATGTGATTGCAAGAAGGAAATATCAATGTTTTAACATTTTAAGACTTTCACAGTTAAATATTAACTTTGCTACTTCAGTTGATTTATCAAAAATTTTCTGTATTCGTATGACTTATTTAATTTAAAATATTTCTTAATAAAGTAATGATATAATGGAATTATAAAACGTCAATTTTATTGTTTTCTTCACAAGAGCGTTATTGCTAAATAAATCAACTATTTTTCACACGTGAAACAATACTCCTGGCGTGGATAATTGTAATATGTTACTAAAAACCTGTATCATGTTGTTGATTTACTACAAAAGTTACCTAATACAGACAACGATCTAAATTTAAGTTAAAATTCACCTTCGTTAGGTACTATTGTAGAATTTTAAATTGTATCAAGTTTTTGGCAAATTTCAAATAAAAATATGAATGACATTAAATTCAGTTTTATAAAAATTATCTGGCCTTGTTATTATTTTTATAATAATATTAATTATATATAACTAAATTTTATAAATAAATAATTATATTTTAAATATATAATATTTTAAAAATAATAATATTCATCTTTTCTCCTTTTTTTTCCCCCCTTTTTTTTTTCTCTCCTTTTTTTTTTTTTTATTATTATTGTACTTTGAGTACTGTTTGTTTTTAGTAAGATTTATAAATAGGAGTGAAGATGATACAATTTAATTATTAGTATAATAATATCTAAGAAAAAAAAAAAGTAGAGCTGGTGATTTACTCAACAGAAACATCAGCAAAGAATAATAATATATTTCAACGCTTCTCCAAAATTGCACTCATAAAAAACTTGCTATACAAATAATGAGGCAGACTATTTTGGGACAGTATTTAAGTACATATTTAGAAAGAGTATAACTATTAGATTCTATTGAAGTCAACATTTACATACTCGTTTGATTAAATTTTGCAGAAGACGATCGAACTCCACTAAAATTCAAACAAAGAAGTAACGGAAAATGACGTCACATGCTTTTTGGGGGCGTAGCCATCATTTTTTATTTATGAATTAATTACTGAATTATAATTAATATCTGTAAATATTAACTTTAATAGAATCTACTAGTTATACTCTTTCTCAAATACTGTCCCAAAAATCATTAAGCCTATGGACAGCGGTCCTTCTTATTCCTTTTGCTATAGACCCCTTGCACATCCTTGCGCTTTGTCGCCATGTCTGTGGTGCCTAATGCATTGTCCAGCATAGGAAAAACATCATTTCTCCTAATTTTTCACATAAAAATAGTTTATTTTAACTGAACGAATTTTTCTCATATTCTTCGAGCTTATTAGTAGCTAGAAATAAGGTTGATTGAGGTTTGAAGCTTCTTTTGCTATTAAAATAATAAAAATTACGTTTTTCCTATGCTGGCCTATGTATTCCTGACCAACAAAATGGCGACTCTTAAATACGAGTGCAACCGGTCTATCGCAGCGATAAGAGTTTGGCCTGTGCTAACTATATGGACGCTGTCCCAGGGACGGAGCCTAAAGTGTGATAAGAAAAGACCGCTGTCTTGAGTTTTAGTCTTCCTCATTCTGAGAGATTCACTTGACTAAAATTTCTCTTGACCTTGCAGGATGAAGTGATACGACGTGTGGTAGCAAGTGGTACTTTAGGAGATGGCACAAGCTCGTCTCCAGACCTGAGATCTCGTCAGGATGCTGAGGATCGTGAATGGACCTTCGCTAAGTCTTTTCTCTACTCTCTCACACTGCTCACGACAATAGGTAAGTACAAACTTAACATTTAAAAAAATATTATCCATCAAACTTTCAGGAATTTATAAAATATTACTATTAAAAACCTCGGTTAATATAATTATTATGGTTTTGGGGCCCTCTAAGAACTTGTTAGCATTTCAAGCGCCATAAGGTTCAATTGATTGTAAAATACATTTCTGCGCTCTCGTTCAGGGCTCATTGCTCATCCCCCTGGTAAAACCAGATAAATCAGATAAAAGCTTTTTCGGATCAAGCTATCCGTATTTCAAATAAACAATTTTATCCATATCTGCATTATTTTTTATTCAAATGAATAAAAATATCCGTATTTAAAAAGGATAACAAAAATCCGATTCAAACATAACATTTTACCAAAAAAAATAAAAAATTCAAGTTTCGAATAAAACATTTTATCAAAATAGTCAAAAAATACTTGCAAAATCTCATTTTTGTCAACATAAAAAAGTTTTTTTTTTTTTTTTTTTTTTTTGAAGAATTTAAGTTTCTTTTTTTTTTCAAACAGCGTACAAATTTTGAAATAAAAAAACAACAATGTATTTTTAAAGAATAAGAAGTTTATAATAAATAACACATTCATAATATAACAAAAATAATAAAAGCTACAAAAGAGTTTCTGTAAAAAAAAAAAGTAAAATTTCTCTTCTTGTATAACACAGAGAGAAAAATCAATTGTTGATACTCTATACTATAGTATAAGAGTCACGTATTTTGGTCACACAAAAACATAGAGTGCACGTGTTATCCCTCGTGCATTGCAAGCAAAGATCGTGACCTGAACTTTGAAACGTTTATATTGATACTTGATCGGAATCTATCAATCACTATATATATATATTTTGGAAATTGTATAAAAATTAGGATACATTTTCTTTAATGAAACACATGGGAATTACTCTTGTACAGATAATAACTTTCTTAAATTTAATCAAGTTTAGAAATAGAGAGAGAGAGAGAGAGAGAGAGAGAGAGAGAGAGAGAGAGAGAGAGAGAGAGAGAGAGAGAGAGAGAGAGAGAGAGAGAGAGAGAGAGAGAGAGAATAATTTCAAATAAAACTGTTAAATTTATTACTTTTTCAAGCAATTTATAATGCGTAATTTTTTTATGCTCTAAGTTTTTGCAAGTAAAAATGTATTACTGTTACTTTTGTTCTATTTTTTTAACGTTTTTAAATTACGTTGATTTATTTTCTTATATAAAAACTATTTACAAATTTAATGAAAATTTGATATTTTTTAGTTGGAATCATATAAACTGAATTAATATCTTTAAGACTTTTTCATACACTTTGAATCCTAAAAGTATGGTGTTAAGTTAAGTTAAGTAATAAACAAAATTATTGGTGTGAATGGGAAATATAAACAACGTATATCATGATATAGTGTATTTCGGGCTGTCAAGCCCTCACAACGCCTTAATATAGTCACTTATTATTATTATAGCTGTTTCATACCCCCCCCCCCCACAAAAAAAAGCATGTGAAATTAAGATAAAGCAAAAAAAAGAAAAATGTTATTATTGTTGGTCTCTGGGTGAGTACAGTATATTTTGTCAGTAAGATTGTTTTTTTTTTTAAGTTATTTGTTAATAAATTTTGCATTTATTAAAATTGGATTGAACTGTGTTTATAGGTAGCCCATACTGATAATAAAATTATGTAACTTATGTTAAATTATAATATTAATGTAATAAATAATAATAATAATAATAATTAGTAATAATTAATGTAATAATATTAATGTAAAATTATGAAAAGTTTTTTAAGTCTAAAATTTTAAAAATTACTTCGTGCATTTTTGTGGATTAGGGGGAAAAAAAAAAAGTTTACATACACGTACTAGGTTAAGATTTAGGTTGTAGAAATTTAGGATGTTCGTGGGCCAACAGTAAAATTGTTATATAAATAATTTCCAATTTATATAGTTTTTTAATTGAATAGAATTGTCAGAATTGTGATATTTAATCAATTTCTCGTTTTGTTTTTACACAATTACATTTTTCTTCTTCTTTTCTTTTACAAAAGTTAAAGAATTGTAGACTCCAAACTTTTTTTTTCTCAGATTGCATTCAGTTCGTTAACCGATAAACTACTTTTCATATTTTAGTAACAACATATAAATTTCAAAAAAAAAAAAAAAAAAAAAAAAAAAAAAATCAGTACTTATATTATATTCATAGAAACTAATTTAAAAAGTGTTTTAAAAACAATTTGAATGTAATTTTCCCAAAGTTAAAGTTCATAATTATACAAATCACGTAAAGAATTGTTATTCTATCTTCTAAAAACTTTAGATATGCAAATTTAAAGTTATTTTAAATTTTCTTTATATAAGCCATTCTCTTACATACATTTGAAATCTGAATATTAAAATTTTGTTACAAAATTTTAGTATAAAAAAAGACGTGATATTTAAACTATTGTATTTAAACTTTAAGTAGTGTAGATAATTAATCATTTAAAATAATTTACATTTGTGTATGTAAATGATAATTTCAAGTACATTTAGTACACTGATAAAATAAACAAATAGCACGAAAAGAATGTATTACGTAATTTATGCTGCATGTATGTTATTTTAGCATAAATATTGCTCAATTAGAGTAAAATAAATAATTATGCTGTACACTATAATATAAATTAAAAATTTTTTTGTAACATAGTTATTTATGAAGCATAGCAATATTTTTGCTGTATAGGGTGTTTTCATTAATGTTAAAGTCGACGTCATAAGTTAGCGCTAAATAACATGGGCTGGTAAAGGACCTCCAAGCGCATTAAATATGACGTCATGCGGATACACCCTATAGCAAGTTAAGGTAACGACTACAAGACTGTTTATAGTGTCTTTATTCTTGCAAAAAATGACGTACAGTACACGTTACTGAATTAGCATTATCTTGTCAATCTAGAGGCGCAATACTGGGGTTTTTACTTAACTATCAAACCTATCCAATTATTCCATAATAAACTGATTAAATATAACAATATTAAAATTACTTTAGAATAAAACATTGAAACTTTATTTTCATATGCGTGCATATCAATTTCTACCTCACTGATTCTAATAAGCATATAAGTTGCATTCAAGAAAACTTTATTAAAACTTTTTAAATCAATTAAAACTTCTTGATTTTAAACTAAATTATATTAATTATGAAAACTTATTAGAAGTAATAAAATAATTTAATAAAATTCAATAATATTTTTTGAGTGTAAAATAATCTTTCTTCATTTTGCTTCTGCAGAAAACTTTTTTTTGGCAAAAAAAATTTCCTTTGCTTTTAATCTGTTCTCTTTTGAAATATGAAATATATAGATAAAAAAAAATAGTATTCAGGATAGAATTTTTTGCAAAGTTTTCGAAAACCGCATATATATATATTTATATATATATATATATATATTATATATATATATATATATATATATATATATATTATATATATATTATATTGTAAACGCATTCTATCTTTTTATCTTTGAAACTTTGTCCCAAAAAAAAGTTTCTCTTTAAGAGAAAAAAATGAACTTTTCTATAACCTAAAGGCTCTCTCTCTCTCTCTCTCTCTCTCTCTCTCTCTTTCTTTCTTATAAAGTATTAAGCTATTTTCACTAAAGTATACTCAAAAATTTAATATTTAAGTAACTAATAAAAAGAAATATATTTTATTGATTAAAATTTTTATTAATTTATATTTATAAAGACTGATAAATTGGAAAAAAGTTTTTAAAAGAGAATTGTAAACACACGAAATTCATGCTTAATTACATTTTTTATCGTGAATATTACGCTCAAATAAAAAAAGTTATACAAAAAAAATCAGTGAATACAGCATATAAAATGCTTATTAGTAAAATATATGGAAATTATTCCACTTTTTTTTTATATAAATCAATATTATTTGATTATTCACTATATTAATTGAAGAGGGAATAATTTTTAATAATATTTACTTAAATAAGTAATTTTTTTAAAGTGTTATAATTAAAAACGTTTTAGTTTTAATGTAATATTATTTACTTTTATTAAAATTAAAATAAAAATTTGTATGCCATGCTATTTAGATTATGAAAATAAATATGAATGTATTTTAATATGCAAATAATGTTAATGAAATTTGTTGAAAATAATGTTTGTTTTTAGTTTTGTTTTGTATAATAAAAAAAAATCGTTTTTTACGTATTTTAGCTTACATAAGTGAAATAAGAGTGCTTTTAATTATCATTCAAGCTTAGTTATTTTCACTACAAGTTGAGCCCAAATAAATTAAATTGATAATTAATATGAGTAATTTTAATAATTAAAAAATATATATAAAACTTTTCAATAATAATTTAAGCTTTCAGCAGTTAATGTATCCATAAAATAAAAAATTAATAAAAATCTAAAATGGAGTTTAATAGGGTGTATCCGCATGACGTCATATTGAATACGCTTCGATGCCATACTGGATCAATGAACAACATAGCTTCACCAAAGTGCTTTGATCAATCGCACAAAATGTTTACACCCATAAGAAAGGTTATCATTAATTTAAAGCCATAGACCACATAAAACAACATGTGCTCGTTACTAAATAAACACCAAATGGGATCTTCATAACTAATGACAATTTTACCAGAATGTTAATGTAGCCCCACGAGAGAGCATGAAAATATTGTTAAGTATGCAATTTGCGTGACTATTCATGTTTCTGACGTCAGAAACAGGCAAAAATTAGTAAAAAAAATTGTTTGCGGGCAAAATTTTCTTATCACTGCTACGGAGCTACATGTTGGGCTATGAGACAAATTAAAGTTATTTATGTAAATCCCTTCAACTGTTTTGTGATATAAATGCTTATGTTTTCTTCTGGTCTATTCCTTTATCTTAAGAAGCAAAACAATATTCATTTGTGTTTCAGTAAAGTTGAAGAAAATTTATTAGAATTTAAAACAAAAACAAAAACTTCAATTGAACAAAAAGTTATGTGAATCTTCTCTTAATTTCAATGAAAAAGCTTTAAATACTTTGAAAAGTTGGATGAGAAGGGGTGCCGGATAAAGAACCACAAAATTCGACATTTATAATTGACTTCTTTTCTTTCCCTATACGTACGTATACCAAGCATCCCCTATGAAAAGTAAATGGAATACGCAGTGCTTAAGTTTAATTTAATAACTTTTATGTGTGACTTACAACTTTACAATTTTAATTACCAAAGATTTCATTCCACACAATTGCTTTGAATTTTCTTTAACAAATTCTTCATACAATTCTTTAGTTTTTATTTTATCAATGATTAAAGGCATAGAAAACATGAAACAACATGTTCTTTAACACAAAATGGGATCTACAAAACTGATGATAATTTTTACCAGAATGTAAATGTGGCTCCACAAGAGAGCGTGAAAAAACTGTACAGTATGCAATTTGCGTGAATATTTCTGTTTATGACGTCAGAAACAGGTAAAAACTAATATAAAAATGTTGTGCGGGTTGCATAAATCAAAATTTTCTGATCACTGCTACGGCGTTACAGCTGGGTTTTTGAGATGCAATTAATGTTATTTATGTAAGTCCCATCAAGTGTTTTGTTATATAAATGCTTATGTTTTCATGTTGTCTATGCCTTTAAGTTCTGTAGCATTGTATTTATATAGGGTGATTTAATTCACACAAAAGTCGACGCCGTGTGTGAGTACTAAATAACACGGGCCGGTGTAGGAAAATGAAACATTTTGCCAGTTTGTAAATACTAAGCAATAGTTTTGAGAGCATTGATGTTGTTAACAGGTTGAATTAGGTTTTCAAGTATGCGATAAAAATAATATTAATAAAAAGAACTAATTTTCCAAAGAAAATAGCTAAAAACAACGTTTTTGCTATGCTGAGCAATGTTGTTTATTGCTCCAGTAAGGCATCAAAACAGTATGACGTCATGCGCATACATCCTATAGATAGATATTTTTAGTAACATTAAGACCATAAAAGTACCAAAACAAAGTATAAACCACTTTTTTTTTTTTTTTTTTTTTTTTTTTTTGCGACAAAATGACATACGTGCATTTTCTACGACCTGTCCACTTTCTGATGGACTATCTACATCATGAAATGAAAAATACCATACCGTACTGTATACCATACTATACTGTATGTAAGATAGTGCACCAATTTCGCTGATGGAAACTGAATATAATCCACTTTGACGAGGACTAAAATATTTAAATATTCGTGATATAGTTGCTATGACCTTTAAATGAGATAAAAATGCTGTTCGTAAACCTTGTTCTCTGCTCCTAAAATGACGATCAACTTTGGTTGTTTAAATGTAATGTGCTTGTTTTTGTTCAAAAGAGAACTGGGTTTACAAACAACATTAAAATAGTTACGAATTTCAGATAGTTAAAAAAATCAGAACACTTTATTCAAGTACAATGTGTGTTTGATGTTTGCCTTTTTTTTTTTTTTTTTTTTTTTTCTTTTTTCATTCACGAAATTTAGTCAAAGCAAAAAATTATAATATTTATAAAAATTACTTGATTATATGAAATTTAAAGTAATAAAAAGGGCTATTTTGATACCATGACTAATTAGTAACAACAAAACAAAATAAAGCTAAATTTTATAATAATATAACCTATGTATGTATATAGTTGAGTTAATCACTATAGTAAATATAATAATAATTAACATGGGTAGGTAGCGGAAAATCAAATTAGTATTTTGTATATATTCAGTATTACATACAGTACTAATAAAAACGCTTACTATTATGTTTTGTAAATAAAACCTAGCGTACGAGCCAAAACCATATGTATTCGATATTGTAGCGGAAAATATGCGTATCTCGTTTTTTGTCACGCGAAGCAAAATGTGTAACCCGTTTTTTGTAACGGGAAGTAATATGTGTATCTCGTTTTTTGTCATGCGTAGCAAAATGTGTAAGTCGTTTTTTGTCATAGGAAGCAAAATGTGTATCTCATTTTTTGTCATGGTAAACAATATGTGTAACTCTTTTTGTCACGCGAAGCAAAATATGTATCTCGTTTTTTTGTCACGGTAGACAATATGTGTATCTCGTTTTTTGTCATAGGAAGCAATATGTGTATCTCGGTTTTTGTCACGCTAAGCAATATGCGTATCTCGTTTTTTGTCACGCGTAGCAAAATGTGTATCTCATATTTTGTCACGATTAACAATATGTGTATTTTGTTGTTGTACCGTTAAGCAAAATGTGTATCTCATTTTTTGTCATGGGAAGCAAAATGTGTATCTTGTTTCCGAACGTAAAATAGATGGCGCTAAACTTACACATTTTCCTTACCATGACAAAAAACGAGATACACATTTTACACACATGATAGAAAAATAAATACACATTTTGTTTCCCCTGGCAAAAAAAAATGAGATACCCATATTTTCCGCCATTATATCGATATCCGATTTATAATTGAAATATGTAAAATACGTATCGATATGTTTGTTTGTATTATATATTTATATAATATGTGTAGATTCTATTATACTGTGTAAATCATTCAAATATATATATATATTTTAGAACTTATATATTTATTTTTTATATTTTTAGCTGATAATACAAAGTCTGGGTGAATATTGAATTTTAGAGGTATAGACAGAAAATCTATTTAATCAGTAAATTATTGAATAAATTACAATTCTGCACACTTTTATTTTACTTGTGTGTACCAAAATTGAATAGTATTCTATTGAAATATATCCTATTCTACAGTATACAGTCCACGCCACCTAAGGATGCGACCAATAAGAGAGCATCTAAAAACTATCCATTTAGTTAACATTATCCCACCTCCTAGTGACCTTGAGCACTTGAGTGTCTATTGGCTCGTGGCTCGATTTCGATTAATCGCGAACATCCTTAGGTGGCACGGACTGTATATTATGCCAGAATGAAATTCAAAATAAAATATTTTGATGGAAAAATGAATTAATTTTTATACATTAATGTTTCGTTAGAAATGGAAGTAATTAATATTTGCCATCATTACTATAATATTTAATTTAATTAAATAAAAGGCACTGAAATATTTGAACTTGTAAAATACAGCATCACTCTCATTAATATAATAGATTTATATATCCGCTCCATTGAAAATTACTGGGGCGTATTTGCTCTAAAATGAGGGTTTGATCTCATTCTTTCAATAGCACGAGAGTATACGTATATAAAAAAGCTCGTTAATAGATAAAGATTTGTTAAACTTTGATCAGAAAAATTCAACATGTTCTCTTTTATATTTTCCAAATGAATATGTTATAATAATATACCTTTTTTTATTTTTTATTTTTTTTTTTTTTGTTTTTTTTTTTTGTTTTTGCAAAAAAAAAAAAAAAAAAAAACTAAACTAAACTAAACTAAAAAGATTGCTGCATTACTAAAAAAAGGAGGACATTTGTTATATAATCAAATTTATATGTACAATTTTTTTTTCAAAAGCTTGGTAATAAAAATTGTCTATTTTTCGTAAAAATGAGAAAGACTAAAATGAATAAATTAGAAGATAAAAATTCTAAAAGAATAGATTGTCTTGAATAGATTGATATGCAAATTTCTAATTTTTAAAATTATTTTTCGTTTGTAAAACAAAAAAGGCCATCACAGGCGTTAATTTATGCATGTAGGAATTGGAAAAAGTTACCGACCATGACGTCATTTATCAACTTTTAAAAATTAATAAAAAATACTTCAATGAACTCAAAAGTTACAAAGTCAGATTCAGATACTCTCTTTTAGAATATGAAATAAAATTACCACTTAATTTTTTTGGCCTTCCTCAATGATGAAAACATCTCATCCAATTTATAGTATGGGAAATATCCAGCAATATATTTTAGGTTTTTAAAAATAGCGCATAATATAATTATATATTTTTAACTACATTTTTTTTTTATTATTATTATTGTTTGTTTTTTAATAACTAACACTAGTCCCAATATCGTTTAAAGATTCTGCTAGCTAAAAGTTAATATAATAATATTCGAATTGAAATTAGTTGCTTATTCAGCAACAGAGCAAGTCCCCAATATATACGTACACTGAATATAATAGAAAACATAGTCAAACATAAAGACATTAAAATAATAGTCAGAGCATTAAAAATAGTCACTAATATTGCAAACACATATAAATAAAAATATACATAGATGGCCATTGTTCTAGAACAAAAATGCTGACTGCACATTTTCACTCTAAAAAAAAAAAAAAAAAAAAAAAAAAAAAAAAAAAAAAAAAAAAAAAAAAAATCAGCCACGAGCCAGACCAAGTAAATTCTACTTTCTACCAAGTCACAAAAATGACACTATGGAAATGAATAAGAAAGCAAGTTTTCAAGTATAAAATATATAAAGAAAAAGAGTTCAGTTTTTTTTCTTTCTCTATAACTTATTGACAGTTTATATCGAAGAAAAATCATGAAGTAAAAGAGTCGAAAAGGAAAATGCTTATAAGTTAAAATATTTTACATAAATCGTTCATATACTTTGTTATATAAATATATATTATATAATATAAAAAAATGATGTATCTTTTATCAATATTTTTATATTATTAAAAAAATATTCTATCAATACCTTTTCATTTTTAAATGTCAATTTAAAAGTTATTTTTCATTTTTGTTCTGGTATCAAGTTTCAGATTTTACATTTCGTAGAAATATAAGAGAAGAAAAGAGACAGCTCAAACTTGGAAATATTCTTATTTTGAGCATATTTGACATCACTATTTGGTCTCATCTTTCAGTGTTTGTGTTCTTTTTAATGATAAAGTGAAAAAAACAAGTGAAAAAAGTTATTCATACACCAATATTTTAGTGTTTCACATAGCCATTACCATGCGGCGTGGGTTCATTAAAAAAATATCATAAAACTTATAAAGTGCATGCATAATATAAAAGAAAAATATATCACAATAAATCATTTTTAAATATTTAAAATAATAATAAGCTATTTGAAAAATCCTTATTATAATATTTCTATTGTAAAATATGTTTTCAAAAATGATTGGCCAGAAATAATAATAATATACTGAAATATTAGAATCATAGAAAATCTTATTAAAACCATAGACCACATAAAACAACATGTGCTTTTTAATGAATAAACACGAAATAGGATCTTCAAAACTGATGACAATTTTTACCAGAGTGTTAATGTAGCCCCACGAGAGAGAGTGAAAATACTATAAAGTATGCAATTTGCGTGAATATTTCTGTTTATGACGTCAGAAACAGACAAAAAACTAGCTCAAAATGTTGTGCGGGTTGCATAAATCAACATTTTCTGATCACTGCTATGGCGCTACCGTTGGGTTTTGAGACTCAATTAATGTTATTTATGTAAGTCCCATTAAGTGTTTTGTGATATAAATGCTAATGTTTTCATGGTGTCTATTCCTTTAAGAAGCCTAGATTTTTTAAAAAAAAAAGTGTATTTTTTCTGTTTAGATGAAAATTTCAAATGAGCGTACGATTTTGATAGTTATTGTTTTTGCTGCTTCTCAATGTGAAGCTGCATGCCTATTGACTAACAGTTTTGAGGCCGACTCGAAGTGATTTCTGTCACATTTGCTTCTATCTTTACGTACTTGAAGCATAGGCAGTAAGTTGATACGGACACGAAGGTGATCGAAATCACTTAAAGTTAGCCTCAAAACAGTTGCTTCTTAATTAGATATTAGAAGAAAGAAATTTTATACGATTCTACCACCCACAATAGCCATTTTTACATAAAAATGTGGTCTCTATATGACATTCTTAACTACCTTATTTTGCCATAGACATATAATATGTGTATGCTTATTTTCTTAATTATCCTATTTAGAAGGTGCTGTCTCTACCCCAAAGGTTGTTAAAAAATAATGATCTTCTCCATCACTTCTTTCTTTTTATTTTTTGGATAGTTTTTTTTTATTGCAAAAAAAAAACAGTGTTACAAATTCCTCTATTAGCTACATTAATAAAAAAATATGAATAAAAAAAAATTTTGGGCATCAAAAACTTTTTCCAGTAAAAGAATAACATTTATCGCGAATGAATAAATGCAAACAAAATAAAACGTGGGCGAGTATTTATATACGATAATATAGCTTGTATTACAGCCTCTTTACATACTATACAAAAAAAAATGGTATCATATATTTATATAATATCTCAAAGCATCATATATCAATTTATAAAATAAAGCATACAAAGTGAACAAAAAAATTGAAAGCCATGAATATTCTCAATAACTTTTTTTTTTACATTCATTTCTTTGTAAAAATTCAAAAATATTCAAAAATATAAAAAAAATACCCACTTATAATATATATTCCAAACTCATCTGTAAAAAATATATTTTTTTATTTCTACGAATGTGTTTTCATTTTTCCTTACAAACTTTGCCAATTTCTTTATAATGCGTGAGAACTTTTTTTTCTTTTAGTGTGTGATTTTTATCATGTTCTTTTCAATTTCTTATTAAAAATTTTTATAAATTTGAATTTTAATGCTTAATAAATTTAGTAATATAAAAAGGTGTTAATGTAGCAAAATGTTTAATTTTACCTCAAGTAGGGATAATTAATAATTAGAAGACTATTTTCTTAACTATTTTTTATTTTCTGCATTATTAAGCAAGGTTTTTGAAAAATGTCTGATAAAAAAATTGTTATAATATAATGTTACGTTCGAAAATAAATGGGACCAATCAAAATACAAGAATGTTCAGAAGTTTCGACAGTAACTGATGCAAAACTCAAATCAAATATCAGCATTTTTCTTTATAAGTTTTTCTTTATTTATTTTGGTTGATTTTCTCCTTCTCCGTTACAATGTCAACGTTTAGTGAGGTTATAATCGTTAAATCTAATTTTTTTAAAATTGAAAACCCATGTATCTATGGGTGTGTGTATAATATATATATATATATATATATATATATATATATATATATATATATATATATATATATATATATATATATATATATATATCTATATATATATAAATTATTATTATTATTCACTCTAAAAATTGGTGCATTACTTTAGTTACGAATCCTAAATTATTTAAAATATACACTTTTAAGTTATTATGAGAGGCTAAAATAATGCAATTTAGCAAATTATTAACAATAGCAATTTTAACTCGAAATAGCTTGACAAAACTTAAAACAATTCAAAACACCCTAAATTAGCTATTGTTAATAATTTGCTAAAATGCATTATTTTAGCTACTCGTAATAACTTAAAAGTGATTACCTTAAATAAGTTAGGATTAGTAACTAAAGTAATGCACCAATTTTTAGAGTGTTATTATTATTTACTATGCAAAGCATTATTTTTATACAAAACATTTTTATACCAAATTACCCAAATTACCATGTTATATGTTTTTGTATCTCTTTAATTCAAAATTTCAAAATTTAAGTATAATACCACACGAAAAAAATACAATTTAACCAATAAATTCCTAAAGCATAACATTGGTATTTATATGAAAGCCCGCAAGCAATAATATAATTTCAAATTCTTGCATATAATGTTGATATAATAGTTTGTTTGAGTTATTACGTAAAATTTTTTAATTACAAACTTTATAATCGCTTTAATTAATATTTAAATATACATCAAATTTTTTAAAGAGCTTTCATCATATTTTTTCCAATCAATATAAAGAAGCGAATTATTAATTATTTAATGATCGATCTATAAGAAAACGTACACGGGAAAAAAAGTGAAGGCTCTTAATTTTTTATCAAAGAACAAAAAGTACGTAATAATTATATGTTAGATCATTTTCAGCACAACTTATTAAATACAGCATAATTTATGCTATATTTCATAATAACTGTTATATAGCTAAAATATTATGTTTTACAGCATAATTATTAATGTTGTTATAATTAAGCATTATTTATGCTATAAAAACATAAATACACAATAAATTACGCTATTCATTCTTTCCGTGTATACTTTTCATAACTAAAATATTAAAACTATAGACCACATTCCAGTATAAAACAGTTGAATTGATTTGTAGATGAAACAAGATAACTCAATCATTGAGATTATAAAATAATTAATAATAATATATCAATACTTTTATACAATTCAAAATTATAATATATATATATATATATATATATATATATATATATATATATATATAATAAAACCAGCTATACTGTGTGTGTATTTGTATAATTTGTAAACTTATAATAATAAATAATAATAATAAAAAAATAAAAAAAAATAAAATATATAAACATAAAACAACATGTGCTTTTTAATGAATAAGAACAAAATGGGATCTTCAAAACTAATGACAATTTTTACCGTAATATTTATGTAGCCCCACAAGAGAGCGTGAAAACACTGTAAAGTATGCAATTTAAGTGAAAAATTCATGTATATGACGTCAGAAACATGCAAAAACTAGTATAAAAATGTTGTGCGGGTTGCATAAATCAAAAATTTCTGATCACTGCTACGGGGGGCTACTGTTGGGTTTTGAGACCACTTAATGTTATTTATGTAAATCCCATCAAGTGTTTTGGGATACAAATGCTTATGTTTTTTCTGGTCTATTCCTTTAAAGTTTCACTGTTAGGTACTGTGCATCATAGAAAAGCAGCAGCGTCAAATATTAAAATATTATGTTATGATAGCGCCTATGTTATACAGTACTGAATTACTGAATTACAACAACATGAATAATTATGCTAAATAACACAGTTATTATGTAGTATAGCATAGATTATGCTGCAGTGAACAAATTGTGCTGAAAACAAGGTATAGCAAAATTATTAAGTATTTATTTTTATCTGGTGTAGAATTAACGATAGCATTATGATATCTCGTCCCATTTTGGAGGTCCTGTTCAGTAAAAACTAGTTTTCAACACGTGTGATGCACTCTCTTTGGAGACCCCAAGTCCAATTGTAAATCAGTTCTCTACGGTATCACAACCCGACCCTTGAAAAATTGTCTCAAAAATGTTTGCTTTATATATATATATATATATATATATATATATATATATATATAGTATGTATATATATGATATAGTATATATATATATATATATATATATATAGTATGTATATATATGATATAGTATATATATATATATATATATATATATATATATATATATATATATATATATATATATATATATATATATATATATATATATATATATATATATATATATATATATATATATATATATATATATATATATATAGTATGTATATATATGATATAGTATATATATATATATATATATATATATATATATATATATATATATATATATATATATATATATATATATATATATATATATATATATATATATATAGTATATATATATATATATATATATATATATATATATATATATATATATATATATATAGTATGTATATATATATATAGTATATATATATATATATAGTATATATATATATATATATATATATATATATATATATATATATATATATATATATATATATATATATATATATATATGTATGTAAATATTAACTAACTCGACATTTTTAAACAATTGTGAAACATGGCAGAAGTTGACATTCTCTCTCTCTCTCTCTCTCTCTCTCTCTCTCTCTCTCTCTCTCTCTCTCTCTCTCTCTCTCTCTCTCTCTCCGAACAATATTTAAGTTTATCTTGACGGTTGAGATAGGACAAATAATTGTTAAATCGACCATGTACACACGAACATACAACTCTATAATAAACTTCTTTTTTTACTATTTTTTTAATGTTTGTTTTTAAACTAATATTTTATATTGTAAAAACTTTTTTATATTAAAGATAAAAAAATATAGATTTTATTATTAAAGTACCTTGAATAGATAAAAAAAATTGGTACATAAAATTTTTGTAAAATTACTGTAATAATAATATTTTGATAAATTTTTTCTTCTATGACTAAAATAATATACAATTTTGTGTGCAGGTACACCGTAGTTTATTTCTTGTTATTATATGTTATTTATTATTTTAATGTTCTTATGAAAGAAAATAGTTCTTTAAAGGGGTAGTCAACGATGGCTTTTTTGATAGTTATCATAACCATTAAATCTCCCGAAAACGCGATCTCAAAATTTTAATTATTGGCGCGCTGAAAACAAAAGGCGTTACAGCGACCCCGAACCTACAGTCCCGAGAAGCTAAGAAGGCTTCAAAGTCATATCAAAATCCAACAATAGATTATTTATACAATACAAACTAGTATGCAATTTTGGGCGATTGTTCAAAAAGTCGACCTATCGCTTTTAGAATCTTAGAATCTCGTGACTTTACGTCACAACTAAAACTTGCTCTCACGCTAGCTTGGCGCAAGCGGGAGGTACTCTTATTTTTGCGCTGGATATTTAACGTAATATTTACGTATATCAAATATGATTTTATAACTACAGATATAAATAAATAAATAATAAATAAATAATCGTCTTTATTCAATAAAATGCATAGAAATGTATATTTTAATTCAATATACTGTGTATATATATATATATATATATATATATATATATATATATATATGTGTGTATATGTGTATATATATATATATATATATATATATATATATATATATATATATATATATATATATATATATATATATATATATATATATATATATATATATATATATATATCGTAGTTTCTCTCATTCAAGTAAGATAAAAATGTACTCACCAACATTAACGACCAATTCAATTTCAAGTCACTTCAATGTATCTAAAAAATAAAATTTAAAATCAATTAAAAAAAACTTTACTTAAAGCCATAGACTACATAAAACAAAACAAAAATGATTAGACACAAAATGGGACTTTTAAAGCTGATGACAATTTTTACCAGAATATAAAAGTGACCCCACCATAAGAAAGCATGAAAATATTTTAAATTATGCTATTTGCGTAAATATTCCTGTTTCTAACGTAAAAAATAAATGAATAAATAAAAAGCTGACAAATATTAGAATTAAAATGTTGTGCGGGTTGCATAAGTCATATTTTTCTGATCACTGCTACGGCGCTACAGTTAGGTTTCGAGACAAACTAAAGTTATTTATGTAAATCCCATCAAGTGCTTTGTGATATAAATACTTATGTTTTCTTTTGGTCTATTCCTTTAAATCACGATAAAAAAGGTAAATATATATTAATCTAGTTAAAATTGTTACAATATTACCTAAGAAAATACAACAATAATATTTTAGCCTTAATATAAATCTTTAAATAATTTGACTAATTTTATAATACAATTTAAATAATATATTAAATTATAAAATATCAATATAAAGTATATTATACCAGTATACCATTAAGTATGTATACTTAAAATAATAATAGTTAAAATATCATAATAATATAATAACAATGATAAACCTTATACTGTTAATTTTAATATCCCTTTAAAAACAAAACACTATATAATATTATTAATAAACATTATTATATGATGAAGTATTATATAAAATAATAATAATAATTATAATAATAGGAAATTGAGCTTTACTATATTTTATCATGGTATATAGTTTTGTATTTTATACATTTATGGATAAGGGTTTACATATGGGTTTTACTATCTCTCTCTCTCTCTCTCTCTCTCTCTCTCTCTCTCTCTCTCTCTCTCTCTCTCTCTCTCTCTCTCTCTCTCTCTCTCCCCCTCTCGCTCTCACTCTTATTATATATATATATATATATATATATATATATATTATAAGGGTTTTGTGCAAATATTGGAATCCTTTTGATGAAGGTATGGGTTTAAATGGAGTGTATGTATTGTGTTTTGTAGAAACTTTCATTGAGAGAGAGAGAGAGAGAGAGAGAGAGAGAGAGAGAGAGAGAGAGAGAGAGAGAGAGAGAGAGAATCACATATATAGCGGTTAACATCAAACAAAATGTACATCATATATAGTGTTGCTAAAACACATCATTAGGAATTTTTTTTTTTTTTTTTTGTTATCTATGCTATAGTAGACTTGTATTTGTGTGATAGGAAAATAGTGTAATTATGAAAGATTGCGATGATGTGTCATTGTAGTTTTTAATGAAGAAATATTTAGTTTGATATTGTAAATTTATAGACCCCTTACATATCCTTGCGCTTTGTCGCCATGTTTGTGGTGCGTAATGCATTGTCCAGCATAGGGGAAATATCATTTCTCTTAAATTTTTTTTTTAATAAAAAGAGTTTTTTTCAACTGAATGAATTTTTCTCATATTCTTCGAGCTTATTAGGATCTAGTAATAAAGTTTTGGTTGAGGTTTGAAGCTTCTTTTGCTATAAAAAAATTATTTTTATCCTATGCTAGCCTGACCAACAAAATGGAGGCTCTTAAATATGAGTGCAACCGGTCTATATAAGCTATAATGTTGTGGTCAATAGAATTACTTTTAAAACGACACCGTATCGTATCTGCTCGTAAATAGTTGAACGTAAGATGCCGAGATTGAAGAATGAATAATGTCATTAATTAAGAAGCTGCTGAATATTATTTGCCCTAATTCCATAGAGTGGTCGCATTCATATAAAATTCAACACCCAATGTGAGCTCTGATTAACATGGCCGATTCAAATGAAACATTTTGTCAGTTTACAAATACTAAGCAATATTTTTGGGAGCATTGATGCTGTTAACAGGTTGAATAAGGTTTACAAATATACGAGAAAAATAATACTAACATTTTTTTTTTTTAGTAATTTTTCAAAAAAAAAAATCGCCAAAAACTACCTTTGTCCTATACTGATCAATGGTATTCATTGCTCCAGTATGGCGTTGAAGCGCATTCAATATGACGTCATACGCATACTCCTTATATGACCAGAAAAAGTTGAACCAGCGTTGACTTTATAGAACTGTAGCTACTATAAATTAAAAGCGGAAATCACAAAACAACTTATTTAGTTTTTGTCTCGTAATTTTACTTCTTAATAGAAAACGATGTAAATTTGAAGAAAAAAAAAATCTGATCCAGCTTTGTGTTTATTTTTCCAGACGTTACAAATAAATTATTCTACGTTTTTAATGTAATTTTGTCACACCCCATTTTTCACGCTCTATTTCCATATGATAGAAATTAAAGTATTGTTAATTTATTTACAGATGAATGATTTTTATCGTCTTCCATATAACTTAAAATATAAAAATACCTGCAATGCTCAAAAATTAAAAAAAAAATTCAATCAATCAATAATAAGTAAAGAGTTGAGCTATTTCAGAATATGGAATAAAATATTGAATACGGTAATAAAAAGAATTTGTCAAGAAATTTTCACTAATTAATAATTAATTTGAATATTACACACAAAGTTATAAGGAGTACATATTAAAAAGTTATGATCATAATAATTTATAAAATATAGACAACTTAAAGGCGTAGAACATCTTGAACAAAAAACTTGTTGAATATCCTAACATACCTGAATATCAACGTTGATTTAGCCAGAGTCATTGATTTCTAATTTATTTTCCTTTCACAAAAAGCATTATGCAGACTATGACGTCATAGTTCGCTTGTTTTTCCACGCACGTGGATCACCAAGCTGTGATGTCATATTCCGCATACGTCTTTTGTGAATGGAAAATAAATTAGAAATAAATGACTCCAGCCAAATCAACGTTGATATTTAGGTATGTTAGGATATCAGACAACTTTTTCTCGTTCAAGATGTACTATGCCTTAACCAATTACTATGTATCTTTTATATAAAATTACGACGTTAAATTCTTGAAACATATGATAGAGAAAATTATTTTAGTAATAATAATGTTGATTTTCCATTAGACAAAGCAAATGATTTTGAATATACACACATAGGTGGGCGAGCAAGATATTTTCATTACAATGAGCATGTTCTCTCTCTCTCTCTCTCTCTCTCTCTCTCTCTCTCTCTCTCTCTCTCTCTCTCTCTCTCTCTCTCTCTCTCTCTCTCTCTCTCTCTCTCTCTCTCTCTATTTCTCTCATGTCAAACCTTTGAAGTCAACTTTAGAGGGAAAATGTCAAGCTTAAGACACATACCACATATTTTACAATTTAATTTATACAAATAATGTTATAACATAATAATATTAACATTACATCTTCAAATTAAACTATGAAAGACAGCCTACACAGCAATATAGTTTTATTTATAAAATACACGTAGTCTAAGTAAATGTGATCATAATATCAATGTTATATCAATGTTATTCAAAAACATTAATTATCAATAATTCAATATCAATAGGGTGGTTTCATACATGTTAAAGTCGACGTCATAAGTGAGTACTAAATAACATTGGCCGGTATAGGAAAATGGCACATTTTGCCAGTTTAAAAATACGTCGCGATTTTTTTGAGAGCATTGATGCTGTTAACAGGTTGAATTAGTACCTCAAGTATGCAAGAAAAATAATAATAACAAAAAAATAGCTATATAATTTCCAGAGAAAATAGCCAAAAACTACCTTTGCCCTATACTGAGCAATGTTAATCATTGCTCAAGATGAGCATCGAAAAGCAGTCAGAATGACGTCATGCGCACACACCCTATATCAATAGAAAACAAAAATTCCTACTTTTATGTATGAAATAAAAATTGATATTATTCTCTACTTGTAAAACGTATAAATAAGTTATAAAAATGTTAAAATTGGAGAAGAATAGACAAGCATTACTAATGCTTGTTACCTATGGTGAGGTATCACCAATCAGATGACCGCTGGGGACCCTTAAAGGAATAGACCAGAAGAATAAATAAGCATTAATATCACAAAACACTTGATGGGACTTACATAAATAACTTTAGTTTGTCTCAAAACCCAAACTGTAGCTCCGTAGCAGTGATCAGGAAATTTCAATTTATGCAACTTGCACAACATTTTTTTACTAATTTTTTGCATGTTTCTGACGTCATAAACATGAATAGTCACGCAAATTGCATACTTTAAAGTATTTTTACGCTATCTCGTAGGGCTACATTAACATTCTGGTAAAAATTGTCATCAGTTTTGAAGATCCCATTTCGTGCTGGAGCTCATGTTGTATTATGATGCTCTACGACTTCAATAAAAATAATTAACGGCTTTAATAGATGAAATGAGGCTACAAACCTCTCAATTTAACCCAACTGTTTCACAGTACAGTCAGGCACAATTTTTAAGTTAAATAACAATAAGTTCATAATGTTAGAATAATTTATACAGTATTTTTAATTTAAAGAAATGCATATTGATAATTTTTAATTTTCATAATAAATAGTTTAATGCTACAAATTTACAGAAATATTTTTATAAGTGTTATAACAAGGCTTTAATTGAGAATATATATACATGAGATTTATTTTGGTAATAATTTTATGCACCTTGTTATAAGTTATAACTATTTTTATATGACCCTTAATATTCTATAACCTTGAGCAATGCGGGAGCATTCCTTACGTGATCCTTGAGAATATTGCTGCATTTAAAATTAGTGCATTTATTTACACTTTTAAATTTTTTTTTTATTTTTTTTTTATTTTTTTTTGTAACTGAACCTCATGCAGCTTTATTTTGATTTTAATAATTTTCACCCCCTATATCTGAAATTCATGATTTTATAATTGTTTTATCATACGTTTACAATTATCATTGACTTTTAAATGACATCAAAAAATTAGAGGATTAACTAATAAATTTTAAAGTAACAATTCTTTTAATTACTGTCACTAATTAATGAAGCACCAGTGTAAAGTTACTCACTTGTAATTAAAACAACGCACTAAAACGACAACATAACAAAACAGCAAACGTGTTAAACCATATTTAACTCCAAATGTTGATATTTGTATTTTCAATATAATTTTATTTTAAAATTTCCGCAATGTTAACTCAAATGAGACAATTAATGAAAAACTAGATTGATTGTTGTAAAGTGACTGATGATTTTGTAACAATTAATGTACGCATGATTGTGATAATGAATTTTAACATTTAAATACAGCGCATGTATTTATTATAAGAATTATATTTCAAATTTAGCGCGAATTTTTAAATAGTAAAATATATAGTGCAATTGTGAGTATTTATTTATTTATTGTTGTCATACAAAAACAGGCTTGCGCTCAATACATTGGTGGTACACTCACAGTCAGTACTAAGTAATAATAGTCTATAACATAAAATTTTAAGAGCAAAAATACAATTAAGTTATTTAATATTATAAAGGTCAATGCTATACACATTATTTCATTTTAACCTATCTTATATAGATTTTTTAATGATTTAATAGAATCATGAAAGATATCAATGTTTAAGCTATTTATAATACCAACCCTAGTTCACCGTAAGAGAGAGAGAGAGAGAGAGAGAGAGAGAGAGAGAGAGAGAGAGAATCATCTCAAAATGTCAACCTCGTACGGTTTAAATTTTTACACTGCTCCCAAAATTACAATTTTTACTTAGATTGAAAATATTTGAGTTGAGAAAGTCTGTATGAGGATGGGGTGATGAAAAACTTGTTTTTTTCTTTCTTTTTGAGTGGATCCGTTACCTAAGGGTAGGATTTTCAGCATCTATGCCAAAACAAGCTCAATTTTATTTGGTAAATTACAAAATCAATTAAATAAACAATTTTTAATCAGATTTCAAAACAAAGAAAACGTAAAGAAAAAAAAAAAAAAAAAGAAGAAGTTTTGATTCTAAAACCATTAATTCAATGATTTCAATTACTTAAAAAACTGTTTAAAGTATAGTTATTTATTAAAGCAATTATATGCGGAAAAATGTGATGAAAGCAACGGTATATTCATAACTACTTAATTAATTATTATTGCATAATAATTATATTGCACAGATAAACAAACCACTGTCTAAACCAGATGAGAGGTTATTTCAACTGAATCCTTTTTCATTTCTCGTATTCTAATCAAGTTGTAAGAATAAAATTTAAAACGTATAACTTCAATATTACATTGATTTACTTTAAAATATTAGTGTTTATTTGGGGAAAATTGTCCGACAAACAGGGGTGCATCTCTGATCTTATTTTGGCGACGATGTATATTATACAGCATGATTATAATTATTTATGGAATTTCAAAATAGCAACATTTGACATAAATTAACCATACACGGAAAAAAAATACTTAAGGCAGGTATTTAAAATCCTGTAAATGCAATAGGTAGACATATAACCTAGAACACAGGTATTATCATACTTTAATAATACCTAATGCAGGTGCACTGTGCAACAATAAAGGTGTGACTCACTTAGATTAAGTGGTATTGTAGTTTATATAACTACCTGTTCCAAATTCAAGTGTACCTATTGCAAAATAAAGAATTCATATACCTGCAATAGGTACTAATTTTTTTCCGTGTAATACTTGTACTTGTTTCTCCGTGTATACGTAACTGTAATAAAATACATTAAATTATATTTATAAATTATTTCTAAACATTAAAATTTAAAAATTAATGTTAAGATAGTTTTCGGGTTCTATTTCATCAAAAACTTATTCACTAATTGATGTTTACTTTAATTATAGAGTGTAAATAATTTTACATTTATGAAATACAAATCCTTCACTATGTTTTCTGGATTACTTGGAGAAAACCTATGAGGGTTTTAGTCTTGCTGCTTCGTGATTTATTTGCCGTATGAAGTTTCTAATGAAGGCAATTTACGCTTCGTGAATTCTCATGTTTACAGTGTTCTCATCTCTCTCTCTCTCTCTCTCTCTCTCTCTCTCTCTCTCTCTCTCTCTCTCTCTCTCTCTCTCTCTCTCTCTCTCTCTCTCTCTCTCTCTCTCTCTCTCTCTCTCTCTCTCTCTCCTTCTCTCTCGCTACGTTTCTAAAACTAAAAATCTAATAGATTTAACTTTGGAAAATTTTACACTTAATCTTAGTAAAGAAGAAGTGGTAGGATTAGTTTGTGCGCTCTCTCTCTCTCTCTCTCTCTCTCTCTCTCTCTCTCTCTCTCTCTCTCTCTCTCTCTCTCTCTCTCTCTCTCTCTCTCTCTCTCTTACGCCTTCTCATCAATACTTTCTTCGCTTTCAAACTTTCTCCCTCACGCCATTTTCGTTACACGCTATCAATTCTCATTACTTATTTCTTGTTAACTTTTTTTTTTTACAAATAAGCTATTTTTAAATAAGTATGAATAAAAGAACTAATTGAACGAATTTTAATTAAAATTTAATCAATATAAAACAGTTAACATGCGTGAATATTGTGATTCAATTGTAGATAATTAATTGCTATTGCTTTCAATTTAATCATTTATGGTATATTGACATAAATGCAGCATAAATTACGTAATTTATTCTTTCTGTATGACTTTGAAGAGTAGAATACGTCACAAAACGCAAATTAACAGAGTAACGAATCATATTTGCTTGCACTGTAAAGTTTTACAGCTGCATTATTTAACATGGAAATAGTAAATTACGTAATTTATGCTGCGTTTATGTCGTTACAGCATAAATGATGCTAAATTAGAACATTTCAAATAATTATGATGCACAGCATAATATTCATACTGTGTAACATAATTATTATGCTGTATTGAACAAATTGTGCTGACATTTAGCCAGCATAATTAATAATTATTTATTTTTGTCCGTGCATATTGCTAAATAATCAGATGATTATACTATAGAACATATTTGCAAGATTGTGTTTTTCCTCAGACTTGGCAGTAACGTTATTACAAGTACCGACGTTACGTAATTTCCCTACTTTTTCTTAAAAAAATAACAAAACGTCATTAATTTTTAGTAGCAGTAACGAGTAACGGTAACGCGATTTCTTTTGCAAGTAATTTAAAAAACAAAGAAATAAGCTTCTAAATTTATAAGTACATAAATATGCTTTGGTCATTATCAAAATTACTGTTATGATATTGATTTAAATGTCTCTACAGTATTCATAATTTATCGAAAAATCAACAATAATTTTAACGTGTTTTTAAAAATATGTTTACTTATAAAAGAAAATATTTGAAGTAAATAAAGTAAAGATACGCTAAAAGTAACTTCAAATTAGTGAGTAACATAAGCTTGTTCTGTAAAGTAAAGTGAATATCATTTACAGTGATTGGCTGACCAACAAAATAAGACACGTTCATTGCTTGATCTTGTTTTTTGAGCCGATAAAAGTGAGTTGCATGTTTTGTATGGAACTTTTTTTTTTGGTGAGTTTCTTTTATTTTTATCAAGTTCAAAGTTCTAAAAGAAGAAATAACAATGATCGACTATAGCTCGTTCTGCAAAGTCAGACTTCCGGCGCAACTTTTGTGTCGATATGTTCCTTATATTTGTTATAACAGCTGATTATGACTTCGTTACCTGTTTACTACGTTTATACATATGGTCGATCATTGTTATTTCTTCGTTTAGAACTTTGAACTTGATAAGAATAAAAGAAACTCCACACAAAAAAGTTCCATGCTCTTCATGTGACTCAATTTTTGTCAATTTTGTTAGCTCAAAAAACAAGATCAACCAATGAATGTGTCGTATTTTGTTGGTCAGCCAATCACTGTTGTTGAGATTCACTTTACTTTACAGAACAAGCTCATATGTATAAACGTAGTAAACAGGTAACGACGTCATAAACATTTCTTTTGACAAAGAAACATTTTCGAAGCTGGCTCAATATTTGTGTGTAGTTTATAGAACGAGCTACAGTGTCATTAATTTTCAAAAAAAAACTGTAACGAGTAACGTAGTGACATTACTTTTTCGTGAAATAGTGAGTAACGTAACGAAGTAATATAAAAAATCTGGTCTGGTATTTCTCTACTGCTTCGATACAACAAATTTTGTTGTATCGTTTGTATCGTTGTATGTTGTATCGTTGTATCGTTGTATCGTTGTATTTTGTATCGTTTGTATCGTTTGTATCGTTGTATTTTGTATCGCTGTATCGTTGTATGTTGTATCGTTGTATTTTGTATCGTTGTATCGTTGTATTTTGTATCGTTGTATGTTGTATCGTTGTATTTTGTTTACTTCATGTTAATTTCATATTTTGTAACCGTGAGATATTACTACTATACTGTTATATAACCTCTTAAATATTTAGCTTGTATTTATATAAGAGCTCTAATAAGAAAATAAAATTCTTAATACGTATGTGTATAAAGTACAAATAATTGTGGTTTTAATAAACTACGCAAGAAAATCTTGTATAAAAGTTAAATATTTAATATCAAGTTTGTGTATTAGGTTCATATTTACATATTAAATACTTTGATATTAAACCACATTGACCACACAGATGAAATATACACATTTATTTGTTATAGTTACCATCATACATATAATATTACAAAATCAATGTTATATAACGTATCTTATTTTGTCTTTGATATTATTTGTTAATGACAAATACTATATTATAGTATATATCATGCATAGGATTAAAATTGTGGTTAAAACTATATTGTATAGTTGTATTTAGTTATTATTTCAATATGTATTTTATGTGTATTTGTATTGTTTATGTACATAATATATGGCATGTAACAACCACAAAAAGGTATTCTCTCTCTCTCTCTCTCTCTCTATATATATATATATATATATATATATATATATATATATATATATATATATATATATATATATACATGTATACACACACATTCAATTTTAAATATTTATCTGTCAGTATTGTTTTGATAGGTTTTTTCGACATAAATTTTTAATTGAAAAGTATTGTGGTTGCGTAAAAAAGGTCATCTGTTAGTGACATTGTAAATCATTATTTGAAAATGTCCCAGTTATGATCTGAAATGATCGTAGTGTTAGGGCCTCGTGACTCGTGCTTGCACTGACCTTACGTTTCCATGGTTTCTCTACGCTGTCAAGGTGAATACAGGGTTATGTATTGAAGCCGCATTATGCAGCCTACAATACTAATTGGATACTATTTGGCAAAACAATGGGTATTAATGGTTCTTACTGTTCAAATTTTATTTCAAAGTTTTTATTGGCTTAAAATACGTAAAATTCCATCTATTATCCCGATTTTAAAATTTTCTAAATTAAAAACTGAAGTTTTCTTTTTCTTAAAATAATAATAGTAAATAAATAAAAATCAGTCAGTAAATTAATACGAGCGAGTTTTTTTATATTCATATTTTTTTATTAGAATATATTTTGGAATTTGCTAGCTTTTTTTTTTTAAATAAAAGTACTTGTACTTGTAAATAAAACTCCTTCGTACTTCCCGTATTCCCATTGCATTACCGCACAATAAAACTTAAATTCAACAATATCATATTATTCAGTTGCGCAAAATATAATAAAACTCTTAATTTTCTCGCAACGAGATGAAAGTCAAATACTGAAAGAAAATATCAGCAGTAATATTAAGTGAGTATAGGGTACGAACTTTATATCTCAAAAAATAGAAGTGTTTTGGGTCTTAATTTGATGTCATTGTGTAGCTAAGGGTCACACCTAGCCGTGATAAAAATTTTAAGATGTTTGACCTTCTTGAAAAAAAAGAAAAAAATATTGAAATTAACATTGGGCCTTATGGGCATAAAATTTCAAAAAATCATATAAAATTAGTTTTCACGATGACCCCCCAAAATTTTTATATATTTGAAATTGTCACAAGTATCATTGTGCAAAATTTCAGATTTTTGTGACGAGAAAAGTTTGAGTCCAATGGCCGACGTCGGTACCCTACTCCCTTAACGCTTTGTATTTAGAACTGTATGTAAATTACAAAGAAAAGCTCTTGAACCAATTTGGAGTAAGGTTTACTATAGTTTAAAATATATATTGTTTAGGAAAAGTACCAAAAAGGCCATTAGTTTGTTTATAGATGAAGTGTAAATTTTGACAAAACTAATGCATGAAATTTGTTGCAATTTTCATTAAAATCTCTTGAGCTGGTCTATAGATTAAGATTTACTCTTACGGAACTATAAGAACCAAAAACAAATATTTATTTCCAAAAGAAAAAAAATTAGAGAGAACGAAAAAATTTTCACTATAAAAGGTGTTACAAATATACGCAATCAAAATAAAAAGTTAAAAAGAAAAATCCTTTCAAATAATTTTTTTCCTATCGAGAAAAATCAAAGTAAAGAAAAAATATATATATATGAGAACTCTTTTCAATCATTCTTTCCTATTCTTCTATATTTTTTTATCAAGAAAAAAATCATGTACGCAATGAGAAAGTAAAAAAAAAAGAGATTTTTTCTTGTGAACTCATGTAGCTTGTATGTAAGTTTTCTTGTGATAAAAAATATGAGGGTTCACTTTCCTGAAGTTCAATGTTACAACCAAAGTCGCTTTTCCTGCTTGTTCTCTCTCTCTCTCTCTCTCTCTCTCTCTCTCTCTCTCTCTCTCTCTCTCTCTCTCTCAAAACTTTAGCTATAGAAATATGACTTTTATCATACCCACAGACTCTAGAAGCTACAACCCATTTTATTTTCAGATTAATATACTAAGGAATGAATCTTGAAAAGAAAAAAATTAGCTTCTTTTATTTTTTAACGTTGTTATCTAAAATAAAGCTTGGATATTTTTTATTATATTTGTATATATGACAATATAATTTTTTCCCTTTTTGCTTTTAAAAAACTTTAAAAAATAAATGATCGACGGAAAATTTATGTCCAAATTTGAATTTAAAAACCGTAGAAGTGTTTTAATGATCCCCATTTAAAATTTCTAGCAATATAAATATTAACAAATGTTAAAAAAAAATAAAAAAAAAAAAAAAAGCAAGAACTCCCTATTTCAATTCTCAGTTGCTCACAATTATTGTCAGGAATAAGTACAAAATTTAGAGTAATGTAATAAATCAATCCAAAGCAGTGTGTCATCGTACAGTATACGTAGAGTACATTTTAAATTTTCAGTACGTGGCAATGACTTTATATTTTAACACTATAATTTTTTTTTTAGCAAGCCAAGGTATAACCTTAATATCTTACTTCTGATTTCACTACAACTTATAATATTATTTTAAAGGGGAAAAAATAAATTAGCAACAAATTTATATTCTGAAACTTTTTTTTTTTTTTTTTTTTTAGTGGAGCCTCTAGAAGTAACAGCACTACAAACTTGTCATACACACAGACAAACAGAGAGACACGCTTTACCGATGCTGTGGTATACTTTTTTCTATATTTCCTTATGACAAAGCAATGTAATCGTATAGATACTAAAAGCCATTGATCACATAAAACAACTTGTTCTTATTCAAAAAATTCAAAAATTATTTATTTATTCAGCAACAGAGCAAGTCCACAAGCACTGAATACAATAAAGGTCAGACGTCACAAACATAAAACTTACATACTTATACACATAAATAATAAATACTAAAAAAATAAATATATGTACATAGAAATTTATCATGCATTGCTCGTTGCCCGTAACACTTCCCGCCCCCAAATCAGTCCTCGCCAACCTCCACACCAGCAATGTTGAAAGCAAAACCCCAATCTTCACCGTCATGGAGGCAGACGACAACTAGACAGGGACGGAAAAAATAACACGGCAACAATTAATGATTAAAGGAATAGACCAGAGAAAAACATAAGCATTTATATCACAAAACACTTGATGGGATTTACAGCTCTGGCCAAAAGTTCCCGAACGGGGCAGCGGCGGCCGCTGCGTTTTCTCATAAAGATAACATAGTGTGGTGGCGGGTTGCCTATACAAATCGTTCGGGAACTTTTGGCCAGAGCTGTACATAAATAACATTAGTTTGTCTCAAAACCCAACAGTAACCCCGTAGCAGTGTTCAGAAAATTCAATTTATGCAACCTGCACAACATTTTCATACTAACTTTTGCATGTTTCTGACGTCATAAACATGAATTATCATGCAAATTGCATACTTTACAGTTTTTTCACGCTCTCTCGTGGGGCTACATTAACATTCTGGTAAAATTTGTCATCAGTTTTGAAGATCCCATTTCATGTTCATTCATTAAAAAGCATGTGTTGTTTTATGTGGTCTATGGCTTTAAACACAAAAAGGAATCTCTCCTAAACCGATGACAATTTTTACCAGCATGTAAATGTGGTCTCGTGAAAACGTGAAAATACTGTAGAAGTATGCTATTTGCGTGATAAAAATTGGTATAAAAATGTTGTGCGGTTCGCTTAATTTGAAATATTCTGAATCACTGCTACAAGTTAGGTTTTGAGACAATCTAGTGTTATTCATATAAGTCCCTTCAAGCATTTTGTGATATAAATGCTTATGTTTTCTAATGTTCTATGCTTTTCCAATACGGTATATTGCTCCATATGCATGGCATATCTACGAGGCACAATAGTACAAATTACAGCACAGTGTCTGTACATTTCATGTTAGTAGAAAATGTTCACTTTTTTTCTTTAACTATAAGAAAAAAATTACACACAAGTTAAATTTTAGTCTAAAATAATGAAATAAAATGTTTCATTTGCATACATTTTCTTTTCAACTAAAAAATAAGTCACAAAAAAAAAAAAAAAAAAAAGTTGTAATGGAAGAGACATAAATATATAAAAATATTTACTTTTCAAAGAAATTTGTTAATTTTCTCTGCCACGCTGTAACTTAATTACAAAAAAAAACGACGAGAGACAAGAGACTATTTTAATTAAAGCACTCACTAAATTCCACCATGTGCAAATAATATACCCGCTGTCAAATACATAATGCTAAATTTAAATTACCTGTGTGTGTTTTTTCCGCTTTCTTTAGATAAAAAAAAAATAGTACAGTTATATCAAATAACATCATACAAAGATAAACTTACTCTATATTGTGTTTCTGGCATTTGATACTATATTTTTTAAATAAAATATTATCTATTAATTTATTTATACCAGACAACTCTTTCATTATAACAATATTTAATGAAATGTGAATTGTTATTTTTAATTACTTTTGTATCTCAAAATAATGAAACTGTTTATAACTTCTGTGAGTTAATTTTATAAATTGTAGACTTGCAAAAATAAGGTTTAGTGATAAAATAAACAAACTGACAGCTCATCAATACTAACAAAGTGCTAGCAGACGACTTTGTGTTCCTGTTTTGAATTAACATGCTTTCTTATGGTACAATGAAGCAGCTATAGCTCGATTTATAATTATTTGTCAGAGCTGAAATTTTTATTATAGCTTACTGAGCCTCAAAGCTTTTGTTTTCCTGAATTTGAAGTCAGTTGAGTGAAAAAAAATTGTAACCAAATCACTTGGGATTCAGGAAAACAAAAGCTTGGAGGCTCAGTAAGCTACAATAAAAATTTTAGATCCAAGAAAAATTTGAATTCAAGTTATAGCTGCTTCATTCCTCCATAAGAAAGCATGTTAAATGTAGACAGGAACACAAAGTCATCTGCTAGCACTTTGTTAGTATTGTTGGGCTGTCAGTTTGTTTATTTTCTCACTAAACCTACTTTTGCAACGTCTTCTATTTACTTTTGTAAGTGCATTCATACGATTCATATCATCTGTATTTACTTTTAAAATTATAATGTAAGGGATAATTAAAAACTTTATCTGTGTTTAGCAACAATGCAAGTCAGTTTTTAATTGACAATAAATGAATAAATTAATTAATTAATCCTGTTAAAAAGGTAAAAAAGCGTTTAAATAATACAAAAATTATAGTAAGTTGTAAAAGAAGGATTTTAATTGAAAAAAAAATTATATAAATTATTGTATCCTCATGTCAGCACCCTTAAATGCCTTACAATTTAATTTAAACATCAGTTTATATGCTTCTCACAATCTGTAAATTTGTGGGATAATTATAATGTGCAATTCCAAAATAGCAGCATTTATGCTATATAATATATCTTACTATACTTATATAATTAAATATATCTATTTTATATAATTGAATTATAAAACTGAATTTGTTATCGGCTACAGGCTATTTAAAATTTTATATCGCCAAATTTTTAGATAAAATTTTCATTATATGACATTAATATCATAAAATATTCTAATTAAATTTGTTTACTAGAAAATCACTTTTTTTTTTCGTCCGTCCGTCCGTCCGTTCATTCATTTGATAAAATATAGTAGAACGTCTTTGTGGTGAACAAAAAGTAAAATGACAACAGTCACAAATATTCGTGTGTAAAACGTTGCAAGCAAGCAATTTTTATTCCTTTATGTGGTTAAATCAAATATACAATATTAACTTAATTTGACTGTATAATTTAATATTTATTTGAGTGCATAACCCTAAAACATGGAAACAAAGTTTAATAGTTTTCGTCTATCATCCTCCCTTTCTTCCTCTATTTTCTTAATGTATTAAGTTTATATATAATTATCAAAATAAATGACGCAATTTACGTTGAGTACAAAATATACACATAAGATCAAACACACAAATTCTCTGAGGAATGAGAAGTAATACGAAATACATGTACATAGATTTGTTGTGTATAATCATATTAAATTATAATTCGTTCTGTTTCCTCTATGATCTATGGTTTTATTAAATATGAGGAGGTGAGGGTAAGTTTGAGATATGTGGGTTAGCATAATGAAATTTCTATCTTCCTTCTGTCAGAGAGAGAGAGAGAGAACTAAAGTCATCTCACTTGCAACAATTCTAATAATAAGTAACCACTACGTATTTCTCTGTGTATGTATATTCTACAGACTTATATTATATACTTAATATGTACTATGTAAATTACTATGGTATGTATATGTATCAGCATGACTCCAAATTTCATTTTCTTGCAATGTTATTTGTGTTATATCTTTCTCTTCCTCTCTCTCTCTCTCTCTCTCTCTCTCTCTCTCTCTCTCTCTCTCTCTCTCTCTCTCTCTCTCTTGTTTGTCTCTTACTTTCTCTCTCTCATTTCTCTCCATCTCTCTCTTTTTTCTCTGTCTCTGTCTCTGTCTCTGTCTCTTTCTCATCCTCTCTCCCTCATTCTGTCTCTAACTTTTTCTCATTTCTTGTGTCTCGTTCTTTCTTGCTTGTCTCTCATTTTAGTCTCGCTCTTACTCATATCTGATCTCTTTCTCACTCTGCAGTTACATTTCTCATCTCTCTCTCTCTCTCTCTCTCTCTCTCTCTCTCTCTCTCTCTCTCTCTCTCTCTCTCTCTCTCTCTCTCTCTCTCTCCCCTGTCTCGCATTTCTCACCACCACTCTCTGTCTGTATTTTTTGTCCATATATAATTTTAGTCTCCCTCTCTCTCTCTCTCTCTCTCTCTCTCTCTCTCTCTCTCTCTCTCTCTCTCTCTCTCTCTCTCTCTCTCTCTCTCTCTCTCTCTCTCTCTCTCTCTCTCTCTCTCTCTCTCTCTCTCTCTCTCTCTTTCTCTCCCACTAACTGCTAAGGTTCTTAAAGTTGCAGAGAAAACCACATAAACCAACTAACCAAGATAATGATAAATTTAATCCCTTAATTTTATCTTAAGATTTATTTTACGCTATGTTAAATTTTAATTCACACATTGTATATTATACATATTTTATTATTAAATTATAAGTCTGGATTAAAGTTCAACACACACACACACACTTATATAATATAGAATTAAATTTTAATCTTGTTTAAATCATTTTGTCATTTAACCTTTTTCATTGTTATTATTTACAGTATTTTTGTATTATAATAAAATTTTAATGATATTTATAAACGTAGTTCTTACTATTTAAATTATTTGGAATGTAAAAATAAATGAAAGAAAATACACAAAGTGGAGCGGGTTAAAAAAAGTTGAATATAATACCAAGGTTATTTTAAATCCATATTATCACTGATGCATATTATACGTACACGGATAAAAGTAAATGCGACCTAATTATTATGCGATGCCACAGTTTCAATACCATTTATTCATTAACAACCAAAACTTTTTCTTGTATAGCAATGATATTGAAGTGCGTAAATATTTATGCAAATTTAAAAATAATAAGATTATTCAGTACAGCATAATTTTCCCACGAATAAAGGTGGAAATGGAAAAATATTTTAAATATATTAAAAAAAAAAAAAAAAAATTAAAAAATTTAAAACTATAGCATTTTTGTGGTGAAGGCAGCTGACTCGTAACTCTGTATTCCTCACCGAGTATAGGTTCGAGCCACTGCTAGGTGCGTACGTGAAGTGTGAGAGCACAACACGTTGCACGATGCATGTTTACATACATTCCATGACGATGCACAGTATTCGGGAGGTGCATAATCGATGTGATTGCACCAATTAGCCTGGCTAGACGTTTCCACGGTTTCTCTAGGCTGTCATGGTGTATGCCAGGCTGTGTACTTAGGTCGTGGCCGGCCCATGTGTGCTTTTCCATTAATTGGAAAGTTCTTACCTGTCGATAAGAATATGTCTTGACTGGGATTGAGGTTGGTGTAGCACAATAACACAATATGGCAAGCAATAAAAAAAAAAAAAAAAAAAAAAAACTTTTTTATTATTTTATTTCCAGTTTGGCCATTATTTTATTAACACATTCCATGGCAATACATTTTTTTTAACAAAAATCATATTTCAAGATTAATTTCTATTTGATAAAGCGTCCTTATTTCAAATTTATTTAATTTTTTTATTATTATTGTTATTTTTTAAAGCTATGAACCAATAATAAACAAGAGTTTTAAATATTCCCAAATGATAAATATTACTAAAAGTTTTGTTAATAAAAAAAAAAAAACAGTTTGTCATTTCTACCAATGATGACGATTTATTGAATATTTTTTTCAATATCATATTTTATTTTTTTAAAAATGTAACACGCAATTGAATTGAAACAAATGATGTATTATTATCACAATAGTTTTTTATCTCTAGAGGATTTTTTATGGTTTACATTATTTTTTTTTTACCCGGTTATTTAAATTTTTTATGAGCGAATCAAATGTCATTTTGATCGATGGTTTAAATATTTAGAATTTATCAACTGAAAAATTTTCAGTGCAACCTTCATAAAACTTTTATATATATATATATATATATATATATATATATATATATATATATATATATATATATATATATATATATATATTATATATATATACATGACTTGCAATTTTTCATGTCCTAATTTTGTTTTAAATTGTGATTCCAACTTTACTTTAGTATGTAATTTAGCGTGTTTTAGAGCAATTGGAGTGAGCGTTTAAATTTGTCAAACCATGTAAATTAGGTTCTTATGTATCACATTATTAAACTTATAAGACAGGTTTTTTTATTGTATTGTATTGTAAAAAGTTGTGAAGTATAAATAATAAATAGAAATATTTGGCTATATAGCAATTCACAAGCTGTGCAGGACAAAAAATTAAAGGGATTTCTAGCTGAGGAAAGTAAAAAAAAAATAAATAAAAGGTTATTTTATTTCTCATTATAAAAGAGGACATCGTCTTGAATCAATAAATTTATTTTTTATTTTTTATTTTTTTTAGTTTTTAGTTTGTAAAATATTTTAATTATTTTTTTTTTAATTGAAAAAAGACGTCACAATCTGAAACTTATGCATATGGGCATAGGAAAAAGTTACCGACCATGACGTCATTTCATGACTTATTAAAACTTATTAAAAATACTTAATGAACTCAAAAATTAAAAATTCACATAATATGGATTCAAGACAATTGTCCTATTTTAAAATACCAAATAAAATTATCCCCTAATTTTATTAAGTCTTCCTTATTCTTATTCTTTAGAATTTTTAGTTTGGACTGATAACAGAACAACTGTTTTGAGTTGAGGCAGACTTTAAGAGATTTCGGTCACATCCGCTTCCGTTTCTGTTTCCTACGTCAAAATGGAAGCGGACGTCATAGCTCGCCTGTTTCCGCGAGCTAGTGAGCTGTGACGTCACAAACCCGCAGCTGTGATTTTGTAAATGGAAAATAAATTAGAAATCAATGACTCCGGCCAAATCAACATTGATATTTAGGTATGTTAGGATATTAGACATGTTTTTTGTTCAAGGTGTTCTATGCCTTTAATTAGTCAATTGTATAGGAAATTTTTGTAAGAAAATTATAGCGTTGATATCCGAAAATTTTAAAGAAGCGATGTTATAATCCCACTTTCACATAGCAAGTGTTAAAAGCTAATAATAATAATTAATAATGTTCCACATCTTACCACCAGAAATGCCCATAATTATAAAACATAAAATTCAGTGAAATTCTTAACTTAATTTTAGTAACTTTTAAAAGTCGGATCAAAATCATGAAATAAAATATTTTTACGATGACTATAAAATATAATAATAAAACATTTATAAATATAAAATTATTATTATATATAAGCAACATAAAATATATTATTTCATAATTATTCTCATTAATAAATAAGGGATTTTATAAAGTATTAAGTTACTTCATTAATATTATTTTGCAAACATATGTTGCAAAACTTAAATGCTTACCAAAACAAAAAATATTTTTTAATTAACAAAAATAAATTTTAATTAATATTATGAAATAAACCTATATATATATATATATATATATATATATATATATATATATATATATATATATATATATATATATATATATATATATATAATATTATCTTATCTCTTATATGGTGTATGCATTCATGTTAAAGTCGACGCCATGTTGGATAACTGAATAACATGGGTTGCATAGGACAAAAAAAATCATTTTGCCAGTTTAAAACACTATGCAATATTTTTAAGAGCATTGATACTGTAAATATGTTGAATTAGTATCTCAATTATGTGAGAAAAATAACAATAACAAAAAATTAACAAATTTCCCAAACAAAACTGGCTTAAACCAAGTTTGCCCTATGCTGTGCAATGTCATACACTACTCCAGTATGGCCTCCAAGCGCAATAAATATGACGTCATCTGCATACACCCTCGTTCAGAAACTTTTATCCAGGGGTGTACTTGGGCGAGATCTTATTTCCGTTAGTATAATATATGTACTGTTCTTAGATATATCAGCTCATTATTTTCCGTGTAATTAATTTTTATTTCTCACATCTCATTGCTTATTCATATGAAGTAATATCTCGATGAAGGTGATTGTATGACAATTCAATGGTTTCATAAGGGTAGCTCATATACGATCATATTCATTTCACATTGAAAACAAAATTGCATATCATGTTAGCAAGAGTTTATAATAAATAGGGCACACTTTATTAGCACAAAATTAAATTATGTTGAGAAATTTATTGAAATACGTGTTTGTTTCTTCCGAAATAAAGTATTCTTTTCACTATAATATATATATATATACAGACTTTTTATTAAATCTCTCCTGATTTACGTAAATGTTAGTTATTTAGGTGAAATGTTTGATATTTAACTCACGCTACCGTCTTTCTTGATATCTGGCAATTAATTCTGACATGAAAACCCACTCTCTCCACAACTTATTTGTTCTTTTTTTCATCTCTCTCTCTCTCTGTCTCTCTGTCTCTCTCTGTCTCTCTCTCTCTCTCTCTCTCTCTCTCTCTCTCTCTCTCTCTCTCTTTATCACGTACGAGCTGCCACTGTATTAAATAAGAAAACCTTTGTGTGGATTAGAACTGAGAGAGAAAGAGAGAGAGAGAGAGAGAGAGAGAGAGAGAGAGAGAGAGAGAGAGAGAGAGAGAGAGAGAGAGATGCAACAATAAAGCTCTTTCTTTGATACATGTGCAAATAACCGTTTATTCGGCACGTACGATTCCAAGATGCAATAAAAGTCACAAGGTAGAAGAGATGAAAAAGATTGACATTATTATATTAAAAGTGTGTATTTAATTCAATTTTGTGTTATCAAAGTAGTAGAGAAGGAAATACTTTATACCATAATTTCCAATTATTTGTAATGAAGTTTTTTATTATTATTTATTACTGGATGGTGATAGTTTTTTTTATATATTTTTAATTATTTATTTATTTATGTATTTATTAGAATTTCAAAACATGTAAAAGTGTGGCAACTTTTGTATTTTTCGGCTCTATCCTGCAATAGTTTTCTTAAAAATTGCTTCAAGAACTGTTCTGCAATGTTAAAGGATGTAAAACTAAGAACTTTTCACCCCATTTTTCCACGTTCTTCTAATTGGTTACATTTCATCACCGCACGTATACAGTATATATATATATATATATATATATATATATATATATATATATATATATATATATATATATACATACATATTTCGAATGTTGAATTTCGAGCGAGGTTGCATGATGATAAGAAATTTTATATATATATATATACACACACACTGGCCAAATCAAGGTCGTTCTCTCCAAAAGCTGTATCCGCGGTGCTAAACCAATCAGAGAGCGTGTTATAAACCTACTAGCCAATCACAGTTGACTTTACATTTTTTATTACACTGTATCCGCTCGAATTAGAATTGGGAGAAGTGTATATAATATTATTATTATTTTTATATTAAATGATGCATAGAAAAAGTGCTATATTGTAGGACAAATGTTATTATTTTGTAATAACATAAGTAATTATATGGCGAACATCTTTTTAATTATGCTATGTTGTATAATCACTGTACAATATAGCATAAATTATGATAATATGCATAAATGTTGCTGCATTAAGCTATCATAATTATTACGTTTATTTTTGTACTTGCAGTAACAAGCATTTCAATTAAGGGATTTTATTATTATTATAGCTCTAAAAGAAGAACAATGTAAAATATTCCATTGTTTTCTATTCAATTTTTTAAACAGACTTAACAACTTTTATAAATAAATCGTTTTTTGCCTCATTTCAAACAGAAAACTCATCAAATCCTATAAAATCAATGACGTTCAGTTTCCACGTAATTAAGCTTTGAGAAACATGCTTGACAAGTATTTTCTTAATAAGGTTTCTAATTACAAATGAGGACAATTTAACGTAAGTAGGATTGTCGCCTCTAGCTATATGTGTTTTCAAGTTATATAACATTCATATTTCATTTAATTAAATTTCAAATACTTATTGAGCTATAAACTATCGCGTATTAAAGGTGTAGAACACCTTGAACAAAAAAGTTGCGTAATATCCCAACAAACCTGAAAATCAACGTTGATTTGGCCGGAGTCATTGATTTCTAATTTATTTTCCATGCATAAAATGCCACTGCCGGTCACTGACGTCACAGCTCGTCCGGTTTACTTGCGTATTGAATGTTACATTGTTGAAAATACATATCAAACCAAGCTCGCATATTTATTTATTATAAACAATATAAGTTTATTTATTTATTTATTTTTTGATTGTTGAAACTAAACGAAACCTCCTTCCCGTGCACAAGAAATATTCATAATAATTTGAACACCATAATTAATTATATTGTATAAAAAAATATTATTCTACCTAACTAAAATAAAAATTGAAAATGTATTATTTTTAATGTTTTTTCTCTGTATAAAATAAAACAATAATTTATTTATAAAAACATTAATAATAATTTAAAACACATTTTTAATAATAACATATTGTTGTTTTAAAATCGTAAAATGTAAAAATGTATTTTAAAAAGCTTAATTTTTAAATAATAAACAAGCAGGAAAAAAAAGCACTGAATCGAAAAATATTTTGAGTATAAAATTAATTGATTGGAAAATATTTATATTTTATTTAAAAATATAAATATTATGTTTTGTTGTCTGTTACTATTTTGTTTAAATTTTATGAAATAAAATTTTTCCTTTATACAGTATATAATATATATTCAATTGAGTGAACAAGTAATTTTTTTTCTTTTCTACACTAAAGAAAAGAAGTTAATGTGATTTCTAAAAAAATAAAAAATAAAATAGTAAAAAAAAAAAAGGACATGAGGATTAGTTTAAAATGGAATGCAAATTATGCGCAAGTTTTTTTTTATGACAAAATATATACCATCTTCACAATTGTGTGTATAACTATATTATAAGCTCTTCGCCAGTTTTTTAGAGTCAAACTGCTCTTGTAATCACAAGTCTGTATCAAATATATGATCAAAAAAGTGCACGGACAAAAATAATATTTCGACAATAAAAATTGCACGTTACATGTTCCAGAATTGCACAAATATGTTACATATTCCAAATTGCACATGTTACATGTTCCAAATTGCACATGTTACATGTTCCAAATTGCACATGTTACATGTTCCAAATTGCACATGTTACATGTTCCAAATTGCACATGTTACATGTTCCAAATTGCACATGTTACATGTTCCAAATTGCACATGTTACATGTTCCAAATTGCACATGTTACATGTTCCAAATTGCACATGTTACATGTTCCAAATTGCACATGTTACATGTTCCAAAATTGCACCCGCGGATATTGCAGAAGTACTGAAATGTCTCATAGTATTAATTATTTAATAATTATGGTAGCTCATTTTCATCACAATATGTTCAATACAGCATAATGATTGGATGCTATAAAAAAATATACTGCATAATAACTTTGTTACCCATCATATATATTATGTTGTACAACAGAGTAATTATTTATAAATAAATAAATAATAAATAATCGTCTTTATTAAAAAAAGCATATAAAGGAAAATACATTTATGTTCCAATTTGGCTACAATTATGCTATAATGACATAAATGTAGCATGAATAACGTAATTTATTATATCCGTGGCTTAACGGTTGTATTCAGATGGCTTGTATCTCAAAATTAAAAAAAAAAAACTTTCAAATTTTATGATGCCATTTGAAAGTTAATAGTAACAGCTACCTATGATAAAATTTTCAGAACCCGTGACCATCAGATAAGAGAGAAATTAATTATTGAAATTAACATGGACTCTTATGGGACTAAAATTTTAAAAAATCATAATTAAAAATCTAGCATGGTGACCCCCCAAAATTTTTACATTTTTGAAGATACCTAATCTTAATGTATCACTGTACAAAATTTCAGATTTTTCTGTCTTTAAAACTTTTTAGTCAAATCCCGCAGTAGCTGATTTCCCGCTTTAATGGCTACATCAAATGCTAATAACAACATAAAAAATATATATAATTAATTCAATTGTTTCTTTTCTTGAACTACCAGTCATTTTTTATTGTTTAACTAAACTTGAAACACTAATAAAATTATAATTTTAAATGGAGATATTAAATTTAATATGCGTACATTGCGTACATATGAAAAGGTTAGTTGTACCCCCCGGCTCATGTCAAGCTCGTTACAATGTTAACAGATCTAACGTAACCTCTACACCGAGAGAAAAGTGAACAGTCATAGACCACACCACATAAAACAACATGTGCTTTTTAATAAATAAACACGAAATGGGATCTTCAAAACTATTAACAATTTTTACCAGAATGTTAATGTAGCCACACTAGAGAGCGTGAAAATACTGTAAAGTATGCAATTTGCGTGACTATTCATGTTTATGACTTCAGAAACATGCAAAAATTAGTAAAAAAATGTTGTGTGGGTTGTATTAATTGAAATTTTCTGATCACTGCTACGGAGCTACAGTTGGGTTTTGAGACAAACTAAAGTTATTTATGTAAGTCCCATCAAGTGTTTTGTGATATAAATGCTTATGTTTTCTTCTGGTCTATTCCTTTAACTATGCTGTACAGCCATTTTAATTTGCAGCACTTTTGTACCCGTTGCTCTGCCTGCTAAGCTTACCTAGAGGGTGCACAGATATTTTACTCACACAGTAAAGGAAATCTACTACGTCAGAGGTTTCCTCTTTACCCTCGCGGGGCTCGCTTTTATTCCGCAGGCTAGAAAATTAAAATAAATGACTAATTTCTATTGAATTATTTTAGAGAAGAACATAAATTACTTATTTTTAGAGTTAAAGGAATAGGCCAGAGAAAAACATGAGCATTTATATCACAAAACACTTAATGGGACTTACATAAATAATTTTAGTTTGTCTCAAAACCCAACTGTAGCTCCGTAGCAGTGATCAGAAAATGCTATTTATGCAAACCGCACAACATTTTCATACTAATTTTTGCATGTTTCTGGCGTCATAAACATGAATAGTCACTTAAATTGCATACTTTACAGTATTTTCACGCTCTCTCGTAGGGCTACATTTACATTCTGGTTAAAAATTGTCAAAAGTTTTGAAAATCCCATTTCATGTTTATTCATTAAAAAGTACATGTTGTTTTATGTGGTCTATGGATTTAAGTATCACTTTAATGCAGATAAAAAACAACAACATAATTTTGGTTTACGTAACCACCATTTTGACCTAAAAATTGAAACTCTATACCTAAAATTAAAGCCTTAAAAAATCAGTGAAAATATTTAAAAATTCACATTTTCATCCATCTTTTTGCCTCCACATGTATATTATACTCTGTAAAATAAAATAAAAATGGGTTAAAAAAAAAACGGTGTATCTATATAGATATAAAATAATATATCAATAAAGAGTGAGCGTGTTTTTGTATTGTCAATGTTTGCGTAGAGATCTAGTTGAACATCTGAACCACGTATAGTAGCCAAGGACGTGACTTACGTATTTAATTTCAAAACTCAACGTTATCACAAGCAAAATGTATGTACACGCAAAAAACAACTTTGTCACACTTTTCTCTGTTCTTGATCTACTTTACTGTTTCTTTTTTAAGTTATTTCATACATAATTCATCATATATAATTATAATAATTAAAAAACACTTTATAATAGCGTAAATTAAATAAATATAATATCGATCTTTTCGCGTCAAGATGAAGCTTCTAAACTTTACAAATTTCCAAAAAAATGAATGATCTACACTTTACAAAGTTGCGGCTACCTGGAGTTTCTGCTATATAAAACAGGTGAGGATTCACCAGATAGCCGCAAATTTGTAAAGTGTAGATCGGCCATTCTTCGGAATTTGTAAAGTGTAGAAGCCTCATCTTGACGCGAGAGGATCGATATGCAATTTGTAAAAAAAAACTATTTTAGGTAAAAGCTTGTATGTTATATTAATAATTATTGTACACACTCTGTTATATAAAATTTTACTATATTGCCTTAACTTAAAGGCTATCAATACAATTTTCTATGACAGAGTCTGTACATGATATACGTAATAATGATGCCCCTTAATTTTACCACCTAACATTATCTTAATTCTATGTGAGTAAAAGATATTACGCAATTAATGCTGCATTTTATATTCATGCAAAATTATTAAATATTTATTTTTATAAAATAGTGCAAAAATTTAAAAATGATAATGATAATAAAATGGGTCCCTGAAAATGAACCTAATAGGAACTGAATCGGCGGAGAACCAAATGAGGAACACCAAAATAAAGATTGGGGGTGGGGGTTTAAGTTTATTGCATATTCTAAAAGAGAACATAGTTCTGAAATGATTTATAATGCTTATTTGTAATTTCTAAGTACATTGAGTTTTTAATTTATTTTTGAAAATCGACAAATGATGACACAGGCGGTAACTTATACATGTGGGCATAGGAAAAAGTTACCGACCGTGACGTCATTTCGTGACTTACAAAAATTAATTTAAATACATTGAAACTCAAAAAGGAGACGTTCGTATATCAATCGCTTCAAGACGTCGTCCTCTTTTAGAATAAGCAATAAAATTACACTCTAAAAAAATTTAGGACTTCCTCTTTGTGATTCATTTTTATGATTGTGTATTATGATAAATTCTTACAGTGTATAAGTACAATTACATTTTATATTTTCTTACAATTTTTATATTTTTGTACAAGTCCAATTACAATATCAGTATTGTTTTATATGTATATAAGCAGGCTAACGTATCAAATATCAAAATAATATTGTGATACATTTTTGTCAGCGTCCATTATAATAATTTCTTACAGTGTATAAGTCCAATTACATTTTATATTTTCTTACAGTGTATAAGTCCAATTACAATATCAGTATTGTTTTATATGTATATAAGCAGGCTAACGTATCAAATATCAAAATAATAACAGTATTACGTTATATGTCATAACCTAATCTGCTACTTGTTGCAATTGTAGCTATGACTTGTAGTATCGTGCAGTTATTACACAACATGCAGATTTGTCCTACTTTTCTCTTATTCACGTAACTTCTCTATTGTATCAATCTCTTTCACTGATTACATTTCTTGACATGACAAAAATATGATACGTTTTCTTATATATATTTTTTATATGTTAAGAATTCTGATATAATCTCTGTTTCATACTCCTATCTCTTTATATAACACACGAATGAAAATAAATACGTGTTCAATAATTATGCTAGCTCATTTTCAGCACAATTTATTCAATACAGCATAATCTATGCTTTGTAACAGCTAAATATTACTATAAGCATAAATATTATGTTGTACACACATTGTGTTTAATAAATAAATAAATATTATGTTGTAAAGCATAATTATTTATGTTTTTTTCTCGTTTAGCATTATGGAGTAAATGCATCATATAAATATTCTTTCAGTGTGTATTGAAAAAATTAATCTGAAAATAAGCTGTAGTTTGTTATTAGATTTTTGTCCATATATGATTATGAGGAAGGTGAATTGAACTTTTTTTGTTGAGTTTAAGATATTTTTGGAAAGAGCTTTAAAAAAAAATTTTGATGCGTTATTTTTTCATAGGACGATTGGAGCATGCGAATTATTTTTAATTAATTTTTGAAAATTGACCTAGAAAGCCTGTGAAGTCATCAGTCCACTTTTTTTTCGGCAAATACTAATCGATCGAGGTTCAGTAACCAGTTTAATGAAATCAGTTTGTCCTCAGAATTTCAAAAAACTGGCTACTGAACCTTCTACGGTCAATACTTTTCGAAATAAATGCCCGATTGATGACGTCACAGGCTTTTTAGTTCGATTTTCAAAAATTAATTAAAAATACTTCACATGCTCTAATCGTCCTAAGAAAAAATATCGCCTCAAAATTTTTTAAAGCTTTTTTCAAAAATTTCATAAAAAGTGGGGGTAAAAAATAATTCACCTTCCTCATTGTAGAACCTATATACTTGTTTTCCTATCTTGCATTATGCTATCTTTAAACGTAAATGTTAGAAAAGACAATACAGTAGAAGAAATAACATAAAAGTTATTTACTTCATCAGTAAAAAAATGCCGACGTGAAAAAAAAAAAAAAAAAAAGCTACAACTATACAAAGAAAAAGTAAATAATTTGTTTACGTGGGCTGAAAATAAAAAGTCGTATAGAGCAGAAAGAGAAAGAGAGAGAGAGAGAGAGAGAGAGAGAGAGAGAGAGAGAGAGAGAGAGAGAGAGAGAGAGAGAGAGAGAGAGAAATATATTTTGGCAACAAGCCAGTTGGTTGCTTCGTGTTTATTTGAAAAATTTATACCATTGTACTGCTAAATAATGCAATACTATAGAGCACAAAAAAATGTATAATCTAATACACTAAAATATTTTTTTACTTATTTAATAATCGTATTTGTGTATAGTTTGTGCCAAAAAGTATTTCCTACTTTATTATTATATTTTTATATAACAGATTATAATATATATATAAAAAAAAAAAGTTTTGAATAAAAATTTTCAGTCATAAATGACACTTATGTTTAAATGTGATTTTTAGCTTTATTTATTTATTTTTTTATTAATGACATATTTTCGTTTTCAAATCTAACTGTAAAATAAATAACTAAATATGCATGAATCGGCGTATGGTTATAAAACAATTTAAGTTTTTAATGTCAATTCTAATGCACACAAAATTTTGTTTCGTTCTTGTCTTGTTGTTTTTACCTTTTTTAAAAGTTGATTTTTTTTATCATTTTTTTTATAATAAATTTCTACAATGTTTATAGTTTATTGGTTTTTAAGCACAAAAACAAAAAAAAATATAATAACAAATGAAGACTGAAAATGAGGGTACTAACTAAATTAACTAAAAACTGGTAATAGGTGGGGCAAAATACGCTTTCTTGAACAGTAGTACTCTCAAAACAAGATAATAGAAATATTTACAAATATTTGGGTTCCATTATTAAAAAAAATTACGTATTGCAATTTTGTGAAATTTTACTTTCTTTAAGTTTCATATTCATTTCAGTAAAGTTATAATATTTATAAAAAAAAAATACATTGATATCTAAAGAGTGTTAAAAATTATTCCCATGAAAATACTAAAATTGTTAATAAAAATGTGTTGGAATTAATCAAATATGAAGTTATAAAAAAGAACTTTGCTTTGGAGTTAATAATCGTAAATATCAATTTTGAGTTTGGATATAGTTTGACATAGTTTGAACATTTGACGAGACGTATGTAGTGTAACATATTATATTTATATAATATACAGTAATATTCGCAACCATCTTTAGTTTGCGAGGTATCAGTCGGTCATCTACTACATTAAAACAAAATAATATATCATATTTAAAGGAATAGACCAGAGAAAAACATAAGCATTTAAATCACACAAAAAAACCTGATGGTATTTACATAAATAACATTAGTTTGTCTCAAAACCCAACAGTAGCCCCGTGGCAGTGATCAGAAAATTCAATTTATGCAACTCGCACAACATTTTCATACTAATTTTTGCATGTTCCTGACGTCATAAACATGAATTTTCACGCAAATTGCATACTTTACAGTTTTTTCATGCTCTCTCGTGGGGCTACATTAACATTCTGGCAAAAATTGTTATCACTTTTGAAAATTCCATTTCGTGTTTATTCATTAAAAAGCACATGTTGTTTTATGTGGCTTATCAAAATTATTTCTATCATACTTTTAATAGATTCGAATTTTACCTCTAACAAAAACCAAACAAATTAAATATCTCTATAAACAAGAAATAAAATTTAAATACCTAATTCACATTTGTAAAGCAGATAAATTGAGACATTCAAATTCTTAAAATGTAGAAGTTAAGTATAAAATATTTAAAAATTAGTATTCATAAAGTTTTAAGTCCCATACAAAATTTTAACATTAAAAATAAATGTAAAATAAAAACAAAAATAATTGTTTATTTCAATATTAAGTTTACGTATTATGTTTGTAAATTGTATTAAATATTATTATGTTGTCATTTTGTTGTTGTTTTTCATGTTTATGTTGCGTCATTGTTATCTAAAATAAATGTTAGTATGTGAGGAACAAAAACGACATATTATACAGAGAGTGAAAACTTTTATTGATTTTTGTATATAGGAGAGAAAGCGTAAAAAATATAGCACATCTATCATAGTAGATTCAACCGGAAGTACGTTTATTTCTAAGATTCTATAGTATGAATATATATCAAATTTTTTAGGTCATTAGTGGTATGTTAATGATGTGATCTATTGAATTTTGTATTTATTGACAGTTTTAGTAAAGATGTGTTTGCAAATATATTCAGGTGCTTTCTAATGTTAGTTAGACTGTGCCTCTCTCTCTCTCTCTCTCTCTCTCTCTCTCTCTCTCTTCTCTCTTCTCTCTTCTCTCTCTCCTTTTTATGTACATGTACTTTATATGAAAGTAAATTAGATAAAATAAGGAATATAATTAGTTTGAAAGGATATTGAATTCTATCACACATGATGCTCTCTCTCTCTCTCTCTCTCTCTCCCCGTATCTCGTTCACACACTCTAACTCTCAATGCTCTCTTAAAAGTGATAAAGTTGATATGCTATAAAGTATATATATGCTGATATACATAAAAGCTAATAAATTTTCTGTATATTGTATACAGTATATTATTCCAATTAATTAGTATTATACAAATGTATAGAACAAATTAAGATCTTATAAATTCATATCAAATTCTAGGAATTTATTCTCCTCATTAAAATATAGTTTATTGACACTGTCTTAATTATTAAAGCTTATTAAATTTAGTATTCATTTTATTTGAAATTTATTCTTGATTTCAGTATTTATTACTCGTACCAAAAAAATATATACATTTGGTAATTTTTATAGCATATAATATAAAAATTGGGGGGAAAGTAGAAAATTATAGTTAATGAAAAAACCTAAAAAATATTTAGTTGGTAATTTTATTTTATATTTTAAAAGAGGATATTGTCCTGATTCGATAGATATGTGAATTTCTTTATTTTTTGAAAAGCATTTTAATTGATTTTTTAAGGTCGTGAAATTAAGTCAAGATCAGTTATTTTTTCCGATGCCCACATGGATAAGTTGTCGCCCTTGACGACGTTTTTCAATTTTCAAAAATAAATTAAAAATAAAAATACTTAAAGCCATAGACCACATAAAAAAACAAGTGCTTTTAATGAATAAACACGAAATGGGATCTTCATAACTGATGACAAATTTTACCAGAATGTTAATGTAGCCCCACGAGAGAGCGAAGTATGCAGTATGTAGTAGAGCAAGTATGTAAAGTATGCAATTTACGTGAAAATTCATGTTTATGACGTCAGAAATATGCAAAGTATGAAAATGTTGTGTGGGTTGCCTAAATCGAATTTTCTGCTCACTGCTACGGGGCTACAGTTGGGTTTTGAGACAAACTAAAGTTATTTATGTTAATCCCATCAAGTGTTTTGTGATATAAATGCTTATGTTTTTCTCTGGTCTACTCCTTTAATGATCTCAAAAATTAGAATCTTGTGTCTGAATCGATTCAAGAAAATGTCTTCTTTTAGAATGTAAAATAAAACTACCCCGTAGTTTTTTTCGTTTTTTTTTTAAGTCTTCCTTATAGCATTGATTATATATAAAAAATAAATCTATGTTTCTGCCACTGGGTGATTAAAAACAAGGAAATTGCGTATACAAAAATAAACAAATAAAAAGAAACTCAGCAAAGTAAAATATTTTTGTTTAAAATCAAGCAAATGTGCTAAAATATATTAATATAAAATAAATCACAACTTCCATTCTCTCTCTCTCTTTCCTCTCTCTCTCTCTCTCTCCTGCATTAAAGTTTCGTATATATTCAACATAATAAACGATATACCGCAAACATTTGCAGTATATTTTATATACTGTTCTCTTTATTCACTATTCTAGCGGTTAACATATTATGAATAAAAGATATATAGCTCCTAAAATATATGCAATTTACGCTACACAAATGCTGCAAAAGATATCTAACTTTCAGGGGAGTTTGAAAAATATAATATTATAATTATATTTTATCAAGTGAACTTTTGCTGACCTTTTTGGATGATATAATTAAGTTTGACATTGATTAACATTAATATATTCAAAGTCATCACTCTCTTATCATGTTTTAGACCATACTTTTACATAGCATCAGTCAAACTGCTGCTTTTGATACTATATTGAACATGTGTTCGAAATACGTTCTATAGGGTCTATGCATTCATGTTAAAGTCAACGCCATGTTGGATAACTCAATAACATGGGTGGCATAGGAAAATAGCTCATTTTGCCATTTTAAAAACACTATGCAATAATTTTGAGTGCATTGATTCTATAAATATGTTGAATTAGTATCTCAAGTATGTGAGAAAAATAACAATGAAAAAAAATTAAAATATTTCCCAAAGAAATTTGCCTAAAACGAAGTTTGTCCTATGCTAAGCAATGTTGTTCGCTGCTCCAGTATGGCTTCCAAGCGCATTAAATATGACGTCATCCGCATACACCCTATAAATTTTACATGGAAAATCTTTAAAAAAAAATACTAACTATGGCAGGTACATACATGTATCCTGTATTTTGCAATAGGTACACTTGAATTTGGAACAGGTAGTTTTAAACTACAATACCACCAGGAAGTCAGTTTTGTGGAGCCAGGCAAGACCTGCAATCGGGCTGACTATCCAAAAGTTGTAAACATGTATATGCCTATTATTATAAATAAAAAAAAATTATATATAAAAAAAAAAAAAAAAAAAAAAAAAAAACTTAATCTAAGTGAGTCACACCTTTATTGTTGCACAGTGCACCTGCATTAGGTATTATTGTAGTATAATAATACCTGTGTTCTAGCTTATATGTCTACCTATTACATTTTTAGTATTTTTTTTTTGCGTGCATTTTACCTTATTTTTAGTTACTATATTACATTTAATTTTATTTTTGTTTAAAAGTAATAAATTTTTATAATTAACTAATTACATTCCAATAAACTAAAAACACATATTAATAATAAATATTTGTTTATATATAATCATAATATTAATTAATTATATTATTTAATAAATATATTCTGTAATATTGTGATAAATCCCAAATAAATGAAATAATAAAAAAATAAAATATTTTTACTGGGTATTTTATGCACAAGGGTACAATAAAACATGTAATTTATGCTTCATTTATGTTGTAGCATTAACATTGGATTTTCATTCATGATTATCCTGTAAAGTATTAGCATAATAAATAACACAATCGCTATTAAGTATTATGAAATTAAATACTATCAATGCTGAAATTGAGCCAGCATAATTATTACGTATTTATTTTATCTGTGACATATAAAATCCATTTTATATTGGATTCATGTAATGGCATGCCATAGTATATAAAATCTGTGTGTGAGAGAGAGAGAGAGAGAGAGAGAGAGAGAGAGAGAGAGAGAGAGAGAGAGAGAGAGAGAGAGAGAGAGAGAGAGAGAGAGAGAGAGAGAGAGAGAGAGAGAGAGAGAGAGAGAGAGATAGAGAAGTTCATTCAAGCTTTTAAAGCATCAAAATAATATGTGTTGTCAAAATTATGGAATCAGATTCCGTTAAATTTAAAAAATCTAAATAGTAAAATGCAAGTTAAAAAATTATTACATGAGTTTTTCATGGAAAAATTATAATTATTAAAATATGAAGGAAAAAAAAAGACAGTTTTTGTATTGTTACTACAGTTTTGATTTACATAATATAATTATGGAAATTTTTGTATGATTATTATTTTTTTTAGTTTGTATGATATTTAATTATTTTTTGGAGGTTATAAATTATAACAATTGATATAATGTAAGTGAAATAACTTATGTATGAACCAGCCGATAAGGCCTCGGCCTTGGTTTGATGTTTTAATGAATTTAAGAATAAAAAAAAATAATAAAAAAAAGTGTTTTTTTTTTTTTTTTTTTTTTTTTCCTAAGGACTTTATTTAATAATAAAATAACTTCTGTTATGCGGAAGAAAAAAAGAAAAGGGGGAGATTTCATTATAACACAAAAAGATTTCCTCCCCTCCTCCCTCCCCTCTTCACCTAGGTTAAACGGGCAGGTGTGACGTAACTTTGTATTTAAAGGGACAGCTCTTGATACTTTTTATAAATAGAATTGTATTGAAATACCAGAACAACACAATTTATACATAGCTGCCCGGCTAGCTCAGTCGGTAGAGCATGAGACTCTTAATCTCAGGGTCGTGGGTTCGAGCCCCACGTTGGGCGATCTTTTTATAATTGAATTTTTACTAGGATATATGACAATTAAAAAAAACTTCATATATATGTATTTTCAAAATAGCATGCTTTATTTTGCTTTATAGGAAATGGTGTACAAAAAAATATAAATCATTCTATTATATTTCCCATAGCTTTTGAAAAACTTCTTTAAGGCCGTCCACATTCAAATATTTAAAATAAAATTGTGCGTAAATATGAAAATAATAAATAATTGCATGAATTAATAAATAAATCAATAAATACAATGAAGACGGATTGATAGAAAACTATTTATTTAATTTATGCTGTTATATTAAGTCATATATAATATGAATGTTGATCTTTCAATATGGAATAAATACAATTAACGTACTGAAATAGTGCTATACATAGTGCTTATATATTTGTGCATTATTATTATGATTATATTACTTTCTTCTTCTTCTTTAAGACAAATTCTTGTATACATTCTATTTAGCCTAATATGTTATAGCTATTTATACGTACAATATTTCATCTCAATTCAACTAATTATTTCTGCGTTTCTCAAAAACGTATTACAAATTCTTTGATTTTTTTTTTTTTTTTTTTATTATTATTATTATTTTTTTTTTTTGTATAAGATTGCCTTAAATTGCTTGAGTAACTTCAATCATTTTTTTTAGCAAATTTTATTTTACGTCTTAATATATTTTTAACCATACATTCATCTTATTTTCTAAGTAAAAAATGTGATTTTTTATATAAAAAGACAGCCCAACGTGGGGCTCGAACCCACGACCCTGAGATTAAGAGTCTCATGCTCTACCGACTGAGCTAGCCGGGCACTTATTTATACTTGTTTACTGTAATTTTAATTAGTCTGTTTTTTAAAATGTATTTTAAGGCTATAAGGTTCAAATGTGATATTTTTATCATTAGCAAAAACGTATCAAGTTTTTTTTTTTTTTTTAAATCATATTATTCATTGAAATAAGTACTCAATTAAAAAGATTTATGACGCATTATCTGCTAATTAACATATTTATATAATATTATAATAATATATGCGCAAAGGCGCAAAGAGCATATTATCTGCTGTTAATAACTCGCAATTATTATTATTATTTTTTGGCGTGTTATAAAAGTCTCAACTTCATTAAACTGTAACGAAATATTCTGGAAAAAAAGGGGGGGGTACAGCTGAATTATTATTCAACATTTACAATTTTGTTTAAGGCGGGAAATCAGCTACTACGAGATTTGACTAAAAAGTCGTAAAGAAGGAAAAATCTGAAATTTTGCATGGTGATACATTAGGTTAAGGCAACTTCAAAAATGTAAAAATTTTGGGGGGTCACCATGCAAGATTTTGAATTATGATTTTTTGAAGTTTTCGTCTTATAAGAGGCCATGTTAATTTTAGTAAATTTCAGAAATGATTTTCTCTCTTATTTGATGGTTACGGGTATTGAAAATTTTATCATGGGTAGCTGTTATCATTAAGTTTGAGGTGACGTGAAAAAATTAGGAGGTTTTCTTTTTAGATTTTGAGATACAAGCCAACTAAAGACAACCCTTAAAGACATGTGTATTTACATTCACATACGTATATACACATACAGTCATATTTTTAATGTGTATAGTATGAATATAATAATTGCATTACATCTCTAAACTAGGGTTTCATGTATTCAATCATTTTAAAATTATATTTAGTCGGGCATAAATACCAATACACATTGATAGCACTATAAAAAAAAATTGTAATTATGGTTTATTTATTTCACTTCCTTAAAGGAATAGACCAGAGAAAAACATAAGCATTTATATCACAAAACACTTGATGGGATTTACATAATAACATTAGTTTGTCTCAAAACCCAACAGTAGCCCCGTAACAGTGATCAGAAAATTCGATTTATGTAACCCGCACAACATTTTCATACTAATTTTTGCATGTTTCTGACGTCATAAACATGAATTTTTACGCAAATGGCATACTTTACAGTTTTTTTCACGCTCTCTCGTGGGGCTACATTAACATTCTGGTAAAAATCGTCATCAGTTTTAAAGATCCCATTTCATGTAAATTCATGAAAAAGCACATGTTGTTTTATGTGGTCTATGGCTTTAATTAAAGTCTCATATTATAGTTTCTTCGTTTTGTTTTTGTTAATTTCTTTTTTCTGCCTAAATCTGATGGTCATGGGATTTTGCAATTTTAACATGGTTGTTACTTCTTACAAAATAACATAACGAAGTAGAGACCTATGAATTTCACAGAGATACAAGCTGTCTACAAAGCTGTCTAGTCTATAGAGCTAATTAAAAACTATAATCTACATAGATCAAGTGACGGATCAAAAATAAAATTTATATAATTATCTTTCGTAGCTTAATTGAACGTCGTATAATTAACTTTTTTTTAGTTCTAGAAAACTAAATTCACAGTCAATATTATATGTGTATACATACAAGCTCTGGGAAATAAAAAATATCCCTCGCATACTGTTCGTACAGTACGTACTATACGTACGTAAAAAAAAAAAAAAAAAAAACACGCGACTTTGATGTATACGATCAAAGTAGCACTTGATGAGGCACTTGATGAACTTCACGATAAAAAGAAAGCAAAGAGCTCAAAAATCTATTTATAGTGAGGGAAAAAAAACAAATATAAAATATAAAAAAAAATAAAGATTGTATCTGCACAGGCAAAAATAATGACGTTAAAAAGTGTCACATTTTATATCTTATTATATAAATCATAAATAATACTATACTGCATTTAATTACATAGCATCAATATTAATAGGTATATCTCAACCATTTATACTGTTACAGTTAATAAATATTTATGGTATGAATACATACATCATTACCAAAATAGGAAGAGAGGTTATTACAACCGGATGCACACCTTTTTCTCGGATTCTAATCGAAGTTATAGAAATAAAATTAAACATGTATTAACTTAATATTACATTGATCACCTGTAAATTTTTTGTGTTTATGTGTGGAAAATTGTTTCAGAAAAAGGAATGCATCCGGCAGTAAAAATCTCTGTTCTTATTTTGGCCAGGGTGTACATAAATACGAGTGTAAGAGTGTAAAATACGAGTCTAACTTGTAAGATTTTTTTAACCATAAAATTATACAAATATATTTGAGTATTTGAGGAGATACTGCGATGATTCGTCTATTATATAAAAGTGGATTCGTCTACACATATCGCCCATTTCAAGTGACAGTTCTTGGTTAATTAGTTGATTATTTTAGAAGTATTGTATATTAAAATCTCGCATGTATATATTTAGGCATATTTGTGTTTGAAAAAAAAGATGGTAAATATTCAAATTAAAAAAAAAAAAAAAAAAAAAAACCTACTTACGGAAAGAATAAATTATGTACTTTATGCTATTTTTATGTCATTAAAGCATAAATGATGCTAAATTAGAATAATATAAATAATTATGCTATACATCATAATATTTATGTTATGTAACGTATATAGTTTTTATGCAGTACAGCATAAATTATGCTGTATTGCATAAAAATTGTGCAGAAAATGAGTTAGCATAATTATTACGTGCTTATTTTTGTTTGTGCTGATTACTGATTATACTGATTGCAGGAGAAAGAAGTGAAACAAATAATTTGAATATGAAATTCGCCCAGAGAATTAAAAAAATTTCAAGGTCATTTGACAAACCAAAAATCGATTATTTATTTATATAATACAAACAGTGCCATTTTTGGCGATTGTTAAAAAAGTCGACCTATCGCCTACATTGTTAGAGTCTCGGGACTTTATATACGGTCTTATTATTATAGTTATAATTATTTTCTCCTTTATCGATGGTCAAAATACACAAATTAATTCATATAGGTATATACGCGTAGTAACCTTGTCATTTAAATGACATGAAAAAGTAGAGTCAACTTTTTAAAAACATTTTCATTACGCTAAAATGAAAAGTTTGCAATTAAAACGTATGAAAAATGATGATCAATATATTATAATTATAAAATATTACCAAAACCTCAATAAAATTAATATTTTTTTACCTCAAATTAATGGCATGTTACACATAAAATAAAATTTCACCCCTTTTAACATAATATTTAAATAATATGGTTATATTAATATGTGTGAAAAATTATGTTGAAATTTATATTTTTATTTTATATATTTTATTAATTGAAATTTAATACTTTGATAGTAATGTTAAATTTATATAAAAAAAAATATATATATATTTGCTCGAAAGAGTTATGGGATTATGTTAAATTAAATAATGGTAAAATGAATATGTGAATTATTTAACCTCGCATAAAACGAGGTTTTTAATTTATTTATGATAATGTTTTATTACGTTTTTTTTGATGTGGTATTAATTTTAACTGATGCTTAACTGAACCTGATTCAACTCGCTGTAAAGTGTTATAATTTCAATATATCAGTCTAGCTCTCATCTAAAAGTTGGTAAATTTTCATTTGTTTGTTTGTTAAATTTGTTGTATTTATGGTTAATCATTACAGCGAAAGAAGTCCAAAAATAATAATAAAACAACTAAAATTCTAAAAGAAGACATCGTTTTGAATCGATATATTATTTTAAACGAATTTCTAATATTTGAGTTCATTAAAGGCGTAGAACACCTAGTTGAACAAAAAAAAAAGTCTAAAGGTCTGTCCACAATGACGCGTAATTTACGGAACTCTTACGTGAAGATAGGACAAACAATGTTATTTGGATTCTTACGTGAAAGTTACGTGAATTTACGCGTCATTGTGCACAGACCATAATATCATATCATACCTAAATATTAAGTTTTTTGTTCAAGGTTTTCTACGCCTTTAAGTATTTTTAATTAATTTTTTTAAAGTCGTGAGATGACGTCACGGTTGTTAACTTTTCCCTATACATGCATACATATACTTATACGTATTCATTCATATATATGCATAAAATACCAAACGTGACGTCATTCTTTGATTTTCAAAATGTAATCAAAAATACTTAATAAAATCAAAAATTAGAAATTTGGATATCATTCGATCCAGGACAATATTTTCTTTTAGAATTTGAAATAAAGTTACTCCTTAAATTATTTATATTTTGTCTAAGTTTTGTAGCAGGCTTATGTCTATTTTATAGATTAATTATTATAAATGTATTAAAACTTAGTAAAAACTATGCCTGATGAAGTATGTTGTCTAGGGAAAACGAGTTCTTGGCTGCTACATACGCTGCAGAAGTAGGTTTACCTTAGTTTGGTGAAATAAAATGCATAACACATTATATACGGAGAATTTAGATGATTTATTGAATTATATTAATTTGAAATGGTTAACAAAAATATACAAAATAAAGTAGTAATATAGATTAAACCAAAAAGTATGAGATTTCTGCTAATTAACTTTAAAGGAGTGCCGGTTAACCCAATCTACGGTTTTTAAACCCGATAAGTTTATTTAATTTATGACAAATTAAATACTTTCACACACCGTCGTTAGTTAACCTTTTTACTGTCCATACGCTCAACACAAACCTACAAACGCACGGCGTACGTTACGAAGATTTGTATATAAGCGTTTATGAAACAGCATGGCGAATAATATATTAGCATGACCAAATGGACGGCGTCCATTACATATCACGCCACTATATTACTCTATATAAGATCAATTAACGAGTAACACTATAATATATAATTATTTGTGGATAAACCTCAAAAAATTATATATTATGTGCGACAAAATTTACATTACGTCTTACCCCTACCGGTCGCCGAGGCCGAGTCTCGAGCGACGCAAAATGAGATACGCAGTTAAGCTGCTATGCTAGTGACATCTGTGAGCAGCAAACATTAACATAATTTAAATGCTTCACAGAGGGTTGCAAATGCCCCCCTTTAAAATTGGCACTTATATTGCAACAAAAAATAAACATGATACAACAGAATGAAAATTATTTTTCTTTGTTATTAAGGGACAAACAAGAAAGTGGAAGTATTGTTTTACAATTGTGATAACAAAAAAAACATTGTATGATAGTATATATGGTTTGTGTTAGTTTTTTTTTTTTAAGATGAGATGAAAAATTTATGATTATATACTATCCCAAAATAAAATATATTTTGTTATAGTATACTTTTTTTTTATTCGGCCTCGGATGTTAAATTGAAAACAGCGCAACGTACGTAAAAAAATAATATTACAGCCTTAATTTATTTTTAACGCAAAGAAAGCTTGTTACGATTTTCATATGAGCCAAATGAGAAAATGATTTTAATCATTTTTTTTAAGGAATAGGAGGGAAAGAGGGGTTTAGCGAGTCTGCTTTTCTCTTCCCTGTAGTATTCTTGTCATAGCCGGGTAGTTATTGCCGGGATAGTTGTTGCCTGGTTTGATGAATCTGGGTTACATTATTATTATTTTCATTAATAATAAGTAATGCGTGTGGACATTTCCGGGGAGTCAAAATCAGGTTTGTAGAAGTTGCTTCCTACGTAGCTTTTTTGATACAATGTAGATCAATTGAATTATTTACAAAGTATTTATTTACAAGTGATAGTATAAAAACCATCGAAGATGTAGTTCTTGATGTTGTACCACGAGTAACAAATATAGTTACTTGACAACTAGGTGCGTCTGTCACTCTAGCTGCTAGCCCTACACATCGTGCAGCAGATGAATAGGAGTTAGTTAACATAAAATCAGTAATTTGATTTTCTATATGTTAACCAAAGAAGTTCTATCTCTCTCATTACTATGGTTTACAATACTAGAAGAATCTTGCTGCAACGTATCTTTGCATAAACCATTAACTTGGTGAGGAGATCCACGCTGATTTGGCATGGTATTATTACGATGATAATACTCAGGAACTTGAGGTTTCAAGTCCGATGATTGTGTAATCAATTTATGCTGAAAACACCTGTCATCGGCTGCGACGGCGCGCTGTCCTTAATGCCGCGAGAGTAAGTGCAACTCCCGGTGTTGACTCGGCACGCGATGAGACGGTAGTTAGTGTGCGAGGGTATAAGCCAACTACAGATGTTGCGTTTTGCCCATCAACCTGGCCTGTGTTGACGATGCTCGCGTTGCTGTTGTAGTAGGCTTGAGAGTCTTCTTGTTGCATACCATTATTCATGAAATGGCAGATTCTCCATCTAAACGAGAGATGCAGTTTCCTTAATTTAAATTTCAAAAATTTAAATTTTATTAGCACAAGAAGAAATCCTAATAAAATATAATGCAGAAATAAGAAAAAAAAAACACTATTGCTTATTTTTCACTTCACTCATCTTGATTAAAAAAAATTGGTAAATAATTTATGATATTGCATTATTTAAATTCAATTACAAGTACGACAGATAATTCACTTATTTGTATATTAAGAACAAATTGAAAAAAAACTTTTTCATCATCTACAATTTACTGAAAAGTAAAATTCTGTTTTTCTTTTTTACGTGGCTGTACTTTCTTTCCTTCTGCTTGCTTGGAGCGACGTAGTCGAGCAGCAGGCTACGTAGCTGACCTTGACGTAGAAAAGGAAATGGGAGGTGGGGGAGGTAGATGACAAAAATGTTTGCTATGTATGACAATTTTAAGTTTGAAAACCAACAAGCTTCTACCGATACAAAAATGTGAAGAATAAATGCAATTTTTGAACGTTATTTCCACCAGAAAAATGTATACCTTCTTCTTATAGCAGCAAATGAAAAAAAAAATACCGATCTTTAATAGCAAAATTACAATAAAAAGGACTCCCGTCTAACCTTAATATGTAAAATTACTTTAAAAAGGACAGACCACCCATTTATGTAGCAGGCTTATGTCTATTTTATAGATTAATTATTATAAATGTATTAAAACTTAGTAAAAACTATGCCTGATGAAGTATGTTGTCTAGGGAAAACGAGTTCTTGGCTGCTACATACGCTGCAGAAGTAGGTTTACCTTAGTTTGGTGAAATAAAATGCATAACACATTATATACGGAGAATTTAGATGATTTATTGAATTATATTAATTTGAAATGGTTAACAAAAATATACAAAATAAAGTAGTAATATAGATTAAACCAAAAAGTATGAGATTTCTGCTAATTAACTTTAAAGGAGTGCCGGTTAACCCAATCTACGGTTTTTAAACCCGATAAGTTTATTTAATTTATGACAAATTAAATACTTTCACACACCGTCGTTAGTTAACCTTTTTACTGTCCATACGCTCAACACAAACCTACAAACGCACGGCGTACGTTACGAAGATTTGTATATAAGCGTTTATGAAACAGCATGGCGAATAATATATTAGCATGACCAAATGGACGGCGTCCATTACATATCACGCCACTATATTACTCTATATAAGATCAATTAACGAGTAACACTATAATATATAATTATTTGTGGATAAACCTCAAAAAATTATATATTATGTGCGACAAAATTTACATTACGTCTTACCCCTACCGGTCGCCGAGGCCGAGTCTCGAGCGACGCAAAATGAGATACGCAGTTAAGCTGCTATGCTAGTGACATCTGTGAGCAGCAAACATTAACATAATTTAAATGCTTCACAGAGGGTTGCAGTTTCACGTAATATATTATTTGGAAAAGCCTTGTATGCATTATTTTAGCTACTCATAAAAACTTAAAAGTGATTATCTTAAGTTATATAATATTCGTAACCAAAGTATTGCACCCATTTTTAAAGTGATTAAAAAAATTTGGTTTAGTCACTTGTAAGGAAAATTTTATGATCAACCTGAGATCTAAAAAAAAATAAAAAAAAATAAAAAAAAATCTTGATTTTATTATTTGCAGATAAATTTTTCTGATACACAAAAGCTACAAAATTCAACGTATTCTCTCTGTTTCTCTCCAAATTGTATTTTAGTATGACAAAAGGACTAAAGATATTAAATAGTTAGAACATGATCTTATACTTGTCCTCCAGACATGTACACACAAAAAATATACCAATGGGAATATCTTTTTGTATAGCAAGTAAAAATAGAGCAACTTTACATAAAATTTTCAGCTTTGAGGTCACATATAATTAAATTACATTTTGTGACGTCATGACTATTGAATTCTTTGTGTTTTCTCGTTGTGCGTGAAATAATGGTTTTACTGCTATACAAATTTTACATACATTTTGAATAAAACTTTGCAACCTCCAGTAAATGGTAAGGTAAATAAGTATCACAATTTATTATAATAGTATAAATATATAATTTTTTTTTTTTTTAAATTTACTCTTATTTGTTATTGTTTTGGAAAATACGGTTTGCATGTCAAGAAATTTTTCTCAAGTCGAAATAAATTGTATGAAAAGTTCTTGCATGAAAGCTGATTGGTCTGTAAGTCCTATTAGATTAAAAAAATTCATTTCAAATGCTACCTACTTAGCTAAAATTACTTCTATTATAACATCCTTTAAGCTTCTAAACTATATATTTATAGGTTTTTTATATCGTAAGTCTCTCTACATATTATAAATCTTTTTAGTTGCATTTTACTTTTTTAATGTGTATTTTTTTTTTAATTTTTTTTTTACTGTGCAGGGCAATTTAATGTCTTTAAATTTATATGTTAAGTAGGAAAAATAAATAAATAAAATAAATAAAAATAAATAAAGAAATAAAAGAAATTAATATTTTCTTAAATTATTGTTGAATTGTCCCAATTCATGGTAAAATTATAGACAACATGAATATTCATAGTATAAAAGTTTTTAAAATGGTGTGATAATTTATTAATTGAGGCATTAGGGAAATAAGATCCATTAAAGGCATAGACAACATGAAAACATAAGCATTTATATCACAAAACACTTCATGGGACTTACATGAATAATATTAATTGGTCTCAAAACCCAACAGTAGCCGCGTAGCAGCGATCAGAAAATTTCAATTCATGCAACTCGCACAACATTTTCATACTAGTTTTTTTGCATGTTTCTGACGTCATAAACAGAAATATTCATGCATATTGCATACTTTACAGCAGTATTTTCACGCTCTCTTATGGGGCCATATTTTATATTTTGGTAAAAATTATCATCAGTTTTGTAGATCCCATTTTGTGTTTAATGATTAAAAAGAAAATGTTGTTTCATGTTTTCTATGCCTTTAAGTATTTTAATGTTACTAAATTTTACATTTTCCTGTTAACTTTATGCAAACTATAACGTTTACCTAATCAAAACATTAATCTCTTTAATTGTCATTAAATTATGAGTGCATAAAATACTATGACAAATTAAGACCATTTTTAAAAATCTTGAAAGCTACATTTTTGGAAATCTTCCATAACAAAAATACTACATACCACATTTCCTAACAACTTTTTTAAGAAAGGGGGAACATTTTGTATTCCAAAATTTTTTGGATTACTTTTGTGTTTGTTGTTAAACCTTTTTTTTTATTACAAATCAGAAATACAGTCATAAATCGGTGTGATTATTTATGAATTGAGGCAATTTGAAAATAAGGTCCATTAAGTAATTTAATTTTACTATATTTTACATTATACTGTATTATTATTATTAGTGTTTTTTTTTTTTTCATTTTTTTTTTTAAAGTTTATCCAAAATATAACATTTACCTAATCAAAACATCAATATCTTTAATTCTTATTAAATTATGAATGCATAAAATCCTATGAACAGCTTATCAGTATCATTAATGACTTCAACATAATAATTAATCAATAAATCAATATTCATATGATCATTAATTATTACTTTATCCCGTGAGAAATAACACACAAAAAAATATATATATATATATAGCAAACAAGTGACTAACGTTTTGCGCTTCATATATTTTCAATACATATTAATTAAATTTAGAATTTAACACGATAAGAGTAAAAAGGGGAATTGAAGCGAACTAAATATCAATTGATTTTAATTGATTTCAATCTATTTATACATATACACTGCGGAGCTTGATATAAATACAAAAATGTTGTGTTTGATTTTATTTTTTTAATAACACTCTTTGATTTTCTAATTAATAGTGTTGTTTAATTGGGAGAGAAATGTGATGTGGAAATGATTTCTCTCTCTCTCTCTCTCTCTCTCTCTCTCTCTTTGAATACATTTATTATATAAAAAAAGCTTGAATTTTATTTTGATTATATGCGTGATTACTTCTGTACATTTGTATGAAGGATTATTATTAAAATTAATTAAAGATTTATAAAGTGAAAAAACAAGTTTATATTAAATGGTATTTAAATTTTTAATTGATGTTTTTAACAATTTATTATTTATCACACATTTTTGTGGATTTTAAAAATATAAAGGGAAAAAGGAGGAAATTTGATCAAGACTCCTGTTTGTTATTATGATTTTTTTTATAATTTTTTAATCAAATTATTTTATTAAAAACTGAACGTTATTTTTTCTATTATAAATATTGCAACTTTTAAATTATTGTTATTATAATTACTCTTTTCATTATCACTGATGATGTTATCAAATACACACAGGAAAACGGCAGGAGACTATCAAATTTTCTATCTTTCATCATTGGCGTACAGTATACCATCATTTAAGCGATTTTTGAGAAAATTACACGGACAAAAATAACTACAGTACATAATAATTATAGTGGCTAATGTTTAGCACTATTTGTGCAATACAGCATAATTTATGCTATATTGCATAATAGATATGTCACATAGCATAAATATTATGTAGTGCAGCATTAATAATGCTACAATAACATAATTGTAGCATAAATTATGTTAACTATTCTTTCCGTGTACTGTGGTTTAGAAAATAGAAACATAAAATACGCAAAAATATAGGCACACTTGTGCATATTGTGAATAAGCTAAATGGATAAATTTGAAGAAAAAAAATCTCCTGTAAGGGACATTGTAAAAATAACTCAAATTATAGGCTACTTTAGTAATGTTAATCAATAAATAAACAGATAAATAAACATACGTACAATGAGAACAGCATTTACGTAATTTATGCTACACACTCTAAAAATTGGTGCATTACTTTAAATACGAATCCTAACTTATTTAAGATAATCACTTTTAAGTTATTATGAGCAGCTAAAATAATGCATTTTAGCAAATTATTAACAATAGCTAATTTAATTTAAAATAGCTTAAAATGACTTTAAAATAACTAAAATTAGCTTTTTTGATAAGTTGCTAAAATGCATTATTCTAGCTACTCCTAATAACTTAAAAGTGATTATCTTAAAAAAGTTAGGATTCGTTACCAAAGTAATGCACCAATTTTTAGAGTGGGAGATAACACAAATGTTTCTTAATGGGAATTGCATTAAATAATAATATTTTGAAACATAATAATTATGCAATATAATATAATTTTACATTATAATATTGTTATAATTTATAATGATAAATTTTTCGGAAATTTAGCTCGAACACTAGCTAGAACACGTACAAAAAAAAAAAAAAAAAAATTATGCTAGATCATTTTTACCACAATTTTTTCTATACAGCAAAATTTATGCTATACTGCATAACTACTATGTTACATAGCACATAAATATTATGTTGTACTTCAAAATTATTTATGTTGTCCTAATTTAATAACATTTATTCTGTATTAACATAAATTCAGCATAAAAAATACGTCATTTATTCTTTTCGTGCATAATTAAAAGGATTTCCGATTTATTTTTGTCTATGCTCCAGCGAGTAAATACTTTTAAGTTGTTTTTTATATAATTCAGAAATAAAAAAATGGATAGCAAAAAAATCCTGTTCATAAACAATTAAAAATATTACAAATTCTCTGTGTGCTAACTTTCTAAAAATCTAACCAAAATTCTCTAGTTACAATATTTTATATTTAAAAAAAATCAATTAATCTAACTTATCAGAAAAGATAAAATATCCAATTATCAATATTTTACCAGCAAAAGCACAAAATTTTATGCAAATTGCAATATCGACTCTTTTTTAGGGTACAAAATCAACAAAAATTGTAATAATATTCACTATATAAAATTAAAAGCTAACCCATTTATAAATATATAAAAAAAATTAATGAACCTGCCCGTATATATACATACATAAAGTAAATTATATAAAAACCCTTTTTTTCTGTTACTTTTTTTTTTTTAGTCATCAAATTTTATTTTACATATGGGGTTAGTGTAATCAAAAGAACTGTGTTGACCTTGTTTTTTATATGTAAAATTTTTGTAGATATTGCAAAGAAGAGAGAGAGAGAGAAAGGGTTAAAACGATTTTGTGATAAAATAAAATTTTACAAAGGGATAAAAATAATAGGAGTATAGGACAGAGAGAAAGAGAGAGAGATGGAATTGAATTGTTAGTTTTCATTCTGTAAAGAGAAAAAAAAACTACACGAACTTTTAATACAAAAAAGATAAAAGATGAAAAAAAAGAAGTTATAGTTACTGACAATTTTAAAATGATTAGCATTGTAAATTTTATAACAAAAATTCTTTACAAAAATGAGACCAATTTTACGTTAAAAATTATATTTTATCATAGATTTAAATATTTAAATTTTGTTAAATTTTTATTAAATATAAGCATTTTTTTTTCTTTTAAATTTTACGTATGTTTGATATAGTTTATAAAGGATTATATTATATCATCATTATTAATTACTAATATTTTAAGGAAGTAGGTGACCAACTGATATCTCGCGAACTAGACGGTCGTAAAGTAAAGATAAAATGTTACTTAAAGCCATAGACCACATAAAACAACATGTGCTTTTTAACGAATAAACACAAAATGGGATCTTCAAAACTGATGACAATTTTTAGCAGAATGTTAATATAGCCCCACGAGAGAGCGTGAAAAAACTATAAAGTGTGCACTTTGCGTGACAATTCATGTTTATGACGTCAGAAACGTGCAAACATTAGTATGAAAATGTTGTGCGGGTTGCATAAATAGAATATTCTGATCACTGCTACGGGGCTACTGTTGGGTTTTGAGACAAACTAAAGTTATTTATGTAAATCCCATCAAGTGTTTTGTGATATAAATGCTTATGTTTTACTCTGGTCTATTCCTTTAATTTTAAGAAGATCATAATCGTTGCTCCCACAAAACTAAAAGCATCTCAAAACTGTGTACAAGCTTTTCAACTATTATTTTAGAGAGAATAGCACCCTTATGTATTAGAACTACTTGCTCTGATTTCTGTTACACCCCACCCTCCCTCCCACATACATACTGATGAACATGTGATATTGATGTATATGTCAATCTGTTATTGACAGCACTAATTAATATGCTCATTTGATTAACACTTTTTGTTAATACAATTATTGCCTAGATAGTTCGCAGTATTGGTATATATTCTATCACTGTTAGTTTAACTACTCTATGTATGCTGTTCATACAAATTTCATAAAAAAGCGACTATTTTGCACTTATTTTTTGCAGTTTTAAGGAATAAAAAAAAGTTTATATATATATATATATATATATATATATATATATATATATATATATATATATATATATATATATATATATATATATATCAAATTATTTGAAATTATATTATTTTTTACAAAAATATATTGTACTAAAAAAAAATTATAATATTGATTAAATAAATTTATTTTTTCTGCCAAAAAATTGAAAATTAGCAAAACCAGATATTATACATACAAGATAAGGACACGCTCGGTCAATCTAAGTATTTAGATACTAAAATTTATGTTAAACATTATTTTTACCCACAAAATATATTTTTTTTATCATTATCAAATATCAACTGTAGAGCTCGTTCTGCAAAGTCAGACTTCCGGCGCAACTTTTGTGTCGATATGTTCCTTTGTTATAACAGCTGATTATGACTTCGTTACCTGTTTACTACGTTTATACATATGGTCGATCATTGTTATTTCTTCGTTTAGAACTTTGAACTTGATAAGAATGAAAGAAACTCCACACAAAAAAGTTCCATGCTCTTCATGTGACTCAATTTTTGTCAATTTTGTTAGCTCAAAAAACAAGATGAACCAATGAATGTGTCGTATTTTGTTGGTCAGCCAATCACTTTTGTTGAGATTCACTTTACTTTACAGAACAAGCTTAGGTGGAAACTATTGGCAATGCGAGCAGTATCCTGGCATGTATGCAATTGCTCGACATATGTAACTAACTAGTTGCAGAACTTCCAATTCTGCAGGAGTTTTTTTTTTTTTTTTTTATTATTGTATCTTTTTTTATCTTCTTATTTTCCCTCTTTATCTTTGGTTATGATAAAGAAAACAAACCCCCTTTGGCTGAGTTGGTTATAGCGTCTTATGACTTAAACCCAAACATGTGTACTTGATGTAATGTGTTTTTTGCAATAAAGCCTATTTAAATCTGAATCTAATTTTTTTATTATTATTATTATTTTAAATAGAAAAAATTATTTTATTTTTTATAATTATTATTTTATTATTATTTATTTGTTTTTTGAGACAATTAAAAATATGTGCATAAATGCATCTGCCTCTAGACATGGTATAAATATATGCTTTTGTGCTTTTAGTTTTTATATACGTAGTATGTAATAACAACCATGGAATCTGAGCTAAAAGATAATTAATTTTTATTTCTTATACCTAATTATAATCATATTTAAATTTTTTTCTATAATATTAATTTTATTTTGCAATTAAACTTATTTTGAATTTTAATATGTGTTATTCTATAATTAATCTGTAAAAAAAAGGTTACGACATCGTATACATATTTTGTTGTGTATATATAAATAATATAAATGGTAGGAAAATCCTTTAATTTTACACATACATCAATTTTAATTGTAAAAATAATTTTTTAACTGCTAAAATTGATTTGCAAAAGTGTTCGATTACGTGTTCAAAATTTCAAACACTCAGCAGTGAAAATGATGTTAATCGAACTCATCGAATATCTCAAAAAATCTAAAAGAACTCGCGCAAGAACTGTTCGATTTGTGTATTGTTCGAAAAATGTTCAAAATCGCACTCGAACACCCCAAGACTAATGTCGATCATATTTCGAACAGCGCACGATCAGTTCATGTTCTTGTTCGTTTGGATTGTTTTTAGATGTTCGAGTTCGTGTTCCACGAACAACATTTTTACGTCTGAGTATTCGAAATTTTGAACGCGAAATCGAACATTTGTGAAATTCAATATTATAGGTGCTTGAAATTAAATTAATAATTCATTAAATATCAAAAATTGATAATTGAATAAAATAAAAGGAGTTTCAACCATTTCCATTACTTATATGTACATAATAAATATGCATAAATAGTAAAATAATAACGAAACAGCGATGGTTTATTCTTATAGTAAATTTTTAAGCAACATATTCCAACACTATCTCGAACAGCTTTTCGATGCCACAATTCGTGACATTGGTTCGAACTTGCAAAATGTTGGTGTTCGAAAGAATTTAAGGTGTTCGTTAGCGGTTCCAGTTCATCTAAAATGGTGTTTGAACCCAACACTGCTGAAAAATCATGAGTTCGCAGGTTGTGCTAATTAAGTTCTTTATATTCCCGCACCAGTTTGACAGAGTATTATGTATTGTAGATATTGCATATAATATATACGATGCATATGACCCTTGCTTGCGTGTAGTGACATATTGAGTTGGATGCCTGCCTTTGTAATGTATTAGAGGTCATAACTCTTGCATAGCACGTCTGGTTGTTCGGTTACCACGGGATTGTCTTATGGGAAGTAGTACCTTAACACTTCTTGTCAGGGTAGGTTTAACATCCTCGCATGCACACCGCTTGTGTGCCATACCGCAACCTGTAAGGACGTTGTTATGCTGGGATAGTCTGTTAGCTGCATACACCTGTCTACAAAGTGAGCTGGTGACAAGTTGTTGGCGAGATTTCGGTCATATGCTTCTCTTTCTGAACATGCCTTGCTAGTACGAAGATCGCATTCTACCCGATGTGTTCAGAAAATGTACGAATCCTTGGATAATACTCTATCGGCTTCTTCAAAAGTTCTTGGCATTGCACATCAATATCTAGAGTGATCCCTAGGTATTGAGCCTTGAACTTGGAGAAGCTACCTACTGTCAGTGCCCACGATGGCGCGGGTATAGGATACCAGGTACACTCAGTGACTGTTCAACGCACTTCAGCACCATGTTGAGCCTATGGACTTTCACACAGATCATAACTGCATATACACTCAATGAACCAACGGCATGCCCATAGAGTCCCTAAGCACCCACGAGTGGGGGGATACTCAGAGGGAATGGTGGCTTAACAGATCAACTCCCAAATATTTTTACATTATTATTCTACTTTTTCTAAAACATGAACCTAATAAATATACATAAAAAGTATTTAACTTTTACTCCTAATAATCTGCTCAGAGGGTAGAGTTAGAACCTTAAGTGCGTCAAGTAACCTGGAAACAAATCAAATATATATTTTTTGGTAATTTGATAATGCTATTTTTAATGTTCCAATATTTGCTTCATTTCCACACCCTTGCTCATGCTTCTTTCGTGTTTGCATTTATTGCCAAAAACTCTTATTGTAATTAACATATATATAGGGTGGGAGTGCATGACGCCATTCTGAATGCTTTTCGATTCTCTTCTTAAGCATTGAATATAACTACAATAACAAAAATAAGACAATTCAATATTTTTTTTTGGCAATTTTCTTTGGAAAATTAGCTACATTCGATTCATTATTATTTTTCTTGCATGTCTGAAATACTAACTCAACCTGCTAAAAGCATCAATTTACTCAAAATAATTGTGAAGTATTTTTGAACTGTAAATTGAGTTATTTTCCCGGCCATATGGTCTAGCTATAGCGTCGACTTTAACTGAAATAAAACCACCCTACATATGAGCAAGGCGCAAGCTGCTAGTTTTTTAACATGTTTATTCAGAGTAAAATGACAGCTAGGTGTAAAATATCCAGTCTTGGGGTGTTCGAGTGCGATATCAGTCCCGGTTTACGGTCGAACACCTTTTTAGACGCACTTGAACCGATCACGGATCACGGACACTTAAAATTATTTCAAACACGAACATTTCAAACTTTTTGCAAGTTCGAACACATCACGAACTGTTGGAGATTGTTCCAATACGTCGTTATGAAAAATACTATTGAAATAGATCATATTTTTTGTTACTATATTTTTTAATGTAATACATATATTCATGTTGTGTATACATAAATAATATAAATGGTAGGAAATCCTTAAATTTTACACATACATCAATTTTAATGTAAAAATAATTTTTTAACACCTAATATTGATTTGAAAAATGGTTCAATTTTGGGTTCAAAATTTCAAACACTCAGCAGTGAAAATGGTGTTCGTCGAACACGAACATCTCAAAAAATCTAAACGATATCGCACAAGAACTGTTCGATTTGTGTGTTGTTCGAAAAATGTTGAAAGTCGCACTCGAACACCCCAAGACTTATATGGATCATATTTCGAACAGCGCACGATCAGTTCATGTTCTTGTTCGTTTGGATTGTTTTTAGATGTTCGAGTTTGTGTTCCACGAACAACATTTTTACGTCTGAGTATTCGAAATTTTGAACGCGAAATCGAACATTTGTGAAATTCAATATAAGGTGTTTAAAATAAATTAAAAATTCATTAAATATCAAAAATTGATAAAATAAAAGGAGTTTTAACCATTTTCATTATTTATATATATATATACTATATAAAATATAAACTCTAAAATAATAACGAAAGTATTTTTTTAAGCATTTTTTAAGTATTGATTATAGTGATTTTGTGAAAAATCTAGGTATATTTATTGATGTAAACCTCAATTGGACTAAACAAGTTTCTTCAGTATGTCAAAAGGTACAGCTCTGGCCAAAAGTTTGAGAACGATTTGAAATGCAACCCGCAACACAAATCATGTAAACAAGCAAGTTCCCTTTTTCCTGACTATATCGGTGTAGCGATTACGATTATTTTGAGCACAGCCAGGCAGCAAGCAAGCAGACGTGTGTCTCTCATGCTTGCTTGCAGAATTTACCTTTCTATATAGCTTGTATTCAATAGTTCTGTTGACTACAAAATACTTTAGTTTTGCTATGCATTTTTGCTAAGTATTTTATAATATTCTGTCACTCAATTTTTCGTTATAAATAACATACTAATTTATACCAAATAAAATTTTATTGTTTTGCATATTATTTTAAGTATATTTTTTTAATTATTCATTTTATTTTTACAATAAATACAAATTGTTTTAATATCTAATATATCATTTATTATATAATTATGATTAATTAATTATATTAAGTCATTACTAGCTATTTTTTTATTTACTTAAATAAATGGCAAAAAAAAATAAAAATAAAGATTGTTAATGTGAAAAAGAATAATTATATAAAGTTAAATGCTAAAGATGACAAAGAAATAAAATCATACGATGTCTAGCTGTATAATATAATAGTTTTAATAAAATATAGTTCCAAATTTTTAATTGCGCAACGATAAATACAAACAATTTGTCTTATTTATTTTGATCATTTTTACAAATTATTCAGAATAGCATAATATTATAATTATTAAAAAATATGTTACTTTTGCAATTGAATAAATTAAGTTTCTAATTATTTCTGATTTTTGTATATGGATTTATTAGTAAAGAAAGGAACACGAATATTTGTTCTTTTTACTTTTCTTCTTTTCTATTGATTTTTACATCCTGAAATTTACTCTTTATAAAAAATGCATTTATGTATAAAATAAATTATATGTAACAAATTATTATTTATTATTAAAAAATTAAACTCTTTTGCAATAAAAAAATTAAAATTAATAAATAGAAAAAGAGACAAAATAATAAGATTTATTCAAAATTGCTAATTAATTAAAATATTAATTTATTCTTGTTATTTAATTTTTTCATTCATTCATTCATTCATTCATTCATTCATTCATTCATTCATTCATTCATTCATTCATTCATTCATTCATTTCTTTCTTTTTTTTTAAATTTTTTTACATTTTTTATTTTTACTTCATGTGAGACCTAGATATTATGAATACATAATAATTATATTTTATATAATATAAAACTCAAGCAGACAATATTCTGTGAGTTTCATACGTAAAAATAAAAATCACATCCTGTGGTATTGTTTGATCAAAAGTCATGATAACAAAACTAGACACAACAGATAGCCAAACATAAAGGAGGAGGTGAGGGGAAAGATGCACATACTATCGATATAGTCAGGAAAAAAGGAACTTGCATTGATGACTCATCTGTTTTGCCCGATCACTTTCATATCGTTCTCAAACTTTTGGCCAGAGCTGTACATTTTAAATTACAACAATTGTATAATTTTAGGGCGTATACACCTGTTGAAACCCGTATCAGACTGGTAAAAACTCTCATCCTTCCCATCTTGGATCAGAGTGATTTTGTTTATTGTAATATAAGCGAGTACCAACTGAATAGGTTGCAACGTACGCAAAATAAAGCAATACGATATATTTTTAATATTAAAAAAATGAGCATGTCACTAATTATTATAGCAAAATCTTAATGTTAAAAATCAAAGAAAGACGTGACTTGCACAAACTAATTGAAGTTCACAAAATTTTACATGGGTTTATGCCTCCCTATTTAAATACTTTGTTCAATTTATTGTCAAGTGGTCGGGAACGCAAAAACACGAGAGCGGATAATTTCTCACTGCGAGCCCCTTTCGTAGGTAGAGATGCTCCAGAATATGCCTTTCAAGTTCAAGGTTATAGACTGTGGAACGTTCTCCCTAAAAAAGTACGCTCAAATCCGTCCATTAATGTGTTCAAATCTTATATAGAAAAAGATCTCATTAAAAGTTATTTTCAAGCCAAATATTAAAACGAATAAAAAAAATCGTTTATATATGTACTATTTCCTAAAATTTATTAAACATAAACTAATTTATATTGTTAAATTTACTTAATCTGCTAGATATTTGAATAATAAAAAAAAAATTGGCCAAAAAACTTATATATTTAAATATCTAGCAGAGAAGCTGTTATAGTAAATCATTTTTCTAACATAAGCAAAAAATTGAAAAAAATTAATAAATAAAAAAAAATAAAAAAAAATTATATGCATAAATGTATAGTATTATAAATTAAAAGGAAATGTGAATGTATGAATATTATGATTTATTGCGTATTTTTGGATAACATTATTGTTTTCTGTTTGCAGTTCTTATTTTTTCTTTGGTTATGTATTTTTCTCATGTAATGTTGTGGTCAAGGTTTTGTAACATAGGGCTGTCAAGCCCTCACAACGCCTTAATAAAGTTACTTATTATTATTATTATTATTATTATGCTGTGTTCTTTACTAATTATTCTCTTGTTGTTTTTATGTTATAGGTAAGCGAGAGTTTTACTAATTGATGTATTAGACAGAGATTTGGGTAAGTAATAAAATCACCAGTTTAAAAGCTCAAAATAATCATGAAGTTATTTTGAGTTGATTTCAGTTTTTTTTTTGTCGCGGCAATTTTAAGTTAAATTAGCTATAGGTTGTTTTCATTCATGTTAAACTCGACGTCATAAGTGAGTACTAAATAACATTGTCTGGTATAGGAAAATGGCATCTTTTACCAGTTTAAAAATACTTCGCGATTTTTTTGAGAGCATTGATGCTGTTAGCATGTTGAATTAGTTTTTCAAGTATGCAAGAAAAATAACAACAACAACAAAAAAAAAAAGCTATATAATTTCCAAAGAAAATAGCCAAAAACTACATTTACCCTATACTGAGCAATGTTATTTATTACTCAAGATGAGCATCGAAAAGAACTCAAAATGACGTCATGCGCACACACCATATTGTTAATAATCTGTTCAAATGCATTATTTTAGCTGTTCATAAGTGTTTATCTCGAATAAGTTAGGATTCGCAACTTAAGTAATGCACTCTTTTTTGAGTGTATAATTTAAAAAGAAAATATTTTTATGTGCCAATTTGAAATATTTCATAATATATAGATTTTATGAGGTTCCACGTATAAACAGAACAGAACAAGTCATAACGCGTTTCACATGCACACAAAAGTGGAATATAAATTGATATAAAATTATATCACAAAGTTCAAATTCAGAATATTTTATTAAAAACTTTATAATAAGCTTTGAAGTAAAAAAATAATAAATTAACTTTCGTAAATTGCTATTTTCACACTGTAAATTAGGTGTGAAATATAGGTATCAATAAAAAGGTGTAAGCTTGATACAAACATCAATTTTATTGAAAGAAATATGATTCTTACCTTTCATAAAAAAAATGTAAGAAATAAAAAATATACAAAGAGAAACCACAAAAAGTATGAAGAAAAAAGCGAGAAAAATACACACTAAAATTGAGAGAAAAGAGAAATATTATATATATGATAAAAATGATTTCTTCTTCTCTTTTCTTCATATGGTAAAATATCTTTATAAAAAAATATCTCACGGTAAAAAAGAAAATGTATAAAAAGGAAAAATATGTAGAAAATAGTAGATTTGCAAGTGGAATATAAAAATATGGAAGATTGTGAGAATTTATTTCAACTTTATACTCCCAAGGTGACTTTTTTCTTTAAGGCATTTTTAACTGCGGTACAATCTTACATACTAGATTTTAACTTTTAAATTGGATGATTTGATATTTTGTGTGTTATAAACCAAGTATATCATGATCTATAAAGTATAATATTTATTTATAGTGGAGAATTTTATTTTTTATTTTATAACATAAAAGACAAAGAGAAAGTGACAAATAAAATAATACTTGAAACTCGTAAAGTATACAACTTTTCTGTCACTTCTTAAAAACTGGGAATGAAGTTCTGCGGTGCTTTAACTTTTAAGTTGGAAGAAATAATGATTTTTTTGTTGGTATATACCTATTAGAGAGAGAGAGAGAGAGAGGCTAGAAATCTAATTATTCAAAGGAATAGACCAGAAAAAAAACATAAGCATTTATATCACAAAACACTTGATGGGACTTACATAAATAACTTTAGTTTGTCTCATAACTCAACTGTAGCAGTGATCAGAAAATTTCAATTAATGCAACCCGCACAACATTTTTCACACTAACTTATGTATGTTTCTGACGTCAGAAACATGAATAGTCACGCAAATTGCATAATTTACAGTATTTTCACGCTCTCTCGTGAGGCTATATTAACATTCTGGTAAAAATTGTCAACAGTTTTTGAAGATCCCATTTCATGTTTATTCATTAAAAAGCACAACATGTGGTTTTATGTGGTCTATGCCTATATTCATATCATAAAAATATAATAGTAAATTTTTATATGTACACATTTTCTCTGTTCATCTTTTTTTTTTTTTTTTTTTTTTTTTTTTTTTTTTTTTTTTGTAATTACTTGCATTATAAACATTATATTGTACGTAACAGTTACATATAACAATTCTAATTCAAATATTATCTTTATTGGTTTACACCATAGTGAGTTTTGTTAATTTACATATGAAATGATTATCTTGATTAGATCATACATAGTGAAATATTAATGAGAATATTACACAAAGATATACTCGACGCATGTTCAAAATATAACTCTCTCTCTCTTTTTTTAACAATCCAATTTGTTTAACGTATTTTTATTATATAATCTCTCTTTTACATTATAATGGATTACGCTGTCCATTTTCAGTTATAATATTATAGTAATTTTGTATTATAGAGAAATTTAGTAAAATGTAATTAATATTTTTTTTACATTACAATTTTCTTTAGTATCGATTTATGGCTAAAAATGGTAAAATGGTAACTAGAAATTGTAATAGCAAGTTTTTTTTTTTTTTTTTTTTTTTTTTTTAGGGCAGTGATACTTAAAGGTACTTTGGTCTCAAAACATGAAAAACGTAAAATTGATGAGATGGAATTTTTTCTCTTAAATAAGCAAGGTCTTAAAGGAATAGACCAGAGAAAAACATAAGCATTTATATCACAAAACACTTGAAGGGACTTACATAAATAACATTAGTTTGACTCAAAACCTAACTATAGCCCCGTAGCAGTGATCAGAAATTTCAATTTATGCAACCCGCACAACATTTTCATACTAATTTTTGCATGTTTCGGACGTCATAAACATGAATAGTCACTTAAATTGCATACTTTACAGTTTTTTCACGCTCTCTCGTGGGGCTATATCAACATTCTGGTAAAAATTGTCATCAGTTTTGAAGATCTCATTTCGTGTTTATTCATAAAAAGCACAGGTTGTTTTATGTGGTCCATGGCTTTAAATAACACATTTTTGGAATTACAGTTTGCAGATTCAATTCAATCCCTTTTTCCATCTTTTTTAATTGTAATGTACCTTTTTTTACGTAATTATGAAGATAAAACTTAAAACAAAAACAAAAAAAGTGAAAGAGAAAGATAAAAAGTTTTCTTCCCTGATTAGTATTTGAACACCATGTTTATTCATAATAATGAAAACATTGATATGTGTAAAATTTGAAATGCATACTCTAATTTCACGCAACGTTAATTAAATCTAGAAATTCAATTTGTAGTTAAAAGGGTGAATAGTGCATATTATACAAACAAAAGTACATAGAGTACAGTACAGTACTTGACATGATATTGTATTATGTATCGCGTAGTGTGACAAAACCATTAAATATGAAAATTGACAGCCAACTAACCACACAATTATTATGTCTATTTTAGAAACTGTATCAAATATAACAAGGGGTTGATACTATGAGAGAGAGAGAGAGAGAGAGAGAGTGATATAAATGTCATACAAACGAAGTGACAATAATTGTTATTTTACAAGATTGACAGCAAGATTGCAAAGTTGTCACTTCTATATAAAATTGTCTCTCTCATCGTTGATGACGTCATCATGTAGTTTTAGAAAATTCTTGTTTCAAAAATTGATACATTTTTGTTTTTAGAAGTATATAATTATTTTTACTATGGTTGAAGTCTTTATGAATTTTTTTCTCCTTCAATTTGTAAAATAACAAGGTAAGTGAGGTCAGAAATTCTGTAGGGCTAAGGTAGTAGGGTACCGACCTTTTATCTAAAAAACTAGAAGTGTTTAAGGACTAAATTTGGTGTCATTTTGTAACTAAAGGTCACACCTAGCCGTGATAAAAATTTCATGATGTTTGACCGTCCCGAAAAAAAGAAAAAAATTGTTGAAATTAACATTGGATCTTATGGGCTTAAAATTTCAAAAAATCATATAAAATTAATTTGCACGGTGACCCCCCAAAATTTTTATAAATTTGAAATTGTCTCAAGCTGAAGTATCATTGTGCAAAATTGCAGTTTTTTTTGATGACAAAAGTTTGAGTCTAATGGTTGACGTCAGTACCCTACTCCCTTAAGTACAAATATTGTAAAATAACAACACAAATAAAAGAATATCAACAATTAAAGTATTGTTCAAATGTAACGTATAAAAGTTACGCACGGCGACGGCTGGAACAATGTAAAAAAATGAAGCCGTTCGCATGTAATTTTAAAAAAACAATGTGAACGGCTCCATTTGTTTATATTGTTCCTACTTTGTTTTTTCCTTGACGCGCGTCGACGCACGTAATTTTACTTTACATTAAATACTTATGAAAGAACATTATCCACAATAATAATATGAAGCTGTGACCACGTGTAATATGTATGTTGAAATATCTAGTACACGTACAAAAATAAATTCGTAATAATTATGCTACCTTAATGCAGCAACATTTATGAATACCATCAAAAATTTTACTATATTGTTTAATGATTTTACTGCATAGCAAAATACATAAGATTTTTAGTATATAATTACTTATGTTGTTACAAAATGGTAACATTTGTGCTCTACAATATAATAATTATTGAAATCAGTATAAAATACGTATTTTTTTTTTTATGTGTATATAAAACGTGTTTTTAATATGCAAAAATAAATAAATATTGATTTGGCTTTTTTATTTTTATTTTTTTTTTAAAGTATAAAAAAGTGCGTAGAGCTTAGATAAAATATAACCAAATGTACAATATTTATGATTCTATTCCATTTTTTATAAGAATCTTTATAAAAAGTTATTCAAGATTGCAAAAAATATATAATAATAAGATCCACGTTTTTATAAAAACTTGAAAAAAGGATATCAGTTTCTTGAATCATGAGCACGCAAAAAAAAATATTTTATTGTAAGAAAAAAAAATCAAAATCAATTCATTATTTTTATAGAAATCAAACGTATTCTGAAAGGTTGATTTATATTTCTGCGACTCTTTTTGCTGATACATAAAAAATGTTCTTTTTTTAGATATTTTTTTAGAAAGAGCCAGTTAAAGAGAAAGAGAGAGAAAGAGAGAGAGAGAGAGAGAGAGAGAGAGAGAGAGAGAGAGAGAGAGAGAGAGAGAGAGAGAGAGAGAGAGAGAGTGACCGGGACTTAGAATGTTTGCTCTTTCTGACTTTAGTAACATATGATAAAATATTGACCCTCCAGGGTCAAATAAAAATAAACAACTTTTTTTTTGTAAGTGATTTTTTTTCAATCAAAGTAGAGATGTGTGATTTTGCAATAGCTGTTACTGGCAATACAATAATAATAATGTAAATATGTTAAAGTTAACCATGTCTTATTTAAAATAAAATTATTATGCTCTCAATGCAATATAGTTTTGTCAAAAAAAAAAAAAAAAAAAAGGGGAGAAGAAGATGGTTCCGTAAATCTAACGAATAGAATGGCTGCAATCACATGAAAGTCAACGCCATATGTGAGCACTAAATAGCATGAGAAAATGGCACATTTTTTCATGTTATATTCGTAATACCAATTGGTATTGTTAACAGATTGAATTAGGTTTTAAAGTATGCGAGAAAAACAACAAAAGAATTCGTCAAAGCGGAAGCAGTATGACGTCATGCGCATACACCCTATAGCAAATTTAGTTCATGCCACTTTTGATTGGCTAACGCATAACGCCGGTAACATTCATTATAATCTAACTGAAAGTCCAATTTAAAATTGAAATTTCTATTAATAAAAGCACATCATTGAATGACAGAGCTGTATAAACATTTGAGAGAATTATTGGCTGTCATTATTCTTTCCTTTCATTCCAAATAAATGTTCTCTAATCTAAAAATCGCAATCAATTGAAAGGCAATTTATATTTTATCACTTCCTTCATTGTTTTCCTATCTACTTGTTATTTTTTCTTGTCAATATCCTCTCATCTGCCCTCTCGTTTTAACGCAAAATTCAATAATAAGGTATAATAACTAGCATAAAAAAAATAACAATAATAAGTATGGAATGTATTTTGAGTTTTTTTTTTTTTTCTGTTTCTTTTTTCTTTTCAAATAGTATTAAGTTATCTTAGTATGTATAAGAAGCGTTATTAATTTCCCACGCTATAATTTTTTTTTTTCCAAAAAAATCAAATACTACAAAAAACTTCAACACCCTAAATTTACATAATTACAGTTTATGAACTCACTGTGAGTTTATATGAATAAATTATTAGTGTGTTATTGTTGATTGCTAACCTCAATACTACCTCCAATACTACAAATACTATCAAATACTGTTTTTGTTAATATATATGCTACATTGATGTAACTTCTATGTAAAATTATATAAATTCAGAGCAATTTCAGTAATTTTTTTTATAACACCCTTTTTATGTAACAGCTAAGATTTATGATTTGATTACCTTGCTTCCTTTTTAAGACATGTAAAAATTTCAATTTACTTTAAAACAAATTAATTCAATTACAATATTGGATCCTATTTTCATAATAATAGTAAAATTGATGTTATTGATGTTTTAATGTATACAACTCCCACTCTAATTTATATCTTATTTTAGTAATAATGATGTTTTGCTAAATTTCAATTAATACTTGTGCTTTTGCTCATTATTTTCATGTTTTTCTCTGTTTTAAATCAGGTTTATGTTTTTTTCATTTAATGGAACAAGTAAACTTAAAAAATAACTAAAAAGTTATTATTTAGACGTTTTTTATAATAAATTTGTTAGATATACAAAGTTTTTTAAGATGTGCAGAGCTAACTGTTTACAACTAAAAAATAACATTTATACTAACGAGTTACTGTTTAAATTTTGTCAACCAAGTTATTGGTTTGTACTGAAGAGTTACATCTATGTAACTGAATAATGTCTTAAATTTATGTTTTCCGTGAATGTTATTATGTTAATTTACATTAGTGTTGCCTTGTTTAAATTTTAAATTTCAGTTTGACAAGACCAATGCTTGTTGTAACATAATATATAAAGTTGCTATGAACAGAAAGGTCAATAAAAATATTTCTATTCCCTTCATTTCTATTATTCATGTGGTGGTCCGCTGCACGGAAAAAATAAATTACGTAATTTATTCTACATTTATATCATCATAGGCGCATCATCGCATAAATGATGTTAATGTAGAAGGTGACCGATTTGGACAGGAAATCGTTAAAAGAAGAACTATATTTTTAAAATAACTTTTTGTACATTATTTATTTCCAAAAAAACAAGCATGTACTATAATTTTCAAATAAAATCAAGTAAATTTGAAATATGTTTTTTTTGTTCCGAAAAAAAATTTATTAATATGTTTAATTTTAAAAAAGTATCTAATTTGACTAAAAATTGCCGCTAAAATTTGAATTTCAACATGTACATGTCATCTTTAAAGTGGACTAACTTAAATATTTGATCGAGTTTTCACATGTTTGACGTAACTAAACTTTTAAGTAACATTTCTTCTTTATTTTGTGTGCATATAAAAATTCGCAACCGTCTAGTTTGCGAGATATCAGTCGGACACCTACTCCCTTAAAAAAGAACAAAATAAATAATTATGCTGTACAACATAATATTTATGCTTTGTAACATAGTTATTATGCAGTTGCAGTATAGACAGGTTGCACTCATATTTAAGAGCCGCCATTATGCTGGTTATAAATACATAGGCCAGCATAGAAAAAACGTCATTTTTATATTTTTAATAGCAAAAAAAGCTTCAAACCTCAATCAAAGCCTTATTTGTAGCTTCTAATAAGCTCGAAAAATATGAGAAAAATTAGTTCAGTTGAAATAAACTCTTTTTTTAAGTGAAAAATTAGAAGAAATGATCTTTCCCCTATGCTGGACAATACATTATAGGATAGGCACCACAAACATGGCGACAAAGCGCAAGGGTGTGAAAGAGGTCTATAGCGTACATTATGCTGCATTTAACAAATTGTACTGAAAATGAGCTAAGGCATAATTATTACGTATTTATATTTTGTACACGTGCCATAGTCAATTTTAATGTATTATCGCAAGCACCATTATAGATAACAAAAACTGAAAATAAAAGCAACTTAAAGGCGTAGAACACCCTCAGGACCAAAATATGATAAATAAGCACATAAATTGTACATACCAGGCTCATATAGTGGTAATACCGTTGATTGCACCCTTCTGGTTGATTTTCCAAGTATTTTAGGTTGAAAATTGTAACGGTTCTCTTTGCGGGTTCGTTTCGTCACACGATACTCCGCTTTTCTAGCAGTTTCAAGTATAGATAAACTCTTTTTTTCTATTGGCTGACAATAAAATTGCGCGAACGAGTTTTGAAACGTTTATAACACATTTTCCTTTTCAACACTGATTATATTATTCTTGATCTTTGTGGTTGTAATTATGATACACATACTTCACAATGATACATAATATTATTACAATTACTATATATATTGTTATGATACGCAACGTCTCTAAATGAGTGTCAATGAACCCCCCGGTCCCCGCAATGCACTAAACTGCAAACACGCGTACAGATCGGGCACGGGCAGGCGGCAGGCGGCAGACTACAAGGAAGTAGCGATCACCACAGCATAGGGGAGGGGGTTGGAGCTCTAGAAAGCTACTAAAAACAAAGAGCAGCACGGACGATATACCGCGTGCCTTTGCCTCTCAAAGGAGAGCTGCTCTAGCAGAGCTCCAACCTGGCTCCAACCCCCTCCCCTATGCTGTGGTGATTGCTACTTCCTTGTAGCCTGCCGCCCGCTGCCGCCTGCCCGTGCCCGATCTGTACGCGTGTTTGCAGTTTAGTACATTGCGGGGACCGGGGGGTTCATTGGCACTCATTTAGAGACGTTGCGCATCATAACAGTATATATATAATAATTGTAATAATATTATGTATCATTGTGAAGTTTGTATCATAATTACAACCACAGAGATCAAGAATAATAAAATCAGTGTTGAAAAGGAAAATGTGTTATAAACGTTTCAAACATCTTTCGCGCAATTTTATTGTCAGCCAATAGAAAAAAAGAGTTTATCTATACTTGAAACTGCTAGAAAAGCGGAGTATCGTGTGACGAAACGAACCCGCAAAGAGAACCGTTACAATTTTCAACCTAAAATCCTTGGAAAATCAACCAGGAGGGTGCAATCAACGGTATTACCACTATATGAGCCTGGTATGTACAATTTATGTGCTTATTTATCATATTTTGGTCCTGAGGGTGTTCTACGCCTTTAAAACATAAAAGACAAAAAAAGAAGTAGTTTGATACTATACTCATCAGTATATTTTTGACAACTAAAATTTAAGCAATAATCTTAAAGAGTAAACTCTAAAGTAGGCAATTTTTACTTTGTTTGAGGGCTTTTTAATGTGTCTTTTTTAAGATATATATAAGAAGAAGAGTTTCTTTTTTGAGCCGAGAACAAAGGAAAAGAAAAAGACTTTGAGACGAATACCATTTACTTTTATGATAATGATACGATTTTATTTTGTAAAGCCACAATAATAAAACATGAGTACCAGGAATATAAAAAGTGGAAATAAAAACGTGAAGATTTTTCTATAAACATTCAATTTTATATCATTATAGTATACGTAGTTAGAGGTTTGAATTTTTAAAGAAATGAATGGAAATATTTGGGAAAACTTATTGCATTGGCGTTATTGCTTCCCTCTCCCTCTCCCTCTCCCTCTCCCTCTCCCTCTCCCTCTCCCTCTCCCTCTCCCTCTCTCTTCCATAATAGAGGTTATCGGTGAGATGCGTGTGAAAAATTAAGGGTCACCAAATTTCCTATCCTACACGAAAATAAGAAGTTAAGTGATTTATGCTGCTATTATGTATGAATATAGCATAAATAATGTTTAATTAAAACAGCATAATATATAATATTCTGTACAACTTAATGTTTTGTGCAATGTAGCATAGCTGTTATCTGGGACCATATATACAGTATGTTTTATTAGCATTTAATGACAGATACAGATATACTTTTTTTTACATATTTGAAGCTAAAACAAAACTTGAAGAGATTTTTATCACTTCATTTTCATCATTTTTATCACCTTCATTCCGATAATAATTGATTTTAAGACTAAAAATTGACGAGGTATTTTAGCTTAAAGTTAGCTTAGCTTTCTCGCACAGTAGTTTTAAAGAGCTTATTTATGTATCCTCAAAATAAGCTAATATATCATAAAATTGGAAAACAGTGTCTGCCCATGTTTTGAGCTAATAAAATTGTACGAAAGATTTTCTCTCATGATAAAAAGCAAAAAAAAAAAAAAAAAAAAAAAAAGAGAGAGAGAGAGAGAGAGAGAGAGAGAGAGAGAGAGAGAGAGACTGGCAATACAGTACCAAAAAAAGTTTTTTATATTCGTTTATATTGATATTATTATTATTAGTCGCAGTATTATTATATATTTATTATTTAATAGCTGCTTTATCAGGCATATCAGGCAAATTTTATTTAATTAAATTTTTACATATATTAACAAGAGTATATCTGATTTACTTTTACATCCCTTTTTTTATATTATTATTTTGCTACCCTAAAAAAAAAGTAAGAGTGGTAGTCCTTAATAAAGACATTATTATTATATTGGACAAAACCAATAACAACATTATTGATTTAAATTTCCATTGTTAAATGTGGAGTAGCTAACATAGATTAATCTGTCGCGTTAAATCGACTGGAATTAAATTGTATAATAAAATAGATTAAATTGAAAATCCTCACTGTTATGTAAAAAGAATATAGCTAACCGCAAGAAGTCATTTAATTTAGATAAATTGTATTGATAACGGTATAAAAATATATGTTTTTTTAAAATATAGCTATATTTATTGCTAATACTTTTTTTTTGCAATATTACACTGTTAAAAAATTCTTGTATATACAATAGTTTTATCGGTAAACATTTCATACGAAAAAGACTAAATTATGTAATTTACGCTGCATTTATGTCATAACATAAATGATTCCACATTGGAACAACATAAATAATTATGCCGTACAACATATTTATTACGATGTATAGCATAAATTTGTGTTATAGACCCCTTTCACATTCTTGCGCTTTGTCGCCATGTTTGTGGTGCCTAATATATTGTCCAGTATAGGGGAAACATAATTTCTCCTAATTTTTTACTTAACACGAGTTTATTTTAACTGGATGAATTTTTCTCATGTTCTTCGAGCTTATTAGGAGCTAGAAATAAGACTTTGGTTGAGGTTTGAAGCTTTTTTTGCTATTAAAAAAAATGACGTTTTTCCTATGCTGGCCTATGTATTTATAACCAGCAAAATGGCGGCTCTTAAATATGAGTGCAACCGGTCTATATGGGGAACAAATTTTGCTAAAATCAGCTAGAATAAATATTAAATATTTATTCTTGTTCATGACTGGGCAAAAATAAATACGTCAAGTCAGCTCATTTTTACATTATTTGTGTATTACAGCATAATCTATGCTATATACTAAAATTAAGTTTACATGTAGCATACATATTATATTCTACACAGCATAATTATTTATGCTGTTCTAATATAGCATCATAATGCTATAATAATATATTGATTTACTGAGCTAGGAAATTTTACAGACAATACACAGTCATGTCACAAAACATTGAAATTGCTCAAAAGGATAACTAAAAAGGCAAAGCCCATCAAGTTAGGTATCCATAAAAGTAAAAAAAAGAGGTAAAAATACAACAAATTAGACATTATACATGTTTTTGAAACAAAGCTGCTGTCATATCTTTAATGTTACAATTTAATTTATTATATAAACTAACGCTTCTAGGAAAAAACGAATCATTATAATAATTGACATGCAGCACAAATTACGTAATTTGTTCTTTCTGTGTGTAGAGCACAAATGTTGCTATTTCGTAAAAACATAAGTAATTATGCTGAAATTTTTAATTATTATGCTATGTACTATATATAAATATAGCATAATTTATGCTATAATGACATAAATGCAGCATAAATAACGTGGTTTATTCTTTCCATGCATCATTGCTCCGTATGAACTAGATTGTTTTTAACGACTCGTGTCTTTCTTTTCTTTTTTATTATTTAATATTTTAATATTAAAATGCACAAAAGATGCAGTTGAAAACCTCAGAATGGATTAGAAAAGTATGATAAAACTCGACTATATTATATGGAACTTTAAAGAGCTAAAGTATAATATTTGAATATTATTTCCTCTATATTTTCTATTTTCCTCTTTATTAATTTGGCACAAAGTCAAATGAAAATTGTAATGAAAGTCCTTGTGCTTGTTTTTGCTGCAATAAAACAGCGGAAATCTTTAGTTTACACACCCTGCCTGCACTGTTTGTATCTCTCTCTCTCTCTCTCTCTCTCTCTCTCTCTCTCTCCCATGCTTTTTGTTCTCATGTATACAAACATGCATGAATAATCATGATTTTATCATTAAATAATAATTAATTTCTTGTTTTATTGAAATATTATTAAAATGTCAACAGTTAGAAAAAAAAACTTATTTATTTATAGCGTGTTAAATATTAATATTATCTTTATGGAACTGTATGATGCAGAACTGCATCGTTACATGCAAAAAGACGCGTGTCTTCCAACCTGGAAACCTTAAAGGCATAGAACACCTTGAAAAACGTATCTAATATCCTAACATACCTAAATATCAACGTTGATTTGGCCGGAGTCATTGATTTCTAATTTATTTCCTATTTTAAGAAATGGCAGCTGCGGGTTTATGACATCATAGCTTACATGTTTCCACACTCGTGAACTAGTGAGCTGTGACGTCATAAACCCGCAGCTGCCATTTAGTAAATGGAAAATAAATTAGAAATCAATGAGTCCAGCCAAATTAACGTTCATATTTAGTTATGTTAGGATATTAGACATGTTTTTCAAGGTGTTCTACGCCTTTAACTTTGTTGATTAATTGCTACGATTTCTTCTTATTGATCTTTCTCTTTAAGGGAAACCGTTAATAAAGTTTGTTTTAATCTATAAGAGAGGTATTTAAAGCCATAGACCACATAAAACAACATGTGATTTTTAATGAATAAACATGAAATGGGATCTTCAAAACTGATAATAATTTTTACCTGAATGTTAATGTAGCCCCAGGAGAGGGCGTGAAAATACTGTAAAGTATGCAATTTGCGGGAAAATTCATGTTTCTGACGTCAGAAACATGCAAAAATTAGCACGAAAATGTTGTGCGGGTTGCATAAATTGAATTTTCTGATCACTGCTAGACTCTTGGGTTTTGAGACAAACTTAAGTTATCTCATCAAGTGTTTTGTGATATAAATGCGTATGTTTTTCTCTGGTATATTCCTTTAATGGTTAATACATGATTGAGGGCAAAAGAAAACATAGTTTCATATATTAGTAACTATCTCAGTAAACTATTACTTATAAACTCGTACATATTTTAAGCTAAATATTCTTTAAAACAAGAATTTAAATTTTTTACTGTTCAAGTTGAACATTATATATTCATGCATATTTCATGCTCCAGACGAGATCTTTTTTTTTTAAGTATATTTATTTAATAAAAATATAGAAAATTATTAAGCTATAAAATAAGCTTATATAGACGTAGAGAATATTTAAAACAACATCAAGTTTCGTTGGAACATAATTTATTAAAATTAAATCTGCTTGAAATATAAAATTCATAAATGATGTTTTTATTAAAAAAAAAAAAATAATAAAAAAAAACTTTTTTTTAAAAAAGTTTTGAATAATTAAAAGTTGTAACGTGTATTATTTTAATTATATATTTATGTAATAAGTCGAATTTTTTAAACCGCACCAATTCATAAGAGAGAGAGAGAGTTCATTTCATTACATATGCAAAACTTACAATGTTAAAAAAATTGGTATTTGCTATGGGATTAAAAAAACACGTTTATTCTTAACTAATTAAAATCCAGAACCTATTATATTATAATATTATGAGAATTGAGAGTTTGTAATTTAACGCCTATTTTAACGCCTATTTTACACGGGTAGTTTTAATGAAAGGGTTTAGCTTTCGTGTTACACCGTGTTATATAAGCAGTAAACTGACATTGAAAAGGAATTCGGCTCGACCGGGACTCGAACCCGGATCTTTGGTTTCCCAGACCACTGCGTTAACCATTACGCTACCGAGACTCCTTACGAAAGCTAAACCCTTTCATTATGAGAATTGTATAATTAATTACCTGTAATATCCGTCTTTATACTTAGGGAATTTAAGTCTGTCTGTCTGTCTGTCTGTCTGTCTGTCTGTCTGTCTGTCTGTCTGTCTGTCTGTCTGTCTGTCTGTCTGTCTGTCTGTCTGTCTGTCTGTCTGTCTGTCTGTCTGTCTGTCTGTCTGTCTGTCTGTCTGTCTGTCTGTCTGTCTGTCTGTCTGTCTGTCTGTCTGTCTGTCTGTCTGTCTGTCTGTCTGTCTGTCTGTCTGTCTGTCTGTCTGTCTGTAAAACATCAAATGAATATCCTAAATGATTTAATATAAAATAAAGTTGTGAAAATATCCATATTACTTGTACTGCAAACCAATGGCAGTTCAAAAAGGGTAACAATTCGAACAGGTGTAACACTGCTATATAGTGTAACTGTGTAACATATATAATATGCTTCTCCGTAATGTAATTTCATCAATATTTATTATTAATTAGATAGGTGACCGAGCTATAATCAGATGTAATTGAGTCTTAATAAGGTACAGGTATACTGTATTGAAAATAGATTAAAGGCGTAGAACACTTTGAACAAAAAAGTTGTTATCCTAACAAGCCTGAAAATCAACGTTGATTATTCCGGAGTCATTGATTTCTAATTTGTTTTCCATTCACAAAATGGGACGAGTGGTCACTGACGTCACAGCTCGCGTGGAAAACAAGTGAGCTGTGACGTCAATGACCGCTCGCGCCATTTTATGAATGGAAAATAAATTAGAAATCAATAACTCCAGTCACATAAACGTTGATTTTCAGGTTTGTTAGGATATTAAACAACTATTTTTCAAGGTGTTCTATGCCTTGATCTTGTTTTATTACAAAAGTTAGACGTAAATAAAAAGATAGCAGAATGTACAATCTTTAATCGAAATAAAAATAAGAGAGAAAGAGAGAGAGAGAGAGAGAGAGAGAGAGAGAGAAATTATAATCGAAAAACCAAACTTTATTTAATTTACAATAAACCTATTATAAAAATTTCAATATTATTTATTTACCTTAAAAAATAAATAAGTAAAAGTTTCTCTCTTTTTTTTTTTTTTTTTAATGCAAATAAGTAAAAAGTTTTTTCATGTTCGCACGATTTTATTTAAACTAATTTCATATTTTAAACGTAAAACTTTTAAGTAACCATATTTTGTTTTCATTAGATATATAAATAAAAAAAGTAGGGTATATGAGAATTATAATTTTATCATTATATATTTATTTTAATATAAATAAAAATTAAAATAAACATGAGTGTTTTTTTATATTTATAAACTTTATAATAAAAAATCAAGTAAAAGAGTTTAAAATTAAACTATAAAATTAGTAATAAACTACTAAGCAATGCTATTTAAAATGGATAAATGAACAAAAGGGAGGGCACATTTATATTTTCCTGCATATCCTTTAATATTGTAGAATCATTCAAATTTAAAACCATTCTTCTGTTGTTTTTGAAATAATGGCCAGAAAAGGCCAAAAAAATTCAAAAGACTTTTACAAAAAAAAAAATAATAATAAAAAAAAAGAGAGAAAGAAAAAAAAAACTATATGCTAAATTTTCTATGCATTTTAAAAGTATGAGATTTCAGTAATATTTTCTTATCAACGTAGTGGCTTGAATAAAGTGCAAGGCACTAATTGCAAATGTGCAATCTCAATGCATCTTTTTCAATGCACCGAGCTGGTATGGCCGAGTGGTGAAGGCAGCTGACTCGTAACTGTGTACTCCTCTTCTCACCGAGTATAGGTTCGAGCCACTGCTTGGTGCGTACGTGAAGTGTGAGAGCACAACATGTTGCACGATGCATGTTTACATGCATTCCATGACGACGCACAGTATTCGGGAGGTGCATGATTGATGTGATTGCACCGACCAGTCTGCCTAGATGTTTCCACGGTTTCTCTAGGCTGTCATGGCGAATGCCGGGCTGTGTACTTAGGCCGTGGCCGGCCCGTGTGTGCTTTTCCATTTAATTGGAAAGTCCTTACCTGTCGATAAGACAATGTCTTGACTGGGACTGGGATTGGTGTATAGCATGATAACACAATATGGCAAGCATAATGTAAAGTATACAAAAAACAATAAGAAATAAAATAATAAATATAAATAAGTAAGAAATTAAAATAATAATGGGAGAGACAGAGACATAAATATTATTATTATTCTATTTCAGCAACATTAATCCAAAATCATAGTTAATGCTCCACACTGCAGCGTAATAATTATGGTACTTATAAATATAACAATTCTGCTGGCACATTTTAAACATTTTATTATTCTAATTTAGAATCACGAGATAATTATTATTCACTGTTTTGTAAATGGTATGCTATATTTTTAAGAGAGAGAGAGAGAGAGAGAGAGAGAGAGAGAGAGAGAGAGAGAGAGAGAGAGAGAGAGAGAGAGAGAGAGAGAGAGAGAGAGAGAAAGTAAAATTCTTTGTAAAGCATAGACAAAATAAAATTTTGATATCATATTAAAACAGAGCGGGGTCATCACAATTTTATTTGATGTCTCCGCTCTGTTTTAATATGGTAAAATTCCTTTGTAATTTTTTAAACTAAAAATTACATTCAGAATCAAGTATTTTTTCATAAAAGAAATCAGAAATTTCTGCTATGAAATTTTTTTTTCCATTCAATGATTAAAATGATAGAATTCATACACAGATTTTATGTACATTTCTCATTTAGTAAAGAAGTTACGTAATATTATAACCTCTCAAATTTGAGACTGTAGGTAGGTAATTTTGTGCATACTAAAGTGTTTTTTTTTTTTTGTGTTTTTTTTTAAAGTTTAAGTCTTTCATTAACATCCTTAAATTTAAATACCATCTCTCCTCCCCTTTAAAGGCATAGACCACATAAACAACATGTTTTTTTTAAAACGAATAACCACGAAATGGGATCTTCAAAACTGATGACAATTTTTACCAGAATGTTAATGTAGCCCCACGAGAGAGCGTAAAAATACTGTAACGTATGCAATTTGCTTGAAAATTCATGTTTATGACGTTTGAAACATGCAAAAATTAGTATGAAAATGTTGTGCGGGTTGCATAAATCGAATTTTCTGATCACTGCTACGGGGCTATCTGTTGGGTTTTGAGACAACCTAATGTTATTTACGTAAATCCCATGCTAAACTTAAATAAAAATGCTTATGTTTTTCTCTGGTCTATTCCTTTAAATATAAAAAGAAACTACATTTTTTTTTTGCATGAAGGGTGTAAAAGAAGCTTTAAAAAGATTAAAATGATGCAATTTTAGTTTAAATGTAAGTCGTAATGAAAAAGAAGCAGTCAAAGTTACAGAAAAAAAATTAAACCACAATTTTTATGAAACAGAATATTATATCATTCTCTCTCTCTCTCTACCTTTATGGTACTTAAATTTTTGTTAGCTTTGCTTTAATTTTGAGGTTACTTAATTTGATATATATTTTTTTATATTTTATTATTCATAAAAATGGAAAATTCAATTATGGATGATAGTATACAGCGTTAAATTTGTACTGAAAAAAAATGTACGTGGACGTGAATTATTTCTATACGAGTTACAGCTTAACTACTGAGAGAATGAGGATATTTTACATTATTTGATCTGCACCTGAATGAATGTAAACTTTAATTAAATTAGATTATAGTTAATTAATGTACCTTATCAGTGGAGTGTGTCATTCAATGACGGACAGGGCGGGGATAAGTAGACGAATTCATTTCTTTTTTACTGATAGGGGAATTTTCCTAATAGATATATAGGATATTGGTTAGAAATGAAAGCGAGCCTCTTTTTAGTGTTTACGTGATTACTCTTTAGGTTGTTCATTCTTATTTTTTATATATTTAGATTTCAGAAAATGTCAAAATATTGAATACGATACTCACTTTTACGTGTTTTAAGAAAGTAAGTGATTTTGTAATGATAATTTCGTGCATGATTTTAAAAGCTGTATTGTATTTTAGCAATTATTTCTATTGTATCGTGTGTGTTTTTTTTTTTTTTTTTTTTAATAATTTTTAGAAAATGAACAATTTAGCTCCCACATTATCATTATACTGTGACTATAATGGATCTTCTATAATTATGTAACAGCCAATAAAAAAATGAATCGAAGAGATCGATACAAAAATACTTACATTTTTTAATTTTTATAATAATATAACTCTATATATTGTTTCACTGTAAGTAATGCATTTCCACTTTTCCTTCTCCATTTCTTACTTACTTACTTACTTTTTTGGAAGATGAGAGTGAGAAAGTACGAAATTAAAATTTTTAAAATGCTAAATATTTTTTATTTTTTATTATGTGACTGGCAGTTTCATCAGCATGGAAAGAAGAGACTGAACTGTTGATATAACTGTTTCCAACATTATGCAATTATTATACTTAATTATTATTAAAATAACCTTTTTCTCTCTATATTTATGCGGATAAAAATAACTTCGTAATAATTATGCTAGCTCATTTTCAGCACAATTTATTTAATACAGCATTATAATTATAATATCACTTCATAAAAGCTATGTTACATATAGCATAAATATTATGATGTACATGGCATAGTTGGTTATGTTTGTTCTAATGGAGCTACATTTATGCTATAGTGACATAAATGTAGCATAAATTACGTAATTTATTCTTTACTGTGTTATATCTTTTTTTATTTTTTTATTATTATTTTTCTATTGTGGTTAGGTGTAGGTCAAAACCTTGACCATTTCTTCTTCTTATTTTTTTTTGTCTTCTCTCTCTCTCTCTCTCTCTCTCTCTCTCTCTCTGCGTTTTTTAATAAAGGCGATTATTTAAGGGAGTAGGGGACCGACGTCAGCCATTAGACTCATACTTTTCTCGTCAAAAAAATCTGAAATTTTGCACAATGATACTTCAGCTTGAATCAATTTCAAATATATGAAAATTTTGGGGGGTCACCGTGCAAATTAATTTTAGGCTTTTTTGAAATTTTAAGCCCATAAGGCCCAATGTTAATTTCAATATTTTTTTTCTTTTTTTCGGGACGGTCAAATTTTATAATATTTGTATCACCGTTAGGTGTGACCCTTAGCTACACAATGACAAAAAAATTTAGACTCAAAACACTTCTAGTTTTTGAGATATAAGTTCAGTACCCTACTCCCTTAATGTAATTTAACAATGTCATATAGTAAACTGACTTCTCAGCGCAATTCAAGTTCTATTGTTTAAGTTACTTATACCTTGGTCATTATAAGGGGGGGGGGGTACCCTCTAAATAACGGAGTATAGAAGTACTAATTATATTGTAAATACAAAACAAAAGTTGTAAAAATGAAAAGTGAGTAAAATGACTTGTCTTGTTACAATTCTATAGGTGCAATTTTTTTATTTTATTTTTTTATTTAAATGTATGTGTCAAGTACTTAGCACATTCATTTTCATATCGCAAGTGCATGTCAAGTGCAGAAAACTTGTACACCGTATCATATTAAATGTTACCCTACTTTTGTATAGAAATATTATAATATAAAGGGTGCTCCAAGGGGGTGTCCGTTTTCCACTTGACCTTGAGAAAATTTGCTGTAAATGACCTGAAACGGAAAAATATTAAATTTGGCGTTAATTTGTCGATTTTTTTCAACCAAGTTAAACGAAGATTGGACAATATAGCAAGCGGAACTCCATTAAAGGAATAGACCAGAGAAAAACATAAGCATTTATATCACAAAACACTTGACGGGATTTACATAAATAACATTAGTTTGTCTCAAAACCCAACAGTAGCCCCGTAGCAGTGATCAGAAAATTCGATTTATGCAACCCGCACAACATTTTCATGCATGTTTCTGACGTTATAGACATGAATTTTCACGCAAATTGCATACTTTACAGTTTTTTCACGCTCTATCGTGGGGCTACATTAACATTCAGGTAAAAATTTTCATCAATTTTGAAGATCCTATTTCGTATTTATTCATTAAAAAGCACATGTTGTTTTATGTGGTCTATGGCTTTAATACATTTACAAGCAATAAACCACATGAATCAAAATGTGCATTTTAATGATAAAACACAAAATTAGATCTCCAAATATGATGACAATTTTTACCTGAACGTATATCTGGCCCCACAAGAGAGCATGAAAATACCGTAATGTATTATCGTAATAATTCCAGTTTCTGGCATCAGAAACAGACAAAACATTAGTATAAAAATGTTTTACAGGTTGCATAAATCGAAATTTTCTGATCACTGCTATAGTTGGGTTTTGAGACCAATTAATGTTATTTATGTAGGTCCCATCAAGTGTTTTGTGATATAAATGCTAGTGTTTTCTAGTGGTCGATTCCTTTAAAGGAGTAGACCAGAGAAAAACATAAGCATTTATATCACAAAACACTTGATGGGATTTACATAAATAACATTAGTTTGTCTCAAAACCCAACTGTAGCCCCGTAACAGTGATCAAAAAATTCGATTTATGCAACCCGCATAACATTTTTTTACTTATTTTTGCATGTTTGACGTCATAAACATGAATTTTCACGCAAATTGCATACTTTACAGTATTTTCACGCTCTCTCGTGGGGCTACATTAACATTCTGGTAAAAATTGTCATCAGTTTTGAAGATCCCATTTTGTGTTTATTCATTAAAAAAAACATGTTTTATGTCGTCTATGGCTTTAATTAATAAATTTCATTCTGTTGAATGACATGGTATTGCCATAAGATAACATAGTAAAAGAAAACATTACAGAGTTTATGTTCCGATTCTAACCATTTCCAATTCTAATCAATTCCTGTGACCCGTTTGTGTGCACGTTTTGTCAAACACTTGAAATAGATATTTGACCTCCTATGTAGAAGTCTTGTATAGTTTTAAAAAAAACAAGTGAATGTATATTCAGCAAGTTATATTTGCTAAGTGATTGAATGTTTCATGACTTCTATTCAAGCATAGAAAATTGAAGTTTGTATATTTCCTACAGGTATAGAGAGAGAGAGAGAGAGAGAGAGAGAGAGAGAGAGAGAGAGAGAGAGAGAGAGAGAGAGAGAGAGAGAGAGAGAGAGAGAGAGAGAGAGAGAGAGAGAGAGAGAGAGAGAGAGAGAGAGAGAGAGAGAGAGAGAGAGAGAGAGAGAGAAAGAGAAAGAGAAAGAGAAAGAGAAAGAGAAAGAGAAAGAGAAAGAGAAAGAGAAAGAGAAAGAGAAAGAGAAAGAGAAAGAGAAAGAGAAAGAGAAAGAGAAAGAGAAAGAGAAAGAGAAAGAGAAAGAGAAAGAGAAAGAGAAAGAGAAAGAGAAAGAGAAAGAGAAAGAGAAAGAGAGAAGAGAGAGAGAGAGAGAGAGAAGAGAGAGAGAGAAGAGAGAGAGAGAGAGAGAGAGAGAGGTATCTATGTGTTTGACATTTCGAGAACAAAAGTATAAACGCTGTGTGTAAGAGAAAACAAAAGATTATTATAACGATTCCGCCTAAGGATTGCACTGTATACAATAATGAACTCTCTACACATATTGCGTATTCAGTTTTGTAATATGAATATTAAGAACTCTCTGAGGTTTGAAATAAACAGTAAAATATATAGCTACACTAAAATGAAAATACTAATTACAAACTACTCATGGTAATGTAAATAGCTACTTCAATATATTCCAAAGAAACTGTGCAATGAGGACGATTTAAAGGTATTCATGTTATATAAACCATCTTTAGTCCCACAAATTGGGGTTACGTAAAAAATAAATTACGTAATTAATGCTGCATTGATAAATTGCTATTGTAGAGCACAAATGTTGCTCTTTTGTATAATAACATAAGTAACTATGCTGAACATGCAATGCTAACTATTATGCTGTATGTAGTATGTAGTATAATCCATATATAATTAATATGTATATATAGTATAAATTATTTTGTTATCATCACAAATGTTGCTGTATTGAGCTAGCATAACTATTGCGATTCCTTTTAGAACGCCTTAAAGTAATTTTTTTTTTGTATACAGTAGCAAGATACTACATAGAAGATAAGGACACGCTCGGCAAATTTGGGCCGCCGTGAAATTCAAAATAAACGACTAAGCCAATCAGCGCCCGAGTTGAAAGTCACGTGATCAAAATTGACCAATCACAGAGCCACTAAAATTAACATGGAACTAGTTGGTGTCGCTATCTTTTATGTAGTATCGTGACAGTAGTAATCTATTCAATTATATTCCAAACTTTTTAACAAATTATTGAAACATTTAAAGTTTTAATTACTTAAAAAGTTATGATTTAAATTTACATTAATTGCTCTTATAAAAATGCAAAAAAAAAAAAAAAACTATATAATATATATATTTTTTAAAGTATACTAAAACTGAAAAAAGTAGATAAAAAAATTCCAATTATGCCGTACAACATAATTATTCATTTCTATGCAATATATTGGTGTTGGACTTGTACTTGATGTAAAATACAACAACCTTGGCAGCAGAGCATTATTTCTGTAATGGCGACAGACACCTTTTTTTTTTTTTTTTTTTTTTTTTTTTTTTTTTTTGCTTGCCATATTGTGTTATCGTGCTATACACCAATCCCAGTCCCAGTCCCAGTCCCAGTCCCAGTCCCAGTCCCAGTCCCAGTAAAGTAATGGAAAAGCACACACGGGCTAGCCACGGCCTAAGTACACAGCCCGGCATTCACCATGACAGCCTAGAGAAACCGTGGAAACATCTAGGCAGGCTGGTCGGTGCAATCACATCAATCATGCACCTCCCGAATACTGTGCGTCGTCATGGAATGCATGTAAACATGCATCGTGCAACGTGTTGTGCTCTCACACTTCACGTACGCACCCAGCAGTGGCTCGAACCTATACACGGTGAGGAGAGGAGTACACAGTTGCGAGTCAGCTGCCTTCACCACTCGGCCATACCAGCTATACAGCTAGTTGATCGAGCTAACATGGGTAACTCTTTAGTCTCGTCGTTACGTGAGGGGAATTTTAAATTTGATTCCAGTTTAATTAAAACTGTTTCGTTATTTATGAAGTCAGTCTCCATCATCTTCATCAGCCATTTAATCATCTTTGCTACTTAATGACGAAGAACAAAAAAATTATATTACGTTACCTATATAATAAGTGAGTCTAGAGCTCTTTTCAAAAGTATATACTGCAAAATGTGATAAAATATTAGGATTTATTATTACTTCAAAACACGTAAAATTTCGTTTTATAATAATAAAATTATCATATTTGTTTGAACAATTAAACTGGTCTAAAGTCATGTGCCATGTGCTGTTTTATACTGTTGTGTCTATGATGTAATGTACTGTACGTGAGAACGTGAGGTGCTGGGCATATCGTATTTTATTGACAAAGTATCCCTATCCTATTTAACGTTTATTTAAATAAAAAAATATTTAGCTCTTGTTTACACTAGAATATTTGATTTCAAGTTCCAATTAACTATATAAATCAGAGAATCTTTGTATTTTATTGGTTTTCAATTCAATGTGCTCTGATCTCTCTCTACTCCTTTCTCTTAAAGGCATAGACAACATGAAAACATGGGGATTTATATCACAAAACACTTGATGGGACTTACATAAATAACATTAATTGGTCTCATAACCCAACTGTAGCGCCGTAGCAGTGATCAGAAAATTTCCACTTATGCAACCAGCACAACATTTTCACACTAATTTTTGACTGTTTCTGACTTCAGAAACAGGAACAGCCACGCAAATAACATACTTTAGTATTTTCACGCTCTCTCGTAGGGCAAAATATACAATCTAGTACTGATCTAGTAAAAATTGTCATCAATTATAGATATCCCATTTTGTGTTTACTCATAAAAAAGCACATGTTGTTTCATTTGGTCTATTGCTTTAAGAAATATGGTAAAAATATACCCCTCATTCAAAACAGCAAAATTTTGTTTATATACTTGAATGTTCAATGAAAGTTAAACTAAATTTACCATACTTTACTAGTCATGAAATAAACCACAGCCACAATACAAGAAATGTTAAATAAAAAATTACAAGTATTTTTATAAAAGAACTGAAATGTATAACAGAGGACCTTTCTGTGGATGTTTGCAGATCTATAATAATTTGCCAACACCTATTAGACAGATTGAAAACCCTATCATGTTTAAAAAGGCATTAAAACGTTATTATCAAACAAACAATATTATTCAATTGATGAATTTTTAAATGACCAAATATAACATATCTCTCCAATCTATTTTCATTAATATTAACTATTTTATATTATATAATATATGATATGTATATATTTTTTTATATTTTTATTATATAATTAATATTGTATTGACTATCATTTCTAATTGTGAATTTTTATTTACGATAACCTAAGCGGATATGCATTGTTGTGTATTGTGATTGTAGGATGAGAGAAATGAATAAATATATTTTGAATTTGAATTTGTTTGCTACCAATTATAGGTATTTAAAAATCCTATTATCATAATGAACTGTTGGTGGTTTTTAAAAGTTAAAACTTTTTACTTTTCTATCTTAAAAATAGCAATAATGATGAAGCAAAATATGTTCATATAATCTTGATTTTATGCCAAAAAAAAAAAAAAAAAAAAAAAAAAAACATATTCATATAAATGCTTTTAAAATCATAACAAAGAGATTCGTGCGTGTTGAAAATACAGCTTAAAGTGATTAAAGCTTCAGCTGAGTGAACGCTAAACTGCGAGGGTAATTATCTTACGCGTAACCCAAAGTGAACTCGATCAATCATTCTCACACAGCAAGTGAAAAGAAAATTAATATCATTTAGAAATCATATAAGAATTTTCTGTAAGTAAAAATATTTTTAATACAATTAAATTGAGATTTTCATAAAATTTAATTAATTAAAATGTCATAGAATTGAGATATTCATTTATCTTTTTTAAGTAATATTGATTTAAATTTATATTCAGTATTTACCGTATATATATTTTTAAAATAATAATTTTATAGCCTTTTATTTCTAGATTACATTTTAAACTTATTTCGTAAACTCTGTTATCGTTCTAATTGACTTCAAGCATTCGTATCTGATTTAAATTATCAAAATTAATCAACAATATTATTCAAAATGTTATAGTTCTTGTATTATGCATAACGACAAATTTGGAACCATTTTAAAAAATAAGTTTTATTTCTTATGCAAAATGAAATGGGTTGCAAAATGAAAATATAATGATTTTATAATTTTAAATGTGCACACAGATTATTCCAGAAAACTTAAAGCCTTAGATCACATAAAACAGCATTGTGCTTGTTAATGGTTTAACACAAAATGATATCTTAAAAACTGATGATAATTTTTACCACAATGTAAATGTGGCCCCCCAGAAGAGAGCTTAAAAGTACTGTTAAGTATGCTATTTTCTTGACTTTTCCGGTTTATGACGTCAGAAAAAGGTAAAAATTAGTATGAAAATGTTGTATGGGTTGCATAAGTCAAAATTTTTTGATTACTGCTACAGTTGGGGCAAACAATGCTAAGTCCTATGGAGTGTTTTGCGATGTAAAAGCTTTTTTTCATGGTCTATTCCTTTAAAAATATTTTTTTTCCATTATTTTCATTAAATGTTCAAAATTTCCAATTAAATTTACTGTATAGAAAATTTTCATCAAAAAAACTACTTTGACGCTTTTGAAACATAATCCATTGTACCATAATGGAACAAAGTTTTCGAAAATCACTAATATTACTTCTTTGTATTATTTGTAACTTTTATATATTATTTACCTCCTTTATCAAATCTATTATTCAATATTATATTTTGACTCAAAATTTTAATTATAATTTTGTCCTTTGAATCATATTCTATACAGAAAACAGTTTCAAACAATGAGGTCCTGTTGTTTTTTCACCAGAAGGCTTTTACATTAAATATAACATTTTTACTGAAAGGGGTTTTGGTTTTATAAAAAGGTCAATGATTTGGTATAAAATGTCAAACTGAAGATTTAAAAAAAAAAAAAAAAAAAAAAAAAAATTAACTCGGGTGTCGTATTTGTTTAACACTGTATATAAGCTAGTATTAAATTTAATCTTTTTGTTTATAATAATTTCAAGTTTGTTTATTTTGATTTTATTTACATTGTTATACAACAACAAAGTTTGATAGCTAACAGCATATCGTAGTTAAAATAACTTTAATTAACCTATCAGCTATATTACTTAAAGCCATAGACCACATAAAACAACATGTGCTTTTTAATGAATAAACATGAAATGGGATCTTCAAAACTGATGACAATTTTTACCAGAATGTTAATGTAGCCTCACAAGAGAGCGTGTAAATACTCTAAAGTATGCAATTTGCGTGACTATTCATGTTTCTGACGTCAGAAACATGCAAAAATTAGTAAAAAAATGTTGTGCGGGTTGCATAAATTGAAATTTTCTGATCACTGTGCTACGGAGCTACAGTTGGGTTTTAAGACAAACTAAAGTTATTTATGTAAGTGTCATCAAGTGTTTTATGATATAAATGCTTATGTTTTCTTCTGGTCTATTCTTTTAAAGACTTGGCTCTTATTAAATAATATAGTATATTATTATGTATGAAATTTATGAAAAGATTTTATGGTGTGATATCAGTTTGTGTGTAGGCACCTCTGTTTGGTAAACTTTATTTATTTGTTATTATTAATTAAAATTTTAAATGCTCAATAATTAATTTTATACTATACTATAAAATGTTAAAAAATTACTTGCTCTGGAGTTAAAGAAATTAAATACATCAAAAGTTCATTCTGTAAAGTATAGTGAGGCTCATTGACAGTGATTGGCTGCCCAAAAACATAAGATGCATTCATTGGTTGATCTTGTTTGTTTGTCCAACAGCTGTTGGAGAAAATACAGATTTTTTTAAAAAATTCGGCCGTTAAAAAAAATTCTTTAGTTGCTGCAAACTCGTTTGAACGATTTCAACAATTAAAAAGCAAAAGAAACGCGAACCGCCTTTCGGCGTAATGGCCACCGTCTTTACTTCAAATAAAATTTGAATTTCAAAATTTATTTTAAATATGAAGGAGCATTTTTTAAGAAGTTTTATATGCACCGATATTATTTATTTTTCCTAAAGAGTTTTCAAGACCATAAAAAAACGGCATGCAAGTTGTCTATTATTACGTATTGATTTTTGTCCGTGTACTATGTTTTGTTCGTAAACCCTGCTTTCTTGCTACAAAACAAATGCGCATTACATTTAAATAACCAAAGTTGATCGTCATTTTAGTAGAACATTAAGCAGGGTTAACGGACAGCATTACTGTATTTTTCTTTTAAAGTAAATAAGAAAAAAAATTGATGTCAACTTTTTTTTTTAATTAAATATGAGCATGCTGCAACAAGAATACAAAAGAATCCATGTCATGAAAATTAAATGATATGTCAACTTAAAGTAAATACAAATATTTACTTCTGTTTTTTAAAATATATAAGAATGCGTAGTATGTCAAATAAAACAAAAAATTGTAAAACATGGAAACAAAACACAAATGTTCGTTCGTGATTTTCATATTGTTTAACTTTTTTTATATTTATTTGCATACATTTCATTGAGTCTGTTTTTTTGTTATTGTTACTTGTTAAAGCATGTATCAATAAAGACGTTTCATTGTTACTTTTTGTTGTTATCATCTTTTTGTTTCTTATTGTGTTAACATGGGAGAGAGAGAGAGAGAAAGAGAGAGAGAGAGAGAGAGAGAGAGAGAATAATCACAATATTTTGTATTGAAAATGTCTATTGTTTTGACGTTCTTTGCACTTATATAATATTATAATATCACTATGAAAATGTTGTTTTAAATGTTTTCTTGTAATTTTTATTTGTTTTAAAGTAAAATAAAAGTAAAAGACTGTGAGAAAAATTGTATTTTAAAAGGTGCTTGCATTTTTTTATTTCCTTTTTTATTATTTTTTTTTTTAACGATTGCATTTTCTTATTTTATATTTATAATTTTGTTCGTAAACCCTGTTCTCTTGCACCAAAAAAATGCGCATTCCATTTGAATAACCAAAAGCGATCGTCATTTTAGGGGCAGAGAACAGGGTTTACGAACAGCATTAAAAATGTTATTCGTAAACTTAGTTGTTGTTTTTTTGCAACAAAAAAAGCGCATTACATTTGAATAACCATAGTTGATCGTCATTTTGTTACAGGAAACAGAAAGGGGTTACGAATAGCATTATTGTATTTATTAATTAAAGTTTAAAAAATAGGGTGTAATTTTCTTGCATATCCTAAAAGAGTATTGTACATTATCTTGAATTGAACATATATACGAATTTCTAATTTTTCAGTTCACTAGTTTTAATTATTTTTTGAAAGTCAACCCTGTAGGTATGCTAGAATAGTAGACATGTTTTTTGTTCAATGTGTTCTATTCCTTTAAGTAGTTAAAAAATTATTGTACGATTAAAAAAAAGTCTTTAATAATACTCCACATAATACTGTACTTATTTTCATTGCCAAGTACTCATCACTTATTACAAGAAATAAAAAGTTTGGCTCTTTATTACATACATACGAACACAACAAGCTACCTGCTTTTTTTTTTTTTTTTTTTAAGTAACGAGGAAGCCTTACTATACAAATATTACCCCCTAGGGATGAAACTTGAACTTTTCTTAAGTAAATTAGGCAGTAAAAATATAAATATTTTTCTTTCTTAACTACACTTAAAATAAACAAAATGAAACTATATTATCGTAGTACTTATTTTTCACAGAAACTTTCAAATAAAAGAAATAAAAAAATTATTTTTTTTATATTATTATTATTATTATTATTAATGACTACAAATGTTTGTTTAAAAGAAGCTTGTTAAGGGTATATGCATTATAAAATATTATTTATAAATAACGAAAAGTAATTATTTTTTTAATATAAGTACTATAGTTTAATTATTATTCTTGGAAATTTGTTTAATTTTTTTATTTCATTTTTATTTATTTATTTTTTAAATTCTAAGAATTAGAAATATAATAAGGAATACTAATGAATCAAAATTATTTTTGTACTGGTAATATTTTTTCCCTTCTTATTTTACTATTATTACAACAACGAGAAACAAAATGCAAGGCTTATTTTATATAATATATAAAAAATAATTATATTTTAAATACTAAAAAAATAAAAAATAAAAATAAATCAGTGAAATCTGATCTTAGCGCCAAGGGCAAAGTCTCTTGCTTTTATATTAGAAGTATTTTTTGTGGAAAAAAAAAAAAAAAAAAAAAAAAAAAAAAAAAAAAGCTGACATAATTTTCCTTAAAAATTCCATTATAAAAATTATTATGCTGATATATAATATTTTATTTCAAAATAATTAATTGAATTTTCACAGCTGGAGGCAAATATAAAAGAAGAAAAAATTATTTGCAAATAAATTGAAAAAAAAAATGTAATCAATATTGTTAGCATTTTTAAATACAGTTTCTTTATTATTTTATTTAAAATTAAATATTTGTATTCTTTTGAGATTTCATTTCCTTATAAATCAGAAATTTTTCTGTGCAAGTTTCGTTATTTATGCTTACAAAAAAAAAATGGAATAAAAAAAAATAAATTTTTTTTTTTTTTTTTTTCATATTTCAAAAATTGATGCTATTAATGTGCTAATGCATACAACACACTCAAATTTGGATAAATTGTTCTAAATTCTTCTTTGTTTTATATATATATATTTTTAAATTAATTTTATTTTAAATTAGCTGTTGAAATATATTTTTAATTAACGTAAAAGGTGACCGATTTGCAAGTCAAATAAGAAATGTGAGGCTCTCAGAATGCCCTCTTTTGTGAAAAATGTTTTCTTACTCTCGTGGAACCCCTACACACTCTAGAATGCTCAAAGTAGCTTTAAAAAAACGCGTAAATTCCATGGCATTTTCTAGTCTAAATTTTATTATTTTTTTTATCTCAATTTTTTTTTCGATTTTTTGTTTTCATTGAGTTATCTAATATCCACTTTATTGTATACTAGGACTGAAGAGGCTAAATATTAAGGGAGTAAGGTACCAACCTTCAATGTAAAAAACTAGAAGTCTGTGGGGTCTAAATTTGGTTTCATTGAGTAGCTAAGGGTCACACCTAGCCGTGATAAAAATTTCATGATGTTTGACCATCCCGAAAAAAAGAAAAAAATTATTGAAATTAACATTTGGCCTTATGGGCTTAAAATGCCAAAAAAAATGACATAAAATTAACTTGCACGGTGACCCCCCCAAATTTTTATACATTTGAAATTGTCTCAAGCTGAAGTATCATTGTGAAAAATATCAGATTTTTTTGACGCGAAAAGTTTGAGTCTAATGGCCGACGTCGGTCCCCTACTCCCTTAAAATAATGTTTGCATAGAACAACACTAACTATAATGAACTTGCCAGGGTCAATAACAGTTTTTATAAACATTATTTACCACACCTATCAAATCCATGTAAATATATAAAATTTCTTACAACAATAGAAAAGTACCAGATTTTTCTTTAAAAAAATTTAAAGATAAAACATATTTTTTACTATAGAAATAAATAAATAAAATCAATATTATTTCCAAGCATTTTTTTGTCGTATTATATTACGAACTAAAAATTGAAAATACGGCAACAATAATAGAGTTAACAACGATTTTCAATAAAAACATGAAGTGACTTAAAAAAAAAGAGGACAATATTTATTTCTATTTATTATATGTTTATAAAAATATTTTTGAAAGTAAATAAAATATTTTATTTATAAATAAATATATATGTGAAAAAATATATAAAATCTCATTTATTTGTATTATATAATATCTCTCCCAAAGGTACATATAGTGTAGACTGTAGAGTAAATCCTGTGTAAATCATAATATAATAATAACAAACAAAAACAATAACATTTTATTATTTACCATTACCCAATTCTAGGACTTTATATAATATATATATATAATAAACAATGTAATATAAGTAACTTGATATTATTGTATATATTTGTTTTTACGCATTCGATTCCCATAGAGACTTTTCAAAAATGCGTATATGGAAACTTTTGTTTTTGTTTTTTAGTACTGTGTATACACTTCAAAGGGTCTAAAATGAATGTTGAATTTGATTCCACTTTTCTGCAATTTTTGTTATTATACTTTAAAGTAAAATGATATTGTTCATCTATAAATCATTGAGTTGATTTCTGGTAAAACAGAAGTTTACGAGAATAAATAACTTTTTAAGATTTCATTAACGAAGACGGTGACTGACTTAGTCAGATATCAGCCGATCACCTAGCTAACTTAAAGGCGTAGAACACCTTGAACAAAAAAAGTGGTGTAATATCCTAACAAACCTGAAAATTAACGTTGATTTGGCCGGAGTCATTGATTTCTAATTTATTTCCATTCACAAAATGACACTGGCGGTCACTGACGTCACAGCTCGCTTGTTTTACGCTTGTGGTAGCAGTGACGTCAGTGACCACCAGTGTCATTTTGTGAATGGAAAATAAATTAGAAATCAATGACTCCGGCCAAATCAACGTTGATTTTCAGGTTTCTTAGGATATTACACAACTTTTTTGTTCAAGGTATTCTACGCCTTTAAATGCAATTTAGGTAAGCAAGATAAAAAAAAATGGAGCATTTTGTATCATAACCAAAATATTTAATATATATATACTTTAAAAATATAAACATGATAAATAGCGTAATCATAAAATATTAAAAAAAATCGACGGAAAAAAAAAATAATTAATCAAAGTCTAAAAATATGTTTTACTTTTCTAAATAATAATAATTATGATAAATTTGTTTTAAATAAAAAGATATTTATTTTAATATAAATGAAATATAAAGTATTAAACAGACTCATTTTTATGTCATCTCTCTCTCTCTCTCTCTCTCTCTCTCTCTCTCTCTCTCTCTCTCTTGCTAAAAATACGAATCATTTAAATATTTAAAATAAGCATCCTCGCTTTCATTTGTTTATATCGTATATTTTCTGTTATTAATGATCCAAAAACATGTCTCGTTAGTGATGCTTGTTTCCCTCCCCCACTCCCACCCTCACCCTCATTTGAATACTCTCATTATTTTCTACTCTCGTTACAACGGGAAAAATATAATAAATAAAAATATAACGTTCTTCATCAAAATTAACTTTAAATAATCTTTCCCTTTGGTAAAATAAATCATTATTGATTAACTTGGTGTTTTTATATATATGTCTATATATATATATATATATATATATATATATATATATATATATATATATATATATATATATATATATATGGGACATATATATATATATATATATATATATATATATATATATATATAATATTCTTTTTGTTACATTTTGAGAAAGATATTAATGAGTATAATGTGTTTATTAATTATTAAATAGTATTTTAAATAATTGCTCAATTTTAAGTGCTACTTTTTATTTTAATGTATAAATAAGTCAATTAGAGAGTTTAATTAAGCTTTGAAATATTATATAAACATAAATGTTTCTTTTTTTTTTTACATAATTACACTGATAAGTACACGTAAAAAATAAATTACGTAATTGATGTTACATTAAATAATAATTGCTATATTGTAGAGCACTAATGTTGCTATTTTGTATTAACATAAGTAATTATGTTGAACATCTTAAATATTACGCTATATTCATAGTTTTTAATTACTTTGCATTAATATTATAATGTTATGCATAAAAGTTGCTGCATTAAAGTAGCATAATTTTTAACTATTTATTTTTGTCAGGGTATGGTGACTGAAAAGTTATATAGTTATCTTGACTTGGTTGTATTTTACAGCAAAGTAACTTTTCACCACTAAAGAAGTTATGCTGTACTGCATAATTGTTTTGTTTAAATGTCTGATGAAACATCCAACAACAAAACATTTTGCTGTAGAAGTTGAACAACTATAATTGATTATTATTCAAAACACAAAACAAGTCATATAGCTCACGTTAGTTACATTGGAATCACATATGCAAGTATTTACATATTTTCTTTTGTGAAAGAGTTTAGTTAACAAGTTACACACATATAAACAAATCATTTAAAAGTTTATAGAGGGATTAATCGACAAGATAACAGAGTTTTCTTTTGAAAAATTCTTATTGTTGTGCATACTTAACAGACTTTTTCAGAAGATATGAAAGATAGGACTCATAAACTTTTTTTTTTCTTTTTTTTTTTTAAAGTTTAAAAAATGATATTTTAAAATTATCAAGCGTTTGCTGTGGATAAATTTTTACAAAGCGCATTTTCAGACTAAAAGAGTAGTAAAATATTTTTTTCTTTTGTTGTTCTTGGAATTGTTCTGTCATATGCGAGTAAAAAGGTGATTTTGAATATAAGAGAAACTCGACAGTATTTTTTAAAAAATAAAGAGACAGACATACAGAGACAGAGAGAGAGAGAGAGAGAGAGAGAGAGAGACAGAGAGAGAGAGACATAATATCAGAGATAATGGAGTATAAATAAGAGATATATACTGTAGTTTAGTTAAATATTAAAAAATCATCAACTAAAATGTTTTAGAACTTCGAAATTTTAGATGCTTATATTACCCTGTGGGTTACTATAAAAAAATGTAAAAATATTGAAATAATAAGCATAATTCTGTATAAATTTTACAATACATGATGCAAAAACGATTTGATAAAAAATTCCAATGGTTTTTATAATATATCTTTTATTATCATATAAATGGAATTCAAAATGAAAGTGATTTATATTGCACGTCTGCTACCTGATTAATTAGCGTAATTAGCGGCATACTTGTATGTTTATAATGATTTACTATACTTACAAAAAAGAATGCAACATATTTAACACATTATATATAGTTCACATTTCTGTTATTGAATTTAATGTATTAACGTCATTCATTCATTCATTCATTCATTCATTCATTCATTCATTCATTCATTCATTCATTCATTCATTCATTCATTCATTCATTCATTCATTCATTCATTCATTCATTCATTCATTCATTCATTCATTCATTCATTCATTCATTCATTCATTCATTCATTCATTCATTCATTCATTCATTCATTCATTCATTCATTCATTCATTCATTCATTCATTCATTCATTCATTCATTCATTCATTCATTCATTCATTCATTCATTCATTCATTCATTCATTCATTCATTCATTCATTCATTCATTCATTCATTCATTCATTCATTCATTCATTCATTCATTCATTCTTTCATTTGTTCGTTCATTCGATTGATTGATTGATTGTTTGTTTATTTATTTATGTTCTAATTTTTAATGATCAAATAATCTATTATTATAGAAACAACAACAACAGCAAAAACGAAAATAACAATAACAGCAACAAAAAGTTTTAAGAATCCAATGCAGTCAGATAAATTAAATGAAATTTGAAAAAAAAAACATCAACGCAAAATATGTAACACAAAAGAAGCAGGGGGAACTAACAGACTTTAACGGATGAAAAAAATGTCAGTAATTCAAGAATCTTTAATAATAATCTTAATTGACCCAGGCAGTTCATATAGTAACAATTATCATTACAAAAAGCATTGGTCTTGCCAGAATAACTGAATTCACTGCTTATTATTATTTGATTGACAGTATTTTTATAACTTTTCAATAGCAAACAAATGAATATTTAATTTGCACATAAAATTTATTTTGCTCATCACCTTATAATATATTGTCTAAAATATATTACTTTTCCTTCTAATTTAGAAACTTTAAGTAATGTTTGCAAATTGAAAATCTATATATCAAGTATTAGCGGCAAATTTAATTTAAATCTCATTTAAAGTTACACTAGAAGTAATTTGCTAAAGTCTTAAGCAACAATTTTCGTACGGAGGCTCTACTGCAATTATCTGCAATTACGCGTAATTACATTTCTTTAACTTAATGTCTGCGGAAAATAACTTTAATTTAATTTAGAAAGAAGAAAATAAAAGAAAAAAGAAGTTATATAATTTGTTCAAATCTGTTTTTACTAAGTTTAAGCAAAATTTCTAGCTTTTCTTGTGATAAATTGTAAATATATACAAATTATTTCGACGGCTGCACTGTTAAAAATAAACGTTGAAATACTTGTACACGGTTTTGCAATGCTTAAAGTATCGCGGAATTAAAAGAATAGACCAGAAGAAAACATATATAAGCATTTATATCACAAAACACTTGATGGGACTTACATAAATAACAATAGTTTGTCTCAAAACCCAACTGTAGCTCCGTAGCAGAGTGATCAGAAAATTTCAATTTATGCAACCCGCACAACATTTTTTACTAATTTTTGCATGTTTCTAACGTCATAAACATGAATAGTCACGCAAATTGCATACTTTACAGTATTTTCACGCTCTCTCATGGGGCTACAATAACATTCTGGTAAAAATTGTTAACAGTTTTGAGGATCCCATTTCGTGTTCATTCATTAAAAAAGCACATGTTGTTTTATGTGGTCTATGGCTTTAACTGTTATGACGTCACTAAGCATTGGAATTTTAACTGTAAAAACGTAAGTGACGTCACAAACGTTGGGACAGAATGAAAGTAATGTAGATTTGCAACGGCCAAGTTTAACGTTATTTCATTGTGATTCTAACGCTTGTGACGTCACTAACGTTTTTATCGTTAGTTTGTGAACGTTTAGTGACGTCATAACCGTTGATTCTAAAATACTTTAAGCATTGCAAAACTGTGTACAAGCTTTGCAAAGATTATTTTTTATTATATTGATAGTTTTCATTGTGGCAAATGTATAGTAATTTGTGTTAAAAAATAAAAAATTCAATAAAACTTTTTTTAAATGATTATTAGCACATGAGTTCAAAATCAACAATAAAGAAAAAAGCACCCCAACTCACAAATAATGTGATTTTTTTATTGTGCTAATAAAAATAATGCAAAATATATGTATTTTAAACAGACATTATGTATTGTATCTACTACTACTGTATGAAATTTAAATATTTCAAAGATCATTTCAGGATATATGTTATTTATAAAAATTCATTAATTTTATTTATATGCCTCATAAATTAAAAAAAAAACTAATAAACAAAATCTAGTATTTTTAAATTGAAGAAACTACTCTACGATATACAAAATTTTAAGTTGTTCTAAAAAAAAAGTCTAATGTTTTATACAAAGTTAAAAATAATTTATTTCTTGATGTGTTAAAAAACAAAACAATTAACAGTAACATTAAAAGCTGTGAATATATATATATATATATATATATATATATATATATATATATATATATATATATATATATATATATATATATATATATATATATATATATATATATATATAAACGGGGACAAAACTTTTATAATATTTTCTTACAACTATAAAGTCAACTTAAATTATTTGTTTTGTGTATCAATAAATATAAAAAAACACATTAAGTGAAAGAAAGTGGGGGAATTTTAAGAAAATCTTGCTTAAATTAAAAGCTCTCTCTCTCTCTCTCTCTCTCTTCTTACACATATTTAAATTTCTAAATAATAATAATAAAAAAATCTTAAATATAACCGGAAGCACTTAAAAAACTTTCATATTTGCAAAACAAAGTTGTGTGAAGAAACAAACGAACAAAAAAATTAAATGTACTTTTGTATAAGTTTGCCAAAAAGTTTTGTTATACAAAAATAGGGAGAAACAAGAAGTTTATTATAATAAAATGTCTTGGTTTATATCTTTAAGGAAAGGAGTTAGTTTTGTGAAACTTAAGTTCTTAGCTATTTTTCTTAATAATTTGTTCTTGAATTAACACTATTTAACTGTATCTCTTGTACACTATTGTGTTTAAGAAAACAAATTTCCAGTTGGACTTGCCAATTTTTCAAAACTTTTTAAAAGATATTGTTGAAATTTTCCAATAACCACAAATTGTATGGCAGTTTTTCTATAACTGTTTAATTTTTCGATTTTTTTTTTTTTTTTTTTTTGGTTATTATTTTTTTATCACAAATTTTCTGCATTTCTTCTAATTTAATATTAAACACTTTTTTTATTTATTTAATCGTCAATGGGCATATACAAATTTGGACTTAAAGAGATCCTGCCCTTAAAACATTAAACTAAAAACGTAAAATTGATGAGATGGAACTAACATTCATACACATATTTAATCCCTCGACCCTTTTGTAGCCTCACAAACTGGGGTTGAAAAAACTGTATAAAGTAGGCAACTTTAGGAATTCATGACGTCATCAATTCCAGGTCTACAATTTAGAAATTGTAGCACGGGTTGTCTACTTTACAAGTTTTCTTCCCAGTTTATGAGAGTACTGAAGGGTTAAGTGACATAATATGTATATGTATAATAATCCTGTCTGATTTTATGTGTCGCGTGAGAATAACTTGCGGCTTTTTCTCGGTGAACTTTTTTATATTTTATTAAAGCTCTGTAGGTGCATTGTCCTGTTTTCCAACTATTTGTATTCTTGCACACTGACAAAAATAAATACGTGATATTTATAATGCCACATTTTCAGCAACATTTGTGCATTACAGCATACTTCTATATACTGCATAATAACTATGTTGAAGCCCTTGTCAACTTACTTTTTCATTATATAGAGTACTAGATTGATAATTATTAATTACCATACCTTATTATCCATGAATTAGACACCAACACGTTGATTTAGTATTTATTTTCATTTTGACTGTTATATCACGTATCTGACGTCACAATGTACAGATGGGGTCGTGATAGGGGTGAAGAAGTTGAAGGAGGGGCTTAAATTTATCACGTGACTAGAGCGGTGACTGTGATTGGCGGTGGTACATTGTCACGTCAGATACGTGATATAACAGTCAAAATGAAAATAGATGAAAATAAATACAAAATCAACGTGGTGGTGTCTAATTCATGGATAATAAGGTATGGTAATAATAGAGACCGGATTTAATGTTAATTTTTTTGACAAAAATGTCACAAAAAAAGGTGATTTTTTGAGCCAAAAATGTTGGCAAAATGTTGAAAAATGTTGAATTTTTGGTAAAAATGTTGAAAAATGTTGAAAATGTTGAAAATTATAAAATAGCACAAAAATTGTTTATTTATGCTTCCGCAATGATTACATACACAAACTTTTACAAGTTTTTTTTATGGTTGCTAAAATTTCAGAAAAAATCAATGTTAAAAATACATTAAATAATAATAATTGACTTGTAGAAATCCAGGTTTTAAGATATTTTTCTATATCTACTAAAATTTTCAGTTTACAATATTTTTCAACGTTTAGATCAAAAGTCCATATCTCTCAAATTCAAATTTTTATCCCAAAGATTTTCGTTGTTATTCAATGTACTGTATAACAACTACCGAAAATACTACTGAATATTTTCAGAGCTCATCATAGTTGTCAGATGAGGGATTAATTACAATATAGGGTATCATGCGAGTTTATTTTATTATTATTTTTTTTTTTATGTTCACTCTGTTTTTAATTTTGAGTTAACATTATTACATGCGATGTCATCAAAAAAAAAAGAAAAAAAATAAAATAATTGGCTTATTAAAATCTCAAAATTTCGTAATTCAAAATATTTAATGCTCTCCCCCCCCCCCTATATTTTGTATTAATTTTATTCTACGATTTCATTAATAAAACAATTAAAATTGTTGTTTGTTAGCTTTTGTCATGCGTTGTCCTATATGGTGAAAAAAAAAAAGTACATAAACTTTGATTTTAGTTCAATTTTTTTTTCACCATAGGACAACGCATGAAAAAAGCTAACAAACAAACAATTTTAATTGTTTTATTAATGAAATCGTAGAATAAAATTAATACAAAATATAGGGGAGGGGGGGGGGGAGAGAGCATTAAATATTTTGAATTATGAAATTTTGAGATTTTAATAAGCCAATTATTTTCTTTTTTTTTCTTTTTTTTTTTATGACGTCGCATGTAATAATGTTAACTCAAAATTAAAAACAGAGTGAATATAAAAAAAAATAAAATAAAATAAACTCATGATACCCTATATGGTAATTTAGAAAAAAAAAATCCCTCATCTGACAACTATGATGAGCTCTGAAAATATTCAGTAATATTTTCGGTAGTTGTTATACAGTACATTGAATAACAACAAAAATCTTTGGGATAAAAATTTGAATTTGAGAGATATGGACTTTTTATCTAAACGTTTAAAAATATTGTAAACTGAAAATTTTAGTAGATAGAAAAATATCTTAAAACCTGGATTTCTACAAGTCTATTATTATTATTTAATGTATTTTTAACATTGATTTTTTCTGAAATTTTAGCAACCATACAAAAATGAAAATTCAAATTTTAATGGCACCAACTTATTCCAATGTTAAGCTAAGTTATGTAGTAATTAAAAATTTCACCCTAAAATTGTGATGTTTTCGTTTTTTCGTTTTTTTTTTTTTTTTTTTTTTTTTTTTTTTTTTTTTTTTTTTTTTTTTTTTTTTTTTTTTGGTGCAATATTATGCAAAAATGTTGAAAAATGTTGAAAAATGTTGCAAAAACATTAAAAATGTTGAAAATGTTGAAAATGTTGAAAATAAATGGGTATTAAACGACTTAAAATTGCGCAATTCGCACTCATTTTTCATTAAAAGTGACCTAAATATGACAGAAAAAAATGTTGAAAAACTTTAAATCCGGTCTCTATAATAATCAATCTAGTATTCTAAATGATAAAAAAAAAGTAAGTTGACAAGGGCTTTAATATACATACCATAAATTGTTATTTATACTCTTCCAAAATTTAGGAACATTTATGCTACACTGACATAAATGCAGCATAAACTTACGTAATTTATTATTTTTTCTGTTCACATTAACGTTTTTTACATTCTTTTTAAATACATTTTTGTAGCGTCATATAATTATCAATATTTTATATTTATATTCTTTATGAAGTATATTTAACAAAAAAAAATTAATTCTATAAATTTGAGTTTAAAAATATATCCACATATACGGTTTAATATTTACGCAAATACTCCTCTAATAACATTAAATTCTCTTCATTTTGTGTTTTGTTTTTCGACTATTTAATGTTGTTTTTACAGAACGTAACGGTATACTTCAGTTAAGACTTAATTTCCAACCAAGTAAGCGTGTTTTTACGAGAAATTGTTAATGCTCTCAAATGTTTGTGTCCCTGTGGACAAAAAAGTAGCGAAAAACCAGTAAAAAGAAAACAATACAAAAGTAAGTTTTTCTTGGAACAACAAAAAATTATAAAGTCTTTATACCTACCCCAGTGGTTTCTACTTAAAATCTTTCTTCCATTTCATCCCTCGGTATTTCTAGTACGTACATAGATGTGTTCATTTTTTGTATCTTTACCAGTATCGAGGGTACTGAAAAAACAAAAAACAAAATAATAATAAAAAATATTTAAAAAGTAATTATCAAATTGTGGTTTATATTTTTGGCTATTTTTAAACTACTAGTTTAAAACTAAAATTAGTAAAAAAAAAAATCAGATTTCGCTGAGAGAGAGAGAGAGAGAGAGAGAGAGAGAGAGAGAGAGAGAGAGAGAGAGAGAGAGAGAGAGAGAGCACTCCTGATTTGGCTCCTGACGAGAGGAAGACTAAAACGTTTTATAAAATTTTTTATAATTTAAAAAGGTAATTTTATTTCATATTATTAAAGATGACATAGTCCTGAATCGATTGTTACATAAATTTCTAATTTTTTAGTTTCTTTTTATTTATTTATTTTTATTTTTTTACATTTTTAGTATTTTAAATTAATTTTTTAATCTCGGTAAAAGACGTCAGGGGCAACAACTTATATGCATGTAGACAAAGGAAAAAGTTACCAGCCATGACGTCATTTCGTGACTTTTAAAAATTATTTACAAATACCTAATGAACTCAAAATTTAGAAATTCACATATCTATGTCGATTCAGGACAAATGTGCTCTTTTAAAATATGCATTAAAATTACTCCCTAAAATATTTTTGTCTTCCATCGTCGTTTCCGTTTTATATGTGATTGTTAACGCATTTCACTATTATGTCTAATTGTTCGATTTAAAGTCTATGAATAATCTTTAACGCACACCATTTCCCCTTGCATATTATAAACAAAAAATATAAAATGAAAGGAAGAAGAAGGAGAGAAAAAAAAAGGCTTCATGGTTTATTGATGGTTTCAACAACGATTTTTTTATTGAAACTTTTATTTTATATATTATATAAAAAAAAAAAGTTGGAAAAAACTTTCAATTTTTTTTTTTCATAAAATGGAAAATAATAATAATAAAAAAAACTTTTTTAAAAAACCAAACTCATTATAATGCTAACATAGCATTTTATATATTACTTTTATTTTTCCGTAAATACGTATGTATATATAGCCAAGCTGGCGTAAAAAATAATATTTTGCTTATATATTGAAATTATTTTTTAATTTAAATGTTTCGCTATTAAAAAAAATATTGTTGTAATTTTTAAAACTCATATTTGACTTTATATATATATACAATCCAGTAAGTAATTTTTGTGAGTTTTTTTTTTTTTTTTTTTAATTATGGGTTTCCTTTGAGTTTATTATAATGTTTTTATTTTTATCGTCCATAGGTAAATGTATAGAAATAATATAGGGTGTATGCGCATGTTATATTTAATGCGTTGGACGCCATATTGTAGTAATGAATAACAAAGCTCAGCATAGTACAGGCCTCGTTTTTAAATATTTTCTTTGGGAACTCAATTAATTTTTTGTTATTAATATTTTTCTCACATATACTTGAGATACAAATTCAACCTATTAACAGCATTAATGCTCTCAAAAATATTGCTTAGTACTTTTTTAACTGGCCAAAAAAGGTCATTTTCCTATGCCACCTATGTTATTGAGTGATCCAACATGGTGTTGACTTTAACATGAATACATACACCCTATAGGCAAGTATAGTGTCAATCTCTGAAACTTGAACTATGAACGAAATTCAAATAAAGTTTCAGAACCTAAACATAATTCCATTTTTTATAAAGTCCTTATTACGTAACAGCTAAGATTTATGAATACCTCTCTTCCTTATGAAGAGATGTAAATAATTATTGATTGTTTGTCAATTTACTGAAAAGAAGTTAACTACAATATCGGATCCTATTTTGATAATAACCGCAGAATTGATGATATTGATGTTTTAATGTACACCTGTCACTCAATTTGGCTTTTTATTATTTTTTTAGGGGTAATATTTAACTGAATTTCGATTAAACAATGCATGTGCTTTTTTACTGTGTTCATTTTTTTATTTAGATTTATATATTGTCATTGAATTTAAAATTATTGCGTTAAATTATTTATCATTATTATTTTTATTTTTAATATTTAATTATAACCTAATAAGTTCATAAAGTCTATGGGATGACAATTTTTACAAGAATGTTAGTGTAACTACCCCATGAGAGAGCGTGAAAATATTGTAAAGTATGCAATTTGCGTGACTATTCATGTTTATGACGTCAGAAACTTGCAAAGGTTTATAAAAAAAAATGTTGTATGGGTTGCATAAATTGAAATTTTCTGATCACTGCTCCGGAGCTATAGTTGGGTTTTGAGACCAACTAAAGTTATTTATGATTCCCATCAAGTGTTTTGTGATATAAATGCTTATGTTTTCTTCTGGTATATTCCTTTAAATATACCTTATTATTATTATTATTTTTACATAATGTACAATAAAATATTGTGTTTAAAAATGTATTATTTTTATAACATTATATTGTACTCATTTTTTATTGACTTAATTTTATGTATTAAAATATTTTAGTAATCAATTTTATTCATCTATGTGTATGACAATATAAAAGTATCATAAAAACTGATATCAATTTAATAAAAATAGAACGTTAATTTTAATGGTGTTTGTTTTTAATGAAATTTAAAATATGTACCAAAATAGTCTACTAAAGAATTAGTAGACTATAATATTATTTATAGAAATTTCACTAAAATTCAAAAACTGACATATTATTTTTTTATGTTATTTAAACTACCTTTATAGTAAAAAATAAATTAGGACCTGTGACCGGATCAAGTAACAGAGAAAAAGGTATTGAAAGTAACATTAATATGGGAGTAAAATTTCACTACTTTGCAATTAAAAATTATAAATATTGAAAAAATTTACGTTTTTAAATTTGTCTTAATTTCTATTAAAAATAAGTGTTATTAGTTTATTAGTTAAGTCGAATTTCCATGCACATGCAGTACCTAATTTTTAGCCTTATAGTGAATTTCTTATGTTTTTCAACAATGCACCTTTATGACCTGTTCACACGGAGCAGTACTTGTGCAATGGAGGTTATGGGTGAGCCTCAAGGGAAAAGTGTAAAATCCCCTAATTTTCTATTCTTTAGCATTATGGGACCAACTTATTAGTGAGCAAACTACTGCACTTATACCAATGGCAGGTACTGTTTATAAATCCAGTAAATTGAAATAGGTAAACATTAGCCTGAAACAGGCATCAATATACTTAAATGTCATTTAATCAATGTACCGAAATGAAATGAATAACCTGCAATTTTAGAGATGCTTTTCAGTCTATAGTTGTGCAGGTTTATCATTTCCTTGCGGTACAATACCGAGCTGATGTGGCCAAGTGGTGAAGGCAGCTGACTCGTAACTCTTTACTCCTCACCGAGTATAGGTTCAAGTCACTGCTGGGTGCATACGTGAAGTGTGAGAGCACAACACGTTGCACGATGCATGTTTACATGCATTTCATGACGACGCACAGCATTCGAGAGGTGCATGATCAATGTGATTGCACCGACAAGCCTGCCTAGACGTTTTCACGGTTTCTCTAGGCTGTCATGGCAAATGCCGGGCTGTGTGCTAAGGCCGTAGCCGCTCCGTGTGTGATTTTCTATTGATTGGAAAGTTCTTACCTATCTACAAGAAAATGTCTTGACTGGGATTGGTGTTGCGCAATAACACAATATGACTAGCAAAAAAAAAAAAATAAAAAAAAAAAATAAAAAAAACTTTAATTTCAAACACGTTAATTTTAATACGTTTTAACTACATTAGGTATTATTGTAATACATACACAGGCTAATGCAATTAATGCAATTTTCAAGAATTATGTATCTGCTTTTAGTAGCATTTTTTTCCGTGTTTACTATAACTTATTGAAAATTTTTAATAATTGTTCCTCACAGATAACCTCTATTAAATTTTGTTGCAAGAAAATTTTATGATTTTAAAATTTATGATTTAACTTAATTACTGTACATATTAAAATGTGAAAATGACTTTAGAATTTAAAACATAAATCATAATATTTATGACCAACTTTACATATTTCTGTGAATAGAAATAAAACAAGTGACACACATACACCACCATAGAGATAATTGCACGTAATTTCAGAAAGTTAATTATACAAGGAAAAATATCAAAGAAAATTGGATGAAAAATTACTTTATATATATGTTAAAATATACATACAAAATTTTCTTACTTAAATTTATCATGTAAATCACGCATCTTATTTTTACTAATCAGTAAATTTATATGCATAACGTGTAGTATTAAAAATTTAGTTTATATACATTTATTATAAATATTCACATTTAACCAATTTCTTATTTTTTTTTCTTATCATAATATTTTCCTTTCTTAGAAATCTTCATTTCAAAATTATTATATATATATTTTTTAATGATAATAACAGATGGTTAGTAATATAAATTTTTCCACGCTTTTATAAATAAAATATTTTGAGGGATCAAACTTTTATTTTCGTGTTAAAAAATGACACAAATAGTTAGGGGTATGAGAGAGAGAGAGAGAGAGAGAGAGAGAGAGAGAGAGAGAGAGAGAGAGAGAGAGAGAAATGACGTTCTGAGTGACACTAGCGTGTTATAAAAAGTTTATATATAAAAAATTGCATTTTTTGTCAATCAAAGTTTTTCAAAAATATATTAAAAAAAATTGTTAGTGTGACACTAAAAATCATGACAGCAAGTCGGAAAAAAAATAAGCTATTTATCAATTAAAAAAAAGAGACGTATATCAATTACATGCTATTTAACTTTGAAATAGAATTTTTATATAAATTGTTGATAATTTATTTTCATTGTGAGTATCAATTTTCATTCAGTGATGAAATTTATTTTGACAGCAGTTTCAATGTATGTATCTACAGTTAATGTCATGCAAAATTGTGCTCTTTTGCCTTATCAAATATTGATAATAATGATAAGAATAGATTTTAATTAAAGGGATGTTCTTATATTAATATTAATACATAACATGATTCTATATATACCGCATAAACAAAATTAAATACGTAAAAAATATGCTAATTCATTTTAAACTCATTTTTTTTCATTATTGCATAATTTATGCTATACATAATAATTATTTATGTTGTTCTCTCTAATTTAGCATAATTTATGCTATAATGACATGAATACTGCACAATTTACGTAATTTATTCTTTTCGTGTGGACTTAAAGGCGAAAAACATATCTAATATCCTAACATTCCTAAATATCAACGTTGATTTGGCCGGAGACATTGATTTCTAATTTATTTTCCATTCACAAAATAGCAGATGCGGTTTTATGACGTCATAGCTTGTATGTTTCCACACGCGTGGACCTGTGAGCTGTGACATCATAAAACCGTATCTGCCATTTCATGAATGGAAAATAAATTAGAAATCAATGACTACGGCCAAATCAACGTTGAGTGTTAGGTATGTTAGGATATTAGACATGTTTTTTGTTCATGGTGTACTACGCCTTTAAAACATAATACTGCATGAACAAAAATAACAATTATGCTATCTTATTTTCAGCACCTTTTGTTCGCATAATTTATGCTATACTGCATAACAACTTGCTACACAGGTTTACATCATAATTATTTATAATTTTCTCTTTAATTTAGCATCATTTATGTGATGATGAAATAGATACTGAACAATTTAAGTGATTTATTCTTTCCGTGTGGACTTAAATAAATTATACTGATTCAAAGAAAAAAAAACTGTACACTTTTGACTTAAGGGTTCTCTTTAGTTCGCTTGTATTTCAAAATCTAAAAATAAAAGTTCCTAATTTTTTGATGCCATCTTAAAGTTAACAGTAACAGCTACCCTTGATAAAAATTTCAGCACCCGTGACCATCAGATAAGAGAGAAATTAATTATTGAAATTAACATGGGTTAAACTTCAAAAAATCGTAATTCAAAATCTAGCATGGCATGGTGACCCCCCAAATGTTTTACATTTTTTAAGTTATCTTACCCTAATCTATCACTGTGTTAAATTTCAGATTTCTCCTCCTTTACAACTTTTTAGTCAAATCCCGCAGTAGCTGATTTTCCTCCTTAAAAATGTTCATCATGCATTCTGTAGTCTTATCCACGTAGCATTATAAAAAAAAATATTTTTCTTGAGCATTTCGAACATATTTTAATTATCGTAAGTATCCCATACTTCAAATAGTATCGAATAATGTTAGTATCCGCTTCGTCTCATGAATATATAATATACTTTTCCTCTTTATAAAAGAATAAAGTTTTATATATAATTAAACATTTATTTCTTAGTAATGGTTGAAAACCAAATTATCAAACGCAGACAATCTAACAAAAAAAAAAATTAAATAATAATTATTTCATGTATAAAATAACAGGTGGAAAATAAATTTTTATTGTTTTAGCGTGATTTAAAACACAAAGTTGAAATACAAAATAATAAAATAAACAAATTTATTTTTATTTTTTAAACCCCGAGTCACGCTGTGGTAATAAACTCTCTATCTCTCTCTCTCTCTCTCTCTCTCTCTCTCTCTCTCTCTCTCTCTCTCTCTCTTCCTCTCTCTCTCTCTCTCTCTCTCTCTCCTCTCTCTCTCTCCTCTCTCTCTCTCTCTCTCTCTCTCTCTCTCTCTCTCCTCTCTCTCTCTCTCTCTCTCTCTCTCTCTCTCTCCTCTCTCTCCCATCCCCGCAGTTTAAATCATAATTTTTTTTAAATATTATAAATAAAATATATTTATATTTAAAAAATATTATATTGTTGTAATACAATTTTATGGCTATGTATTTTAATTTAGTTAAAATTTATTATGTCCCAAATAACAACCATTGGCAAATTGTATATATTTATATATTTAGTATAAAAATTAATAATTCAATTTCAACTAAATCTATAAATAATAAATATTTTTACTTTTAAAACTTTTTAAATGGTTTACAGTTTAAAATACAAAATCATGGATAAACGTAACTTATACATTTATTTATAAACAAATTTTAATTACATTGTCTTTCTTTTTACTGTTATTATTTTGGAGAGAGAGAGAGAGAGAGAGCATAGATATTTATCCATAGAGGTACAAAAAAATAGTGTTTCTTAGAAACAAAAAATGTACACAAAACTTAATGTAGTTTCAATTTCATTTTTTGGCAGAGTAAAGGCTTTTTCACTAGCTCTAATATTTGCGCTATTTAATAAATTTTATTCTATGAAAATCTAATGATTTTAGATTTCATATTAAAAATATTGCTTCATTAAGAAACTTATTAATAGTCTAACAATTTTACGTAAAAAAATAATTAATAACATAAAAGAAACCAAGTTTAATCCAATATAAGATTTTAACTATCTTTTTTTTCTGAATTAATAGAAAGATTTTAATTTCTTCATTCAGTTAACACTGAGCAGTGTTTACATTGTGCAATAAATTTGAGTACATGGTAATTTACGTTCCATGTCTTTACAGATTACAACAAGTCAAGTCATACATACAACAAAATACAATCAAATTTATAGCAAGTTATGTCATATTTAAGATCAATTATATTTGACATTATTAACTGCTAAATAATCAGATACACTGTAAAAACATATTTTCAAGTAGGTATTTCTGTACTTATTTCTTAAATAATAAATATGATTCACATTGTTTAATACTATAGGTGGTAGTGCATTATATAGTTGAGGAATACAGTATTCTGGGTCCTTTTTACTAAGTGATAACTGTTGATTTTCAATGTAATAATTGTCACTTCTACTACGAGTTTCATATGATTGGACACTGCGGACTGTTTTAAACCAAGAAGGGTATCTTCGTAAAAATTTAACACATTCATAAATATATATACATGGCAATGGTAAAATATTTAATTCTAATTAAATTATGGAGATTATATGCCATCAAACTTATTGCAGTATGTGAAGAGAACTTTATTCTGTATAATATATTATTAGAAGATAAAACTGGCTACAAGTCCAATTATTGTCTCATAATTTAGAAGTATTTAACAGGTATAAAATATAACCAGAAAAATACTACTAACATTTTATTACAGTTTTCTATTTCATAAAAGTTAGTATTATTAAAGTACTCTTAAATAGCACAAACATAGTATAACAATACAATATTTCAACAGACTATAACATTTTCTAAGATTTCATTATTAAAGCCATAGACCACATAAAACAACATGTGCTTTTTAATGAATAAAAACGAAATGGGATCTTAAAAACTGTTGACAATTTTTACCAGAATGTTAATGTAGCCCCACGAGAGAGCGTGAAAATACTGTAAAGTATGCAATTTAAGTGACTATTCATGTTTTTGTCGTCAGAAACATGCAAAAATTAGTATGAAAATGTTGTGCGGGTTGCATAAATCGACATTTCTGCTCACTGCTACGGAGCTACAGTTGGGTTTTGAGACAAACTAAAGTTATTTATGTAAGTCCCATCAAGTGTTTTGTGATATAAATGCTTATGGTTTTCTCTGGTTTATTCCTTTAATATTGTTGGCAGATAAAGTTAAAATACAAGCAGATAAAATAGCGCATAACTCGAGGCTTGAAAATCATTAGAATTGCAGTGTTGTACTGCACATAAAAATAAACTGTGCCTTTTTATATTACTTTACTTTTTGTTGTTTTAAAAGTTATGTTCTTCAATTTACTTTTGCAGTAACAAAAAGTTAGTAGAGTAATATATAGAGAGAGCGAGTGAGAGAGAGAGGGAGAAGAATATTAATTGCTATTTGCTTTTGTATATACAGTACAATGGGAAGTAGGAACTGTTTAAAAAGGTTTAGCTCATCAGTATCTGTTAAATATGGAGTTTTAAAGACTTCAAGTTCTTTGTAAGTATATTGTGCATTTTATTTTATCTATATTGTAATTATTTTATCATATAATTTGTGATAGTAATTTTTAATTCTCTCTCTCTCTCTCTCTCTCTCTCTCTCTCTCTCTCTCTCTCTCTCTCTCTCTCTCTCTCTCTCTCTCTCTCTCTCTCTCTCTCTCTCTCTCTCTCTCTCTGTCTCTCTCTCTTATACTAGTGCAGAATAATAAAACATGTACTAGGAAAGTAGTTAACCGGCAATATCCCAAAAACGTAAAACTAAGAAACGTAAACTACCCAATCTAAAATTAACATCAATTAAAGATGAAACTTGTAACTTTTCTTTGTAACTTTTGATATAAAAAAAACATGTGCAAAGACAATTGATATTAAGTAAGTGACCGTCCATACCAAACAGCATGACACCCTTTTAATTCTATATAAACACAAAATGGTATTTTGATAACTGCAATTATTTTTTCCAATACGGCCTTACACATGAAAATTTTCAGCTTATGCAACCCGCAAAACTTTTTCTATATTGTATAGGGTGTATCCACATGACATCATATTTGATACGCTTGGTCGCCATATTGGAGCGATGAATAACATTGCTCAGCATAGGACAAACTTCGTTTTTGGGTATTTTCTAAGGGAAATCGGTCCTTTTTATTATTGTTATTTTTCTCGCATACTATAAAGATATACAAATTGAACCTATTAATAGCATCAATGCTCTCAAAAATATTGCTAAGTATTTTATATTTGGCAAAATGAGTCATTTTCCTATACCGGCCCATGTATTAAGTACTCCGACATAAGTCAGGAATGTTCAAAAATTGTACATTTTGCCTACTTGACAGTTTCTTAGCGCTCTCTTACGTGGTTACATTTGGGTTCTAGTGAAAATTGTACTAATGTGTTGTATTAATAAAAAGAACAATTTATTTTGTCTGGATGGTACGTACCTTTAAACTAGTTAAATATTAAAATTTTATCACCATTATCAAAACTTTCACGTGCAAAAAAAAAAAAAAAAAAAAAAAGTTTATTATTCTGAATTTATGACAGATATACTGAAAATATTGCTTATAAATAATTTAAGCTGCAACTACGTAATTTTTATGCTATATGTAATTGTGTTTATAAAATCATACAAAATTTTCAAATCGAAATAAATTTAATATTATACCAGATTTTTATAAACATTTATTATTCTTGTTGTCGGGGACAAATAAAAAGGTGTAAACAAATTTAGTCAGTCAACTGACTCTCCTGCACAAGTATATAGGCAACCTACTTCCTTAACAATAATGCAAATTTGGTCTCTTTTTATGCGGAATCCAATTTTAAAGCCTTCACTTTACATATTACATATTTTTGCATAATCAATTTGCATTTTACAATTATGTAAAACAATGCGTAAGTAAACAAATTAAAAATTTACCATGGAAATTTTTATAAATGAAGGTTCAGAGAGAGAGAGAGAGAGAGAGAGAGAGAGAGAGAGAGAGAGAGAGAGAGAGAGAGAGAGAGAGAGAGAGAGATCTACAGCTTCCAACAATACTGCACTGATCACACTATCATACTATCACTTCAAGACATAGTTTTATTGACAGGTTCACAGTCCAGCCATAATCTAAGCACAAAAGTTTATAGGGAAAAAAAAAAAAAAAATGTAAAGAGCCAGCTATGTTGTCTTAAAAATACAGTACAACAAAATTACTTTTCACCATAAAGAAAAAAAAAATCCGTTGCAGGGTGACTCTACCTTACAACATATTTAAGCAGTACACGGAAAGAATAACTAACATAATCTATGCTGTGCTGTATTTATAGACCCCTTGCACATCCTTGCGCTTTGTCGCCATGTTTGTGGTGCTTAATGCATTGTCCAGCATAGGGGAAACTTCATTTTTCCTAATTTTTCACATAAAAAATAGTTTATTTCAACTCAACAAATTTTTCTCATATCCTTCGAGCTTATTAGGAGCTAGAAATAAGGCTTTGATTGAGGTTTGAAGCTTCTTTTGCTATTAAAAAAATAAAAATGATGTTTTTCCTATGCTGGCCTATGTATTCCTGACCAACAAAATGGCGGCTCTTAAATATGAGTGCAAGCGGTCTATATCATTATAACATAAATGATGCTAAATTAGAACAACATAAATAATTATGCTATATATACAACATATTATGCACGCTTTCTAACATAATTATTATGCAGTATAGCATAGATTATGCTGTATTGACAAAGTTGTGCTAAAAATTAGCTAGCATAATTATTACGTATCTATTTTCGTAAGTGTAGGCGCCGAAAAATGAAATATTATATTATGTACCGCAAGGAAATGATAAACCTGCACAACTATAGACTGAAAAGCATCACTAAAATTGCAGGTTATTCATTTCATTTCGGTACAAGCACGGTTGTTAAACAGTTTTTTTTTCTCGTGAGCCCATGCAGGGTATACCTTGAACCCAGAAAAACTAGAGACCAGCTGTTTAGTTCAATATAAGCTTGTTCTGTAAAGTAAAGTGAATCTCAACAACAGTGATTGGCTGACCAACAAAATACGACACATTCATTGGTTGATCTTATTTTTTTGAGCTAACAAAATTGACAAAAATTGAGTCACATGAAGAGCATGGAACTTTTTTGTGTGGAGTTTCTTTTATTCTTATCAAGTTCAAAGTTCTAAACGAAGAAATAACAATGATCGACCATAATGTATAAACGTAGTAAACAGGTAACGAAGTCATAATCAGCTGTTATAACAAAGGAACATATCGACACAAAAGTTGCGCCGGAAGTCTGACTTTGCAGAACGAGCTATTGTATTAACATTTTTTTTTTATATCAATTTCAGTTTTTTTTTATCTTCAAATTTTAAAAATAACGATACACTTTGCTTGGGTCAATATAAGTTCTTAATTCTTAAAAAACAACTTTAATAAAAAAACTGTCTGTGGTCGAAGTAAAGAGAGTTTTAGTACAGTGATGCAATCTCACATGAACATAAAACACAATTCTATATAAAAACACTATAATATATAGTAGATTAATAATTACTATGAAATTGCACAATATAGCTTATATAAGTACTATACAAGTTAAGTATTCTTGCAGAGAATACTCAAGAAAATAGGTTAACTGACTCTTTATATTTAAGTAGTCAAGAAGAAGAAAAATATGGTGAAATATTTTACCACGCTTCATTCCATTTTCAAGTACCCTCTTTTATTGAAATGGTTTCTTTTTAAAAGGATTTTGCTGTTATATTTTATTTGTGTATTGAAGAAATTATTGTTAAATGTGCAGCTGCTGAGAGTGCAATTATAAATAGAGTATGGAATGGTGTTATCAATGGCAGTCTGAAGTAATGCAACGAGCGAGGGGTCGTGGGTTCATGTCCTGTCTTCGGCTATGACGTTTACAAATCACCATCAATATTTGCTATTTGCCTCAGTACATTTTTTTTAAACTAATTTTCAAAATAATGTTGAAATTTAGGGCTTTTAACGTAAAAAGTGACCGACTTGGACCGGAAATCGTTAAAAGAGGAGCTATATTTTCACAATAATTTTCTGTCCATTATTTATTCACAACAAATCAAACACTAAAAATTTTCAACTAAAATCGAGTAAATTTAATTTTTTTTTTTTTTTTTTTTTTTTTTGTTCCGAAAAAAGTTTGAATAATATTTTTAATTCTTTTCTAATTTGACTCAACTTTGCCACTAAAATTTGAATTTCCACATTTACATGTTATCTTTAAAGTGTAATAACTTAAATATTTGATCGTGTTTTCACATGTTTGACATAACTAAACCTTTAAGTAACATTTCTTCTTTACTTTGTGTTTATATTATAATTCTCGACCGTCTAATTTGCGAGATATCAGTTGGTCACCTACCCCCTTAAGAAATTTAATATTTGTATCAAAACTCAAAAGTTAATATATATATTTACATATTTATCTCGTATGTTTTAAAGGCTCTACGCACAACAGGAAAGTTGTGTAATATCCTAATAAACCTGAAAATCAACGTTGATTTGGCCGGAGTCATTGATTTCTAATTTATTTTACATTCACAAAATGCCACTGGCGTCACAGCTCGCTTGTTTTACGCGCACGTAAACCGGGCAAACTGTGACGTCAGTGACCACCAGTGGCATTTTGTGAATGGAAAATAAATTAGAAATTAATGACTTCGGGCAAATCAACGTTGATTTTCAGATTTATTAGGATACTACGCAACTTTTCTGCACAAGGTGTTCTACGCCTTTAAGTGTAATGGATTGGTGATTAAAATATCTTACAAAATGTAAGCCAACTTCTTTTTAAAGAAATGCATTTTAATTATTTGATCGAATAAATTGCTGTTTAGAATGCTTACAATGACCCTAGCTTTGCTGTATTATTAGATGCAAGTGTCACATAATGTAACGTATAAGAAGTGATACGTAGAATATGTATACTATGTGGTATTGTGGTATTTATAATGCCTTTCTTGCATCCTTTCCACCAACCAAATATTTGTTTTGCGTTGTTTTTTTAAATATAACTATTATTTTGTATCATTTTAAAACTGTTTTTTATGTATATAATAAGGTGGAAATAAATAAAATAAACATCATAAATTCTGAAAACTTCATTATGCCGTTAGTTGTTTTCATTGAGTTTAAAATAACAACAACAACAATGTAGAGGTGTCAAGTTTTAAATTTTAGAGATATGAGATTTGTAATTATAATTCTTACCATAAATAATATTTTACTGTGTCTTACAGACAGAAAATAGAAATAAAAAATAAAAATAACACAGTTTTTTTAAAAATAAGAGTGAGAGAGAATGCAAAAGGATAGGAGAGAGAGAGAGAGAGAGAGAGAGAGAGAGAGAGAGAGAGAGAGAGAGAGAGAGAGAGAGAGAGAGAAAATGTGTTAAAAAACCTACAACATTAAAATACGAACCAACAATGAAACATAAATATTATTTTTAAATTAATATTTATATTATTTCAACCATTTTTTTTAAATATATTGTATTATTTATATAAATCGTATTTCATACAGCTGTAATTATTTCCATGTTGAATTTTTTTTTAAATAATAATTAATCATTTTCATTGAACATATTGATATAAATAGATTATTATTCATTGATTAAATTTCCACCCTCGCTAAAGTATTATAAAATATATATTATAAATAATGTGTGCAAAGTAATAAAAATTAATTACAAATCGATATTTAAATAAATTTATTTTCTCTTTTAGTGCTTATTTAAATAATTTATTACCTACTAATATTAACAACATTTTCTTATAGAAATAAACAGGGGTAAATTGAATTGATTGCTATTTTAAGTAGATCTTTGTAGAAATGAAGAAAACGTATATAAGCGTTTTACTTTACAGAGTTTTGTAGTACACACAACAATGCTATAATATTAATCAACAATATTACCAATCAAATGCACAACTTTTTTTTTTTTTTTTTTATAAAAATAATATACGTGTTATATGTATATTGCTACCAAAAATTGTGCATTACATTTGTATAACATATTTTATGTTAAAGGCATAGACAACATGAAAACACAAGTATTTATATCACAAAACACTTGATGGGGCTTACATAAATAACTTTAGTTTGTCTCAAAACCCAACAGTAGCTCCGTAGCAGTGATCAGAAATTTCAATTTATGCAACCCGCACAACATTTTTATACTATTTTTTGCATGTTTCTGACGTCATAAACATGAATTTTCACGCAAATTGCACACTTTACAGTTTTTTCACACTCTCTCGTGGGGCTACATTAACATTCTAGTAAAAATTGTCATAAATTTTGAAGATCTTATTTTGTGTTTATTCATTAAAAAGCATAATTATGTTGTTTTATGTGGTCTATGGCTTTAATTTTAGAGAGTTGAGACATTTTAAACATTTAAATGTTCATAAATACAAAAACGTATTGTATAATTATTCTTACTTTAACGTACAGAACAACTCAATAAATTTTCAAACAGAAACCTTAATTAAATTTACTTCCTTAATATACTATAGTACCAAAAAATAAATTAACTTTCAAATATACGATAATATTTTATTGATTCTCAATATAAAATTTTGATATGATAATTAAAACTTCTAATTTTAATTAAAAAATAAATTACATCAAAAAAGTTTTAAGACAGAAAAAAAAATTCAATTACTAAGAAAAGTAAGCAATCTTTAAATATTGAAACATTTAATAATTTATGAAAATACGAAAACTTTTTTTAAAACTTTGCATATTTTATAAATGAACAGAAAAAAATTGATATTTTTAAATTTTAATAGTTTTTCTTTATAGTTTTTAACTATAGATACAAAATTTATGAAGAGATTTTGATTTTTATGTTTACACTCAAAAAAATGGTGCATTACTTTAGTTACGAATCCTAACTTATTTGAGATAAACACTTATAAGTTATTATAAGCAGCTAAAATAATGCATTTTAAGTTGTTTTTATTTACAAATATTTTAAAGGAATAGACCAGAAAAAAACATAAGCATTTAAATCACAAAACACTTGATGGTACTTACATAAATAATATTAGTTTGTCTCAAAACCCAACTGTAGCCCCGTAGCAGTGATCAGAAAATGCGATTTATGCAATCCGCACAACTAATTTTTGCATGTTTCTGACGTCATAAACATGGATTTTTGCGCAATATTTACAGTATTTACACGCTCTCTCGTGGAGCTACATTAACATTCTGGTAAAAATTTTCATAAGTTTTGAAAATCCTATTTCGTGTTTATTCATTAAAAAGCACATGTTGTTTTATGTGGTCTATGGCTTTAAGTTAAATTAGCTATTGTTAATAATTTGTTAAAATGCATTATTTTAGCTATTTATAATAACTCAAAAGTGTTTATCTCAAATAAGTTACGATTTGTAACTGAAGTTGTGTACACTGTTTTTACGTGTTTGATCAATGAAAAAAAAAAAAAAAAAAAAAAAAAATAGAGGATTTTTATCACACAAATTGTGTCATCTATATAATAAACAAAGTGGCGGAGAGGTTTAATAGTTTAAAACTATAGTACGTACTCGGAGGCAGTTCATTCATTGTCTCTAAATAAACATTCATGTTTATACAACAAAAGTTAATGAGTGCCAAAAATTACACAAAATAGAGATTAAACATTTAAAATATTTACTAATCTCATCATTATGAATGTTTACTCACTACTAGTGCATGGTATGGCAACTGAAAACTATACTGAAATGCGTAAATTAGCATTTATTAGTCGCATATATCACTGAATTTCATCATACTTGCATTGACAATCGACACTAGTTTTTAAAGTCATAGACCACTTTATGTACTTTGTAATGATGAAATACAAAATCGAATCTCCAAAACTTACCAAATTTACCAGAGTGTAAATGTGGGCTCACAAAAGAGCATAAAATTATTGTAAATTATGTTATTTTGCGTGACAATGCCTGTTTCTGACGTCAGAAACAACCAAAATAAGAAGTAAGAAAATGCTGTGCGGGTTGCATAAATTGAAATATTCTGATTGCTATGGACTAATGTTCAGTCCCATCAAGTATTTTGTGATGCTAATGTTAATGTTTTCATCCTGGTCTATGCCTTTAACAGCTTAAATTTCAAGGAAAAGGATGCTATGACGCACAATCAATAAGTTGTAATTATTTGTTGATATTTGTTTTATGTGTGGTAATGAGTTTTCAACACTATACTGCCTTATATTTGTATACCGGAATCTTCTTCTGGATAATTAAAATATATCAATTAATTTGTTATTGTCGGTACATAAATTGTTATGTGGGACAAAATCAACGTAATTTCTTATCACTATTGCCTTGCTCAATAAAATAAAAACAATCTTTTTTCTTAAAGCCATAGACCACATAAAACAACATGTACTTTTTAATGAATAAACAACAAATGGGATCTTCAAAACTGATGACAATTTTTACCAGAATGTTAATGTAGCTCCACGAGAGAGCGTGAAAAAACTGTAAAGTATGCCATTTGCGTGAAAATTCATGTTTATGACGTCAGAAACATGCAAAAATTAGTATGAAAATGTTGTGCGGGCTGCATAAATTGAATTTTCTGATCACTGTTACGTGGCTATTGTTGGGTTTTAAGACAAACTAAAGTTATTTATGTAAATCCCATCAAGTGTTTTGTGATATAAATGGTTATGTTTTTCTCTGGTATATTCCTTTAAAGCTCTTATAGAATTATTCAGTTGAAAAAAAGGAAAATTATATCAATCAGGTTTTGATTGAAAAACTTACTAAGCAGAAAACACAATTAAACCCAGTAATTGCTGTTGACTTTTTTTTTCTTTTTTCTTATTTTCAATTAATTTTTATTATTTTACACATAAATATTCTTTAATACGACCAACGTTTCTCGTAACTCATTGTTATTATCAACTGCCTCAGCTCAATAACATTTCTAATTTATTTTCTTAAATTTATGATTTTATTATATTTTATTGATTTTTTTTTCTAGATAGGATCAACAATTACAGTTGTTGTGTGCGAGGTGCATCAAAGATTAAAGATTTTATTACGTTCCATCCATGACTTTTACACTGTAGAACATGCCACATTAAAAACACAAATACTTAAAGGCGTAGAACACCTTGAACAAAAAAGTTTAGTAATATCCTAATAAACCTGAAAACCAACGTTGATTTGGCCAGAGTCATTGATTTCTAATTAATTTTCCATTTACAAAATGACACTGGCGGTCACTGACGTCACAGCTCGCCTGCTCCACGTGCGCGTAAGCCGGGCGAGCTGTGACGTCAGTGACCGCCAGTGTCATTTTGTGAATGGAAAATAAATTAGAAATCAATGACTCCGGCCAAATCAACGTTGATTTTCAGGTTTATTAGGATATTACACAACTTTTTTGTTCAAGGTGTTCTACGCCTTTAATATTAACTAATAATAATACTAACAAAACTTTTTACTGTTTATTGATGGCAAGAAAATTATTGATATTATAAAACATTTTTTCTATTAAATATTCTTTGTACAGTATAGTAAATACCTCTCTCATTTACTGTTTTATTTCTCATGTTATGTATAATGTATATGAATGCAAATAAATAAATCAACCAATCAATAAAAATAATTATAATTTTTCAATACAAATCTTGCGTTTTGCACTCCTTGGACTATAATTTAAATTGAATTTGCATATATTTGGATAAAGTAAAAATTAACTTTTTATTATAAAGAATTGTTTATTTTTTCGTTGTGTACGACAATTTTAATTTATATTTTATTACAATTTTTACATAATATATAGAATTAAATAAGCATTGGCAAAGATAAGTTATTTGCATTCAATTTTAAATTTGAATTCAATATGAAATATTAAACTTAATTTTCAGCACGTTTTTAACAACAATAGCGAGAAAAGAAAAACTTTTATAAAATATTTTATTACAAAAAAAAAAAAAAAAAAAAGTTTAACAATTTTTTATATTTATGTTTCAGGTCACGGAGGAATGGCACCTAGAACTTCACTCGGAAAAATCGTAACAATTTTATACGCACTATTGGGTATTCCCCTAATGTTACTATACTTGTCAAGTATTGGCAGCGCTTTATCCCTTGGTCTAAGACGTGTTTTAGCAGGAAAATGTCCATGTCAAGATCCTAAACCGGAAGTTACTGAAAATAATTCTGATCCACCATTTTACCTATATAATAACGTATCTAGTAACAAATACTCAACCAATTCATCAAATAAAAGTAATAATAATAATTCTAAAAAATCAATGATCGCACCAATCTTAACTTGCATAATATTAGTAATTATTTACATCGGTGGCGGAGCTGCAATGTTACTAAAATGGGATTATTCATTTTTAGATGGTCTATTCTTTTGTTTTATGAGTTTAAGTACAATTGGCTTCGGTGATGTTATAAATAGCAATACCAATAATAATAAAAATTCATCAGTAATTAAAAATCAATCAACATGGTTTTGTGCTATTTATATATTAATTGGTATGGCATTAACAGCTACATGTTTTAATGTTATTCATGATGAAATTAATAATAAATTAAAAAAATCTAAAAATAAAAATAAATTAAGTAAAAATAAACCTGATGTAACTAATAATGAAGATACAGTTCTGCCACCACCTTCGCAACCACCTTCGATAACAGTGATACCAACCGTACAACAGCAAACAGTGTCTCCGCAAAGTAATAATGGTACTTTTTCCTGACAATCACTTCAAGAATTAAAAGCTGGTCCATTATCAGCGCATCACCATCACCATCATGTTATAACGGCAGTTATGCCACCAACTGTTCCAATTTCATTTCAATCTCAAAGAGCAAGTTTAAATAGTACTCCTACGTTACCAGATTCAATACAGATCGGTAATCCTCAATCTTTATTAAATGATAATGAAATGATTATTGAAAGAGAAGGTGATGGGGAAGAACAAGATCATGCGTATCAAGAGGATGAAGCTTAGATTTATTTTGGGTGTTGAAATTTAATATAACTGCCATTTTTGCTAAAAAAAAAAAAAAAACATAATAACATAAAAAAAAATAAATAAATAAAAAATCATCAACAATATGTAACTTTTATTGATGTATGGTAGAGTAAATGAATTTCATGTATGTGTGTGTAGGAAATTTAATTTCTCCGTGTCCGCCTTACCGAGCGTTTTTTGGTGGGAAAAGTTGCATAAATTTTTAATGTAAATTTATCGAAAGTTCAGATCTTATATCGTTCCTTAAAAATCCCAAACATCACCCAAATGAGGAAGAGACTAGAAAGTATTTTATTGCATACTCTAAACGAGGAAATTGTCTTGAATCGCGATAGATATGTGTGAATTTCTAGTTCATTTAAGTTATTTTAAATTAATTTTTCTAAGTCGTGAAATGACGTCAAAGTCAGAACTTTTTTCCTGTGCCCACATGCATAAGTTGCCAACCGTGACGTCATTTTTCAATTTTGAAAAATTGATTAAAAAAAATATTGTAGATATGTAGGTTTTCAAAATATTTTATGAAAATATTTATGAAAATATTTATGAACTCCAAAATTAGAAATTCGCATATTAATCGATTCAAGACAATGTCCGCTTTTAGAATATGAAATAAAATTACCCCCTTTTAAATTCAGTCGCCCTAATTTCGTTCTCATCACCTTACCTAAAATCACAATGATCTTGAGTACACATATCTAGCCTCGTTACATTTTGTAAGTCAATACTGGTCAACATTACTAAAAACAAGATTATGGCACGTTGGACCACATTAGACTACCGCGAAACTTCAAACCAATCATTCTCCATCTGTTAATTGGTTTGTTGTCATCACGTGACCTTCAACTTGGGCTCTGATTGGTTCAAATGTAAGCCAAGTTTAAACAAGTTGACGTCACTTAGGTAATGTTAATACAGGTAAATATATAACTCAAAATTGTGGAGAATGTTTGGTACATCTACCTGTATAGCTACTTCACCTGTAGTTATCATTATTATGAGATTCACCGATGCACTCAAAACTAGTGAATGGTTACTGCCTAAAGAGATTTCTCGGGACTCTAAAACTTTCAGCCGTGACAATTGGATTTTCTTTTATAAAAAAAAAAAAAAAAAAAAAAAAAAAAAAAAAAATCACATTTCAAGAATTTTAATGTATGGAACATCGAAATCACCTTTAAGCTGGAAAAATCCCACATTATAAATTGGCTTTTTCCCATAAGGTTATTATAAAAATTTATAGATTTTTTTCACTTGCCCTTATGAGATTATTTTATTTTATTACAAACAAAATTATAAAGTAAATTTTACCTCTTTAAAATTGATTTAAGAGATTTTAACAGAGAAATGATAACATAGGTATGCTGCATAGATCAATGTTAAAATATTAAGCAACGTCTGATTTTCAAAAATTAAAAAAAAAAATAATATTAAAAAAAAAAAAATTAAGTAAGTAAATTTATAAAATATAAACCATTAATCTAGAAGGATATGAAATTCATTTGACATAGTAGTGAAAAAAAGCTAATTTACAAATGAAAGTCAAAATATATTTATATGGAGCATTTTTTTTTTATGTAGCAATCATACGAATAGGAATTGTTTTGTTTAATTCTATATAATCAATAGCTACTTTTATATTTTAACACATTAACTCATTTAATATCTGGCTATTTTTGTATAAACACATACACATAAAGAAAATTGGAAACAGAATGCAGTCCATTAAAATAATGCAACAAAACTGTTATTATAGTTTAGAAAAAAACAAAACATAAATGCCGCGTCAAAAAGCACAAAAATACATAAAATTCATATTTTTAGATTTAAAATTATGCATTAAAGCCATAGCTCAAAATTTAATAACCATCAAATAATACAATTTAGCTTTTAACTATTTATTTATATTTTTTCTTATTTGTGGCTTTATTTCCTCAACTTTTTAGCATATGTCTCAAATTTTTACATCATTGCTCACATATCACCCATTTCAAATAGAAGTTCTTGGTTTAAAAAATGGTTATTTAATAATAATCGAATATCGAATGTTCATAAAATTTCCAAGATGTATAGTTACCATTATTATAAGATTTACGTTTGCACTCACAACGTAAATAGAGTGTGTATGAAAAAACTCGAAAATGCGCTTCGACGCCATACTGGAGCAATGAATAGCATTGCGCACCATAGGACATACGTCACTTTTGACTATTTTCTTTGCGAAATCAGATTTTTCTTTCATTATTTTTCTCGCATATTATAAAAATTCAAATCAACTTATTAACAGCATTAAAAATATTTCTAAGTATTTTTTAAACTTACAAAATGAGATATTTTTCCCATACCAACTCATGTTATTTAGTACTCAAATATGGCGTCAACTTTTATATGAATGCATACACCCTATATTGACAGCTTTGATCGTGATTTACCAACCTAAAGATTGCAATGTCATTACACGAACAAAAATAATTACGAAATAAACATACTAGCTCATTTTCACCAACTTTGTGTACTATACTGTACAACATATTTTATGCTATGATTACATACAGTACATCTCACATAAATTACGCAATTTATTCTTTCAGTGTACCTAATTGTTTTTCCCGTGTAAGATTTATCTTATTTATTCTCTATCATGCAAAGAATTCATATGTCTTCAAATTTTTACATAAGAAATATGAGAAAATATAATCTTCTTAAATTACAGATTTAATATTCATAATAATAAAAAAGAGAATGGAAAATATATTGCTCATTTATATTTCAATTTTAAGTTATATCCAATAGATATATAAAAAATTGAAAAAAAAAAAAATGAAGAACGAAAAAAAGAATGAGTTTTTAAAATTTAATAATATGCCTTTCCATTGTTTGAAATATATTGAAAAAGTTAATATCTAAAGAAAAAGACTTCACTTAATAAAATGATGATAGAATGTGAAATATGATTGTGCAGAGATAGGTTTAAGGCAAAAAATAGTTTTGCTAAAAGTTTTATTGACAGTTTTTTTTCCTGCTTTCTTATCTGACGGTCACGGGACCAGAAGTTTTGATCATAGTTAGTTTTTACCATTAACATCGAAATTACGTTACAAATTGGGTGTAAATTTTCTGAATTTTAGAGCTACTAGCCTTCTAACTTCAACCCTTAATACAACTTTATTTTTTTCTTGATATTTTTTACTGATTTTTTTTCAGTCTAGTTAATACTGATATTTTGAGACAACATTGTTATTACAAATATAACACAATTTCAATTAGGGGGATGGGTTGAAAGTCCAATATATATTTTTTTTATCTCTATTGTTATAATTTTTTTATAAATGTCAAACTTATTATGACAGCACCCATTGATAAAAGTTTCACAGCAACTCTCCAAAAAAATGAAGATTTTTTTTTCCTGAAATTACCATTGATTCTTACGGGATTAAGTTTCCAAGAGAGTAGTTATAAATTTTGCATGCTAACACTCAAGCTTTTTATTGGTTCCAAAGTTCCAAAATACCACACTGTAAAAAAAAAAAAAAAAAACGATAGCTATTATGTTCGACTGTTTGCATTAGTGCGATCATTTCCATATTTTATTTATTTTCAATTTATTGCTGAGTATCAAACCAAATATATTTTGATTAACCTCCCTCTTTTTTAATGCTGCTTTTTTACTGAAATAATTATTTTACTGAATTTTAAAAAATGGTGATATTGTATAATTTAATTTTTATTCTCCGGAAGAATGGATATTAATTACAAATTGGATCAAAAAATAAATATTTACGTTTTCAATTTTCATGCATTTAAACATCAAAGTAACATTTTAAATAAACAAATTATTAATAAAATTTATATATCAATATTTATTTATAAAAATATATCAAATATACATAAACAAATTTTAACTTTATGAAGGGTTATTCAAATTAAATTTATTTGACACTGTTCTCTTTTTTTGTACTTTTTTTGGTAATTTTTGTATATTTTATTTTAATATTAACAGTAAATCTAACTATACATAAATTATACATAAAATATGTACTAATATAGGGTCCAATTAAAAAAATGTTAAAAAAAAGTAAAAAAAAAAAAAAAAAAAAAAAAAAAACTAAAATTGATTCATGATTTTGATTTGTTCATCAGTGTTTTGTGCATTGTAAGGCAACACAATTAAGAGCTGTTCTTAGAAATCTTATTATTCTAAAAGCAAAAGTTGACCCGTAATTTTTAAAAGATATTTGTTAAATGGTAACACCTATCATTTTTTTTTAATTGAGGGCCTATAGCTTTAGAAAAGGGAGAAACAAATTTGAGATAAACATGATATATAAAGTGCGAGTACAATTTCAAAATTTCAAAATAATTTGCATGGTGACTACCCGACTTTTTTTCTTTCTTTCTTATCATGTTTGGAGTTGCCTAATTTATTAGTAGTACTGTGCAAAAAAAAAAAAAAAAAAAAAAAAAATCTGTCTTTAAAACTTAGTTCAAACACCACACATCCCTCCCCCCCTCCCCATTTTTTTCTATATGCCAACTGAATTATTTTTTCTTATAATATTTATACACAGCAACAAAAATATGACACAAAAAATTACATCTATACACTACTGCTCTTTTTATATATATATATATATATCAGGGTTACCAACTGTCCTCTTTTTAAGAGGACATCCTCTTTTTCGGGTTTTTGTCCTCTGTCCTCTCAAGTACCAAAGAGGACAAGGACTGTCCTCTTTTTGAACTTCAAAAAGAGGACAACAAAAAGTTCATTTAGTAGAACAAATGTAATGAAAGGCCATTGCAATTTTTTTTTTCTTTCGCCTGCGGCGAGCAAAATTTTGCTCAACTTCTCTAAAATGCATTTAATTTGTTGTTTTTAAAAAAAAAAGGTTAGTGAGAAAATTTAAGCACACCCAAAAACCAACAATACTAATATAGTGCTAGCAAACGATTTGATCGTCCTGTCACAATTAATTGAATTTACTTTCTTTATGCGGGGAATGAAACGAACAGAAACTTAAAAAATAATAAAATATTTATTGTTAAATGAAAAAAATAGCTGGCGATAAGCCAAGTTGATTGAAAATCAGGAAAATGTTTGAGAAATATTGACATTCATGAGGGCTATTTTGAAGCTATCGCATCAAGGATCATCTAATATTCTTGGATATAAAATTTTTCAAGTTTCATCTCTCTAGATTTATCTATTCAAAGTTCAGGACACACGGGACAATTAAAAAAATTATAATAATAAATAATTTTTTTTCATTTTTTTTTTTTTTTTTCATCTTTGTCTTAATAAAAAAAAAGCATAATTATTTTGTAACCCGGCCAGGCAGTTTTAACTAAAAAATTAAATTTTATTTATTCATAAATAGCTTAATAGAGGTATTGCCAAAAACACAAGGATTGAAACTATAAATTAATAAAAGTAATTTTTAGATATAAACATTATTGTATGATATTCAGATCCTGAGAAGAAAAAAAAATCTGATATAGTATTGCTTTGTTTTTAGTTTTCTCTCGCTCTCGCTCGCTCGCTCGCTCGCTCGCTCGCTCGCTCGCTCTCTCTCTCTCTCTCTCTCTCTCTCTCTCTCTCTCTCTCTCTCTCTCTCTCTCTCTCTCTCTTTCCTCAAATTTTTATAAATTAAAATATTTTAAAATATTTTGTGCATTCTAATTACTAAAACTAAGTATTGGCCACCCATTTTTATCACCTCTCTCATATCACAACTTGAAAATAACGATTCAAAATTCCTCAAGTGCTCAAAAGAAAGAAAAAAAATCGTGAAATATTGAAAAATGGAGCTTCTTGGTTTAATGTACAGGGAAAGCTAAGGGTCCCCTAATTTAACATTACTCTAATAAAGATTTTTTTTTTTTTTAATAGTTTTGAGAATACTTCTTTGCCAATTCTGGAGAAATTTAAATGAGAAATACTAGTCTCAATACTAAATTTTAATACTAAAATTAAAAACCTTTACGTGTTTTTAATTAAGCCATAGAAATTTATTAAGAATTTTTTTAAAACTACAACCTCCAAATTACATTATATTTTTAATATTTTAGGACCTAATTATGTTCTAAAAATGTTTATATCTTACATCAAATGAATTATTATATAGTTTTAAAATAAGATTAAAAATGCTCTAGTATATATGGGCCAGAAATAGCACCAAATTGTGTATTTTAATCTAAAATTCTCAAAATTTCTTGCGGGGGACACCCCCGCACCCCCGGCAGGGGGGTGTCCCCCCCTGCACCCCCCCTCAGAATAGGGTGGCCTGTCCTCTTTTCATGTTTCGAATAGTTGGTAACCCTGATATATATATATATATATATATATATAATTTATATTTATGGATCAAATAATCAGCAGTAATAGTTAACTATTCCCATAATTTTGCAAAATAAATATATATACTCAGTTATTTCTACTGGAAAAAACATCGCAATTAAAAAATGGTCATGTTAGTTTTTTAGTTATTTTCTTGTTCTTTTAATCGTATAAAGCGAACATCACAATATTTGTACAATTTAACTGTACAGTACTGTACAAATAAAAGTAAAATAAATAAATTTAAACCTGTGTTCGTGGTTTAGTGTTGTTATGATAGATTTGTTATACAGAAAACTTTAGGTAATATGGAACGTAGTGTGTGTCGTGTTTCCTTCATTTCAAATCTAATACGAAAGGATTTATTTGATGAACAATAAAATAAAAAAAATACAAGAAGAAAAGTTTTCAAAAGTATACATGTAACACGCACAAAAAAAAAAAAAAAAAAAAAAAAACTATTTCACTTTAGAGATCTTACTTGCGTTCATTGTTTCTTTACTTTTCTTGTGATAAAAACTTATTATACTTCCTGTCAATCCTGTACGACTTTTTTATTTTATTTATTATTATTATTTTTTTAGTAACAAAAATTTCTAATTTTGATAATAAAATACTTAGGGATTGCATAAGAGAGTTCAGAATCATGCTTTAATATTTAGTCACTTTGCCTAAATTTGGTAGAACGTTTAGATTTTTTTTTAATTAAGAGAAGACTTGTAAAAGTAGGTTTAGTTAGAAAATAAACAAACTCACAGTCCAAGAATACTAACAAAGTGCTAGCAGACGACTTGGTGTTCCTGTCTACATTTAACATGCTTTCCTATGGGGCAATGCAGCAGCTATAACTCAAGTTAGAATTATTTTTCAGAGCTGAAATGTTTACTGTAGCTTACTGAGCCTCAAAGCTTTGTTTTCCTAGATTTCAATCAATTTGGTTACAAAGTATTTGTTAACCTAATTGACTTCAAATCCAGGAAAACAAAAGCTTTGAGGCTGAGTAAGCTACAGTAAAAATTTCAGCTCTGAAAAATAATTCTAACTCAAGTTATAGCTGCTGCATTGCCCCATATAAGAAAGCATGTTAAATGTAGACAGGAACACAAAGTCGTCTGCTAGCACTTTGTTAGTATTGTTGGGCTGTGAGTTTGTTTATTTTCTTACTAAACCTACTTTTGCAACGTCGTCTACACGTATAGCTGCATCCGGGTTGCTAAACCAATGAGAGAGCGTGTTATAAACCAACAAGCCAATCACAGTTGACTTTACATAGTTAATTACACTGTATCCGCTCGAACTAGTATTGGGAGAAGTGTATTGAAGTTTTGATTGTGCTGAAAATGAGTCAGTATATATAATTATTACGTATTTACGTGCATAATTCAACAAATTACTACACATTATATATTTTACCTTATAAATAATTTGTCACGTTATTTTTACAAAATATTTGACAAAGGATTGTCGTTAAATTTTATTTACATGGAACAATACATTATTAATAAAAACAGATTTTTTTTAAACAATGTGGGAGAAGTATGTGATCGATTTTGGCAAAAGAATTTTTATATTGTTTTCACAGCTTTTTCTCTCTATCGGAATACAATGAGCAATACTTTATGTTAAATATATTTTTTTTTATAAATAATAAAAAAAAAAAAAAAAAAAAAAATGACAATTTTTATGCCTCTAGGGGTTAAAATATGATTGTATATGTTATTGTTTTTAAAAATTATTTGCATTTTCAATATTATAGATTTATTGACTTTTTTTAAGCTATAGATATTTAAAGTTAATTTTTTTTACATGAATAACTTGTATGCTGGTTAAAAACCTAAAATATTTTAATTTTATTGATTATTTATTAAAATATTTTAAATATTTGTTGTATTAAAATAAAATTACTATAATATATTGTACAATAATGTCAAATAAAGTAAGTTTTTGACATTTTTATTTATTATTTTTAAATTTCAAAAGTATAAATTTTTTGCGTTAATTGTCAATGATTTTGATTACGTATTTATTATAATTTGAATTTTAACACTACATTCATTGATGTGATTTATTATTTTGTTATTAAAGCGACCTTCCAGAACAAATAACATGCACTTTTAATTCAATAAACACAAAATTGGATGTTCAAAACTACAATTATTTTGTCCAATATCGCAATTGTGACACCTTGGAAATCTTAAACTTATGCAACCCACACAACTTTTTGTGCGTTTATTGATTGTTTATGTTCACTCAAAATGCGGAAAAGGAAGTGGCCGGAAGAGGAAACCACGTGACGGTAAAAGTGGGAGGTAGCTTAAGGCTAGCATTGCTGCTGGCACCAAACTTTTCCGGCACGTCCTTTTCCGTATTTTGAGTAAACATATAAGCAATCATTGACTAATAAAGGAACAACTGTTTTAAGGTTGACTATAAGCAATTTAGATCACATCCGCTTCTGTTTCAACGTTCTGCGCATGCGTAGTAAGTAGAAACGGAAGATGATGTGACTTGAAATCGCTTCGGCTTCAAAACAGTTGTTCTTTTCATAGTCACTAGTTTTTTAGCGTTTTTTTTGCATGGTTACATTTAGGTACTATAGACGGAAATTGGTAATACTTTGAGGTGTCCCATTTAGTGTTAAATAAATTAAAAGGGCGCGCATGTTGTGTGGTCTAGACGGAAAGTATAAATTACGTAATTTTTGCTGGAATTATGTCATTATAGCATAAATGATGCTAAATTAGAATAAAATAAATAATTATGCTGTACAACATAATACTAATGCTTTGCATCATAGTTATTATGAATTATGGCATAAATTATGTTGTATTGAACTAATTGTGTTGAAAATGAGCTAGCATAATTATTACGTTTTTATTTATATTCGTGTGGATAGCATATTTAAAGGAATAGACCAATGCAGAAAAAAACATAAGCATTTATATCACAAAACACTTGATGGGACTTACATAAATAGCTTTAGTTTGTCACAAAACCCAACTGTAGCTCTGTAGAAGTGATCAGAAATTTCGATTTATGCAGCCCGCACAACATTTTCATACTAATTTTTATATGTTTCTGACGTCATAAACGTGAATAGTCACACAAATTGCATACTTTACAGTACTTTCACGCTCTCTCGTGGGGCTACATTAACATTCGCTGGTAAAAATTTTCAACAGTTTTGAAGATCCCATTTTGTGTTAATTCATTTAGACACGTGTTGTTTTATGTGGTCTATGGCTTTAAGTTATAATATTTCACAATTAAAAAAAAAAAAGAAAAAAAATCATTGGCTTAAATATCCCCGATCTTAAGTAAGCCCTAATTTTTAGCTTTATAAATCATGACCAAAGCAACCACTACATTGTGAGTATAAAGGTAAATCTTATAATAATGATAAATACAGGTGAAGTAGTTATCCAGGTAGTGTATTTAACTTCAATACTATGGTATTAGATATACATTTACGTGCACAGAGAAAAATAGCTACGTAATAATTATGCTAGCTTATTTGTTTATACAACATAATCTGTATGCTATACTACATAATAATTATGTTACAGAGCTTAGATATTATGTTGTATAGTTTTTTATGTTGTTATAATTTAGAATCATTTATGATATCAGGACTTAAATGCAGCATAAATTACGTAATTTATTCTTTCCATGTGTATTTCTACAAAAAAAAAAAAAAAAAAAACGTAATGATGCAATAGATATGTGTTATCTCTGCGTATAATCATTATTTTAGCCAGTTGATGCTATTTAAGATAAATACATCAAAAAATTCTGGAAAAAAAACTACAATAAAAAAAAATCATTTCGAAAGCCCCTGGCAACATAGGCAACTTTTCTAACCTTTGTTTTTGTAAATAATAAAAACTACGTGCATAAAAAGTTGCCTATATTTTAGACTATTTATATTGAATGTTATAGTTCAATGCTGATTGGATGACATTTCTCTGTTATTTTTGGTCTCTACTTTACAATATATTTAAAATGAACTAATTTGATGCTAATTACGATCTACAGCCTAAATTTTTTAAATGTACACACGATTGTGATAATATATTTTACCACTCAAAAACTTGATCTACATTTGCACTTTTGCTAATTTAGAGAATTTGGTGTTGAATATAAATAGTAAAATGTATTGTTGCAATCGAGTGTACGCTTAAAAGCTAATATAAATTTGACCATAAATATTGTGGGTAAAAAAGTGAGAAGCCTTTAATATTATAACCACCGGAAGTGATGAACTTTGGGACACTTATTAATAGGCAATTTTCAATACCTTAAAAAAAATTGTTCATAATCTCCGCAACTACAATAAAATCGTATGGGCAAGTTTGAAAACTCCTGATAACCTTAGAGGAAAAAAATTAACTCTAATTTTTTTTTAGATTTATGCATTATGCAAATTAAATCTAAAAAAAAAATAATAAAAAAAAAACTTCACATCTTTTTTGATATTATAAATTTATTTTGTGCAATAAAAAATCAAGTCATTAACATTTTTTTTTTATTCCATAAAGCATTTTGAAAAAATTCCAACACATCAATTAAAATTTGAGCTTTTCATAATTGTTCATGGTAATTTGTTTTGCTTTTTAAGTTTTTTTTTTTTTTTTTTTTTTTTTTTTTGCTTTAAAAAAGTATATTAAGACCCTTTTTACGGTTGAATTAACGCTCCGCAATTTTTGCCTGTATTAACCTCACAAAAATTATGCTTTATTTACTAAGACTAATTGTTAACACCTACCTATTGTTAGTATTTGACCATTCTTAAATATTGAGTGTATGTAAATAAAAATTGTTATACCAAATTATAAGCTTCATAACTTAAAATAAATGTAAATTTTTTACTAATGGAAAAAAAACTGGTATCACAATTTTATAATTTTATATGAAAAAATATAAACAAAAATGCAATAAAAAAATATGTATATATAATTATAACATCGAATAATACATTAATTTTTTTAATATCAAGGCCTAAGATGTCTATTCATTGTTAAAATTGTAAATAAATCATAATATGAATCTGTATGAATGTTGTAGAGAAATAGAAATATTAATAAGAAGAAAAAAAAACATGTATCATTGTATAAAAATCATCATGTCATCTGAAAAAAAAAAAAAAAAAAAAAAAAAAACATTTTCGTTTAATTTTGTGAAGCATGCACTAAAAAAAAAAATGCAGTAAAATTTATTGTATTGTTGAAGAAAATTTCTTAATGTATACTCATAGTTTAAATTGTTGTACTTTAAAGTATTTGTTTAAGGTAGTGGGTGACCCACTTGGAGTGAAAATACTCAAACGAAGCACTATATTTTCACAATAATTCTTTCTACGATATTTATATCAAACAAAACAAACACTAAAATTTTCAAATAAAATTGAATGAATTTAATACAATTTCTTGTTCCGAAAAAAAGTGTTAATAATATTTTTGATTAAAAAACTCTCTAATTTGATTTTTAAACGAGCGCTAAAGTTTGAATTTTTATATCTTCATGTTATTTTTAACGTGGAATAACTTAACTATTTTACTGTGTTTTCATGTTTTTGACACAATAAAACTTTTAAGTACCATTTCATCTTTAATGCATGTTAATTTTATAATTCGCGACCGTTAAGTTTCTGAGATATCAGCCAGTCACCTACTCCAAAAATGGATGTTGCTTTCCAGTACCTACCTATTTTGCAAAAAATTTTACTGTATAAAATGCTCTAAGCCAATATTTTAAGTTATCTTTAAATAAAAATTATTGTTAATTTTTTTAAATCAGTGAATTAATAAAAAATTACTTATCATCCCGTTCTAATTTTCAGCTTTATTTTTGATTAAATTATTACTTTATTTTTTTTATTGAACCAAACAAATGTTTGAAATTTACAAGCCAAGGTGTTTAACTTATCGCCTTGTTAACTTATATAACATTCGTGCAAATATAAATGGGTGTTATTGGTGAAACGCGTCAGCCAATCCCAGGCAGCGCGGGAAATTTCAAATCTCCTTTCATCATGACCTTTTTGGTTGTTTTAGAAAACTTCTAAACTGAACTTTTAAATTAGAAATACTTAGACACTCTTTTATATGTTTTAAAACAATAAACTATTTAAGGAAAGTTTATCACTGATAAACCCTTATTGTACACTTTATAACATATGAATCTTTACTTTAAGTGGTTTTAAATTTAATAATCATCTTTATCACGGGACAAAAACATTAATATGTATAACCATAGTATAAGTATATTATTTATATTATGGTATAACTAAAATAAAGATTTTTATGTTTAAAACTGTACATGCAGAATTATTAATTAAATATCGATATTTAATAATATCGACTTAAAACTTTAACAAATTATACTACAATAATTAATAGCAGAATGGGAAAGAAAAGTATACTTAACTCAAAAAGTTCTTTCTAAAAAAAAAAAAAAAAAATGTTTGAAAATATGCAAGAAAAAAAAACACAAAGTTTTAGTTTTTTCAGATTCTTAAAATTATAATAATTACAATAAAATTTGCATAAATAATTGCAAGAAAAAAATTAAATTCTATAATGTAGTTTTTATAATAGTTAACTGATTTTAAAATACACAAAATTGTAAAAAAAAAAAAAAAAAAAAAAAAAAAAAAAAAAATTAAAATATCAGTTTTTACTATAAATCTATCTTATAAATAAAAATCTATGGTGTGGAAATAGAAGATAATTGTGTGTTTTTGCGTGTGATAAAGTGTAAAAAAAAAAATAATAAGTGAAATCGTGAATTTTAAACAGTGTGTTTTAATTGTAATAAAAGAAAAAAACAATGTTTTTTGTGTGGTAAAATTTGATGAAAATTGTACATATTTTAAAATATAAAAATAACAGAAGAAATAAAAAATTATTATATAGTTATAAAATGTTCATTGGTATATTATGATATAAATATTATAATAATAAATAAATAAAGGATTTAAAAATAATAATTTATGTAAGAATATATTATAATTAATATTGTGAACAATTTGTATGTCTTGAATACTTGTAAAATAAAAGAAAAATATGGATTGAAAATAAAAATGTTTTTTATTTTTATTTTTTATATCCCTTTTAGCTTTAATTGTAATGCCATTTCTTAAGAAAACTTAAAGAGATACTACAGCCTCAAAAAAAAAAAAAAAAAAAAAAATCTCAATGATAAATTATGACTATATGGACTATTATACAAACACATATTTACATATTTTGTCATTTAATTCTTTATTACTCTCACAAACTTGGGAGAAAACTTGTAAAGTAGGCAACCCGCGCTACAATTTCTAGTGTAGACCTGGAATTGATGACGTCATGACTTCCTAAAGTTGCCTACTTTACAGTTTTTCAACCCCAGTTTGTGAGGCTACAGAAGGACTGAGGAACATAATATGTGTATGCATGATGGTCCCATATCTCATCAATTTTATATTTTTGTTTTAATTTTTTTAGGCCAGAACCCCTTTAATATTTGATATCACTATAATTTTAAGTTTTAGCAGTATATTTTACCTAAAAAAATAATTATTAAAATAAACTCTCTCTCTCTCTCTCTCTCTCTCTCTTCTTTTCATTTTTTTTTTGCAGAAAACATGCAGAAAAAGAAAAACATGTTTTTCTGTTGTTTTTTTTCCTGCTTAGGTATCTTATTTATATAAAATACATTTTAGGAATAAATTGATTTGAAAAACAACTATTACAATACAAGGAAAATGAGCTAAACAGTATTTTAAATGTAATTTTTCGCAATTTAATTATTAAATACGTACAAAGTAGAACCTCTTACAAATCTTATAATTCTGCAACAAAATTTACAACGCACATTCTACGTTGAGTACTCTTTTAAAACTTTATTAGTTTGAAAACTTTTTGTATTAAATTATAGATTTTATTGATACTAATTTGTACACACCAATAAGAATATTACTTTATTAATAATTTTTGTTTTTTATTTTATTTTAATTTAAATAATAATTAATATTATTCTTGCTGCCAATCAATTTCTTATTTATTAATATATTTTTGGAAAAAGGAAGGAACTCCTTTTTAATGAAGAAAAAAAAGTTGTGTATAAGAAAATAATTTGTAATCATTATTCATTAGCATTGTAAGTCTATGATCAATGATACATCGTCATGGTTTTAGTCGGTAATGGAATTAGAAACCTTTAATTTCCTATCCTTTAGCATTGTAGGATCATGTTTTTAGCGTGTGTGTGTTTTTAAGTGTTTTATTTTTTTTATTATTATTATTAGAACTCTGCAAAGATTTGTATTTTTTTTAAAGGGGTCCTGAATGCATTGATCTATAAGATGTTTTGAGACAAAAAAAAAAAAAAAAAAAAAAAAAAAAAAACTTTTGTGGCCGGTTAAATCCATTTAAAAATCAATCTGGCACTGATGATCATTATAGCATTTAAAATATATATTATTACAAATTCTTAAAAATATTCTGTGAATGAAATCCTCTCCATATGTTATTATAAGAGAGTACAAAATATAGCTATAATAGAGAGAAGTTTAAGTTTTATTAATCTCTACTGCCACCTATAATAATAACACTGAACTAATAAAAACAATAATAACTTTTGAATATACCTGCTATATCCTATGTGTGAGTTGCATGATGATCATGATATAGGTACGCGGGTTTTTATATCACAAAATTAAATTCCGTTATCCGTGCATGTGTGTGTGAGAGAGTGTTAGCCAGCTATAGCGATGTATATTGAAGTTCACTTTTGTATATAGCCTGCGACTGACTGACAGACATTCCACATACTCTCGCAACCACGTCATATGTTCATATAACTTTAATAATAATTTGGTAAGTACGTATTTCTCTTCATTAAATGTTAATAATAGTACAACTAGTATATGTATAAGTCATCTAATTAGGTTATTATAGATTACAATTATATAGTATATTTTATTTCCTGTAGCATAATTGGTTATTTATTTGTTTTTTATTATTTTTTCGGTATCAGTATCATATTTTTATATATCAATGTCAAATGTGTATTTTCCACTTATCAATAATGAGATGGAGAAAGAAGTAACTTTTCTTTACTTAAAATTAAATACTTATACATTTATTTGTTATTTTTTATATTTAATTTTATATCCCAGAATAATTGTTGAGGGTTGTTTTTCGAGGTAATTTGAATTAGTATTATTCTAGTAATTATTTGAGGGGTTGAATAATATTTCTATATAATCCATTGATCATTTAGCTTTCAAATGATTCAACATAATAAGATTAAGAAAGAGAAAAATTCTTTGTTTACTTCAAAATAACTCAATTCGTCTTTTTTATTTACTTTTTATTGTATTAATATTATTATTACGTATTATATATATGTATAGATTCTGTAATGTAGAATTTCACTTTATATGATAGTGATTTTATGACAATACAATACATGCATATACGGAGATTAAATAACTAATATAAATATTATAAATTATTACTCCAATGCAATAAAATAAAAAATTTACATGGTATAGTGTTTTTATTTATAAATATACTGTATAACTATAAAATATTATAATATATTTTTACTTATTTTGTTATGTATTGACTTTATTTCTACTTATTAATTCATTTGAATGACATGCTATACTGATGGTTACGGGCTACTATCTGCTTATGATGTATATGCAAGTAATCCACATTGACATCATGATTTGCTGGGCTGCGTGCATCGAGTAAATAATTAATTTATTTTTAAATTATTTAACATATAATTATTCTCCGGAAATAATTTATTAAAATGATATAGTGAATTAAAGAAAAGGGGGAAAAACATGACAATCGAGCTCTGCTTTGTTTGCTTCTCTCTCTCTCTCTCTCTCTCTCTCTCTCTCTCTCTCTCTCTCTCTCTCTCTCTCTCTCTCTCTCTCTCTCTCTCTCTCTCTCTCTAGGTATTTTTCAATTCATTTTATACGTATTTAATTTTTTACTTGCGTATATTATATTTAGAAGGCTGAATTTTTATATGACATAATTTTATAAAAATAAAAATATTTAACAACGAATACAGGTGCTATATTTTATGTATAGTATAGTTAAAACTCAAGCAATATCAAAAATTACATTTATATTACAAAGCAAAGAAGATCTCTCTCTCTCTCTCTCTCTCTCTCTCTCTCTCTCTCTCTCTCTCTCTCTCTCTCTCTCTCTCTCTCTGTGTGTGTGTGTAACTAAAACACACACAAAAAATTAACAACTATATAATTATTTTCATGAAAAATCCTAAAACAATAACAAACAAAAATATAAGTAAAAAAATAATATAATAGTTTTAATTTAATATAATAAAAGAGACATTTTTATAACTTACGATTTCTGAGAAAATAATTAATTACAGTTATTAAAGTAGCTTCTATATAGAATTTCATTCTTAATGATATTTTTACCAAAGCCGGTTATTTGATGTAATATAATTATGTATTCCAAATGGTAATATTATACATACGTACACTGAAAGATAAAACTGAAAAAATTAATTAAACTGATAGTGATTGTGATAGTATATTTTACCTTTCAAAATCTCGCGCTGAAATTGTAATGTTATTATTATATAGGGTGTATCCGTATGACGTCATACTAAATGCGCTTCGACGTCATACTGGATTAATGAATAACATTGCTCAGCATAGGACAAATAGCTCGTTTTTGGCTTCTTTTCTTTGGGAAATCAGTTAATTTTTTTGATATTATTATTTTTCTCACATACTTGAGATACTAATTCAACTTATTATCAAGCATCAATGCTCTCAAAAGTATTGCTTATTAATATTTTTAAAGTGTCAAAATGAGGTTATTGAGTGATCCAGCATGGTGTCAACTTTAACATGAACATATACAATATACACCCTATACATTCTGAGTTTGAATATGGTAAAATATAGTATATACTGCAAAGTTGCTTTTCATCAGTATATAAACAAATAAATTTTAGCCGCAAAGTTACGTATTACAGCATAAAAAAGGATAAAGTACCCCCCCCCCCCCCCAAAAAAAAAAAACAAAAAAAACGGGCGTATAATTTAACTACTATTATTGCTATTATACTGCTACTATACTAATGCTATAGTATATGAACATGAACTGCTATTATCCATGATGTATACTGTACTGCTATTATTATATATGAATTTTTCATTTTTCCGTGTAAAGATAAAAGATGTCAGATTTTAATTTATTTTTATAGCTCACGTATTTCCTGATAAGAAACGTAATCAGTGTTTGTGATATTACGCAATTTTACCCAAAATTATCAGTTTTAAATCTATGCGATAACATATTTCAAAAAGTGTCTAATTTTTATCATACATAAATAATTGGACTTTTTTATTACATTGAAAGATGAAAATTTATAAATTCATCGTAATAGATAGTTTTAAAATCCTTTATTGGGCATACATTCTCCCTCTACTCTGCAACTTTTTTTTTTTTTTTTTTTTTTTTGTAGAAAATCATCAGCAACCCTTAAAATTCTAATGTTTTTTAAAGTTAATCCATATTATAGAAAAAAATTATGTAACCTATATTTTGCACTATTTTACCGTACAGTACATCAAAATTTTATATCTCTATAAAATTAGTACTCTATACTCTATATAAAAGGAAAATAGAATTTTTAATGGTTAAAAGATTAAAAAATGTTTGATAAATGTCAACTAAATGTCAGATTTAATTGGATTTTAAAATAAATAAACGATAAAAATAATAAAAAATAAAAAAAATGAAAATCCCGTCAGTTCAGTTGTTATAGTTTGAAATTTAATTAATTTTGTAAAAATAGTTTGTTTTTCGTTTCAAATTAATAAAAGATGTAAATCACTAATAAATTGAATTACGAATTTTTCAGATTATACTTTTCGACGCAAAAAATAAATTACGTAATTTATACTGCATTGAAATATTGCTATATTGTTGAGCACAAATGTTGCTATTTTGTAATAACATAATAATAATGCTGGACATCTTAACTATTATGCTATGTGTACAATATAGCATAAATAATGATGCTATGCATAAATGTTGCTGCATCGAACTAGAGCATAATTATTACGTATTTATTTTTGTGTAGATAAAATGTTATTAAAGATTGATTTTCTCCCTAATCGTATGGTCACGTGTCCTGATTCCTGATATGTTTATCATACGTACAGTCTTTAACATTAAAATTCAAGAAAATATGGAGAAACTATTTGAATTTAAAAAATACGAGCTTTTAATTAATCTTTAGGAGCTGCTGGCTTAAAATAATAATAAAAAAAAAAAAACTTAAGGATAAATCATGAATCATGAGATGTGACTATTATGTATACACATATTATGTCCCTTTAACCCTTCAATACTCTCACAAACTGGGGAAAAAACTTGTAAAGTAGACAACCTGTGCTACATTTTCTATTACCCGGAATTGATGACGTCATGAATTCCTCAAGTTGCCTACTTTACAGGGTTTTTTACCCCAGTTTGTGAGGCTACAGATGGACTGAGGTACATAATATGCGTGTTTGAATAATGGTCCCATCTCATGATTTTTACATTTTTGATTTAATTTTTTGAGTCTAGTATCCCTTTAAGATAAATCATTATGATTCAAAACATGGGATACAATAATAATTCTTAAATTTCAGACTATATGAAATGAAATACGTATTTTAGATTGTTATATACGATTGAAAGTATAAAAGTTCAGTAGAAATAAAAATTTATTAAAATCGATCAATCATTATGTTATGACGTCAGAAAGTTCAAAATGTTAACAAAAAAAAAATAACATGACACTCCACTTTTCTTTTCACAAAACAGGAAAAAAAAAATCTAAGCAGATGACAAGTATTGGCAAACCAGAGAGTGAAAATAAAAACAGTCTCTTCGATAAATCACTTTTTATCGATACTTAAAAAGTTAACAAGAAAAAATATTCTATACAGCTGAAAACAAATATTGTTGATATTTTGAATTTTCATGTCGTCACAAAAATATACCTTTTTTTTTTCAATGAAATAAATTGTAAACGAAATACTGTTATGTAGTAAAAAATAACAAAATTCCTCTAATGATGGTAAATGAAGTGTAAAAACATATAATTAATTATAACGAGCTTAAAAATGAGGTTAATTAATTTTTGAAGGGGATTTGGTCAGATAAGTTCAATAATTTCAGATTTTTATCGTCTGCTTATAGAAAAATAAATTACTTATTTTATGCTGCATTTATGTCATTATAGCATAAATGATTCAAAATTAAAACAACATAACTAATAATTATGCTGTACAGTCTCTTTTATTAAAAATGCAATTCTATTGGCTTATGCCCATACAATGCAATCAGATGGAGATTTCAGTTGCAGCAAAACTACATTTAAATACATGTTATTTCCATGTGCAATGTAACATATTATAATTATTATTGAGCATAGCATAGCATAGCATAGCATAGCATAGCATAGCATAGCATAGCATAGCATAGCATAGCAAAGCATAGCATAGCATAGCATAGCATAGCATAGCATAGCATAGCATAGCATATAGCATATAGCATAGCATAGCATAGCATAGCATAGCATAGCATAGCATAGCATAGCATAGCATAGCATTGCATAGCATTGCATAGCATAGCATAGCATATAGCATAGCATAGCATTGCATAGCATAGCATAGCATAGCATAGCATAGCATACCATAGCATAGCATAGCATAGCATAGCATAGCATAGCATAGCATAGCATATAGCATAGCATAGCATAGCATAGCATAGCATAGCATAGCATAGCATAGCATAGCATAGCATAGCATAGCATAGCATAGCATAGCATAGCATAGCATAGCAAAGCAAAGCATAGCATTGCATAGCGTAGCGTAGCAAAGCAAAGCATATATAGCATAGCAAAGCATAGCATATAGCAAAGCATAGCATAGCATAGCATAGCATAGCATAGCATAGCATAGCATAGCATAGCATAGCATAGCATAGCATAGCATAGCATAGCATAGCATAGCATAGCATAGCATATAGCATAGCATAGCATAGCATAGCATAGCAAAGCAAAGCATAGCATTGCATAGCGTAGCGTAGCAAAGCAAAGCATATATAGCATAGCAAAGCATAGCATATAGCAAAGCATAGCATAGCATAGCATAGCATAGCATAGCATAGCATAGCATAGCATAGCATAGCATAGCATAGCATAGCATAGCATAGCATAGCATTGCATCATAGCATAGCATAGCATAGCATAGCATAGCATAGCATTGCATAGCATAGCATAGCATAGCATAGCATTGCATAGCATAGCATTGCATAGCATAGCATAGCATAGCACAGCACAGCACAGCAAAGCATAGCATAGCATAGCATAGCAAAGCATAGCATAGCATAGCATAGCATAGCATTGCATAGCATAGCATAGCATAGCATAAGCATAGCATAGCATAGCATAGCATAGCATAGCATAGCATAGCATAGCATAGCATAGCATAGCATAGCATAGCATAGCATAGCATAGCATAGCATTGCATAGCATATAGCATAGCATATAGCATAGCATAGCATAGCATAGCATAGCATAGCATAGCATAGCATAGCATAGCATAGCATAGCATAGCATAGCATAGCATAGCATAGCATAGCAAAGCATAGCATAGCAAAGCATAGCATAGCATAGCATAGCATTGCATAGCATAGCATAACATAGCATAGCATAGCATAACATAGCATAGCATAGCATGTTTTGAAAAAATGATGCTGAAAATGGTCAAACTTAAATATAAATATTAGTTGTCACTGTCACGTGTTTTTTTTCCGTCTGATACGACTAAATTTAGCATATAATTATAAGACTAATGATGTCCACTGCCACTAATTAAAATTATAGGGTGTTTAGTGTTTCACCAATAAATAACGAAAATGCTTGTTTTTAAAAACTATTATAATATTAAGCTATAAATAACAGATAAAAATACCAACTTATAATTATTATTCTAGCTCATTTTCAGCACAATTTGTTCAATACAACATAATTTATACTATACTGCATAATAACTGTGCTACAAAGCATAAATATTATATTGTACAGCATAATTATTTATGTTATTCTAATTTAGCATAATTTATGCAATAATGACATATTTGCAGCATAAATTGTGTTTTTTGAACTTTCAGTGTGCATGGAAAGAATAAATAACGTAATATAATGTAGCATTTACGTCATTATATGTATAGCATAAATGATGCTAAATTAGAACAGCATATAATATTTATGCTATGTAACGTAGTTATTATGCAGTATAGCATAGATTATGTTGTATTGAACACATTGTGCTGAAAATAAGCCAGCATAATTATTACGTATTTATTTTTGTCCGAGTAAGCCTAAAAGTAAGAAATGAAAGGGAAAAAAAAGGTCTGTTCTGTTTTGATTTATAGATTTGACTATAAAGTACTATCTTCTGATCATGTAATGGACCACTTGCAATGAACGAACTTTTTAAAGCAATTTCAAATATTCTTAATGCATTTCTTATGGAAAAATCATTTTCACTTACTTGTTGCAACAATTAAAAACATTTTATTGCAAGTGCGGTCCATTAAGAACTGCATGTATGATATCTGAGGTCTCTGAGGAAGGCAAATACCTTGGTTAAAGTATCCAATAATTAATTAGCAAAATCAAAGTTATACTTTTACTAACTCGATCGTTTCAAGTATCTCACTTTTTAAGTAACAGAAAAAAAAAACTATTTCTTTCTCGACCAAAAAAAAAAAATGGTTAAATGCAAAATTTACTTTACGACTTAAATAAGATTTTCTTTTTTCGTTATGTTATAATCTTATGTGACCAAATTATTTGCTCAATGCTTTTCTTATGTAAACAAGAATTAAATAATCACTTAGTTTGCATGAATGAAAAAAAAATTATAATGCACGTTGTAAAATACACAGCATTGTTCTTCCATTATTCAATAAAATTTCACGCGACCTCCTTTATTAAGAAATTAAAATTGAAAAATAAATCAATTTATTGGAACTTTTAAAAGAGCAACAAAAAAAGTGCAATTGATATAACATAAAATTGATAAATTGGAATGTCATGTAAAAATTGTTAAGACTTTCATTCTAGCTACAAGTTGAAATTGTCACTTCTATATTGAGTAAGAAGTGTATGTGTGTGTGTGTGTGTGTGTGTGAGAGAGAGAGAGAGAGAGAGAGAGAGAGAGAGAGAGAGAGAGAGAGAGAGAGAGAGAGAGAGAGAGAGAGAGAGAGAGAGAGAGAGAGAGAGAGAGAGAGAGAGAGAGAAGCGTTCACTTAGAGTGATAATGCGTCAATTGACAGATCAAATAACAGCAAAACTTTTTTAATTAAAGTATTTGAAGACAGAAAGAGCATGCGCGCAAAAAAAAAAAAGCTTTCACGCTTATTTTCTAATTTTAAATTTTATCCTTCTTTCTCTTCAGTTATTTCAAAAGATTTTATCTTCTTTCTCGTTTTTTTTTTTGATGATATAAAATGAAATGAGATATTTTAAACGCATTAATAAATAATTGAATACTTTTTTTTTTTCAAAAAGAAAAAGGTTTTATAATAAAAAGATATATAAAATATTAAGATATCCATTTTCAAAAAATATATAAGAATTTCAATTAAAATCATTTTAAGATTTACAAAACATCTCAAAATATGTTGATTTAAATAAAACCAAATTTGGAATATTATATATTTATTTATAAATTATCTTATGGAAAAAGAACACTCATTCATTCATTCATTCATTCATTCATTCATTCATTCATTCATTCATTCATTCATTCATTCATTCATTCATTCATTCATTCATTCATTCATTCATTCATTCATTCATTCATTCATTCATTCATTCATTCATTCATTCATTCATTCATTCATTCATTCATTCATTCATTCATTCATTCATTCATTCATTCATTCATTCATTCATTCATTCATTCATTCATTCATTCATTCATTCATTCATTCATTCATTCATTCATTCATACGATCATTCGTTCATTCTTTCATTCATTCATTCATTCATTCATTTACATATAATATTACTCAAATTGACTCTCGTATATCTATTACATAAAACAATAACATATCTTATTTTAAATATATCCCGCCTTGATCAAATTAATTAATTATGAAAACGCTGTCTCTACCACATTCTTTGTTTACATCCTCGCTACTCCGAGATAACGGCACTAAATTCTCTCTCTCCCCGCCGACACGCCTAACTTACTTTATTTGCCGTCAGTTTAATTTTGTTCCAGTTTAAAATACATTAGATCTGTTTTAAAGTGCATTAAGATGAGTTCGGTTAGTTAAAACTTTTCAGACATTTTATCGATAATGTTTTTACGTGTACTTCATATTTAATAATTGAAAAAGGTTAATGAGTATAATGTTGGAAGATCAGGTCCATTGCACAGATGCTGCATTACCTATTTAAAACATCGATTAAAATAATATGATGTATCTTCATATTATACAGTACAGGGCAGTGAAATTGATTAAAACTATACTATATATTACAATATATATTATATAGGGTACTTGTATGATATTGCGCTCTGGCGCCATGTTTGAGTTAATAAATATATTACTCGAAACAAAGAACAAACGTCATACTCATAAGCCTTTTTCTTGAAAAATCTATTTGCGTTTTTTTTTTTCTCGGTTTAAACAGTTAATTTTTTACTATAAATCCATGTACAGATTATAAAGAATATAATATGAGTAATATTTTTAATTGTCCCAAGTTACATTTTTATCATGCTTTTTAATGTTATTTTCTACTGACGTATGGCGTCGAAGCGCAATCTCTATCAATTAGTGCAGGCAGACAATTTGTATATATATCTTATTGGAAAAAATCTTGATTTATTTTGCGCTGAGAAGTAACATTGCTGTACAGCACAATAATATTATTGATCGATGCGAGCTAAAAATAAGGGTGTATGCATTCATGTTAAAGTCGACGCCATGTTGGATAACTCAATAACATGGGTGGGATAGGAAAATAAATCGTTTTGCCAGTTTAAAAACACTATGCAATATTTTTGAGAGCATTAATGCTGTAAATATGTTGAATTAGTATCTCAAGTATGTGAGAAAAATACCAATAACCAAAAAATTAACCGATTTCCCAGAGAAAATTGGCTTAAATGAAGTTTGTTCTATGCTCTGAGCAATGTTATGCACTACTCCAGTATGGCGTCCAAGCGCAATAAATATGACGTCATCCACATACACCCTATAGTACACAAACTCGTTAGACTTTACTGTATTATACAATACTTGTGTGATTGTGAATTGTAATAAATAATATAACGGAGACTTTTCAATTTTAATTTATACTGTACGAATAGTATAATATAGTTAAGTATACATTAGTAATATAGCAATGTATTTATATCGCTGCACAGAATACAATAGACAATAAAAATATTTTTTATTATAGTATTGTTAATTATTATTATTAATTAATATTGTATTAGTATTACCAATAATATTACTATGCATTTTTATTACGGTATTATTATATAATATATTGTTATTGTTTAACTTATTGTATTATTTTTATTGTATTTTAATTACTCAAGAAAAAATGGTGAATTTAGTCACGATTCCTAACATATTTGAGATAAAATCACTTTTGAGTTATTATGAGCAGCTAAAATAATGCATTTTAACAAATTATTAACAATAGCTAATTTAACTTAAAATAGACTAAAACAACTCAAAACAACTTAAATTAGCTATTGTTAATAATTTGCTAAAATGCATTATTTTAGCTACTCATATAACTCAAAAGTGTATATCTCAAATAAGTTAGGACTCGTAACTGAAATAATGCACCCTTTTGAGTGATAAATTAGGAGTTTTTTGCTGTGATTGACTTCTCCGATAAGTACAATTATATTTAAGCTTAATTAAATACAATTTACATACAGAAGCAATAATATAAAAAAAAAATAGAGACTTTAAATGATATATTTTGCTTCATCAATTTAATGCGTATATACAGTACACTATAACTGTATGCACTGTAAAATGCTTTTTGACTTAATCATTCTACATTTTATTATTAGTTATTGTTATAATTATAAGATTCGATGATTATTTCTAATTTTATCTTGTTTTAAGAAAATACTGATACGATATTTTCATTATTTTATGTTATAAATGTAAAGGAGTTCAAATAGCGTAATTAAAATTTGCAAATTCGCAAATTCTATTCTTACAGAAAAAAAAATTACTAGACAAAATTCACCATAATACATCAAAAATATTCTTCAACAAGTTTAGTCGATGTGATTCATCAAGGCGGTTTACATACAGTACTTATATTGCACATTTCAATAAAAAAAAAAAAAAAAAAAAAAAAAAAATCGTGTATATATATATAATATATATATTATAAACATGCTATAAAAAAAGTCTAGACATTTTTTTTCCATATTTACTCATTTAAATATTTTTAATGTTATATTATGTATATTTTTTAGTCATTAAAAAAGTGGAAGTATACACTTACTTTGCATTGCACCGCCCAAGAAACGTCACTCAAACTGCATAATTTTAGGCTTTTTTTCTTGTAACACAAAAATCATTATTCATTGTTTTATACACTTTTGTAATTGCATTTTATAAGATTGTTTAACAAATGCGTTTAACCATAATTATAAATATTTAAATATTATTTATATTCAATAACAGTTGTAATTAAAATATTATAATTTTCAGTTTATATCAATCACTAGTTATGTTCAATATAATATCACGTCAGTTCTCACCAGTTCTTCACGAAATACTGAGGTTTGACTTTGAGACAAAAATGTAAAATAGGGCATCTTGTATAGGGTATAGTTGACTGTTGGTGCTTTTATGTTGTGTGCTATATCGAAGAGAGAGAGAGAGAGAGAGAGAGAGAGAGAGAGAGAGAGAGAGAGAGAGAGAGAGAGAGAGAGAGAGAGCGGGAAGAGACCGGAAGGTGTTACAAACAATCGCATCAGAATTCTTCAATACATAACAAAATAGCCTTCAAATATCACCAGTATATCAATATTCTAGTAAAACGCACGAAAAAAAAATTGCATGATTTTTTAATTTTTTTATACATTTTTTTTTATGATATGAGCGTTGGTTTTTATTTCATATGCCTTTATTTATATATATTTTTTTCAATATCATTTTTCATTAATTCATATTATATTATTTATTTTAATTTTCTCAACCGTAATTACATGTCCAATGTATTTTTTTTTTGTTTTTGTAATCCAAAAAAAGAAGGGGGAGATGGTACGTAGATATGAAATAGTGAATAAGTAATTGAAAAATGTAATTAAAAATTACAAATTTTGTTAAATAATATTTTAAAGTTATGCAAATTTATGAAATATAGATAAAAATTCCATGTTAATATAAATGATAGTTGAAGTAAAACTGTGTTGATTATTTCAATTACAGAGCATGGGGTTGTCAAGCTGCAAACACCGACCTCCGAGCGAGGACCCGGAGGATTTTGTAGAAGGCGTCGTGTGTCAAGAGGCGGACATCAAGGAGAATGAGTGAGTCAATCAACCAATCGACATGCTATAATTAATTGATGATATTTGCTGAACATTTTTTAAATTGACATTTCTAAAAAAAAAAAAAAAAAAAAAAAAATTAGTATATTACTTACATATTTTCTGCATTAATTTTGAGGCTATATATCACAGAAACTATGTGTATTATTTTTTGAGTTTTTATTCTATTGTTTAGTAGATAATTGTTGGCAAGATCTTAAGATTTTTGGGATATAAATGTAAAGGATGCTGCAGATGTCATGTTGTATAGTTTTTTTTTTTTTTTTTTTTTTTTTTTTTTTTTTGTGATGTATGAAAAATTAGCTTCAGCAGAAATTACGTATTTCGTTATAATGCTAAATATTCTAAATATCAAATACATCCAAACTCTTTTTTTTTTAATTTTTTTTTACAATTATCTGATTATACAAATAATAATTATGACACAAAATTTCAGGATGAAAGTGGTTGAGCTGACAGAGAACGCGAAGGTGTTGCTAGTTCGCCAAGGAGGCACCATCTCTGCAATCGGCACCAAATGTTCTCACTACGGAGCACCTCTTGTCAACGGTGCTCTCGGAGATGGCAGAGTACGATGTCCATGGCACGGAGCTTGCTTCAATATCAAAACAGGTCAGTGTATTAATTATTGACAACTCTTTTTATACGGCAGATAGATGGAATGGTTCGTGGAGATTAAAATAATTTAAGTGGAACTAATAACAAAGATAGAATAAGAGTAATATTTTGACGGTATGTTTTTATGTTAAAAAATAATAATTAAAAACAACAACAACACCGTATAATTAGACCAGAAACCATCTTGCACATTATTACACTCACAGTCGCCATTTCTTTAGTTCTTCCCCTGTTACTTTATCATTTCTTCATTATTTATTGTTCCACATTTTAATATCAGGTTTCAAAAAGCAAGTGCAGGATTTTAAGTTGTTTTTTTACCCATACTTGAAATTAAAAAAAAAAAAAAAATTCTGCACCTCTTACTATAATAAACTCGGTCTTTAATAAAAAAAATTTACTAAAATTATTTACTTATTTTGCTAAAATGATATTTATAAACCAACAGGAGACATCGAAGATTTCCCTGGTCTCGACAGCATCCCTTGCTACCAGGTGAATATTGAGGAAGGTCAGGTCCGAGTACGTGCTCGTAGAGGTGACCTTGAGAAGAGCAAGAGGGTGAGAGCCATGGCAAGGAGGGAACCTAGCAACAATAAGACTGTCATCGTCGTAGGGGGAGGTAACAATAAGATGTTCTATTTATGATTATTCAATGTGCAGTAAATTTGATTATCTTTATTAGAAATCATTATGTCTCTATGGAATCAAAATTATTGCACGAAGCAAAAATTACTCTAATTGCTATATACCGAGGTTTAGAATTACTGAAATTTAAATTAATTATTAATATTAAATTAATTAATTATTTATATATTAATATTATTCATAATTAATATCATTAAAAAAATAATTATATTCTTTAAACGTTTCAAAGAATAAATTCTATAATTAATGTTAAGTTTCAACCAACAAATCAATTCTTATAAACACCTCTAAGTTTTATTTTTATTTATTTTGTACATTTGCATTAAAATACACAGCAACTAAGGTAAAACCGTATCAGTTAATTTGATTCAGGAAGTTAACATGTTGAAGACATTTTATTTTAAACATTATTTTCAATATTTACATAAAAATTCCAATAATTATTATAAGATTAGTTTTTGTTTTATTGTGTACAATAAAAAAAATAATATTATGCAACTAATGTTCCGTAAACGCTAATACAGAGAGAAAGAGAGAAGTGAGATATTTAACTTTAATTAAATATATGATTTCTGTTTTACAGGGGGTGCAGGAGCAACATGCGTCGAGGCTCTTCGCCAGGAAGGTTTTACAGGTCGCGTAGTGATGGTTTGCAAGGAACCACACCTACCCTATGATAGACCCAAGCTCAGTAAGGCCATGGATACAACCCCTGATAAACTGACCCTTAGAACACAAGATTTTTATAAAGTAAGTGCATTGCCTCTCATGTAAAGCGCCACATGCGTATGTACGCGCACCACGAACCTCTGATATAGGGTATGCATATATGACGTCATATTTAATGCACTTGGACACCATACTGGAGTAACGAATAACATTGCTCAGAATATGACATTCTTCGTTTTTTTGGCCATTTTCTTTGGGAAATCGGTTAATTTTGTGTTATTATTATTTTCTAAATTTCAAATAATAAAATTTATTATTTAAATAAATTTCTAATAATTCAAAATTATTGCTTCATATGATAATAATAAGTGCCAGGGTAAAAATGGACAACTGGCTGTAATGAGCTCGCGGAAAAGTGCCCCACCGCGCCCAGGCAAAGACGTAACTCTGATGTAAATATTTCATTTTTTCTTTGTCATTTTGTTTCGTAATATTTTACTGTACCTATATGGAATGCATTGAAATGTATTTTTTAATATTCAGTACCATTATGCATTATACTATATTTAAGTATTTTTATTTTAGAATACATGTTAAGTTTTTCCAATGTTTTTACTTTCTTATGCACTACATATCGCACGATATATATTTATACTATAACGTTTCTTTTCTCATTTGAAACTTGTGCTTAAAAAAGATCAACCTTGTTTTCAATTCGTTGCACATTTCAATACAACAATAAAAAATGTCCAATATTGTCACTTTGGCGTGTATAAGTATAACTTTGAGTTGCATTGAAAACAAAAATCATTGAAGGAAGCATAAAAAAACTAATTTCAAGTATTTGATCTTTTATTATATATTTATATCATATATAAAAAGCGCGTGCTGTTAAAATTTATGAGTCGTCAAAAGGAACGCTTTTTTTTTTTTTACTTTTAGCATAAATTTTTTTTCTTTTGTGAATGTCAAAAATTCTTCAAACATAATTTTCCATCAATTTCTGATGCTTTTGATCTCTTTTTTCTTTGTGCCTTTGCATTTTGTTAAACAATTTTATTTCTGAGCATTTTTCTTTTTAAATGTTACGAATTTTTGAAACTTTTTGTTTATTGTGTTTTATATTTTGTATTGAAATATAAATAAAAGGTCAAAGTAAGATGAACATTATATTATGTAATATAATATTTGGATTGTCTTTAACAACAAGTTTTTTAATGATGCTGGTTTTTTTTATTGTTATTTTTTTACGTCAGATTGGATATGTTATTCTCTCTCTCTCTCTCTCTCTCTCTCTCTTTCTCTTTCTCTTTCTCTTTCACGGTGTAATTTGATTGAGCAAATGGCATTGTTTTTTCCCAATTTGCAAGAGACACTTATTGTTGGAAGAAAGAAAAAAAAAAAAAAAAAAAAAAAAAGCTTTCCTACGATGGTATTTTTTTTAGTCATTTTATTCACTGACAAATAATCAATCAATTAACATGACTTTTATAGTAACCTGATTTCAACAATATTTATTCATGACAATTTAAGTACATTAAGGGAGTAGGGGACTGACGTCGGCCATTAGACTTAAACTTTTCTCGTCAAAAAAATCTGAAATTTTGCACAATGATCCGATACTTCTGCTTGAGACAATTTCAAATATATAAAAATTTTGGGGGGTCACCGTGCAAATTAATTTTATATGATTTTTTTTAGAAATTTTAAGCTCATACGGCCCAATGTTAATTCCAATAATTTTTTTCTTTTTTTCGGGACGGTCAAACGTCATGAAATTATTATCGCGGCTAGGTGTGACCCTTAGCTACACAATGTCACTAAATTTAGACCCAAAACACTTCTAGTTCTTGAGATTTAATGTTGGTACCTTACTCCCTTAAATAATAATAATGCTGTATATGTACTGCATGACATAAATATATGTTGCACATCATATGCGGTATTTATTGATGATATTTAAAAATAGCAATATTTATGCCAATGACATAAAAATATAGGATAAGTTATGTAATTTAGTTTATCTGTGCTGTTTTACGGAAAGTCAATATTTTGTAGGAAATTGAACATAGTATGTATTGAAATGACACATAAATGTTTATTTGATGCTAAAAAACTATACGCAAAAGCTTATAGCAATAAATTTGTATATAATTATTTTAATTAATATTTTTACAGTCCTTCGACATTGAAGTGATGTTGGGGGTGGAGGTAACGTCACTGGTGACATCAGAGAAGGTGATTAAACTGAGCAAGGGTGATGACATCAAATATGACGCGGTGTTTCTGGCTACAGGTTCAGAGTAAGTGCACATTCGTTATTGATTTGGGGTAATTGAAACAATGGAATATCATGACTATAATGCTATGAATGAATGAATGAATGAATGAATGAATGAATGAATGAATGAATGAATGAATGAATGAATGAATGAATGAATGAATGAATGAATGAATGAATGAATGAATGAATGAATGAATGAATGAATACCACGTGTACCTTTGAGAAAGGTTAGAAAAATGACACATATTAATTAATTAAGTTATACTTCTGGGAATGATTAACTTTTGCTTTGGTGTTAATATTAACTTCAAACGCGAACACCTTCATCAATAGAATCAAAAAATTAATTTTTCTTGTATGTCACAGTCCCCGCGAGATGCGCACAATGCCAGGTGGCACCCTCAAGAACATCCTGCCTTTGAGGTCGGTGGACGAGGCGAACAAGATCGCTAAGGAAGCACCGGGAAAACGTATCGTCATGCTGGGAAATTCATTTATTGGTCAGTAAGATATAGCCTAAAAAATTTATTTATAAATTTTACTTTAATTATTCATTGATAAAATTCGACATTATACAACATTAATATTTTTAAAATATATTTGCATGCTTCGATTTCAAGTCCCTACCAAGTCTTCTGACCGAATTGTTTGTGTATTGTTGAAAACCTCACTAAAATAACATGCATTTAAATGGCAATCGTGACCTCTCAACAATGACAAAAATTATAGAAATTTCTTATGGGGCTGGAATACTAAGGGAAATTCAGATTCTACTGTACTTTACTTCGATTCCATAGAACTAGATGATATGAGAGTATTGCCATACCACGGAGAAAATTAATTGCACAATAATTTAGTCCAATTTTAGTAACAACATAATTTCTGCTGCATATATTGAAGAAGATTGCGCTGTACAGCAACATAAAATATATGTTTTGCAAAGCATAAAATTTTTTTTAATGTAATTCTAAAATAGTAAGATCTATGCTAAAATGCCATAAATCGCAATTTTTTTTTTATGATCATGTAAAGCACAATACACAACTTAAAAGGGGAAAAAAGTATCTTATTGATTTAAATGATAGAAAATAAAATATTCTCTAGTAGCGATGTTTCTAACTGTCCCATACACAATTCCTCAGGTATGGAGGTTGCTGCATACCTAGCAGAGAAAGCTACTTCAATCGCCGTAGTCGGTCTGTCAGACGTTCCCTTTGAGCCAGTACTAGGTCGCGAGGTTGGAGAACGTCTGGGTCAACTCTTCACCGAGGCCAAGATCACGATGTACGGAGGTCGTGCTCTCGCTAGCTTCACCCCTCTAGAGTCTGACCCTGAGAGTGTGGGAGCTGTGGTCCTGGATGATGGTACCTCTTTACCGTGTGATATCTGCATCCTTGGTCTGGGTACCATTGCTACCACTGGGTTCTTAGCAGAGTCAGGAGTCAAACTGGAGGCCAGAGGAAACTTTGTAACTGTCGATAAGGTAAGAGAAAACAGTTTTTAAAATATGTTTTTAAGGAACGAATGACCGAACGAACGAACGAACGAACGAACGAACGAACGAACGAACGAACGAACGAACGAACGAACGAACGAACGAACGAACGAACGAACGAACGAACGAACGAACGAACGAATGAATGAAAAAAAAAATCAACAAATACATAAATAAATAAAATATACGTAAATAAATTAACAATTAATCAATGTTTTACTGATATATTGATATTAATCCATATTTCAGCACCTGGAGACCAACATTCCAGGAGTGTATGCTGGAGGTGACATAGCAGCCACCCCTCTACACCTGAACGGAGCTGACCTGAGTAGCGTGGCAATTGGTCACTGGCAGGTGGCTCACTATCACGGCAAGGTCGCAGCGGCGAACATCGTGGCTAAACTTGACGACAAACCTGACAAGTCGAGGGATTTACACACTACGCCATTCTACTGGACTGTGCTCTTTGGCAAAAGTCTCAGATATGCAGGTATGAGCAAAAGTAGTTTATTTTTTAATATTATAAGGTTCATTTCATTCTTTATATGTCTATATATACATAGCCATTATTTTTTGTGCATACTCTATAAGGGAGGAAAAAAAAATTAAAAGGTGTTATTTCATATTTCAATTTTTAAAATTAAGGTAGTGATTTATTATAAAGTTTAGTATATACCATAAAAAAAAGTACACAGCAAAAATTATTATTTTTGCACAATACCCAATTTGACTTGCAATTTATCTGAATAACTGAATGAATTTTAGATTGGCAGGTAATTTTTATTGCCTATTGCCACAATATTTCAAAACGAATGCTCCAAAATAAATAAATAATAATAAAATAATAATTAAATAATGGAAAATTATAAATGAAATCTACTATAGAAGAGCGTGCTAGCAAATCACAAAGGGTTTAGAATAAGCTAACTGCACCCGAGGTCAGAAAATATTAATAATATAAAGAAAAAGAAATAGCTTTTTTTTTCTTTTTTTTTTTAGCGCTGGTATATATATATTTTTTTTTTTTAGAAAATGAAGTATTTTTAAAAATGTTCTTAACTTTTATTATGAAATAAATTTTTGCACACATGAAGAGTGCAACGTAATTATTTTCTTTTTTTTTTTTTAATTCCTATCTGTAGCTTTTTCTTTTATCAATAATGATATATGATATGATATGGTATGATTTATTAAATCATTATTTTCCATGCATAGGTTACGGAGTTGGTTTTGACGATGTAAAAGTGGTCGGAGACTTGGCAGGCCTCAAGTTCGTAGCCTACTACTTGAAGAGCGGCTTAGTGATCGCAGTGGCAACTCTCAACTCTGACCCAGTGGCGGCCAAGTTTGCAGAGAGACTTGCAGCAAAGAAACCTGCTCTCACCAAGGAGATGCTGGAGAAAGATCATGAAGCCTGGACCAAAGAATAAATATATCAGTGTGTTATTCGTAAACCCTGTTTTCTTGACATAAAAAATGCGCATTACATTTAAATAACCATAGTTGATCGTCATTTTAGTAGAAGAAAACAGAGTTTACGAACAGTATATTATGACATGATTTATATAAAAACCTATTTATATACTTTGTAAATATTCATCTGTTTGTCCCCATTTGTTGTGGAAGAAAATATTATACGTTTCCACGTTGTAATTTTTTTTATACATTATTTTGTTATAAGAACTTAATTTTTTATGTTTCTGTGTGTGTTTGGTCTATTGTTATGTTATTTTTTCTTTTATATATGCAAATAAATATGAATTTGAATGGTATTTTTAATTTATTCTTTTATATATTATACTGCCTTTTATTCTTTATGCGTTTTTATATTGTAAGTATTTTATATACAACCATTTCTTAATTATTTATTATTATTTTTTTTTTAGAAATAAACGTAACCGGAACAGCGCACATTGCTTTATTTCAAGCGTAGGAAAACGAAAAAAAGAAAAAAAAAAGAAAAGAAAAAGAAAAAAAAAAAAAATGAAATAAACACTTTTGAATATTATACCGCACCGCATATAGTATAAAAATATTGAGCTGTAAATATAAAATACTACACAAGGGTGTGTGCGTATGACGTCATAATAAATGCGCTTTGATGCCATATTTGAGCAATGAGTAACATTGCTTTTAGCATAGGACAAACATGGGATTTCGCTATTATCTTCGGAAAATAACTAATTTTTTTGTCATTATTATTTTGCTCGCATATACTTGAAAACCTTATTCAAATTTTTAATAGCATCAATTCTCTCCAAAGATTTGCTAAGTATTTTTAAACTGGCAAAAAAATATGTCATTTTCCTATACTGGACCATGTTATTTAGTACTCACTTATGGCGTTGACATCAATGTAACCACCCTATATATTAATTAAAAAAAAAAAAAAAAAAAAAAAAATCAGTGTACCTCAATTGTAATATTAAGTCATGTTTTTTGTTTGCACTTTTTTTTTTAACAAAAATTAAGGAAAGGTAACATTATCCTGAAAAAAATTTTTTTTTCAGAAATAATGCATACAAAAATTTAAAAAGTTAATTTTCATTCAAATCTTAAAATTTACGCGCGATAATTTTCAGAAACTCTGCCATCTATGAATTGAAATACGAACAAATTCAGTTCAATGACATTCACAGCTGATTAATTTAAAACGCCCACTTTTTTTTTATAACAGGTCGATTATTTCAGGCGTGTTTTTGCAAGATTATCGAAGTATTATTCACTTGTGCTTGTTGCTAATATATTCCTGAAGTTCCTGAAGATCAAGTAATCTTATTGACATCAGAATTTCTGCCACAATAAGTCAGTAAAACGGTAAGAAATGAAATCATTATGTCGGTCCCCCTTCACCTGTTGATTTTTTTTTTCTATGCACCAAAACAAATTTAATTATGCAGATTTTACCTTTAAAAAAGTCACACTGCATATTTGATTATGCATATATTTTAGTATAAATGTATTTACTTTAAAATAAATCAATTTTATTGAATTTTGAGGACGATACGGTGGTATAAAAGCAATGATATTGGAAGACATTTCGTTTATGACGTTGAGAGAGGCGTTTATTATTATTATTTCTTCTTCTCGCTATCAGTTTTTGCACGAAAACGTACGTGTATAATACATTCTATAATTATAACTTTTAACATTGCAATAATTTTTAATGTATGGTGTAATTATAGGGTGTGGTGTGGCGTTCTGGACAAAACTTTCTCGAATTTTTATCTGCAGATTTTTTTTATATTTTTCTCGAAGTTTCTGCAATTACATATACGTATGATAAGCATTTACCTACATACGCTACATTTATTTGTTGTTACGTACTTGAATTGCAGATTGTTGAATAATATTGGTTTACATGGAAATTATCGTTTTGCAGCGTAGAGTTATGCATAACAAAAATGAGACGTGATTCTTTTCAGGAGAAAAACATAATTATTGACATGTATTTTTTTTTTTATTATGCATATTATTTGGCACATTTTTAAGTGATATTTTAAAATTCTTGACCAATTCACTATTGGCAGGCTAATTATAATATAGGTCCGTAAACGTAGAAATAAAAATATCTTGATATGGTAATTATGAAAGATATAACATATAAGCATAGGTGGAAAATACGTTAAAATTAAATTAAGTGACTATAACAGGTAACAGGTAAAATTTTCGACTTTGGAAAATCCCAGAATTTCCCTATATGTACATACCTATGAACAAGCTTATCGGTATTTATAGCGCGCAGGAAAAGCTAAGGAACCCCTAATTTAACATAATCAAGAGAAACTTTTTTTTTTTTTTAATTTTTTTCCCCTTTGATTTTTGAGCTAACTAACTAACTACTGCACAGATTCCAAAGATATTTAAATGAGGAACACTAGACATACCTTACTTTTGAGACATAGATAATTTTTTGGGGGAATTTTTTAAACCGATTACCTCCATTACGTATATGAAATGTGCTTTTCATCTTGTATGACAGAGCATCTTCATAATAACTATAATCCCCCAGAGAATAGATCCTGCATGACAGTGAAAATTAAAATATAAACAATGATAAGAAAAACATATTATCATTAAATAAATGAGTGGTACAATTATTGTGTCAGAATAGTCACGTACAGTATATTAATTGTCAAATACGTGAGGTGATAAAGGTAGAGAGAGAAACATTGATTAGTTACTTGGGGAGGGGGACCTTATATTATGGAGTTGTTGACCCTTTTTGTTATATGTTTATATATTAAAATCAATGCTCTCTCTGAATGCAGTATACATTATTGTTACTTTTTATATTAATATTGAGTGACTTTGGACATGCAAAAATTGATTTTATGTAAATACGAGTAATATATACCGCTAATAATATGAATTTTTTTACTTGTAAGATTTGCATGGTGAAATGGATATATCTATATATTATATTGAACCATGGATATTATTGAACATAATATATTCTCTTAGAAAATTCTATTTTTATTATTATCATTATTATATATATTTGCATTTTGAAATAGTTATCAATATTCTATTGAATTTGTTCTCTCTTACAAAATTTTTATTTTTTATTATTATAATTATTTTATTTTTAATAGTTTTAAAATCGTCCAAAAACATTGTTAAAGACGTAGAACACCTTGAACAAAAAACTTGCCTAATATCCTAATATACCCAAATATCAACATTATTTTGGCCGGAGTCATTGATTTCTAATTTATTTTCCATTTACAAAATGTAAGTTGCGGGTTTACTACGTCACAGCTCGCCTGTTTCCGCGCGCGTGGACCAGGCGAGCTGTGACGTAGTAAACCCGCAACTGACATTTTGTAAATGGATAATAAACTAGAAATCAATGACTCCGGCCAAAATAATGTTGATATTTGGGTATATTAGGATATTAGGCAAGTTTTTTGTTCAAGGTGTTCTACGCCTTTAAGAATGTCCTATATTGCAAAAGTGCAACCACTTTTTAAGAATTTTTAGGGGGGGGGGGTTAATTTGTAGACCCAAATATTTAGATTATTGTAATTAGTTTTGCTGTACAAAATTTTATGTTTTATGCGTGCATTTTTTTTAATGGCTATATAATCAGAAATGCTTGCATATTATATACAATTTTTTTTTTGTTCTGACAGAGAAAAAAAAAGTATATTGATGGTTATACGATAATTTTACTAGGCACGTACATATCAAAATCATTATTTATTTAAGTACATAATCAAATACAGCTACTCAAATAGAGATAAAATAAATATTAACCTTTAACTTTAGCGGGGGGAAAAAAATCGTAAAATGCTTTTTAATATTATTATTTTTTACAAAAGATAGTGTAATATTATAAAAAAAAATATTATTATTATTTTTTTTTTACAATCAAATGAGTGTATAGTATAGGCCTTATGAATAATTATAGAAATATCAATGAATATTATATGTATTGTGTATAATTCACATTTTAATTGACCACTTGCAATAAACGAACTTTTTAAAATAATTTGAATGCATTTCTTATGTAAAAATCGTTTTCACTTACTTGCTGCAACAATTAAAAACATTTTATTGCAAGTGGTCCATTACTGTACAATATAGAGTACTCTAACTTTATCCACCAGGAAAATATTGATTATTATTTTAATAGGTATTCGTTCCCTATAATAGCTATATACGTATAATGATTCAATAAAAAGCATTTTCTTGTTATATTTTTCCTTTTGTACTATATAACCCCGCTGCTACTGCTGCAGTAACCTACATTTTCATTTCCTTTCTCTTCACGAATCCGTAACATTTTTTTATTTTTTTTTCTAAACAATCAACGAGTCAGTTACGTGATAGTTTCGTAGCAGGTGAGTGTGTTAATCAGTTTTCTACTTAACTTTTAGTTTTTACCTGGATTTACAATTGTTGTTATTTTTTACGTGGATTTACAATTGTGGTTATTTTTACTGATATATCTACCAAAATATAAAGAATAAGTATAAGCACTATCACTTATTTAGTTTAATTTTATCAATTTAAAAAGCTTTATTTATTAGTTTTTTTTTTACGTGGATATGCAACTGTTGCTATTTTTTCTGATACCTAAATCCTAAATAAAAGAACTATCAATTAATTAGTTTAATATTATAAATTTGAATTGTTTGTAATATAATTGGATGGGACATTAAAATTAAATCGATGAAGTAATTTTTATTGAGCAATAAAGCAATGAAAAATAATAGACTTAAAAAAATTAATAATAATAAAATAGAGAGAGAGAGAGAGAGAGAGGATATAAATTTAATTTGTATGCAAAATGTAACCTTCTGTCGAAATTAGAATACTGTTTCATAAAAGATTTGATAAAAATGATATGTATATAATTTTTGATTACTTAATATATGATTCATTCATTAAAAGAGAGAGCGAATCTAAATATATATAATATATTGCGTGATTTCTTATCGAGGTATATCATGCTTAATTGGTTAAAATTGTGCAGTGAAATTGATCAAGTTATGTTGTGTTTGTATTGCATAAAATTTGTGGCTTTATCGTCGCACCTTGTCTCATCCATTTGTTGTTGTTTTTCTCGAATTTCTTTATTAAAGGCGTAGAACACCTTGAATAAAAAAGTTGTGTAACATCATAACAAACCTGAAAATCAACGTTGATTTGGCCGGATTCATTGATTTCTAATTTATTTTCCATTCACAAAATGACACTGGCGGTCACTGACGTCACAGCTCGCCCGGTTTACGCGCGCGTAAAACAAGCTAGCTGTGACGTCAGTGACCGCCAGTGGCATTTTGTGAATGGAAAATAAATTAGAAATCAATGACTTTCGCCAAATCAACGAATTTTCAGGTTTGTTATGATAATTACACAACTTTTTTGTTCAAGGTGTTCTACGCCTTTAAATATTTCAATTATAATAGTATAACTACTGTAATAATGATTTCAATGCTTGTTACGGGTGGTGACGTGCAGCCAATCAAATTCACGCAGCGAAACGGCAGGAAATCCCTAATTAATATATGTACACTCCTCCCGAATAAATATATCCGGTTTCTCCATATATTTAACATTTGGAGATATTAACGCTTCAGTCAGATTTATTCAGGAGAAGTGTGCAGTCTCTTTCATCAAAAATTGAATTCTATCGGCTTATCATGGCCATACAATGCAATCAGATGAACATTTCAGTTGACGCAAAACTACATTTAAATACATGTTATTTTCATATATGCCTATAGAATGCAATTTTTTATGAAAGAAAATAATACTTAAAGCCATAGACCACATAAAACAACATTTTTTTTGTGCTTATTTTTAATGAATAAACACGAAATGGGATCTTCAAAACTGATGACAATTTTTACCAGAATGTTAATGTAGCCCAACGAGAGAGCGTGAAAAAACTGTAAAGTATGCAATTTGCGTGAAAATTCATGTTTATGACGTCAGAAACATGCAAAAATTAGTATGAAAATGTTGTGCGAGTTGCATAAATCGAATTTTCTGATCACTGCTACGGGGCTACAGTTGGGTTTTGAGACAAACTAATATTATTTACAGTATATAAATCCCATCAAGTGTTTTGTGATATAAATGATTATGTTTTTCTCTGGTCTATTCCTTTAAGCATTTTTACAGGATCATCCTTTATAAGTGTAATTTGAAAACAACTATTTAACGTGGAAATTTCAATGACGCATACCGGTCGCAATCTTGCATGTTTTAATTTAATAAAAAAAAAAAGTTAAAAAAATAAAAATGACTAGAAATTTTTACCTGTAATATGCATAAATATATTTTTTAAACTCAACGTTTAAAGAAGCTTAATATTTATAATCCTATATATTTGCAAGCAATGATAAATAGAAAAACAAACATTTGCTGAGATTCAACGATGGTTAAAGAATTTCACTGCATTAACTTTGTATTTTACTGATTCTCTTATTTAAAATTCTCTGCTAATAGGATCGCTATTAGAAAATAGCCAAAAATAAAGGCTGTCGTATTCTGAGCAATGTTATTCATTATACTCAAGTATGGCATCCAAGCGCATTAAATATGACGTCATGCGGATACACCCTATACAAAACTATTTTATTTAAATTACACACGCTAAAGATAATATTTTTATACTATTGAAAAGCTCCGTGCAAAATTTGCAGTGCTTCTTATGAGAAAAACATCCACAGAATAAATTAAATGTTAAAATACAATAATATTACAATCGTGAGTTATACATGACAGTGCATTCCAATTGTAGTTTTATTTTCTCCGCATACATATATAGTATGAAAAGAAGTTACTGTAAAATAAAAATTTAATTTCTATTCTACAATATACAAAAATCATAAGAGCGTTAAAATTCATAACATTAACAAACCTCTCTATATATAAATAAATTTCTAATTTTCATATATTAAACATGACATTTTCATATTATACCTCTCATAAGTATGGTATATAGAGTGTATGCGCATGACGTCATACTGAATGCGCTTCGATGCCATACTGGAGCAATGAATAATATATATTGCTCAGAATAGGTCAAACGCCGTTTTTTGCTATTTTCTTTGGAAAAAATCAGTTGTTTTTTGGTTATTATAATTATATAATTTTTCTCGCATACTTGAAAAGCTAATTCAATCTGTTAAACGCAGTATTAATTAATGCTCTTTAAAATATGTGCAAAACACTTAATTTTTATAAAAGCAAAAGCGGATACTTTTCTTTCTATTTCAAATTTAAAATATCTCGCGGCAATATTTAACCTTAGTCTGAATTACGTAACGTCTTTGAAAAAAAGGAAATAAGTATTACGTAAAACGTAAAATTATACACTATCAACACAAATTTTTTCCTAATGTTATTACCACGAAACAGTATAGTTCAACTTGTCAAGCGCTTCAGACCTACGTTTTACATCGCCAGAATGCCTGTAAGCTATTTCACTTTTTACTAATCTTTATTGATTTTTAGTTAAATATTGTAAAAACTTCTATTGCCTGCTTAAGATCAATAAAATTGGATCATCAAAAAGGATTTACGTATTTTATGTAATTGAAAGGGATATTAAAAATTTCTGTGTTGCATCGAAATAATCTAATGCTTATACCGGTGGTATATATGTAACCAATCAAAAGCACGCTGGAAAACGGCGGGGGATCGACCCCTAATTTCTAAAAATTGCGTATTGTGAGACCATTCTTCATTAGATGAGTTTAGTACAAAAATTACTGTACTTAGAACATAGAAATTTAAATCAAGAATAAGCATACACTATAATGAAAAAATGGCTAAAGTTTTTCACCGCTAAGAAAAAATTAAAATGTAGTTCTTTCTGTTCCAGAACGCCAGTATGGGTTCCTCGAATTGTAAAGAACGTCCCATGAGGAACGATAATGATGATTATGTGGAAGGTGTCGTATGCCATGAATCAGATATCAAAGAGAATGAGTAAGTATAATGTAATTTAAATTATTGATTTTTCCTTCTTTCTCAATGCAAATTATATCCTACAGTCTGCCCGGTCTGCCGGCATGAAAAATAAGTGACGTCATCAACATATATACTTTTATATTTACTCTCACTTTCTATATATAATTATTGTTTATTTGAAGGTTAATAAAAATACCGTTGTCTTTCAATGTATTAATAGGTATTATTCAATTACGGTACTGCGAGGAATTTAAAACCATTTTATCCAATATAACTATAGTTAATTGATATTTCAAACTTTAAATGAATGAATAAATAAATATACAATTAAATGGAAAATCGACTGCATTTTTTTTTTTTTTTTTTTCCATAATGCATTTAAAAAACATTTTTCTTCAAGACAAGATTTTCCATTGGATCTTGTCGACTGGTGCAAACATAATCAAACAAATATACAGTTATTTTTAGTGTGGTAACTCAATAAAACAATTAAAAGAATTGATAGAAAAACACAATCATATAGATTAGAAAAAATTGCGTAATGGGAGATGTAATAGCAACGCCGCCGTGGTAGAAAAATAATTCCTTACCCAGGAAAAAGAAAAAAATATATACATTGATATTTTTTAGCCTAATTTATATTTTTTATTCTTTTTTTTTTTTTTTTTTTTTATAAATTATTTCCTCTATAAAGACATTCCTATCAGTAAGCTCCTATTATCTCCTTTTCCCCCCTATTTTTCCTTATAATCTATCTATGTGTTTTTCTAATAAATATATTATCAATTAAATAAATATTACCATGTTTGGTTTATATTATATAAAAATAATACATAATAATATATTATAACAATCCAAAGAAAAAAGTGGGCTTATTTACTCTCTCTCTCTCTCTCTCTCTCTCTCTCTCTCTCTCTCTCTCTCTCTCTCTCTCTCTCTCTCTCTCTCTCTCTCTCTCTCTCTCTCACTCTGCTAGGTTCTTGCTGCAGGGTGGATGCACCAGCAACTCAAGAAGCTGTCCCCCCCCCCCTAAAAATTCTGTTGAAAAAAAAAAAAATTTTTTTTTATTTTTATTTAACAACTACCATAATATTAATAATAAATAATAATGCAATGGTGAAAAATAAAAACTTGCTACAATATTTGTCTTTCCTCAGGATGAAAGTGGTTGACCTGACAGAGAACCAGAAGGTCTTGCTAGTTCGCCAAGGAGGCACCATCTCTGCCCTTGGAACCAAATGTTCTCACTACGGAGCTCCTCTCATCAACGGTGCTCTCGGAGATGGCAGAGTAAGATGTCCGTGGCACGGAGCTTGCTTCAATATCAAAACAGGAGATATTGAAGATTTCCCAGGTCTGGACAGCATTCCTTGCTACCAGGTTAATGTCGAGGAGGCTGGACAAGTGAGAGTGCGTGCTCGTAGAGGTGACCTGGAGAAAAATAAGAGAATTAGACCCATGGCGAGGAGGGATCCGAACAATACCAAGACTGTTCTTGTTGTGGGAGGAGGTAAGAAAATTGTGAGGTTTTGATACTGGAAGTGTAATGTAGTGTTAGCGACCATCACTTAAAGTTTACTTATTAATTGTTTAAAATACAAAAAACTATTATGGTTTGAATTTAATATTGAAGGAAAAGATAAGAAAACCAACAAGTGCCTTAATTATATCACTATGAGGTCTGTAGTTAGGTGAATATCTTGATGGCACAGTTAACACAAATATTTACATTAATTAAGATGTTTCAAGGGTGATAGAGCAAGGTTGTCAGTGCAAATTTTTCAGCACAAGATGCCTTAAAAAGAAAAAAAATATATTGGTTATTATAATATACGTAATAACCAACAATAATTATATAATCACAGTAGATGATACAGTAGTCCATCTCCTATAGCGGGAATGTCAGATCGGTTCCGCGCGCCAATTGCGACTGTGCAAGTCGCAGGTACTAGACGACCATCATTTGAAGTAACGTTAAACGTCTAGTACCTGCGACTTGCACAGTCGCAATTGGCGCGCAGAACCAATCTGACATTCCCGCTATAGGAGATGGACTACTGTATCATCTACTGCGTTATATAATAATACAAATGCTTAAAAAATGTCACATATCGATGCATACCCGTCAAAGTGAACGTACTACACCTTACAAATTTTGTGAAAAATGAATGATCTACACTTTACAAATTCCAAGTTCCCCCATCTAGTTCTCCTGTTAAAACACGTAGAAGTGCCAAACGCAGATCATTCATTTTGAGTGAAATTTGTAAAGTGTATTTCGTTCACTTCGACGGGTAAACATTGATATATTACTAGGCTATAGATATGATATAGTGTTACATATGTATAAGAAATATAGATGATCTTAGTGTTAGTAGTAATTGTAATACATGGAGCAATTGTTTAAATAAAATATAGAAGTCATAAGTTTTTTTGTTTTAGTCTAAAATATGGATTTAATTTACTTGACAGGTGGTGCTGGTGCCACGTGTGTTGAGGCGTTACGTCAAGAAGGCTTCACAGGTCGAGTGGTGATGGTCTGCAAAGAGTCTCATGTTCCTTACGACAGACCCAAGCTGACCAAGGCTATGGACCAAAGTGCTGAGAAACTTTCTCTCAGAAACTTAGATTTCTATAAGGTAAATAGAAATCTTTTGTAATCAATATGTCAACATTGACTCAACAATGAATGATCACTGTCATATAAGAATGATAGTGCTAAGGCAGGCTCGGGCTGGCCATAAGAGCAAGTCCGTCCCTGTTTGGAGGCCCCTAAGGCCCAAAATGAAGCCTAACCAGGGTGTTACTCCCCTTTTGTGGCCCCTAGAGAGGGTGTTACACCCCTATCACGGACGAGGCCCCTTGAGTGCCAGTCCGACTCTGTGCTAAGGTGTTATATTTGTGTAGTTGTTTTCCGGGCATACCTACACATTTCAATGGCATACAAAGTCAAAAGGATAAATCAAAACAAGCTTTTCACCTAATTGCACTTGTAAAAGATATTCAAAAGAGGGATATAAATGATGAACTAGGACCAAGAAAAAAGCTGTTTTAGCCGTTAAAAAAATGTAAAAAAAAAACAAAAAAAAAAAAACAACAACAACAACTCTGACTTGGAATGATGTAGGCAGCTGACAAGAGATTCCTAATTATTGGTACTTCAATACTTCCAGTAATTGTGTAGCTCCTTTTTATCAAAGATTTTGGTGTGAAATTGAATATCAAATATCCTTCCTGCATTTTCCTGTCTGTCTAAACGTCAGTTTCCTATTTTGTGGTATTTTGTAACTTGGTATTAATTAAATCAAACACTGAAATATAATATGTTGTAAAAATAAAAGAAGAAATTTAACTTTGCATGTTTTTTTTTTTTTTTTTTTTTTTTTGACATTTTGAATTTTGAATTTGACAATTAAAATGATCACAAAACGCAAGCATCTCTTACTAACCATTTTGTTGCATACTTTTCAGTCCTTTGACATTGAGGTGCTACTTGGGGTTGAAGTAACATCCCTCAACACAGCAGAGAAATCAGCCACCCTTAGCCAAGGAGATGATATCAAATATGATGCTGTTTTCCTTGCCACTGGATCTCAGTAAGTATTTCTTTCAATTAGGCTAATAATATGATTCTTTGATGGTCATAAATTGTTTCTATTTCAACATTTTACAGAAGTTTTAGCTTTGTTATTTTATATTTAATTGGTATTTTATGACTGGAGCAAGCTAGCTAATTTAACGTCATATTCTTTATGCAGATAGACCTTGACTTTTATTTGTTTATTATTTTTTGAGGAAATTTGTGTATTGAAGCTAGAAACTTTCAAATGGAGAATACTAGGTACTCTCTCTCTCTCTCTCTCTCTCTCTCTCTCTCTCTCTCTCTCTCTCTCTCTAGGATAGGAGAAACCAGCAAACCAATGAAGAGTCCATTGCTCGGTAAAAAATCTTGCTGGCACAGATATAAAAAAACTAACACCTATTAGATAGCTTTTGGCACTATAATGCAAAAGAAATGGAGTGTGATTTGCCTTTGAAAGTTCTTATAGACACAGAAAGAAAGTGTAGCAAGTGCTAGCAAGATTTTTACCTTGATGTGGGATTCTCTTCACCAGGTCCTTGCTATGGTTCCTCCTACCCTTTTCTTTTAAATTTATCATACCTAACCGTGATGCTTTAATTTCTCTTCTAGAAAGAAATTATTATTATTGCTTGTAATGTTCTTAAAAGTGATGATTAGTTTTTCTATATCTATTTTAATCACCTTACAGTAATATTATTTTCCACTTTCAGTCCACGAGACGTACAAAATCTCCCTGGTGGAGACCTAAAAAATATTGTGACTCTGAGAACGGCAACTGAAGCCAACTTCATTGCTACCCAAGCCAGGGGCAAGAGAGTTGTCATCCTGGGAAACTCTTTCATTGGTAACTTCATTTTTCTCTAATTAATTTTTTTAACGTTATTGTACTTTTACACTGGATACTGAATTATCAATTAAATATTTAAAAAATGGATTTTTAGGCATGACAACATTTAAAGACTTGAAAGTTTTGTGTGTCAATCAAAGATTAAATTTTGACTACTGTATTCACAATTCAGTATATAAGGGCTGCTCCCATTCAAAATCTAATGTAAGTAGATGACTTACAGGGTCGGACTGGCACTCAAGGGGCCACGTCTGTGAAAACGGGCATAACACCCTCTAGGGGGTTCTAAAAGGGGGTGTAACACCCTGGTTACGCACCTTTTAGGGTCTTAGGGGCCTCCAAACAAGGGGGGCTATGTACGCTATTGCCTTGTGTGCTATATGTACGAACTTGCTTTTATGGCCAGTCCGTGCCTGATGACTTATGTAATGCCAAGATGATTCTCACTGAAAAGTATTTGTCAGCTGGAGATTTTATTATGTACACGTCAAAATTACATTGATCAAATGGGCAACAAATTATTAACAAAACAACTTCATAATAATAATAATAATATAAGTCCAGTAGTTCCAAAACCACTTCTTCCATTTTCAACAAAGGTCACCTGATATTGACAAGAAACTCACCTTTATTGACAATGGATGAAGTAGATTTTAGAACTAATATACTCATATATGTAATTAATCTATCTATATACCCATGCAAAAGCAGTCTTATCAATTTTTATCTAGAAAAAAAAAGAGAGAAAATATAGACCTGACTAAAGCTAAACTTTGCATGTGATGGTTTTGTTATTCCTGATGGTAAAACTATTATGGAACATACTATAGAATAGATTATGACTTCATGTTTTAGGTATGGAGGTGGCAGCCTACTTGGCAGACAAAGCTAGCTCAGTGACTGTCGTAGGCAGATCACAAGTACCATTTGAAGCCGTGCTAGGCCGTGATGTAGGAGAGAGACTATCTCAGATGTTTACTGATGCCAAGGTGACTGTCCTTGGAGGTCGTACAGTGGCCAGTTTTGTGGCTAGTGAACAAGATAACACATCAGTTGGTGCTGTCGTACTGCAGGACGGAGAACAGTTACCAGCAGATTTCTGTGTCCTTGGGCTGGGAACCATTTCTTCTACTAGTTTTCTACAAAATTCTGATATTAATTTAGATCAACGTACAAATACAGTGATTGTGGATAAGGTAAATAATCTCTCTCTCTCTCTCTCTCTCTCTCTCTCTCTCTCTCTCTCTCTCTCTCTCTCTCTCTCTCTCTCTCTCTCTCTCTCGGTATCAATATCTCAATACAGCAGTAGTGTGACCACAAAATACAGAGTATTATAGAATTAAATTGTAATTCCAGTATTGTATGGATTCTAACAAAAAGACATTTGAAAATGAGGAAAAAAACATTGCCGTACGATGTTAAAAAATTAGTTACTTTTTTTTAACATTAGCCTATAAATTTTCATACATTATTACAGTATTACTTTATTTCATAAGTTAGTATTATTTTATTCATGATAATTCAATTAGTGAACTAAACCCTTGTCACTGTGGTAGAACCAATACTGATTTACTGTATCCTTTCCATTCAAATCATCATAAACACTGATAAATAGGATAATTTTATGATGTTAAAAAATTAAAAATAAAGTTTCATTTAAAATAGTAGGAGAGAGATTAGAGCACGTTGAATTGAAAATTAATAAAGCCAAAGGTTCTCTAATGTTTATAATTAATTAAGACGATATTGTTAATATTGTGTTGGTGATATTGCAGAGCCTGGAAAGCAGTGTGCCAGGAGTGTACGCTGGAGGTGACATTGCAGCCACTCCTCTACACCTGAACGGAGCTGACCTAAGTGGAGTGTCTATTGGTCACTGGCAAGTGGCTCACTATCACGGCAAGGTCGCTGCAGTGAATATTCTCTCCAAACTGAAGAACAAGCCTGAGCTGGCCAAAGATCTGCACACCACACCGTTCTTCTGGACTGTACTCTTTGGCAAGAGTGTCAGATATGCAGGTGAGAGCCACTTTTCTGTCTGCAATATCTCAAAGCAATCTGAGAATAGTTTACACATAGGCACAACTTAAAGGTGTCTTCAAAAATTACTCATTTTCAAAATGATGCCTTTTTTTCTCCCTTCTTATTGTGACAGCTATTGGCATGGCCAAGTCTTTGCAGACTGCTTACTTACTACATGGTTTTGACATGATTTTCTTTAAAAAAGTGCTGGCTCAAATACATATGCCAAAACCACCCCCTAAGCTGATCCTTTGTAAAAATTCAAGCATAGGTAATCATGAGCTCACTGAACTAAAGTACAGCTCTGGTCAAAAATTTAAGAACGATTTGTATAGGCAACCCGCAACCACACTATGTTATCTTTATGAGAAAACGCTGCGGCTGTCGCTGCCCCGTTCCTAAACTTTTGGCCAGAGCTGTACATACATACGCTTTTTATTTTGAACTGGATTAGACTATTTTCTCTCTCATGCAAGGCGTCCCTATCAACAGCTCAATTTCCTAGCCCCATATTTTTCAAATCTATATGTGTTATTCATAATAAATAACAAGGAAAAATCAACTAGGCAATAATTAAAAAAAAATAATAATAATAATAATAATAATAATAAATACATAACAAATACAGTATAGATTAAGAAAATTTTGGGAATGGGACATAGTAATGAGATTAGACTGACAGGGATGCATAAAAGCTTTAAAGTGGCACTAACGGACTCCGACAAGTATTTTTAATTTTTTTAATCATTATAAACTGGACTTAATTTCACCCTTTCCACACGTGACCAGTGGACCATAAGGGAGAATAAAATAATAACTGATAGTAAATTCTTCATCTCTGACGTCAGAGATAAAACGCAAATGTCACAACGTTGAATTTTACAGGAGTGGAGTTTGAGCTAGTCGAAATTCAGTTTGTTATAAAATGAAGGTGAGCTATTGTCATAAAACTCACTCAGGTAAAAAGGATTAAATTACTGAGTTAAAATAAAATTAATTTTTTACTCTGATCATTGTGCAAACAATTTATTTGTAATTGTCATGAAATTTGCATTGGAATCCAAACCAAAATCAAATTCCTAGCCCAATTAGAAGGGTATTAATATTGATTAGACCAATTATTGATTAATAAATCAATATTAAAATCTTTTCTTCTAATTGGGCTAGGAGGTTGATTTTAGTATGAAATCCAATGCAAATTTTGTGACAATTACAAATAAATTGTTCGCACAATGATCAGAGATTAAAATAAATTTTATTTTAACTCACTAATTTAATCCTTTCTACTTGAGTGATTTTTATGACAATAGCTCACCTTCTTTATTGTGGGACTGTCAATCATACCTCCAATAGCCTCACCTGACTCTCTTTTCACTTTTAACATACACCTTATAAACTTATGACCCCCCTACATTTCTTTACCCCTTTTTGGGCAGTATTGCCACATAGACTTACAAGTCTATGCACATGTAAATTTAATTAACCCAATTAAATTAATTTTTGATCAAAAAATATTTTTTTTGGTAATTTATGCCTCAGAGACACTATATAAGGTATGTGAATAACGCTTGTTGTCTATGTAAAGAATGTCTTTAATATGTGTGTTATTATATTTGTTTTTTTATCAATCAAACTGTACTGATGAAAAACTACAAGAACAATAAAACATCTAAAAACTACTTTTGTTTGCACAGGTTATGGCTATGGCTTTGACGAGGTAAAATTGGTCGGAGACTTGGCAGCCCTCAAGTTCGTAGCCTACTACTTGAAGAGCGGCTCAGTGATCGCAGTGGCCACTCTCAACTCTGACCCAGTGGCGGCCAAGTTTGCAGAGAGACTTGCGGCCAAGAAACCTGCTCTCACCAAGGAGATGCTGGAGCAAGATCATGACGCCTGGACCAAAGAATAAATATCATAGCATTATATTGTCTAGGGACCATCATTTTACATTCAATGTCATGGTAGCAAAGATAATAGCAAACTATTGTCATTCAAGAGTTTTCAAGTCTTTGTGAATGAACTATATAAATACTTATAGAAGTTTGTTAGATTATACTACAGAATATATAGAGTCATCACAGTTGAGAATGGTAAATTTACATGAAAAGAATATAGCAAACTAGTAATGGCCTTACCATAGTTAAGAGATGTCGTTTAGTTTGGTGATTTGTTTTTTCTATCACAGAGATAATAAATTAAAGCGTAGGCCTATATTGATCTTGTTGTGAAAAAAAGGTCTATCTCATATTTTGTCAGGGGAAGCAAAAGGTCTATCGCGTTTTTTGTTAGTGGAAGCAAAAGGTTTATCTTAATTAAGTGCCATCTCCTTAAAATTTGGGAACGAGATAGACCTTTTGCTTCCACTGTCAAAAAACGAGATAGCCCTTTTTTTCGCAACAAGATTGATATGTGTGCTTTAAACTATCCTATGTGTTCTTTATTGCCTCTGCTATATATAGCAAGATTTATCACCAAACTATAAAAAACCTCTTCACTAAACCCCTAGCTTTCACTTTACCATCAGCTCACTTCCAGTTACAAGTTAAACTCAGGTAAGGCCTATAGCTACCTTTTACAAAGTTAAATAAGTGAGCATCTTAATTAAATATGGCTATATATGGTAAGGCCCTGTTTGCTATTCTTTCCTTTTGTTAAAACATTACTAACATTATTAAGATTTGAAACATGATTGACTACTATTTTAGGTTGCCATGAACATTTCAAACCACGTGGTTTCAGCCTGCTGATTGGTCATTTGACATTTAACTGATGCTCTGATTGGTCTAGAGTTTAGGCTAAAATTAACACGGGAGCAATCACTGTAGTAATCTTTCAATTATTTTACATGTATTAACTTTTTCTATGGCATTTCTTTTGATTTTCTCATCAGATTATACTTTAATACATTGCTACCATGACACATTTATATTTTTCATTCTCATCATATTAATTATTGTATAAAAAAGTATTATCAACATGTTTGTTTGTGCTTGTTATTATTATTGTATACGAAATTTGGTTTTAAGTTTGTTAAAATAAATGTGATTTGTGTGCTTGTTTTTTTGTATCTTTAATATAGTATAAAATACACATGAGGCATTCTTTACTTTAAATATATTATTGTCTTGTTTATCATTATAATATAACGGCTAGTTCACTCCAAGGTCCATATAGTAAAGAGGTTGAGCGCAGCACAAAACTCCCGCATTTGATTTCATTTTGCAATGGATTGTACTTGATTCTAAGCCAATATGATGCCGTTCAACAGCTACGTCACTGATAAGGTGGACAAAGTTGCAAGTATAATGATATGACGTCTTTGGTGAGTTCCTTTAAGCTGCGCAAACTTGGCCAAAACTTTTCCCGGAGCATCTAACCTCTTATATATGGACCTTGAGTTCACTCCAAGAGATATTTTTATGGTAATCCTTTTTTTTTTTTTTTTTTTTTAAATGTGTGTGTGTGTGTGGGGGGGGGGGGGGGGGATTGCGGTTATTATAACATTGGTCTGTTCAAAATTACGCGTAACTTCACATAACTCTTACATGAAGATATGAAGATATGACAATCAATGTTATTTGGATTCTTACGTGAAAGTTATAAAAATTTACGTTTAATTGTGAACAGCCCAATCAAAGTTGTATACATTGAAAACCTAAAAATAAAATTGTTGATCAATTTGTAAACATCAAAAAACTAAAAATAAAACTTATAAAATAGAAAATAATAGGAAAGATTGCTAGCAAGATTTGTCACCAAACTATGGGACTGATCTCTTCACTATATGGTAAGCCCCTTGCTGGTTTCTCCTATCCTTTTCTTTCAAATTCAAAATTTCAAATTCAGAATTTTTTATTTCATTTCTCTCTCCTACACAATCAGTATACACATACAATGCAAATTTATCATACTTACTGCAATGGCTTGTTTTCCTTAATATATCTTGTTTTCTACTATAAATTTTGTTTTTGTTTTTTTAAAAATCTAATTTTATTTGTGATATGAAAACATTGGGTTTCAGCTGAGCATGCACAATTTGCCATAAAAATATTTCAGAATGTGAACTACGTTTAACATACTGCACAAAAATTCATTCTTTTATTCTTACCTTTTATTATAGTTTATATATTCAATTCAAATATATCCTATTCAATGGTACTTAGTAGAATGTCAGAATCTAAATACTCCATAAAATTATCTACTTGTTAGTTACAGTAATTAATAATAATAAATGATAAAACCGTCATAATTATGTGGTAATAATATTTAGGGGTAGAACTGGCTTTGACTATTTTATGCAAGAACATTAGGGGAATTTCCAAAAGCCCTAATATGTTAATTGAAATTCATTTGCCAGAAGCCCTGCCACGCATTAATCTACCCCTGATATTGATATTGATTGATTGATTTTTTTTTTTTTTTTTTTTTTTGCACAGCATTTTGTGCTTTAATATATATTTAATTACACTTGATTTAATAAAAAATTAGAATTGGAACATGAAACCAATCATATTATATAATGTACATGTCATTATCTTTCTGTATTATTTTATGATGAGTTTTACATAATATATTATATATAAAAGCTGACCATAAGTGCAACATTTTCAGCACAAAATATGTTGGAAAATATCAATAAAAAATTTATTGGAAAGAAAGAAAAAAAGTTTATTTTGTGCAAAAATTTCCATAGAAAGCACTAACATAAGAACTTCTAACTTACTTAAAGGCGTAGAACACCTTGAACAAAAAAATTGTGTAATATCCTAACAAACCTGAAAATCAATGTTGATTTGGCCAAAGTCATTGATTTCTAATTTATTTTCCATTCACAAAGTGCCGCTGGCGGTCACTGACGTCACAGCTTGTCCAGTTTACGTGCGCGTAAAAGAAGCAAGCTGTGACGTCAGTGACCGCCAGCGGCACTTTGTGAATGGAAAATAAATTAGAAATCAATGACTTCGGCCAAATCAACATTGATTTTCAGGTTTGTTAGGATATTACTCAATTTTTTTTTGTTCAAGGTGTTCTACGCCTGTAAGAACGAGGTATCACAATACTTGAAGATACGAAATTAAAGGTACCTCTTCTATGCTGCCTGTGATTAGCTATATCACACTGCACCAGTAAGCCCCTCATTTCCTTTAAATATTACCTAAATGTAATGATAATAAATATCTCCAGTATTTTCTTGTGATGCTAGATTTATTTTTCTATTAATTTTGTTTTATTGTAATTGGGAAAGTTTAGACGGTATTATCCTATATTTTTTTGTTATTCTATAAATGTTGTGTCTGTTAAATTATATTTATGAGCTCATGTACTCTAAAAATAAAAAATGAAAATAAAAAAAATCTTGTGTTTTAGATTATGAAATTCAAGGAACAAATGTAGTTGAATAATTAAAGATAATCATTAATTAATATAATCAAGGATGTATAGAATTACCTGAAAGGTGTCAGGCTGCTAAATAGTGGTAATATCTATGAAAATAGACCTCTATCAGGGCCTACAGCATGCAGATAATTTTGTGTCCCAGATTGTTTTTTATAGAATTAAAAAAAAAAAAAAAAAATGCATGACATAATTTTCCATGCAAAGTGCTTTATAATTATTTAACTATTTTTGTTCCTTCTGATTAAGATATAAACCATTTTTATTTCTATAATGTATATGATAATAATTAAGAGATGAAACTATCAAAATACATTTCATTTATGTTATATCTTAACCCTTTTCATAGCCTCACAAACTGGAAAGAAAAGATATTAACGTAAGGGGTGACCGACGTGTTAGCCAAATGAGGAACTTTATTTTCATAGTAATTCTTTCTACATAATTTAAATATCTAAAAAATTACTGTAATTTTCAAATAAAATTTAATGGCTTTAAAAAAGTTGTTTGTTAAAAAAAAAAAAAAAAAAAAATCAAAAGAAGTGTTTAATTTGGCTTAAAATTTGAATTTTCTCATTAACACGTTAGCTTTAAAGTGTAATAACTAAAATTTACAATTACTATTATATTCTGGTATTGGTGGCATCATGAATACGTACCAGAAATTACCTATTGTACAGCTCTGGCCAAAAGTTTGAGAACAATTTGTATAGGCAACCTACAACCATACTATCTTTATGAGAAAACGCTGCGGCTGCCGCTGCCCCTCTCTCAAATTAGTGGCCAGAGCTGTACATATTATAACCTTCAGTTTGTAAGGCTCGTGATGGGTTTTAGGACATATCATTTTAATTTTGTTGGATCAAACAGAATATAAAGAAAAAATCAATTTAATTATCATTAAAATTATTTATTTAATCATAATTTAGTAAACAAATAAGAAGAAAAACAAATTTATTTGGCAGTTTATAAAATATTATAAAAGAAAAAAACTTATGTCAATAAATGTTATTATTAAATGCTGTATATTTATAGTTTTTATTAATATTTTTATGTATGTATAAACATTGGTTGCACAATTTATTATTTTAGTTTATTTAGGCTAGGAGATCATTACTTTGATGATGATAATACTCTTGCCTTTTTTATTTATTTTATTATTATTTTATTTTTTTTACGAACTTTTCAGACACCCTAAAAAATTGTCAAAGTGCAGTTTCAAATATTCTGATTTTTTTTGCATAACAAAAGTCGGACCATTAAATTAGCAGAATTATGCTATGCAAAAAATCAGAAAAAAAAAAAAAAAAACTTTACAGTTCTAAGTGACAAGTTGCATCAGAATATTTTCATTGTTGCAAGCTTATTAGTAATAAAGTTAACTAAATGCTTTTTTACAAAGAAAATATAACCACTACCATAAGTCTAATGCAAATTGCCAATAGCAGAAGTTTTTTTTTCTTTTTTTTTTTTTTTTCTTGTAGCCTGAATCAAATATAAAAATACAAAATGTTAGCTTTTTATTATCAGATTCAGACTGCAGTTATATGAGTAACAGATAAGTGTAAATTTTCATTTACTATAAAGATGGAGTATGTTATATTATATTAAAGGCATAGAACACATTGAACAAAAAACTTGCCTAATATCCTAACATACCTAAATATCAATGTTACTTTCGCCGGAGTCATTAACGTCTCATTTATTTTCCATTTACAAAATGACAGCTGCAGGTTTGTGACGTCACAGCTCACCTGTTTTCATGCGAGTGGACTAGTGAGCTGTGACGTCACAAACCTGCAGTTGTCATTTTGTAAATGTAAAATAAATTAGAAATCAATGACTCCGGCCAAATTAACGTTGATATTTAGGTATGTTAAGATATTAGGCAAGTTTTTTGTTCAGGGTGTTCTACGTCTTTCAAGCCAAATTGGCATGTGGAAAAAAAAGAAGAAGTTTTTGTATCAATGGAAGAATTTGTTTTAAAACTAATTTTACTAATAATCAATAGGGTGATTGCATGGTTGCTCTAGGGTTATGAGCAGATAAATACATTCCATTTCTTAGTATAGAGAGAAATGTAAATTTTGAACTTTTTAGTAGGGAAATTCATGGTTATATAATAGGCCTATTATTTATATTCTTAAGTAACTTATTTTAACTAATAAAAGCTTAAATTTATGGAGTTAATTTTAGTTCTTTAGTTAAACAGATTTTCTAAAGTGGTTAATGCTATTTTCTGCTCAAGTTCAAATCAATAAGTGCAACCACTCAAATTTAATTTGCACAATAACATATTCGTTTAAAACTTTGAAACCTTATGCTTAAGTAAAAAGAACATGTCGTTGGAACTTACAGTAAACAAAACTACTTTATCAATTGTAAAGATACACATTTGTAATTACTTTTGGTGTAAATTAATGTCAAATCACCAATTCTCTGTCAAAAACAGCTGGAGTTATGTTAAAAAGAAAATCATAAATTTTGGTATAATGCTGCTAGATAAAAGTAAAATCTGTTACTGTACTATTTATATAGCTTCGACAACAAAATGTTTTGTTTTTATGATAATTTTCTCCAGTACGTTTTAGCATACAAACATTGATCATTTTTTTCTGAAAGAGTTTCATTTTTTATTCATTGATTTTTTTTTATATAGGTAATATAGGTATTCTGTTTTTTTTTTTTTTTTTTTTTTTTTTTTTGAAATAGAATAATTTGCATATCTTAGTGAATATCACGTTACTATCAATTAGGCAAGTTTTGTTGCAAATGTAAAAAAAAAAAAAAAAAAAAGTTTCTAAACTTAAAGCTCTTTTAGATTAAGAGTAATCAAAGAATGTTACACTAAAACTGAATTGGTGATAAGACAATACATGTAATTATAACATTTGCTTAGCATAATCAGTTTATTTATTGTCCAGGTCCCAGTAAAGACTTGTCCATGAACTTCTTCTTGGCAAAACACAACCACCACTTGGAGGGCTTGCCGTCCTCGGTGGAGAAAACTCTCTCGCACACTCGCACTCCAGTCTCTTGTCTAAGTTGTTGTAGATACAGGCGCATCAGATCTGCAAACATTGATAGTGGCATAATGGCATTACTTCACTATTGCAGAACTCTTGCTGATTTTCTATATTTTTAATTTAACCAAAATGCTCAGCAATGTTTAATTAAAAATGAGAGCAGTGTTTATATTTACCAGCCTCTGCAGGGCTTGCAGGCTTAGCATAGACAGAATTGAGAGGAAATGCCCCCTCTCCTGGGATGTCAAAGCGTGATAGAGCAAGTGTGTACATCTCCTGCATTCCTTGCGCCCTTGTTGCACATTTTTGTAACTTCTTCAGACATTCAGTGACGTACAGAGTTATGTAGATCAGGGCTCGGTCTGCCTCACTCTACACAAACAAGAATATTATTTATGTATTAATATACAGTATTATTATTGGGAGGGGGCAACACTGTGCAATACATAAATGATGTTCATGAACCCTGTTCCCTTGCTCCAAAAATTGTGCAATTCCATTTAAATGTAATGAAGACTAAAAAATTTTTAGGGGGTAATTTTATTTCACATTTTGAAAGAGTCTATTATTCTAAATTGATAGATATGCAAATTTCTAATTTTTGAGTTCATTAAGTATTTTAAATTAAAATTTGAAATGTAATGACGTCACAGTCAGCAACTTTTTCCTATGCCCACATGCATAAGTTGCTGCCCATAATGTAATTTTTTAATTTTCAAAAATTAATCAACAATACTTAATAAACTCAAAAATTAGAAAATCACATATCAATCAATTCAGACAATGTCCTAGCTCCTTTGGAATACAGTATGCAATAAAATTGCCCCTTAAAATTTAATGTAGCCTTCCTCATTGTGATTTTTTGTTGATAAGAGCACATAAAAACAGGGTGTATAAACATTTATTATACATACAGTACGTAACTACAATTTTTTGAAATTTTACACCTCTGCAAAACCTGCATTTCATTATTTTCTCCTCCTTTACCAAGATCTAGAGCAGTAAACAAGTTTTTAAGTTTCTACATCCAATTGAATTAAAGGCTCAGACAGCCGTCACTTGCTGAGAACTAATATGTGATGATAGTTAAGTTCTTAATAAGTTTTATGAAGTTCCTGCACATCCGTGCACTTTGTTGAGAGTTCATAAAATTAGCGCCATTAAAAAAAATCTGACTATTTTGATCAACTTTAATGCATATACTATACATTAAGACACTAAAATGTAACTTTTTTTTATATATACTGATATATATTTCCATATTTACCTTTCTTTCCTAATTTTACATCGATTGCTGTCCATTTCTGTAATCACAATGCACATTCACCTGGGCTTAACTGTGACTGCAACTATTACATCTGCTCTTTCTACATCAGAGGCTGCTTTACTTCGAGCCCTCTTATAACATTTAGGTTCTTTATTTCCCATTGTTTCAAGAAAATTACCATCCATTGCAATAACAAGTCTTTTATTTGTTTAAAACATTGAAATTTAAGGGTCTTCTATCACATGTGCACATAGTTTGTTTACCAGCTGATGCTACTAGCTTCCCGCCGCCGCAATTTTAAAAAAAAAAGTGCGCGAAACGAAATTTTCTGATTGGTCTTTGGTCTATTAGGCGGCCCGCTCTATTGAGTAGTTAGAAGTCTTCTAACTACTCAATAAGCTTAATAAGAAGTTAGTCAACTCAACAACAACTGATTAGGAGCTTTCCAAGATTTTTGACGGGCCAATCACGAAGCACCATTAAGACTTTTTAGCAAATTAATTCTTAATGGGTGACGGCTGTCTGAGCCTTAAGTTAAATGGCCTCTAGTTGGAGGCAACTTTAGTTTAAAACTACGCATTATAAGGATGATAATTGAAGGGAAAAAAAAATAATAAATCAAAGCTTCTTGCCATAGTAGTATTCTTGAAATGTTGTGCATTTCCTTTAATTTTCCTTCCCACGGAAGGTAATAACTTTTTTATTTAAATAAAAAAATTGACTTGCATATAAATGTACAGCTCTGGCCAAAAGTTCCCAAACACGGCAGCGGCTGCGTTTTCTCATAAAGATAACATAGGGTGGTTGCAGGTTGCCTATACAAATCGTTCGGGAACTTTTGGCCAGAGCTGTACAGGGCACATATGGAGTAATATTAAATACTGAGGTGTGCTACAAAATAAATGAGGTTATGTCAATGGGTTATATTACCTTTATTTCATAGTTTCGGAAGAAGACGTTAGCTTTAAAATAGTAAATAGCTTCATCAATGATATCTGTATCTCCTCCAGTAAATGGTGGAGCAGGTCCTCGGTATTGAGTTTTGATAGGCAACATGGCAATATTGCCTACACACTGGTTATACTCCAGGAGTGTAGAATGATAAGCCTGAAAACAGGTGCATTATTACTCATTCATAATAATATGTACAAATTCAAATCTGTCCCAGTTTTCGTAGATTCAAACATTATTTCATGTAAATAGATTAGCTAAATTATATTTCATACTTTTTCCTGTAAAAACTCATTTGATATTATCCAAAAGACGTGATAAATACAGAAAAATACATAATTATCTTCTAAGGGGGTCTTTATCAATGACACACCCCAAAACAAATAAACGAAAAATAAACATCATATTTTGGATTTTAAGTTCGTTTTTAACACCAATTTTAAAATTAAAGCCACACAATATGAACTTAAAATTATGTTTCATAACTTACCGGCATCTTAGCTTCCTAAAACTAATAAAATTTTAATAAAAAAGTGTCTTATTTACTGAATTTTGTCACAATTTTACTTTTTCCTTCCGTAAAACCACGTAAAGCACTTCAATAAAAAATAGTGTTGTATGCGTCATATCCTGTATAAAAATACTGGAATATGATTGGCTTTACTAGTCACGTGACTATTTAAGCCAATAAAAATTGACTATAGACTCCATTAATAAAGAGGTAGTCACGTTAAAAAACAGCTGACGATGGAAAGTGATTGCGAGAAATTTTTGTTGTGATAAAATTATGATTTTTGTGACTTAAAATAATAAATTTTAATATTATTATTTTTAAAATGAAAAGATTAATTATTGAAAATTGGAATAATGTAGTGATATGTGTAGTAAGACTTTTAAATTTTAGTATAAATAGCATTAACAAATCATCCATGTACCGGTATGGACCATATTGAACAATGATTGATCAAGATTTTAATGATTTAAAAGCTGCTGCTTTAGAATATGGACAATTATTAGTTAAAGAAGGATATAGATATGTTGTAGAATCATCTCAACAGCTTGCCATAGGAGCTGTCTTTTACGTAGGAGTATGTTTTGTATTTTATATGGGCACAGCTTATCTAGGTAAACGTTCTGATAAAACTATTCAAGATTTTAAACGAGTTTTACTCGTAACTGCTCATCCAGATGATGAGTGTATGTTTTTTGGACCATTAATTACAAAATTAACGAAGAAACCAAACTGTCAAGTATTTTTATTGTGCCTTTCAACTGGTAAGTTTGGTCTACGGAAAGGTATCGGGTGATAAAAAAAAAAAAAAAAAAAAAAAAAGCATAGCAAGTAAGAGTATGTCTAGAATACAGTACCTCATTTAAATATTTCAGGCCTTGTTTATATAGAAAACAATAATATGGTTCCACAATGCTAAAGAATAGGAAACCCTAAGTTTTCCCATTCATCTCACCAATATTATACCTCTAATACTTTTGATACATACTCAGGGGTTAAAGTAGAAAAATTCTTTTGCTGGAGCTATCAATGCTAAAAAAAACTCAAGATAGCTCCGGAGCTCCCATAAGCGCAATGTTAAATTTCCAACTTTTTAGCTCAACTTTTTCCGGCTCCTCCGGCTTACTTTAAGCCCTGATACATATGTGTACATGTACAGTGTAGCCATAATATTGTAACAATATCCAAATTATGTATGGAAAAGACCCAGTTGTTGCAAATGTTTTAATGAAAACTCAAAACAATAAATTATTATCTCCTCAACCAACTAGAGTCTTGAAACATTAAAATTTGTAAACTGTACCCCAAGAACTGTCTGGACTCAACGGTGGCATCAAAAAAATGCTCTTGACTGTATGTATAGTATCTTGTCTTGACTTAATATTTCTTAAGGTGACAACAATTGGGACTCAATTTTTCCCATTTAATATAACCCTTAAAAAGCTATTACGTAACATGCCAACAACTGGGACTTTACCATATGTACGGTTCATAATTTTTTATTGAGTTCCACAAATTTATTTATCATGATCACAGGATCTTCTGTTTATAAATTTATTTCATTGTTTTTTATACATTTGAAATGTACATTTTATTTGTATTAATATCTTACAAATTTGCTTTATTATTCCAGGAAATTTTGATGGTGTAGGTTCACGACGAAAACAAGAACTATGGGACAGCTGTCGAAAACTTGGCATAAAAGACTGCAATATTACCTTATATAAGTAAGTTAACAGAAGTACATTCATAATAATATGGTATAGGGTGGTTTCATTCATGTTAAAGTCGACGTCATAAGTGAGTACTAAATAATATTGGCTGGTATAGGAAAATTGCACATTTTGCCAGTTTAAAAATACTTCGCAATTTTTTTTGAGAGCATTGATGCTGTTAACAGGTTGAATTAGTACCTCAAGTATGCAAGAAAATTAATAATGACCAAAAAATAGCTAATTTACCAAAGAAAATAGCCAAAAACTATATTTGTCCTATGCTGAGCAATGTTATTCATTGCTCAAAAAGAGTTTCAAATAGCACTCAGAATGACGTCATGCATACACACCCTATTGGTATTGGTTCCCCCTCTCATTTGAAGAACTTTTTAACATTGCGAGTGCCATTAATGTGTTTTGAATTGCACTTCCGTGATTTCCTTCAGGGATCATTGCTCAGCCCGATTTTTTACTACCCTGATAGTCGAGGGGCATTACTCTATATTGCTACCCTCGTGGGGCTCACTTATCCCGCGGACTAAAAATGTCAAATTAATGACTGATATATCGTCTCTATCGCAGCAAATTGTTTCAAGTGAAATTATCACGAGCACGCCAAACGTTCCATCTGACACAGTAAACCGGTAAGTAGATGGAACGTTTGACGAGCTCATGATAATTTCACTTGATACATTTTGACTCGATACAGACGATATACGTATTGAATTGTTTTAGAAAAGAACAAATAGGTAATACTTGTTTTTAGGGTTCAGTATCGCTTAAAGTGTTATTTATTAACCTTTGAAAATCGTGATATTAAGTCATGGTCAATAACTTTTACATGAGCATGCAAGCAAAAGTTACTGACTGTGACTTCATATTGGGATTTAAAAAAAAATGCTAAAAATACTTACTCAGCTAAAAAATTAGATAATTGCACATGTATCACTTCAGGCTGATTTGCTCTTTTAGATCTCTGCAATAAAAAAAAATTAAATAAAAAAAAAAAAAAATTCAAAAAAAAAAAGCTGATACAGTAATAACAATAAAAAAAAATTGACTTTTCTCATTCTCATTCTCATTCTCATTCTCATTCTCATTATTATTATTTTCTTTGCTTTGCTTGCTAGGAGTGAGAGACTCCCAGATGACCCAAGTATAAAGTGGCAAGTTGACATGGTGGGAGAGATCATCTTGCATCATATTGAAGCCCTGGACGTTGATACTCTCATCACATTTGACAAGGATGGTGTGAGCGGACATCTCAACCACAGCTCTCTGTATTATGCAGCAGCATATCTCTTCATGGAGAAAAAACTTCCTAAGAGTAAGTATAACATTACTCGTCATTGGTGTGGCAAATTATGATAATTTATCTTATGTATCCTTGTATTTGTATATCAACTTTTCTTTTCTCTCTCTCTCTCTCTCTCTCTCTCTCTCTCTCTCTCTCTCTCTCTCTCTCTCTCTCTCTCTCTCTCTCTCTCTCTTTTTTTATGATTGATCAGCCCAAATTATATAATTAATTAAAAAATATATATATATATAGACTTATGTAAAGAAAATAATTAAAGGTGTAGAAACAAAAAAGTTGTGTAATATCCTAAGTTCTTAACAAACCTAAAAATCAACGTTGATTTGGCCGAAGTCATTAATTTCTAATTTAATTTCCATTCACAAAATGCCACTGGCGGTCACTGACGTCACAGTTCACCCGGTTTATGTGCGCGTAAAACAAGCAAGCTGTGACGTCAGTGACCAGCAGTGGCATTTTGTGAATGGAAAATAAATAAGAAATCAATGCCTTCGGCCAAATCAACGTTGATTTTCAGGTTTTTTAGGATATTACACAAGTTTTTTGTTCAAGGTGTTCTACGCCTTTAAAGAGAAAAGGTAGAGGAAACCGGGGGGGGGGGGGGGGGGGGGGGGGGGGCTCACTGGCAGCTGTGACGTCACACGTTCTGGTAACAGCAATGTTAACCTTGTGGGCAAAACTATTCACGTGATATCGCAACAGCCTTATGAGCCCCCCCCCCCCTCCCCCCCTGGAGGAAACCAACAAGGGCCTTACCGTAGTAAAAAGTTGTTTATTATTATTATTATTATTATTATTATTATTTCTTCCCACTCATGTACACTCAAGATCCTCTAAATTTACCCATCAAAGCAATGCCGCTTTCTTTAGAAAATGGTCAAAATGTCATCTTACTGACAGCAGCATTGCAAATCGAACAGCTACAGCTCCATTCACTAATGGAGCTGTACATGTTCTGCCAGTTTAAATTTATTATTTAGTCACTTAATAAAAAATTATAATCATTTTTTTTATGGGTAAATTTAGAGGAACTGGGTAATATTCAGTGTAATTACCACTGATCTTAATAATAATTACACAAATGGTTGCATTTGTCAACTGCTTCCAGAGAGCATTGCTCTTGTGTTACACTAGCATTATTAAACAATAATAAAATAGAGAAGAATATAGAGAAAATAAAAGAAACTATCCCAAGTCCAGCCTAATACACATTTTTAATACTTCATTCAGTAATAATGTATCAATTGTCATATTTCAGATTTGCGGGTATTTTGCTTAGAGACGACCAATGTATTTCGAAAATATTGGAGTCTACTGGATCTTCCTTTGTGTTATCTGCTCTCTAAACATCGAGTTATTTTGTCCTGGAAAGAGAGAGCTTCAGTTCAGGTAATAATAATAATAAAATAAATAAATACAAAATAATAATAATAAAAAATAAATAAATAAAAAATTAAATTTAGATAATTTTCATCAGCTCCTTGAAAATACCAAATTAGTACTTAAATACCTTTAACTGTTAAATATATATATATTTAGAAAATAGTTGGTAGAGATTAAAGCACGTTGAATTGAAAATTAATAAAACGCGAAGTTTAATTCAACGTGCTTTAATCTCTACCAACTATTTTTAAAACTTTGTTTTTAAACATACCAACCGCAGTGTTTTTTCCTTATGCACAAACATTTTTAACTGGTCATTTAAAAAGTGTATTTTTGTTATTTATCGCTTAAAATCTAAAATTCCTAATTTTCATATTGCTATTGTTAGGCCTATTTATGTACAGTAGCTTTGATGGGATTTTAATATCAATAAAAAGTGAGGTTTGATAATGTTTTTTATTTTGCATTTATGATAACATACAAAACTGTGGTGACTGCATACAAGTTTTTTTATTATTTTTTTTATTGGCCACGTTAAAAACTTTCAGTATTGTCTCAACATACTTACCTTCTCTGCCAGTTTAACAATGATGTTTATTTTGATTTCAGACTGCGATGCATGCTCACAAGTCTCAGATGGTCTGGTTTAGAAGATTATACCTGATATTCTCTCGATATCTATTGGTTAACACACTACAACCAATGGAACAAGAGAGCTTGGAGTTAGATTTGGCATTAGACGAATAGGTAGATATTATAGAACAGCATATTACAAACTTTTAGTATTACATAATTATAATAACAACAAAGTTGGTATTGAAATGAAAAATGGTTTTATTTGTCATCTTATTATTTTGAAATGAAAATAGTTGAAACTTTTTCATCATATTGTTTTTGACATTCGGTTTATCTCAGTTTTCTTGAGATGTTTTCATAGTTTTCCCTCCATACTCTACTTCAGTATTAATTAAATCTGCTATAATGATATTAACATAGATTAAGACGTTTCGAGGGTGACAACCTTCTTCAATTGGTTAGGGCTGTAAGCTGCAACCTCTAGTTAAACCTAGGTTAGCTTTTTTAAATTGTTTCAACAATCAAAATAACAACTTAACGGTTTAACTAGTAAAGTATTATTTGCGTAAATTTGATGCGCATTAAAGCTGGAACAATGTGAACAAATGGAGCCGTCTACATTGTTTTTGAAAATTTCATGTGAATGGCTCCATTTGTTAACATTGTTCCAACTTAGTAACATGCATCAAATTTACACGTCATGTGTATAATACTTTAGTGTTGCAGCTTATGGGGGTTAAAGTGTAATGGCAACACATGTACCTCATTGTTTAATAAAGCAAAAGCGGTTTCGAGACCAACCTTAAGCAATTTCGCTCACATCCGCGTCTGTTTCAACCACAGTATTGTGGTTTCAACGTACTGCACATGCATAGTAAGTCAAAACTGAAGTGGATACGAGCAATATTGCTTAAATTAAGTTTGAAAACAGTTGTTCCTTTATCAGTCAATTACATTATAAACAACTGAAGAAGAGGTTCTGACACCCTTGAAACATCTTAAGTAGGTAGGGGAGCGTAGATGGCAGCACTGTAAAATTTTTATAAGAAAAATTCAACCATATTGGATAACAGCTGATGTTTTCCTATCTAAAAATACCATGCTGCCATCTACGCTCCCCTATCTCCTTATCAATGTAAATATTTGTGTTAACTATGCCATTAAGATCTTCGCCTAGCTACGGACCTCATCGTGGTAAGGCACTTGGTGGTTTTCCTATACTTTTCTTTTATAATATATTCAAACCAAAATACTTTCTAAAAAATTGATAAAAACTTTTATATTTGTTAATTAATCACATCCCCCCTCCCTCCTTAATAAACATTATTAAAAATCAATTCTATTTTATCAGTTCTTGAAATGAAAATGAATTCATTGTAAAAGAAAATGTGTAAACAAGCTGTAATCATCAGTGCAGTATGATAAGAGTTTCTGCTACTGTTTTCCTTTCAAAATAATAAATTGACAATTAACTCTCAACAAATTAAAGATATCAAAAGTCCTGTTTACGTGAATCTATAAAACTGACGTTGCAATATATATTTTTTCTTCCATGTAAGCTAAGATAATATAGAATGTTACTTTTTTTAACATTGCAAAAAGTATTAGGTCTTACTTACCTGAGTTTGACATGTAACTGTATGCTAGCTGATGATAGAGCAGTAGAATGTGGCTTTAATTGTAAAATAATATATAGTTTTTGTCTAGAGGTCATAAAAACTCACATACATGGCCTCTGAAATATATTAAAGGGCCCCTGGCCTCAAAAACAAATTTTCTCTCAATTATAAATCATGAGATAGGACTATTATAAACACACATATTTTGTGCCTTAACCCTTCAGTACTCTTGCAAACTGAGAAGAAAACTTGTAAAGTAGTCAACCTGTGCTACAATTTCTATTGTAGACCCAGAATTGTTGACGCCATGAAGTCCTAAAGTTGCGTACTTTATAGTTTTTCAACCCCAGTTTGTGAGGATACAGAAGGGTTGAAGGATATAATATGTGTATGAATGATGGTCCCATCTCATGAATTTTACGTTTTTGATTCAATTGTTTGAGGCCTGGAGCCCTTTAGAGTAATTTTTACATGTAACGTAAAAGTTACGTGTATCGACGCGCGACAACGGATAAACAAAGTTGGAACAATGTAAAGAAATGAATCCATTCACATTATTTTTACATGTGAGCAGCTCAATTTGTTTACATTATCCCAACTTTATCCGTTGACGTTCTACGATGCCCACTTTTAAGTAACATGTAAAAAATCAGTTTAATAGCTTCATGTAATCAGGTCTTAAAGGCTATGTTACACTGTGACATAAATTTAAAGCATCATGTTGGAAGTGCACATTTAAACTTCATGCCTTTTTAATGACAAAGTTATGTTAATAAAGAAAAATATGTCATTTTGTTAAGAGGCCTTTATGGTTAGTTCACACACTAACATTTAAAAAAAAAAGCATTGAGTTCAAAGAATGCACATTTAAACTTTATACTTTTATTTTAAACAAAAATATGTTAGTGTTTGAACAGGCCTTTAAATTCATACTGCACTCTCTAGGCTGGTAGTAAGTTTTTTATATAATAATAATAATAATATGAAGCTTTACTTAAGCTAGGCAAGAATCAACTTTATCTAGAGCTGTAAAAAACTCAATACTTTTTTAGGCTGGGCTGAAAATTTTTAGACCAGTTTGATTTGAAACCCTGGTTTAGCTTAAAATCAAGCTTGAATTTGAAGGAGGGGAAAAAAAAAAAAAAAAAAAAAAACTCAGAAAGCTCAGAAATCCATTTAAGGAAAAAACCATCGCGGTTAGGATCAATGATAAATAAAAGGATAGAAAAAACAGCAAGGGCCTTACCACAGTAGAAGTTCTATGGAGAGGTCGAGGTCTTGCATGGCACAGTATAATGTTATAAAAGTTTCTTTATAACTGAGAGCTTTCGTCATATGATAATGACATTATCAATCAAAAGAGAAAATTACTTGAGCACATCACTGAGCAGTGTCTGTGATGTGCTCAAGTAATTTTCTCTTTTGATTGATAATGTCATTATCATATGACGAAAGCTCTCAGTTATAAAGAAACTTTTATAACATTATACTGTGCCATGCAAGACCTCGACCTCTCCATAGAACTTCTACTGTGGTAAGGCCCTTGCTGGTTTTTCTATCCTTTTCTTTATCAGAAAGCTCAGAAAGCTTAATATTTGAGCCAAAATTTCAATGCAAGCTCTGGAGCCTGTGAAGAAAAAATAACAAACAGATTTTTAAAGAGTAAAATTGTAGATTACACATTTTTTTTCTTTAATATTAAAAAAAAAACAGCTTATTTTGCATGAGTTTGCTGCTGTAAACTCTTGTTATTAGTAAAGTACCTACATAAATTTTATTAGTACTATTGAGGGTCTTTAGTACTATTCAGTTGTTTAAAACTTAATATGGTTTATAGTTTTTTTTTTTTTTTTTTTTTTTTTTACTTTGCATGTTTTATTTTTATTTATTTATTTAATTTTTTTTTTTTTTGCACGATCAGTCTTGGGCTCAACTCAAGCTTGTTTTCAAGCTAAAATCTCAAAACCCAGGTTAAATATTTAAAAAAAAAAACAAAAAAAAAACATCCGAAGATTTTGGACTTGGTGGGCGCTTGAACCGGTTTAAACGTACAGCTCTAATTTTATCATAAGTATCTTTATAATAAATATTAACAACTATTTATTTTTATGCTACATGTATACTTGCTATATAAGCTGAAGTGTAGTCATTTTCATTACTAAAAATAAAAGTTAATAAAGAAAAAATGCTTGAGACAAAAATGAATACAAAATTATTCTGAGGATAATATTTTGTATAGATTTATAACTGAAAATATCAAAAGTATCAAAATACTATATATTGCGTTGCATGTAAAAATTTAGATATTATTATTGTTCTCTTGTTAGTACCTACTTAGATTGTATTGGTACTTTTCAGTTTAAGACCTTTTATGGTTTGTAGAAAACAATTATAAACTGCTAGCAATGTTTTTATTATTGTAATACCAGAGGCTTCCACGTGAAACAACTATGGTAATTATCAGTGGAGAAAATAACTGTACAAAAATATATAATATTGTCTTAAAAAATGTTAAAGTGAGTCTAGTATCCCTTATTAAAAAAAAAAAAAAAAACAAACGTAAACGTAAACGCCCCCCTTTTTTTTTGTAAGTAACCTATTGCAAATAGGTTATAGGAAATTACAGGTACTTTATCCTTTACCCACACCACCTGTGATTGGCTAGTGCACTCCACTGATAACCTCCATTGTTTTAGAAACAAAAAGTATAGAGAGGAGAGTGGCGGCAGGTAGGAAAGTAGTTGGCAGCATGGCAGGATTGGCCAAGAGTGATGCTTTATCAAACAAAGCAAAACTTACAGTGTACAATTCTGTCTTACTCCCAACTATCTTATATGGTTCTGAATCATGGGTATGTCAGAGTAGGCATATGAGTAGGGTGAATGCTGTTGGTATGAGTTTTCTCAGAAGTATGTGTGGTAAAACAAGATTAGATAGGGTAAGGAATACTTGGGTGTTGGAGAAATGTGGAGTAAAAGAAACTGTGACTGAGAAGTATGAGAACAGTGTATTACGATGGTTTGGTCATGTTGAGAGAATGGGTGATGAAAGAATAGCAAAGCAGGTATTTCATAGTAGAGTGGATGGAAGGAGAGATAGAGGCAGGCCTAAAACATCATGGTCTGAGGTGGTTGGAAGATGTTTGAAAAATAAGAATGTACGCAGTATGAAATGCAAAAGGAAATGTATGAAACAAGGTATGAGACTGGCGGAAGCAAGTGAAGTATGTCAGGATAGGAAGTTGTGGAGGTCTATCACTGGGTCAGGATAAAACATCTGTGTTGTTGGCTTACCCCGAAAGGGATTAATAGCGTCATGATATGTATGTATGTATGTATGAGTTAAAGAAAGAAAGAAAAAACTCTGGTATAAAGAACCGTAGAGTCTACATATTTAAATGTTTCATTTTTTTCTCATTGTAAAAGGCTAGTTTGTAAATCCTCTTCTACATGTCCTTCAACACAAATCATGATGAATACTGGTCTTTATAACCTTAAAAATTTGTGTTCTGTTAACTTGGGGGTAGGGAAGAGGGGAACCTTTATTTGACGTTTTTTAAACTTTTTTTTAAACTTTTTTTTTTTTTTTTTTTAGAGGCAAGGTTTCTTGGGGACAGGAGGACACAAGGCTTTGTGGCTAAGCCTAAATTTTGTTTGTCATAATTTACAATCTGGCCTTTATTTTTAGTTTGTGTTACCAGAAACCATGTAAAAAAACAGTGCAAACCATTAATTTTTATAGTTACTGTGGGATTTGATTTTATACTATTTAATGATCTTTTATCAAATATATAGGCTAAGTAAGGAAAAGCACACTTATATATATTTTGTGTTCTTATATTAGAGGTTCACACAGTAATGTACACCTCTGGCCAAAAGTTTCCGATTGATTTGTACAGGCAACCCACAACCACACTATGTTATCTTTATGAGAAAACGCAACGGCCGCTGCTGCCCCGTTCGGAAACTTTTGTCCAGAGCTATACCTAACAAGGATTGAATACCCCTTTTGCAAAGCCCATTTTTAAATTCGCCATGGTAAAATATTAGCTGAATTTTCTACACACAAAAAAAAATGTGAAAATAATAATATTTGTGTGGTACTAAAATTGCTGCTCAGCAAATTTACTTTAAACCACTGTAACAAATAAACTGAGTGCTGCTGCGGACTGGTCCCTATTTTGGACTCTACAGCAAAATCTCTTTGTTTTTATTATGAATTAAATTCCCTAACAAAAAAGAATTCTGATGTAGAAGTGCATTTTACTTATACATAATTTTTAAATGTTGTTGTCTCCCCCCCCCCCCCCCCCCCCCCCCCCCCGTCTTTCTTGCAACGACTCTTTAACCCTGTTGTAAAAAAATATATTTCCTATTTAAAGTTTTGGTGGGAAAAAAGAGAGATAAAGATAATGATAAAGGAAAAGTAAAAGAAGAAAATGAAATTATAGTTTGTATTTTACCATTAAGAAAACTTTAAATTAGAAGTACTATCTTCTTTTTTTTTTACTACAGGTTTTAAGCGTTGTTGATTTTCTATTTCCCTTATAAGTTTTAAGGGACATTTTATGTATTAAAAAAAAGTGCAAATAATTGGCTTTTGTTGGGGTATACTGTTGTGAACTGTGTTATGATTAACCTATTGAATTAGTGAGTTTCTTTATATTTTTAATATATGTATTTTTATAGTATGATAATTTGGGGGTTCTGTGTTCTTGTATCTTACCAATTGACTTTATAATGTGCAATATATTATTAAAAATAAATTTATTTATTTATATATTATAGACTGTATTATATTAGATATCAATGTCAAAATTTATGTTTTTTTAAAATAATTATTCCCAAAAATACAACCAAATCAAAAATTTGCGTGAGCATAAATTATAAATTTAGAGTTCCTTATAAAAAAAAAACAGAATTAATAAATTTGTTGCTAAAAAGAAAAAAATATTAATAGGTTGTGAAATTTTAATATTTTGTGGGGTTCATATTTTTATAACCTGTAATTTATTCACAATTTCTGGATTTTTTTTCTTTATAATATACGTATATGTATTTTGTTATTTTTCACATTTGTATGTGTTTCTATATTAGAAAAAGTGTAACTATTTTGAATTATTTTTGTCAGAAAATATATTTCCATCCAGATATATAAATAAAAATATTACAATACAATTGCAATATTCTTTTCTACTATATCTTTTTGTAAGGGATGTAGGAAAAGGCTTAAATCTCTGAAATTCTAATGCTGATGGTCTCTGAGACTTTTTTTGATGCATATTCTATGAAAGATGAAAATCAATATAACATCAACTATAAATATTTCTGGCCTCTTGTGATCAATAGAAAAATACAACAAATGAACATGAGCTTAAAATTTCAATAGTTGTTAAATTTAAACACATATTTATAGTTAGTTTTGCCTTATTGCTATGGAGTAAAATATGAATATATTTGAACGCATCAGATGCAAAAGCAGACATTTGACGTTAATGCTGTTCGTAAACCCTGTTCTCTGCATCAAAAATGAAGATCGCCTATGGTTATTCAAATGGAATGCGCATTTTTTGGTGCAAGAGAACAGGGTTTACGAACAGCATTAGGGTTTATGAACAGCATTAATAATGCTATAATATATTGGCTGCAATAAAGTGTCGTTTTGTACCAAAATGGAACCATGATTACATTTATCTGATATGAAAAAAGGACCATTTTTATAAATTTTGTTATATAGTTTCGGAACCGTTCCGAACCATTATATATGCAACAATCCAGACTAAAATGGAACCCATATATTTGTGCAAGTTTTTTTTTTTTTTTTAATTTTTTTTTTTTTTTAATTTTTTTTTAAGGCCACAATTTTTATGTGGCTAACATTAAGTCTAAAGAATGCAATGCTTGGCAGTTAAGTTTTATCATATTCGTGAATTGTATAACTCATGTAACTTAAAAAACTGTAAAAAAAAAGTATGAAATTTAAGTATAAAATAAAGTAAAGCGTATAAAATTAAACATCTAATAATTTATAAATTATTTAGAAATAAATAAGCCAATTGAATAAATACAAGTTTAAAGTTCTGGTGCGCCTTTGGATCTTGTTCATGTAGTACTAAATTATGATAATAGAGTGCGCTTTAATGCAGAAAATTACAAAATAATCCGGATGAGAAATTTTCGTCGTCTGCTGTTTTTTTTTTTTTAATATTATTTTCATTTGGAGTTGAGTCAGTCAGTCAGTCAATAGCAGTGGAATTTCTGTGTGTGTTTCAGTCAAGATAGGTTAATTAATTTTATTCAAAATTCATGCCGTTCCTGTTAGAAATAGATGCAAAAATGGAAGAATACGAATCGCTTTCATCAGTCGTTGATGTATATGATATTGCATCTGAAATCGGCAAGGAATTTGAGAAAATGATTGACGCCCATGGTACTGAAGCTGTCACGAGTATGATGCCCAAAGTCATAAATGCTTTGGAACAATTGGAAAGATTGGCTATGAGAAATGAGAGAGAAAATACATTGGTTCAAGAATTAAGATCAAGGATAGCTCAACTTGAAAATGACAAAATTGAAAAAGCTGAAGACAGACACAGATTTGAAAAGGTACGTGCGACGTGTTTTTTTTAGATTTCTAATTGGCCACTGCCCAGCCCACTTTTTCTTTTTCAGCTGTGTCCGATGTACCCATTCATTCATTCTTTTGACGTCGGCAATAAAAAAGCTCTTTAAATTTTAAAGGGTCTATTATGATAGTGCTCGCTCTGATTCATGTGCTTTGCTCCCCTATCTTGTGTGCGTGTCATTTCACTTGAATGACATTTTTGGGGTTGCATTATTTGGGGATCATTATTAAATATGAATTTTATTGTATATTTTGCGCGCGTTGAGGTATTTTATTACATTCCGATACGCCTCCGCAATAAAAACATAAAAATTATGAGGCCAAGGTTTTTCAACAAAAACATAGAAAACCACGCGTTATATGTGTATACTTTAATGTGTCGGTGATATCAGAGAGAAATATGCATTTTACACACTATATCAAAGAGAAAAAATAAAAGCAAAAAATAATGATATTAAAAAAATATATATATAAATATATATATATGCTATGGGGAAAAAATATAGAAAATTAAAATTATTAAAATTTAAAAAAAAAAAAAAAAAAAAAAAAAAAAATCACTAAAAAAACCGAAACATGTATAAAATTTATTAATTTGTCTGTTCGGCATTTTTTTTAAAATTATCATATGATAAATGATAGCTATAATAAGAGGCTATTATTATTATTATTTTTTTTTTAATATTGTTTTGGAGGCGACAAAATTTAAATATAAACTTTTTAGGACCGCGTGAAGAAAAAAAAATAATAATAATAATACACCAGAAAAAATTGCTGGGAAGAAAATAAATTATAATAAAAACAATAAGGAAAAGAAAATTAAATTTGTCATCTTTTCTTTACTAAAGAGAGTGTCACTTTGCATTTAAAATTTGTTTAGGGGAGATAGAAAGCAGACTATATATAATGAAATAAAACTCAAAGAAAAGAAAGAACTTATAGGATACATGGTAATTCAACGGTGGTATAAGAATTTCAATTTTTATTATTTCGTTGAATCCGGCACTTTATCAAACATCATCTATACTATATTGTAATAAAATTACAAAATGGTATTGACAAATTATAGCATAATTACAGAATTATTCCATTCAAACTGAAATGTAATTTTTAAATTCCACACTCTATGATTTTTTTTTCTTTTGTTCTTTTTGAGCGCAAAGAAAGAAGAAGAAAAAAAATATATAATGTATTACTTTTTCTTTTTAGAATTTCTTCACAAAATCTGATTAACAAAATAATAAAATGACATTTTGAAAGTCACCCCTTCGGAAACAGGAAAAAAACATTGTTGCTGTGGTTTAACCTTAAAGGCGTAGAACACCCTGAACAAAAAAGTTGTATAATATATCCTAACAAAACTGAAAATCAACGTTGATTTGGCCGGAGTCATTGATTTCTAATTAATTTTCCATTCACAAAATACCACTGGCGGTCACTGACGTCACAGCTCGCCCGGTTTACGCAAGGTGTTCTACGCCTTTAATTTTTAATTTACAATTGTTCTTTACTGGCGATGAAAAAATTTTAAACAATTTTTTGGCTTAAAACACGTTAGAGTATGCCTATAGAATCCCTCATTAAATTTTTTACGCAATAAAAAAAAAAAAAAAAAAAAAAAAAAAAAAAAAAAAAACTCAAAAATCGAAAATCGAAAAAAAAAAAAAAAGGTTTCTCTCCATATAGGTAACGTTAAATTAGGGGTCCCGCAGGGTTAGTAATCCTGGGGGTCCGGCTCCTTTTTCTAGTGCACCTCTGATAGGTGCAACGGTATAAGAAGCATTACCATTACATTAATTTACAATGAACAGTACATAGAGGTATTAAGATAAAGATTGAACGTACCCTCAAATAAAAATAATATATTTAACTAAAAAGGCATTTTGCCATCTATTAATTGGAGCAAAATAAGGTTTACAACATCAAAAAGCACAAAAAAAAAAAAAAAAAAAAAAAAAAAAACTAAATACGTCATAATATTTAATAAATTAATTATAAAGTTATCGGTCCTATTTCCGTAACTTGAGCTCCAAAATATAAATGTGTAACTACAAAAAATATGTCCGATAATTATAGTACTCCCCTCTGAACACATTTATTTTCGTATACGTTATTATATAACAATTTTTGCTGTTCTTTTAATTACAAATATTAATTAATTTATAATAAAATTAACATCGAGTCGACATATTTTTATTTAGTATGATGGTATGGAGTATAGTATTACATGGGTTAATGAGGTTTTAATAATTGATGATGCACGAAGCACAGAGGTGTGTAATTACGAAGCTTCAACTCAAGTGAGAAATTTAATTTAAACCGGTGTACCAGATCTGACTTTAGTATTAGCTTTTTAAAGTAGAAGAGACATATTACTTTCTTTTTATTAACTTTTTATTCAAGTACGAGTTTTATTAAAAAGAAAAAAAAATAATAAAAATAAACAGTTTTTCTGTTTTTGTCTTATTAGCACAAAAAAATGTCGTTTTGTTTTTTAGCAGAAACTTTTTTAAACTAAAACATTGTTATCAGATTCTTATACATCAGAAACCAGAACCGTCTCTAAGATTTGCAGTTACTGGTTCTTTAATTAATTGGTTCTAAAAAGATCGACGGTTCTTAAGAACAAATTCACTGAACAGCTTCCAATTAAACGGTTTTTGGGTGGTTCCGGGAACTGGTTCCCGGTCCCTATTAGATATATTCGAACATTTTGTTAAGGGTTGTATATAGATGGCTTGAATCTGAAAATTTAATTAAAAAGAAATCTTCAAATCTTTATGATGCCATTTGAAAGTTAATAGTAACAGCTACCTATATGATAAAATTTTTAGAACCCGTGACCATCAGATAAGAGAGAAAATAGTTATTGAAATTAACATGGGCTCTTATGGGACTATCACTTAAAAAAAAATAACAATTTAAAATCTAGCATGGTGACCCCCCCCTCCCCCCATTTTTATTTACATTTTTGAAGATACCATATTTATCCTAATGTATCACTGTGCAAAATTTTAGATTTTTCTTTACAATTTTTTAGTCAACTCCTGAAGTACCTGATCGTAGAAGCCGTAGAAAAAGGAGAGGAATCGTTATTTTTTCTATGGCAAGATTCTGTTTTTGACATTTTTCGAGAGATCCACCAAAAAATCCACTGTTCTCTATAATAGAAAATTTAAATGAGGGAAATTAAAAACATGTTATTAATTGTGTTATAGACTTAGAAAAAAAAAAAAAAAAAAAAAGAAAAAAAAAAAAAAAAGAAAAGGAAAAGCTAACTGAAAACATCCATTATTAAAATTAAGACAAATCGGTTGGGTTAATTATAGAAGTTTATGTAACACTTTTTTGTTGTTCCCTCCGACGACAACAAAAATTCAGAACCCTCTATATATAACCACAATTTTTTTGTTCTACATGTTATTTGAAACCTGAAGTGTTATTGATATATATTAGCTCTTTACAATAAATTTATGTCAATATTTTTATCTTACATCCCCAGTTTGACGGCTACGAGAAAATATCTCGTATATAAAAAACCGTACGGACGGACGGATCGATGATGAATTGCAATATCGTCTGTATATAAAAACCACGGACTTTTCTACATTTGTTATAATAGAAAAAAAAATCTATATATTATTTTACCTCTGAAAACTTTTATATTCCAAGATAAAATATAGTTTTTATTTATTTATGTTTTGTTTTTTTACAAACTATTTTTAGCTTTTTATATTGTGCAATGAGAATATATTTACATCAACTAAAAAAATATATTGTAATATTTTGGCATTCAAATATGAAATAATATGAAAGCGGTGTGCTATACTGGTTTGAATTCTATACTTTCATTCAAAAGTTCTTTATACAGATATCCGTGGATATATTATATTTTAGGTAGTTTAATTAAATAAATGTTATTTTTTTTAAAATTTAAAACAATAATTATATACTCTACTACATATTTAATTAATAATAAATTAATTTATGATGTATCATCAGCGTGTTTAAGGGTGTGCGTTTAAGGTGATTCTAGCTGTATAGGGTGTATACTGAATTACTGGAGAAATGAATAACATTATACTCAGCATAGGACAAACCTGGGACAAACTTAGTTTTTGGCTATTTTCTTTGCAAAAATAGCTATTTTCTTTTCTGTTATTATTATTTGTTTTTTTGCATACTTGAAAATCTAATTCAACCTGTTAACAACATTAATGCTCTCAAAAATATTCCTCAAAATTGAGTCATTTTCCCATACCGGCTCATGTTATTTAATGTAGAATTTTATATGAATGCAGCCACCCATTATTATAAAGTAGAAGCTCATAGGATGACGATGTTTCTCGTCTGTGGTTTGGTAAACCACAGCTCATAAGCAATGCGTCTTACCGGCTTAAAAAAAAAAAAAAAAAAAAAAAAAAAAAAAGCTTACAACACGTTAAAGTATGACTAGAATCCCTTTTATTATTATTTTTTCCGGAATCGGTGCAGTAGTAGTAGTAGTGAATAGTAGGTTTCTCACAAACTATACAAATAATAATAATAATAATAAAAAATAAAAACAAAACAAAATAATAATAATAATAATAAGATAAAAAAATAATAATAATAAATGAAATTTAAAAAAAAAAAGGTGTTTCTCCCCATAAGCGCAATGTTAAATTATGTACCGCCATAATGTATTGATGGGCTCAAGCCTGTTTTTGGTTTACAATAAAAATAATAAGGGTACCGTGCCTTTTCATAGCTCGCCTCTGATTGGTGCTATACGTCACCACCGATATGAAGCATTTAGTTTACTATCATGACATAAGGATTCATCTTGGTCCACCTCGGCAAGAGGATTGCGGTGTCAAAGATGTATCTTTAAAATAAGAGGGAAATAAATGTAATTCAAAATTTTGCATGTTGACACGTGAAACTCCATGATATTTGGGTTTTCCTCTTGGTTCAAATAGTTCTCGTAACAGAAAAAACATTTTTTTTTAAATTATCACTGTTACTAATGCCTTAAAGGCATAATGCACTTTTTTAAACATCCTTTAGAATACTAGGTTAATAATTTACATACCTTATTATGGCAGAATTAGACATGAACGCGTTGATTTTGTATGTATTTTCATTTATTTTCCATTTGACAGTTGAAATAAAACTTATCTGACGTCACACTGTACTGATGGGGCTGCGAAGTGGTGGGGTGTTTTAAATTTATCACGTGACCAAAGAACTTGACTGTGATTGGCTGATAAGATGGGCAGGGGAAACACCGGGAAAAAGTTTGGTACTTCCCTAAACTATAAAACACTTTACGCGCAAACTCGGAAGTATAAAGTTTAGGGAAGTACCAAACTTTTTCCCGGCGTTCCCCCCTACCCATCTCATCAGCCAATCACAGTCAAGCAGCAGTCAAGTTCTTTGGTCACGTGATAAATTTAAAACACCCCACCACTTCGCAGCCCCATCAGTACAGTGTGACGTCAGATAAGTTTTATTTCAACCGTCAAATGGAAAATAAATGAAAATAAATACAAAATCATCTCGTTCATGTCTAATTCGGCAATAATAAGGTATGTAAATTATTAACCTAGTATTCTAAAGGATGTTTAAAAAAGTGCATTATGCCTTTAATTCTTTTAAATCTTAAAGTAAATCATATAATTGTCTATCAATATAGAAAATATACAGCTATTACATTGCATTCTATTTTTATAATTATAATGCAATAACAAAAAAAAAAGTAATTTATTTAGCACAGTAGTATAATATAAAAGTATATAAAACATAGTGAAGTGTATAAAACTACTCTCGTATTGTGCATCGGAACCAGTGCATGTATAATACTGAAGTGTTCATGTGACGTCATATAAAATAATTGCACTCGGAGGAGGTGTTCTTTGAAACTTATATATATTCACTCACAGTATATACATTCATACAGAGAGAGAGAGAGAGAGAGAGAGAGAGAGAGAGGTGCAATCATGTAGGACCAACACCTTTTTTTAAATATACATTTTTTGTTACGTTTATGAAAGTTCATTAAAACAAAAAAAGAATGTTACAATTAAGAGACAAAGCAAAAAGTACAGACAGACGAGATTATGTAGACACTACAATGTAATAAATTTTAGTCTGGCAGGGGAAAAAATTAAAAATGTATGAAAATATTTATAAAACATGCATTACTAAAAATATTCATTTTTTTTTTAACCAAATAATATTTTGTTTTTGCTTCAAAGAGGGTATTATGCTAATGTAAAATTTAATAAATAAATATAATATGAATAAATGAATAAGTAAAACAAATAAATAAATACAAATGTAAAGTAGCTAAATAAAATGTTTCTTTATTAATGTAGAGAAATGTAGAAATGTAGAAAAAAAAAGAGGTAGAAATGTACTTTCATACGAGTCAATAATGCTGTTCGTAAACCCTGTTCTCTGCTCCTAAAATGACGATCACCTTTGGTTATTCAAATGGAATGCGCATTTTTTGGTACAAGATAGAACAGGGTTTATACGAACAGCATTATTAGAACTTATCGTTATTAGCCAATAACAGAGGCGAGACGCAAAATGAATACGGTCCACCTCATTACCTATTATATCTTTCAGCATCACAGGAGCACAATGGTTTTATATAATATAATAAATGGCAAAAGTAAATTTAATAAAGAATGTTTTAATCAACGCATACCTTGGTAGTAAGCTGTTCCATTTTTATAGCAAAGTGTTGTTCGACGTGCATATTGAAGAACAGCAATTTTGCAGCCTGTTCAGCGTAATTTAGTGGTAGAAAGTGTCTTTGTTGTACATCATTATTGTCTGTCTGTCTGTCTGTCTGTCTGTCTGTCTGTCTGTCTGTCTGTCTGTCTGTCTGTCTGTCTGTCTGTCCGTCCATCCTATAGCGAAGCTGGAAAAAAAACTGAATTAAGGAACATGAAATGAAACACTCGTAAAAAAAAAAAATAACAAAAAAAATAAAAAAATAATACAAATAAAAAAAAAAATAATAATAATAACGCCCAATTATTTTGAAGTTAGCGAAGTTTAATTTTAGAAATAGATGCTGAAACATGATGCACTAGCTGTAAGCCGTAATTATATTTTATGACGACCAGAGAGAGGTTATCTAGCTTGACAGTATGTCATTTTATATACATGATACGTATATACATAGCAATATATGTTACAGACAGACAGTCAGTACAATAAAAAGAGATAATGAGAATATTAACCTAAATATCACGTCGCATGTGAATATAAAAAACTTCATTTAAATTTCAAGCAATGTCATTTTTATTTTTTTTAACTTTACTAAGTTTTTCATTTATTCACACAGAAAAAAGTATGTGTCCTACATATTATTGCAGTTAGCAAATGTTTACATAACGTAAAATAATAGAAAGTGCGTAAGTTAAATATAATAGATTTGAAGTTTTATAACGTTTTTGTGATATCGCACTTTTTGTTTAAATATTGTAAAATTTATTGTATTTGCGTTACATAATCTTCTTTTAAGGAGGGAGAGAAAATATTCATTATAACTGTGGTAAAAGAATGAGTATAAAACTGAAATTAAAGCACTGGATAGAAAGAGAGAGAGAGAGAGAGAGAGAGAGAGAGAGAGAGAGAGAGAGAGAGAGAGAGAGAGAGAGAGAAAGAAAGGCTGTAAGATAGTACACGGAGACAAAAATAACTACGTAATAACATAGTATAAATATATATATATATATATATATATATATATATATATATATATATATATATTTTTTTTTTTTATATTATGGTAATAATTATGCTAGCTCATTTTCACAGGGGCGGCTCGTGAAGTTTATGACTAGGCAAGCACTCGGTGATAGCTTATATATTCTGGGGGGGGAGGGGGGGTAGCCCGCCGCAGGCGCCGATTTTTTTTTAGACCACGTGGTCCCTTATAATCTTTGATTTTCGACAAAAAAAAATGCACATCTGAACCTTAATGCAATAATCATTTTGATTTTTTATAACGAAAACTTTCAAAGAAATTGTGCTGTTAAAAATATTTTTTTAATTATATTTCTTAATTAGTAATTACTATAATGACTATTGAATAAACTATACATAAAAGAGTATTGTAAAAGTAGTGTATAAATTAGATTTTTCACAAAATCGTACGTAAATATTTTCATGAAGAGCACGTTATTTAATATTATTATTGCGCATTTATTTTTATTTTATTCTCGGGCTATTCAGTTTTTATTTGAAAAGAAAAGGAGAGAGAGAGAGAGAGAGAGAGAACTAACTGCCGATTAGATAATTGCAAATGTACACGGCCCTATTTATCGTTTATTATATTTGTTTTGCTTTAATTTATATGCCAAAACAAACTATATAAAAAAAAATTATTCTTTGATTTTTAAATCAGTTCACAATTACACCATGCCCGAAAAAAACTAAACACAGTCATTTTTAATGTCACAGCTTTTATTATTTAAAAATTGACAAAATAAATAATAACTTTAGCTAAATTCAGGCACATTTGTTAATATTTCCCCTCCCTTTTTCGGTGTACAATAGATCATTTTAAAAATAAATAGTTCTCTCCGTTATACCTTTTCCAGCTTATTCTTATATTAATATTTTTAATGGAGATTGTCGGTTTAGCGTGCGGGCAAACGTGGGGATGTTATATAAGGATCCTCTAATTTAACATTTATGCTTGGGCTTAGTTTTTTTTTTTTTTTTTTTTTTTTTTTTTTTGCGATTATCTGAACAAACTACACCAATTCTGAATTCCGTATATTTAAATGAGAAAAACTAGACACACTAAACTTTTACGTTTTTAAAGCCATAGGAATTTTTTTTTTCAAAGAATTTTTGACACCGATTATCTTCATATTGAGCTCATTTACTGTAAAAATTTTCAAACAATAAAAACCGCGCTGTGTCTTTAGAGGTGCATGTCAACTATACTCAAAAACATTTCCAAACAGCAACATTAATTTTTGTCTCGATCTCTCTCTTTATTTTTTTTTATCAATAATATTCTTAATATTTTTAGCTATACAAAATAATAATAATAAAGTTTAAAAGACATCATCAAATCGCGCCAGTGAAATTATTTAAAAGTATAATATATTATATATAGAAAGAAGGTAATTGAGAGCAAAAAATTGCATTTAATTGATTCATGTAATTTACTATTTATGTTTTTATAAAATAAAATTTATTTAAAGTGTGTGATCTATTGATTTACACATATGTCCAAAGTTTCATATTTTTAAAACACTTTTTACATATAAATTACACGACTTTTTATTCATATTTTGGCATAGACTGCAGCATATCACGCTATTGCTAATTAGCCGTTACGCATACGACAACATTAAAGTCACACATTTATAGACAAAATAACACAGATTCAGGAAATGTTTTTATTTTTTCAATCCAACAATTACTTATTGAGTTATTAATTTTTTAAGAAAGGTGCAAGCATTTTATTGAAGTGCTTTCACGACGTCTATTCAGAAGCATTGCAACCTCCCGTCCCCCCGCTTTTTTTCTCAATGCTAGCGCTATAGCGATGTATGCTGCTGTAGTGTGGAGCATTCACGATTTTTATTGAGGAGGGCGCTGCATACGTAATTTTTTTTATAAAGGCGCGCTTTGTTTTTAATGAATACAAATTAGAAAAAAACATAGAAAATAGATAAAAATTAGCTACAAAATATGAAAAATAACTTTCTTTATTGAATTATGGAATAAAACCTTTTTGATCGATTTTCTATATAGGCATGCACTGCTTGCAGGGCTTACATGCACCAGCCGCCCCTGCATTTTCAGCAAAATTTGTTAAAGCATAATATATGCTTTATTGTATAATAATTAACTATGCTACACAGCATAAATATTATGCTCTGTTCTAATTAGAATGAATTAAAAAAAAAAAAAAAAAAAAAAAAAAAAAAAACCTATATACCTTAATTTTTTTTAAAAGAAATTTTATAGGATAATGCTATGGTAATGAAAATGAGTGACATTGATGAAGCATAAATGATGCTAAATTGGAATAACATTAATATGATGTACAACATGATATTTATGCTATATTACAGAAGTAGTATACACGCCTGTTTAGATTCATTTTTTAAATTCAAAGACTCAGAAATTTTTTAGATTCAAAAATTTTTGAATTCAAAAACTTTCTAGAAAAAAAAAAAAGGGTGCACACAAAAATTTATAGTCAACCAAAAAAAAAAAAAAAAAAAAAAAAAAAAAAGGACCAAAAGAAAAAAAAAACAGACCAAATGAAAAAAAAAAAGACCAAATGAAAAAAAAAAATGAAAGAAAACTAAAAGTTATGAAGTTGAAAAAAAAAAATTAAAAAAGAGAACTGATTTCCACAGCTATTTAAGGTATAATTATGTATAATATTAATTAAATATAAACCTTATAAACAAAAAAAAAAATTATAATAATAAATTTTTTAAAAAATAATAAGAATAAGAATAAACTTTAAAAAAGGAACTAATTTCTACGACTATTTAAGTTAATTTTATGTATTATATATTTATTAAATATGAACCTTATCAACAATGATATTGCCTTAGCATAAAATTGTTATGTGTCGGTGCACCCCTTTTTGATTCACAACTATGTGTCTGTACATGTCGTGACATGTTTGCTGTAATTTTGTTAAAAAAAAAAATGCAAGTTTTATTTTTCAAAATTTTTAAATTCAAGAAAAAAATAATAATAAAAAAAAAAAAAATAATAATAATAATAAAGTAAAATTAATTTCAAGGTTTTTCACCTCTATATATTTAAAGTATAATGAATTATGTATTATAATAATTGAATATTACCCTAATTAACGAATTGATTTAGTTTGGTATAAAATTGTTATATACCTGCGCATACCCTTGCTGATTCAAGGTGAGACATATAGACATGTCGTGACATGTATGCAGCAATTGTGTTAGAGACACCTTGATTTGATGACTAAGACTATCTTTACTATAGATACAGCTACAATTGTCTTTATATTTGGTTTTATTCACAGCAGTCAATCAGAGCAGAGCACATTTCATCATTTTAACTTGGTGGATATCTACAGTTAAATTGCTGGCTAAATAGGAGTCCAAACTTATTTATACCTGCTGAACAGCTGATTTCCACTGAAAGACGTGTTCCAAAATGTAACAGCTATAGCAATTTAAAATATAACTACACGTTTTTTATTGTTCGTACTAGTTCTAGCTTAAAAAATATACTTTTATTAAAAAAAAACAAAAAAAAAAATGCACTCCTGTTTAGATTCAAAGATTTAGAAAATTTTTTAGATTCAAAAACTTTTGAATTCAAAAAATTTCTAGAAAAAGTGTGTATACAAAAATTCATGGTCAACCAAAAAAAAAAAAAAAAAAAAAGAAAAGAAAAGAAAAGAAAGAAAGAAAGAAAAAAAAAGACCTAAATAAAAAAAAAGAAAGAAAGAAAGAAAAACTAAAAACTAAAGTTGAAAAAAAAAATTAAAATAAACTGATTTCAACAGCTATTGAAGGTATAATTATGTATTATATTAATTAAATATAAACCTCATCAACAAAAAAAAAAATAATAATAATAATAATAATAATAATAAAAATAAACTTAAAAAAGGAACTGATATCCACAAGTGTTTAAGTTAGAATTATGTATTATATTTATTAAATATGAACCTTATCAACAATGATATTGCCTTAACATAAAATTGTTATGTGTCGGTGCACCCCTTTTTGATTCACAATTGTGGCTGTACATGTTGTGACATGTTTGCTGTAATTTTGTTAAAAAAAATATGCAAGTTTTATTTTCCAAACTTTGCAAATTCAAGAAAAAGAAAATAATAATAAAAATAATAATAATAATAATAATAAAGTAAAATTAATTTCAAGGTTTTTCACCTCTATATATTTAAAGTATAATGAATTATGTATTATAATAATTGAATATTACCCTAATTAACGAATTGATTTAGTTTGGTATAAAATTGTTATATACCTGCGCATACCCTTGCTGATTCAAGGTGAGACATATAGACATGTTGTGACATGTTTGCTGTAATTTTGTTAAAAAAAATATGCAAGTTTTATTTTCCAAACTTTGCAAATTCAAGAAAAAGAAAATAATAATAAAAATAATAATAATAATAATAATAAAGTAAAATTAATTTCAAGGTTTTTCACCTCTATATATTTAAAGTATAATGAATTATGTATTATAATAATTGAATATTACCCTAATTAACGAATTGATTTAGTTTGGTATAAAATTGTTATATACCTGCGCATACCCTTGCTGATTCAAGGTGAGACATATAGACATGTCGTGACATGTATGCAGCAATTGTGTTAGAGACACCTTGATTTGATGACTAAGACTATCTTTACTATAGATACAGCTACAATTGTCTTTATATTTGGTTTTATTCACAGCAGTCAATCAGAGCAGAGCACATTTCATCATTTTAACTTGGTGGATAGCTACAGTTAAATGGTTGGCTAAATAGGAGTCCAAACTTATTTATACCTGCTGAACAGCTGATTTCCACTCAAAGACATGTTCCAACATGTAACAGCTAGTAATTAAAGATATAAATACACGTTTTTTATTGTTCGTACTAGTTCTAGCTTAAAAAAAAAGCTTTTATTTAAAAAAAAAAAATGCATTCCTGTTTAGATTCAAACATTTTGAAATTTTTTAAATTCAAAAACTTTTGATTAAAAAATTTATCTAGAAAAAGTGTGCATACAAAGATTTATGATCAAAAAAAAAAATGAGCCAAAAAAAAAAAGGAAGAACAAAAAAAGACCAAAAGAAAATAAAAACAAGAAAAAGTTAAAGTTGAAAAAAGAAAACTCAAAAAGGGAACTATATGATTTCCACAGCTATTGAAGTTATAACTATGTATTATATTATTTAAATATAAACCTATAACAATAAAAATAAACTTAAAAAATGGAACTGATTTCCGCAACTATTTAAGCTAGAAATATGTATTATATTTATTAAATATGAACCTTATCAACAATGATAATACCTTAGCATAAAATTTTTATGTGTCTGTGCACCCTTTTTTTATTCAAACTGCGTCTGTAATAATAATAATTGAATATTACCCTAATTAACGAATTGATTTAGTTTATTATAAACTTGTTATATACCTGCGCATACCCTTGCTGATTCAAGGTGAGACATATAGACATGTTGTGACATATATGCAGCAATTGTGTTAGAGACACCTTGATGACTAAGACTATCTTTACAATAAATACATCTAAAATTTTCTTTATATTTGGTTCTATTAACAGCACTCAATCAGAGCAGAGCTCATTTCATCATTTTAACTTGGTGAATAGCTACAGTTAAATGGCTGGCTAAATAGGAGTCCAAACTTATTTATACTAGCTTAACAGCTGATTTCAAAGACATGTTCCAACTTGTTACAGCGCGTAATTTAAGACCTATCTACACCAGTGTAGTGCTTACCTTCAACAGAGTTTACACATAAGGTATATATATGCAGGTTAACAGACATTAGTGTGAAAGATTACTGCACATCCTCTTGCTGATTCTACCTGATAATCTAGACATGTCGTGACATGTTTGAGATAATTGGGTTTAAGACGGAGCTTTAGAGAAAAAAACTTTTAAAGTCAAAATTTTACTATTGGGTACAAAGTTTTCAGGTAAAATATTCTACCTGAATTCGTGGCATCACCGATAAATATTTCATGTATTTAAAAGACATATAATATTTTTAGTGTAGAATGTGCCACTTATAAACACAGATATTGGTTTAGTATAAATTTATTATGTACCTTTTTTACATGATATGCATGTAGGGACATGTTTGCGGAAAGTTCATTGACAATTAAAAAGTAAAAAAAAAAAAAAGTAAAAAAAAAATAAAGAATTTGTTAAAGAGCCACTCTTAGGTGTTAAGATTTAATTTATGTTAATTTATGTTAACTAATACCTATCTTTAAAATAAATAGCTGGTATTAGATTTAGGTTTTTGTCTCTATTTAAAGCAGTCAATCAGATGCGCACATATTTCATCATGTTAACTTGGTGAATAACGGCAGTTGAATGGTTTACTAACCAAGAGCCCAAACTTATTTATACAGGATTAACAGCTGATTTCATAGACATGTTTCAACTTGTTACAGTTCATAATTTAAGACCTATTAGCGCGGTAAAAATAAATGTAACCTCGCGAAAATTGTTAACCGGCTATTTTTTACAGAATCTGGTACTGATACTGATAAAAAAGAGAATTTACATAAAATATGGTTGATACCTTCATTTTTCTGTTTTCTATATGGCTTTTCTTTTGTGTACATTTAGGTAATATGTTACATGATTATTTTATTGTAACCTTTTTTAAATATATGAATACTTTGTTCAATTATAAAACATTTTTAAATGAATTAATTTCAACAATAGTCTCAATAAATGTCTTACGTCAGCTAATTTTTTGTCACAACAAAACATTTAAACTCTATATGATTCAGTAATTTTTTATTTAAAAACAGTTAGTTACAAAACTTTAAAGTTCAAAATTAAAAACAAAAAAACAAAAAGAAAAAGAAAAAAAAAAAGAAGCGCAATATTAAAGTTAAGAAAAAGTCTTATCAGAAAAGGGACCTTTTTTCACCACTCTTTAGGACAAAATTAGTTTTTATGTTCGTTTAATATGAACCTTATCATTTATCAACGATGTTATTTGATAAGTATTAAATTGTTATGTGTCTGCGCATCCCTTTGTTGATTCATACCTGTGCATGTCGTGACATGTTTACTGGTAATTGTGTTAGAGACGCAAATTTTAGATTGAAAAAGTTTTGGATTTAATATATAAATATAAACAAAAAAGGAATGAGAGGTTTATTACCGCTATTTAAGGTATATTTATATATTATATTCATTAAATATGACTCTTAAATATTAACAAGTTGATTTTAGTTTGGTATATAAATTTGTTATGTACCTGCGCATCCTCTTGCTGATTCTACCTGATCCCTGTAGGCATATCGTGACATATGTTTCCAATAATTGTGTAAAAGACACCTGTTTTCTGTTTAGATACAAAATCTTTTAAAGTCTGAAATTATAGGAACAAAACATTCTACATGAATTCGTCGCATGACCAGTAACTATATTAAAGTATTCAAAACTATGAAAGAAGAACCATTATTTTAAAAATAAAAACCAACCAACGAACTAACCAACCTAATAACAGCTGACTAACCGACCGGACCAACTAACCAACCAACGTAAAGTTTCTTTAAGTATAAAATATTAATTTAAAAGCTGATGAAATAAAAATTATTTACTAAACAAAAGTAAAATAACACATAATAAAAGACAACTATGAGCCAAACTGGAAACAGTTTTTATAATAACACAGCTGTATCTTACCTGTCTTTCATACAAAAAAAAAATCAAATTTAATGTTTGTTTTTTTGTGCTAGGTTTTTTAAGTTTCTCAACAAGACAATAAATTAAATATTATTGCAATAATGGTCTTAGAGATTCTACATTAAATACTTTCTCAATTTGAAATATTTTTATGGTTCAGAACATAAAAAGGTGAGAAATTAAAAATAATAAGCAAAGAAATTAAATTTCTAAAAAGTTAAATTTTTTAAAACAAGATGTTATCATTTTTAAAATTGTATAACTTCGCTACACAAAGATATTCTCAAAAGAAAACAAATGCAAACTTTAAGGACTGTTAAACCTTATTAACCACAAAGCCATGCATAATGCAATTTAGAACCATTTCTGATCAAAAAAAAAAAAAACTTGAAACGGTTTCCTTCTACTTAAAAAAGAAAGTTTAAATTATAATTATCATAAATCTGTCAACATAACCACAGTTGCTTAAAATGCGGGAGAAACCATTTTAGAATTTGTAAGGATTATTCTGTATCAATGTATTAAACAGGTTCTAACATGTTTATGAAAGTAGCTGATCCTCTATGGTATACGTTGCAACGCAGCCCTGCCAAACAGACGGGATATTGTAACGGCTGGCTTGGCTGCATTGCAGGGCACCTTTCTTTCAAACCCGGCTGTATGAGGTGCATGAGTCATTTTAATTAGTGCAGTGCCTCTGTTGGTAAAAATGTCACTAAAATTACGAGATATGTTGCAATAAATAAACAAAAATGCACTAAAACAGGTTGATATGTAATGTAACAAGTTCTAACATGTTTATGAAAGTAGATGTTCCTCTGGTATACGTTATAACGCAGCCGTGCTAACATTTACGATTAAAAAACTTAAAACTGTTTCATTCTACTTAAAAAAGAAAGTTTAAAATAATTTTCATAAATCTATCAGTATATAAACACTGTTGCTTAAAACGTGGGAGAGACTATTCTAGAATTTGTAAGTATTTATTCTGTATCAATGTACGTATTAAACAAGTTCTAACATGTTTTGAAAGTAGCTGATCCTCAGATATACGTTGCAACGCCGCCCTGCCAAACAGTCAGGATTTGGTTATACGACTGGCTCAGCTTCGTTGCATATATGGCTTCTTTCTTTCAAACCCCGTAAATAAACAAAAACCCTTCAAAAATAAGAGAGGTTTAGAGGTACGGAAATTTTAGAGAAAAGACAAAAAAGTTGCAGAAATGAAAAACAATGAGAAAAAATAAAAAAGTAATAAGGAGAGGTAACCCTGATCCTGCAGCCGTGTCTCCCCGCCTCCGCCAACCCCGCCGCCCCATACCGGTCCGGACGCGCCGGATCTAACTTTTTTACGCGTCCGGACCGGCACGGGGCGGCGGGGTTGGTGGGGGCGGGGAGACACGGCTGCAGGATCAGGGTTACCTCTCCTTATTACTTTTTTATTTTTTCTCATTGTTTTTCATTTCTGCAACTTTTTTGTCTTTTCTCTAAAATTTCCGTACCTCTAAACCTCTCTTATTTTTGAAGGGTTTTTGTTTATTTACGGGGTTTGAAAGAAAGAAGCCATATATGCAACGAAGCTGAGCCAGTCGTATAACCAAATCCTGACTGTTTGGCAGGGCGGCGTTGCAACGTATATCTGAGGATCAGCTACTTTCAAAACATGTTAGAACTTGTTTAATACGTACATTGATACAGAATAAATACTTACAAATTCTAGAATAGTCTCTCCCACGTTTTAAGCAACAGTGTTTATATACTGATAGATTTATGAAAATTATTTTAAACTTTCTTTTTTAAGTAGAATGAAACAGTTTTAAGTTTTTTAATCGTAAATGTTAGCACGGCTGCGTTATAACGTATACCAGAGGAACATCTACTTTCATAAACATGTTAGAACTTGTTACATTACATATCAACCTGTTTTAGTGCATTTTTGTTTATTTATTGCAACATATCTCGTAATTTTAGTGACATTTTTACCAACAGAGGCACTGCACTAATTAAAATGACTCATGCACCTCATACAGCCGGGTTTGAAAGAAAGGTGCCCTGCAATGCAGCCAAGCCAGCCGTTACAATATCCCGTCTGTTTGGCAGGGCTGCGTTGCAACGTATACCATAGAGGATCAGCTACTTTCATAAACATGTTAGAACCTGTTTAATACATTGATACAGAATAATCCTTACAAATTCTAAAATGGTTTCTCCCGCATTTTAAGCAACTGTGGTTATGTTGACAGATTTATGATAATTATAATTTAAACTTTCTTTTTTAAGTAGAAGGAAACCGTTTCAAGTTTTTTTTTTTTTTGATCAGAAATGGTTCTAAATTGCATTATGCATGGCTTTGTGGTTAATAAGGTTTAACAGTCCTTAAAGTTTGCATTTGTTTTCTTTTGAGAATATCTTTGTGTAGCGAAGTTATACAATTTTAAAAATGATAACATCTTGTTTTAAAAAATTTAACTTTTTAGAAATTTAATTTCTTTGCTTATTATTTTTAATTTCTCACCTTTTTATGTTCTGAACCATAAAAATATTTCAAATTGAGAAAGTATTTAATGTAGAATCTCTAAGACCATTATTGCAATAATATTTAATTTATTGTCTTGTTGAGAAACTTAAAAAACCTAGCACAAAAAAACAAACATTAAATTTGATTTTTTTTTTGTATGAAAGACAGGTAAGATACAGCTGTGTTATTATAAAAACTGTTTCCAGTTTGGCTCATAGTTGTCTTTTATTATGTGTTATTTTACTTTTGTTTAGTAAATAATTTTTATTTCATCAGCTTTTAAATTAATATTTTATACTTAAAGAAACTTTACGTTGGTTGGTTAGTTGGTCCGGTCGGTTAGTCAGCTGTTATTAGGTTGGTTAGTTCGTTGGTTGGTTTTTATTTTTAAAATAATGGTTCTTCTTTCATAGTTTTGAATACTTTAATATAGTTACTGGTCATGCGACGAATTCATGTAGAATGTTTTGTTCCTATAATTTCAGACTTTAAAAGATTTTGTATCTAAACAGAAAACAGGTGTCTTTTACACAATTATTGGAAACATATGTCACGATATGCCTACAGGGATCAGGTAGAATCAGCAAGAGGATGCGCAGGTACATAACAAATTTATATACCAAACTAAAATCAACTTGTTAATATTTAAGAGTCATATTTAATGAATATAATATATAAATATACCTTAAATAGCGGTAATAAACCTCTCATTCCTTTTTTGTTTATATTTATATATTAAATCCAAAACTTTTTCAATCTAAAATTTGCGTCTCTAACACAATTACCAGTAAACATGTCACGACATGCACAGGTATGAATCAACAAAGGGATGCGCAGACACATAACAATTTAATACTTATCAAATAACATCGTTGATAAATGATAAGGTTCATATTAAACGAACATAAAAACTAATTTTGTCCTAAAGAGTGGTGAAAAAAGGTCCCTTTTCTGATAAGACTTTTTCTTAACTTTAATATTGCGCTTCTTTTTTTTTTTCTTTTTCTTTTTGTTTTTTTGTTTTTAATTTTGAACTTTAAAGTTTTGTAACTAACTGTTTTTAAATAAAAAATTACTGAATCATATAGAGTTTAAATGTTTTGTTGTGACAAAAAATTAGCTGACGTAAGACATTTATTGAGACTATTGTTGAAATTAATTCATTTAAAAATGTTTTATAATTGAACAAAGTATTCATATATTTAAAAAAGGTTACAATAAAATAATCATGTAACATATTACCTAAATGTACACAAAAGAAAAGCCATATAGAAAACAGAAAAATGAAGGTATCAACCATATTTTATGTAAATTCTCTTTTTTATCAGTATCAGTACCAGATTCTGTAAAAAATAGCCGGTTAACAATTTTCGCGAGGTTACATTTATTTTTACCGCGCTAATAGGTCTTAAATTATGAACTGTAACAAGTTGAAACATGTCTATGAAATCAGCTGTTAATCCTGTATAAATAAGTTTGGGCTCTTGGTTAGTAAACCATTCAACTGCCGTTATTCACCAAGTTAACATGATGAAATATGTGCGCATCTGATTGACTGCTTTAAATAGAGACAAAAACCTAAATCTAATACCAGCTATTTATTTTAAAGATAGGTATTAGTTAACATAAATTAACATAAATTAAATCTTAACACCTAAGAGTGGCTCTTTAACAAATTCTTTATTTTTTTTTTTACTTTTTTTTTTTTTTACTTTTTAATTGTCAATGAACTTTCCGCAAACATGTCCCTACATGCATATCATGTAAAAAAGGTACATAATAAATTTATACTAAACCAATATCTGTGTTTATAAGTGGCACATTCTACACTAAAAATATTATATGTCTTTTAAATACATGAAATATTTATCGGTGATGCCACGAATTCAGGTAGAATATTTTACCTGAAAACTTTGTACCCAATAGTAAAATTTTGACTTTAAAAGTTTTTTTCTCTAAAGCTCCGTCTTAAACCCAATTATCTCAAACATGTCACGACATGTCTAGATTATCAGGTAGAATCAGCAAGAGGATGTGCAGTAATCTTTCACACTAATGTCTGTTAACCTGCATATATATACCTTATGTGTAAACTCTGTTGAAGGTAAGCACTACACTGGTGTAGATAGGTCTTAAATTACGCGCTGTAACAAGTTGGAACATGTCTTTGAAATCAGCTGTTAAGCTAGTATAAATAAGTTTGGACTCCTATTTAGCCAGCCATTTAACTGTAGCTATTCACCAAGTTAAAATGATGAAATGAGCTCTGCTCTGATTGAGTGCTGTTAATAGAACCAAATATAAAGAAAATTTTAGATGTATTTATTGTAAAGATAGTCTTAGTCATCAAGGTGTCTCTAACACAATTGCTGCATATATGTCACAACATGTCTATATGTCTCACCTTGAATCAGCAAGGGTATGCGCAGGTATATAACAAGTTTATAATAAACTAAATCAATTCGTTAATTAGGGTAATATTCAATTATTATTATTACAGACGCAGTTTGAATAAAAAAAGGGTGCACAGACACATAAAAATTTTATGCTAAGGTATTATCATTGTTGATAAGGTTCATATTTAATAAATATAATACATATTTCTAGCTTAAATAGTTGCGGAAATCAGTTCCATTTTTTAAGTTTATTTTTATTGTTATAGGTTTATATTTAAATAATATAATACATAGTTATAACTTCAATAGCTGTGGAAATCATATAGTTCCCTTTTTGAGTTTTCTTTTTTCAACTTTAACTTTTTCTTGTTTTTATTTTCTTTTGGTCTTTTTTTTTTCTTCCTTTTTTTTTTTGGCTCATTTTTTTTTTTGATCATAAATCTTTGTATGCACACTTTTTCTAGATAAATTTTTTAATCAAAAGTTTTTGAATTTAAAAAATTTCAAAATGTTTGAATCTAAACAGGAATGCATTTTTTTTTTAAATAAAAGCTTTTTTTTTAAGCTAGAACTAGTACGAACAATAAAAAACGTGTATTTATATCTTTAATTACTAGCTTTTCATAACTTCATAACTTTTAGTTTTCTTTCATTTTTTTTTTTCATTTGGTCTTTTTTTTTTTCATTTGGTCTGTTTTTTTTTTCTTTTGGTCCTTTTTTTTTTTTTTTTTTTTTTTTTTTTTTTGGTTGACTATAAATTTTTGTGTGCACCCTTTTTTTTTTTTCTAGAAAGTTTTTGAATTCAAAAATTTTTGAATCTAAAAAATTTCTGAGTCTTTGAATTTAAAAAATGAATCTAAACAGGCGTGTATACTACTTACAGAGTTATTATAGCATAAATTATGTTGCATTGAACAAATTGTGCTGGAAATGAGCTGGCATAATTATTACGTATTTATTTTTGTACGTGTAAATTTAATAAGGCATTGTGAGATCGTATTAATACAAATTCCTTAGCCACAATTGTAATAATATTATGTAATTTTAAATTTTAGTATTATTAAAATTTAATCGATAAAGAACGTATTCGCACACACGAAATTATAAATTTACATAAAGTCAGACCACTTTAGGAAATTTTATACACATTTAATATTTTTTAATTTAAGATCACTGCCATTCTTATAATTTTATTAAAATATCTAAAATATTTTATAAATGTAAAATTGAAGTTTTAATGGCATTTTTCTTCAAAATTACATTGTTTATTGTGAAAGGTCAAAATACCTTTATTATGTTTTTCCCCCAAACTACAAAATTAGGTTTATGTCCAAGAAAAGCAATAAGATTTGATTTTGCAGCACGATGTCCCTAGAGTAAATTGCTTTACTCTCGAGAGAGACGGCAGTTTTTTTATTTTATTTTATTTATTTTTTTCCCTCTGACTCCCTTGCAGTTTGGTCAAAAGTATACTTATTAAGTATTCTACTCTCAACTAGCTTACATTTACAACACTGTAATATATTTAAATTATATGAATCTAAAATTCAGTTTGAATTTCATGACCTGAAGAAGTGTTTTGAATTGCTGATATACATTTTAAATTTTTAATATAATATGCTTAAAAGATTCTGTATTATTAAAATTTTGTTATGTAGGTATAAGATTTAAATGATATATATTTTTTAAATATTCTCTTCCATCATCATGTACTTTCATGTAAAAAGGAAAGAAATTGTGAGCTCAGTTACATTTTAAATTTATATTAAAATAGTGAAACGAGAAATAGGGAAACGAGACGGGAGGGAGAGAGAGAGAGAGAGAGAGAGAGAAGTGCAATATCTAAACTTTGCATACTTTTTATTAAATAATTTATTTCCGATCTTTTCTTCATTTTTTTCCCCCTTCCTTTTATTATAATGAATTGCTTAACTTACATATTTATAACCGATTAGCTCAATTGTATTAGCAAAAATAAAATAAGCAAGAAATTTAATTATTTTTAGTTGCCATTTTACTATAATAGGCATTATTGGTTATTAAATTTCCTCTCTTTTTTTATTGATTCAAAACACGTAGAAGTACAGTATTATCTACTTATGAATGTCTAAATAATGTATTCTATATTAATTATCAATTTTATGTTATTGGTGCTGTAGGTTTATTAAAAAAACGCAAAAACAAACAAACAAACAAACAAGGATAGGTAATGATCGAGGGATTTACTGCCATTTTTCGTGTTTAAACGTCACCACTAATGACAAAAAAAAAAAAAAAAAAAAAAAAAAAAAAAAAAAAAAAAAAAAAGTTATATGCAAATTATAATCGTATTTTAATTCTGTATAAATGTAAATTTAAGTTGAATAAAGAAGAAATAAAATACTTGATAATTAAAATAAATTTTAATTAAGTACCATTTCTCAAAGAATAAAATAAAAATTTGAAACCTCTTGGGTTCAATTAAACATTATCATCTCAATTAAAATCTAAAAATATTTTTATTAATTTTTTTCCTCATAAAATACTTAAAATCCACTGTGAGTTATTAATTAAAATCTTGCTAAAATATTAAGAAAAAAAATATACACGAGTTTAATAAACCTAGGGATTTTACAATAATAACCGCATGCTTTTTGTTACGCAAAAAAACAACAATGGAAACCGTATAACGTAAATTTAATTTACATAAAATTTCATTACTTTGGTGAATAATTGCAAAAAGTACTTAAGCTGAGTAAGCTGTACGGTAAGAGAACAAAAAAAGAAAACAAAATGTTCTACATCATCGTTTAACACGCATTCTATCACAAATGTAAAATGTTGAAAGTGAGAAATATGAATTAAGTAATATTATAATGTTCGGCTATTGTTGAAAGGCTTTTAAATTTAAATTTATAGCTATAGAAAATATACGTATTTTAAATACGAATATTCCATTTTGTATATTATGAAGTATTATATAAAGAGTGTGTGCATGGAAAAAGCGTGGAAATGCGCTTTGTCGCCATACTGGAGCAATCAATAGCATTGCTAAGCATAGGAAAAATGTAATTTTTGGCTATTTTCTTGGTAATTTATTTGGTTGTTACTGCAGTAACATGTTTTTTCTCGTACTTTATTAAAACCCAATTCAATCTACCAAAAGCACCAATGCTCTCAAAAAAATCTTGCAAAGTATTTTTATAATTGGGCAAATGTGTTATTTTCTTATACCAGCCCATGTTATTCAATGTTTACTTATGGCGTTCACTTCTATATGAATGCAATCACCCTATTTACGAAAACATCAAGGTTAAAAATTATAAAACCTTTTGTTCCAGCAGATTAGTTACGTATAACAAAAATATTATTATATATAGCAACATTTCATGCAGAAAAATCAAGGTGTTTAAGATTAATTATAAGAATACGTCGCTTACCATGAGGATGATATTTCAAGTCGTATGATGAATGAAATCATTCTAACTATTTTTCCTGTATTAAATTAATTTACAGGTTTGTAGTTCATGATTTAATTAATTAAAATGGAATTTAATGACATCAATAATTAAGATAAAAATTAAAAGGAAAGGAAAACAAAAAATAAAAAAATTAAGGGAAAGGAAAGGAAAGAAAAAAGGAATAAATATTGTTGAAAATTGTAGGCTTTTCTTATTAATTTTGGTTTAGAAATCGTGTAACTCAAATCGTTTCTCTCAAATAATTGAAATTGCATTTTTTTTAAATTGTCTTTAATAATAAAATACTAGCAATGACATTTTTTATAAATACTGTAATAATAAAAAATTAATTAATAAATGAAAGTATCTAGTAATGAACTGTAAAAAAATTATTCTGTTTCAATTATTATTCTGATTTGGTCACGCGCGTAAGAGAGAGAGAGAGAGAGAGAGAGAGAGAGAGAGAGAGAGAGAGAGAGGACTTTCAGTTACTATGTTAGTTCAAAATGCATTTTTATTCTTGAGATTTTTATTTTTTTATTTTTTGTTTTATGATGAAGATTAGGGTTCATTATAATATTTAGTCATTCTCATATATTTTAGGCATATAGATTAAAAAATAAAGCCTTACAAATACAAATTGTTGAATAATAATTGAAATATATAAATTATGATCATAAATTAGAAATGTCCATTAAAAAAATATTAAATTCCGCATTCTTCATACAACTGTAATTTATATGAAATTTTTTATTTTATTTCATCAAATCAATACTTTGAAAATTTATATCATTATTTATTGAAAAAGATAAATTACTGGGGTTCAAACTGGTATAGCCACGGGACGGCAGCGCAGTCAGGAGAAGTATGATGGGGGATGAAATTTATGTGAAAGTATAAACCATGCAACCCTCGTAATGCATGGAACATTCCGAAATACTCAATCTTGTAGAATTTACTCTACTGCTGGTCATATGGGGTCGGACTTGATATAGTTTGGTAAAGTACTGAAATTTTACTTATCTTGAAAAATGCACTTTCTTCTCTCTCTCTCTCTCTCTCTCTCTCTCTCTCTCTCTCTCTCTCTCTCTCTCTCTCTCTCTCTCTCTCTCTCTCTCTCTCTCTCTCTCTCTCTCTCTCTCTCTCTCGTCGACTGTATTGTGAAATTTTAAGGGTTGTATTTATACATGGCTTGTATCTCAAAATCTCAAAAGAAAACTTTTAAACTTTATGATGCCATTTAAAAGTTAAAAGTAACTATGATATAAAATTTTCAAAAACCGTGACTGTGATGCATCAGATAAAAGCGAAAATAATTATTAAAATTAACGTGGACTCTTATGGAACTATAATTTCAAAAAATTAAAAATTAAAATCTAGCTAAGTGACCCACCAAATATTCTGCATTTTTGAGAACACCTATTACATGTATTAATAATTTGTAAAATTTCAGATGTTTTTTTCTTCACAAAGTTTTAGTCAAATCCTGCGGTATAGCAGCTGATTTCCCGACTTAATGCATTACAATATATTATTGCTGTATTGTATTGCGATTATTTACATAGCACACTAGTTAAGATCTTGAGTATATTTATGTTATTTTAAAATAGTAAAACCATGTGTTCTATACAATATAGGAATACAATATAAATTACGTAACATATTTCCCCGTGTGGTAATAAGGACAGACCGATCCTTTGATATGGCTCTTGCTGATACATTTTACCCTACTAGATAATATAGTTAAGCTTCGATCATAAATATACACCGCAGAAACATGGCAAAATGATAAACTGATACGATTTATACACAACACTTGTGATTCCATACACAAAATATAGACATAAATTTCAAATCATGTTATCGTATATTTGCGTGAAGCAATAGATTTTTAAGTGATTAACGAATATTAATGGTTATATTTTTAATGACAGTATAAAATTAATGTAGTACAATAAACATGGAAATAAGAATTTTCATATAGAAATTCAGCTGAATAACATGATATAGTTGTCCACTTTTACATTATAGATAAAATATTTTGCTATACAGCTTTTACGGCAATCCTGATGCTATATACATGCGAGATTTTATGAATGTTTGATATTTCTTAAATAATCGTTTATGTAACCTAAAACTGCTATTAGAAATGGGCGACAAAACACACTAATTTGGCTATATATTGTGTTGTGAAATTGAATGATTTTGCGGCGGAGTTATATATTTCGTTAGTGCGGTATAAAGAGCTTTGCTCTGCACTACACAGCATAGTTTGGGGCATCGGAATTGATTAGAATTGGAAATGGTTAGAATCGGAAATGGTTAGAAAAAATAAGAGTGGTGGGGATGAGTTCGATGAGACGACGTCAGTGGTGGGGGGTGTCTTATTTTATAATAATATGGCAACATGGCATTGCATTTTATTTATTACATAGTGGAATTGATTAGAATGGGAATTGGTTAGAATCGGCCTTGGTTCGAAATATATTTTTATTTATTTTATTGAGTGGAATTGATTAGAATGGGAATTGGTTAGAATCGGAACTGGTTAGAAAGAAATTTTCATTTATTTTATTGAGTGGAATTGATTAGAATGGGAATTGGTTAGAATCGGAACTGGTTAGAAAGAAATTTTTATTTATTTTATTGAGTGGAATTGATTAGAATGGGAATTGGTTAGAATCGGAACTGGTTAGAAAGATATTTTAATTTTTTTTATTGAGTGGAATTGATTAGAATGGGAATTGGTTAGAATCGGAACTGGTTAGAAAGAAATTTTTATTTATTGTATTGAGTGGAATTGATTAGAATGGGAATTGGTTAGAATCGGAACTGGTTAGAAAAATATTTTTATTTATTTTATTGAGTGGAATTGATTAGAATGGGAATTGGTTAGAATCGGAATTGGTTAGAAAGATATTTTCATTTTTTTTATTGAGTGGAATTGATTAGAATGGGAATTGGTTAGAATCGGAATTGGTTAGAAATATATTTTTGTTTATTTTATCGAGTGGAATTGGTTAGAAGGATATGTTATTTACGCGCGTCTTATTTAAAACTTTATTTAATCGTTATCTACTGTATTGTTTGCTATTTAAAAGCATCAAACTATTATTAAGAATATATCTACAGAATTTAAGCATACATATTAAAGCCAACGCCATGTTGGATCAATCAATATCATACGCCGCATAGGAAAATGACTCGTTTTGCCAGTTCAAAAATAGTAAACAATATTTTTGAGAGCATTATTGCTGTTAATAGGATAAATTAGAATCTCAGATATGCGAGAAAAATAATAATAACAGAATATTGACCGTTTTTACAAATAAAAGTGCAAAAACTGAAGTTTGTTCTATGCTGAGCAATGTTGTTCATTGATCCAGTATGGCGTCGAAGCGCAATCAGTATGACGTCATGCGAAAACTTACTCTGTAATCTATTTTTATCGCTTAATTTTATTGCTGAGGGCTGAGGCTGTGCTGTAGAAATTTAGACTTTAAGTAAATTTAGGGCACATACTATTGTGTGTTTTCTGTAAAATAATTATATTCTTTCATGCAAACGCCGCATCATACATTTTTTTCTTCACTTTATGCTTTATATATTAATTATACAGTGGGTAATAAATTGGTTATATTTTGTAATATTTTTTTTTATTTTTTTTTCCTTCACGGGAAACAAAAATTCTACAAATTGTTCAGTTACATAGATGTAACTCTTCAGTACAAACTAACAACTGAATTTCAAAGGTTTGAACCGTCAACGTAACTTGTTAGTATAAATGTTATTTCTTCAGTGGGAAACAGTTCAGTTAGCTCTCCATATCATAAATAACATTGCATTGTATACATATAACAAATTTATTCTTAAAAACGTCTAATAAGTAATTTTTAGCTACTTTTCTACGTGTAGACTTACGATAAAAAAAATAATAAATTTTACTTGTTACAAAAATAAAGGTGTATTTACAGGAACGTAGCCTGGATTTACACTGGGACGGTGGGAGGTTGGTCGGTTAAAGCAAAAGCTGAAAGCAACACTTAGTTACAAACAATTTTTTGTGCCCTAGGTGACAAATAATTGTGTTTGTGTTTTGTAAAATATAATCTTCCATGCAAATGACAAATAATGCAATAATAATTGTTATCATTTTAATATTATAAATATATATTTTGCTCTTTTTTTAGATGCTTTTTTAATAACAGTAATTAATCAGAATCAGTGGGTAATATGTTGCTTTTAATTATTAAATAGTATATTAAAGTAGAAAAAAAAAATAATAACAAAATGTACTTGGTAAAAAAATAAAATATTATGCTAGCCCATTTTAGCAATAATATCGTAATTTATTGCATTGAATAATATGCAAGTTGCTTCATTTATGTTTCATAGCTTTTTTTCCCCCAGTTCTTAAGTAACAACATATTTATGAATTTAAAATAAGTGCATCTTAAATTACGTAATTTATGTTGACCATGTAGAGAACACAGAAAAAAAGTTATCTGCTCATACCAAACTCTTTTTTAATATAATTGTAATAAATATTTTCATAATAATTTGTTATCTTTAAAGAATTTGACTATACTTATGTATCATAATAATTTGGCCTATAATAAATAAAAAAATAAAATAAAAGAGAACAAATTTGCTGAAAACCCTCAATTTTCTATTCTTGCAGCCAAAAAAAGAGACAGAAATATACCCCACGCTCCCAAAAGGGGGAGTGTATCTTATGCACATCATAAACTTATGTGGCTCTTTCAGCGTTTGCTGTACCCGACCAACCCCCCACCGTACCAGTGTAAATCCTGGCTACGCTCCTCAACCTATTTATTTCACTCTTATTTTTGTAACAAGTATTTTTTTATCGTAAGTCTACACGTAGAAAAGTAGCTAAAAATTACTTATAAGACGTTTTTAAGAATAAATTTGTTATATGTATACAATACAATGTTATTTATGATATGGAGAGCTAACTGAACTGTTTCCCACTGAAGAAATAACATTTATACTAACAAGTTACGTTGACGGTTCAAACCTTTGAAATTCAGTTGTTAGTTTGTCTTTGTACTGAAGAGTTACATCTATGTAACTGAACAATTTGTAGAATTTTTGTTTCCCGTGAAGGAAAAAAAAATAAAAAAAAATATTACAAAATATAACCAATTTATTACCCACTGTATAATTAATATATAAAGCATAAAGTGAAGAAAAAAATGTATGATGCGGCGTTTGCATGAAAGAATATAATTATTTTACAGAAAACACACAATAGTATGTGCCCTAAATTTACTTAAAGTCTAAATTTCTACAGCACAGCCTCAGCCCTCAGCAATAAAATTAAGCGATAAAAATAGATTACAGAGTAAGTTTTCGCATGACGTCATACTGATTGCGCTTCGACGCCATACTGGATCAATGAACAACATTGCTCAGCATAGAACAAACTTCAGTTTTTGCACTTTTATTTGTAAAAACGGTCAATATTCTGTTATTATTATTTTTCTCGCATATCTGAGATTCTAATTTATCCTATTAACAGCAATAATGCTCTCAAAAATATTGTTTACTATTTTTGAACTGGCAAAACGAGTCATTTTCCTATGCGGCGTATGATATTGATTGATCCAACATGGCGTTGGCTTTAATATGTATGCTTAAATTCTGTAGATATATTCTTAATAATAGTTTGATGCTTTTAAATAGCAAACAATACAGTAGATAACGATTAAATAAAGTTTTAAATAAGACGCGCGTAAATAACATATCCTTCTTCTAACCAATTCCACTCGATAAAATAAACAAAAATATATTTCTAACCAATTCCCATTCTAACCAATTCCCATTCTAATCAATTCCACTCAATAAAAAAAATGAAAATATCTTTCTAACCAATTCCGATTCTAACCAATTCCCATTCTAATCAATTCCACTCAATAAAATAAATAAAAATATTTTTCTAACCAGTTCCGATTCTAACCAATTCCCATTCTAATCAATTCCACTCAATACAATAAATAAAAATTTCTTTCTAACCAGTTCCGATTCTAACCAATTCCCATTCTAATCAATTCCACTCAATAAAAAAAAATTAAAATATCTTTCTAACCAGTTCCGATTCTAACCAATTCCCATTCTAATCAATTCCACTCAATAAAATAAATAAAAATTTCTTTCTAACCAGTTCCGATTCTAACCAATTCCCATTCTAATCAATTCCACTCAATAAAATAAATAAAAATATATTTCGAACCAAGGCCGATTCTAACCAATTCCCATTCTAATCAATTCCACTATGTAATAAATAAAATGCAATGCCATGTTGCCATATTATTATAAAATAAGACACCCCCCACCACTGACGTCGTCTCATCGAACTCATCCCCACCACTCTTATTTTTTCTAACCATTTCCGATTCTAACCATTTCCAATTCTAATCAATTCCTGTGACCCCATAGTTTAGCCAACTAAACTAGCATAAATAGTAAATAGGATAAACAAGGATAAATAGGGCTTACTGGGGCTACCCATATCGCAAGCAGAGCGGGAAAAGATTATGCATAATTATACTTTATAGCATTGCAAAACCCGTGCGGATATCGTTTTTTTTTCGTTTTTTTTTTTCCGTTTTTTTCCGTTTTTTTTTCTCTCTTTTCTTTCTCCTCAATGATTGCTGCATCGAAACAGTCAAAAATTTAAATGAGTTATACCAAAGTATATAAGTATATTATAATACTGTATATTATATACTTCTACTATGGTTATACGTATAGACATACTTTTACGTATACGTTCAAGTCAATTAAAAAATTTAAAGGAACTTTCGTTGCCCATTCTTCTTTACCGGATCTAATGTAAGTTATACCGCAGTTAAAAAGGAAGTACGTACAATTTATAACTAAAAATTGTTTAGTATCATTTCTACCTCTGAGGGGAGATATATACGTACAGTATACTATATTAATATAAGACAAATGTATATGGTGTTCCTTCGTTTGTCCATAATTTATGCAAGAGAGGGGAATGTTACTGCTGCCTTATTTCTAAGGCTACTCTAAAATCGTATTGGTGCACATTTGTATAACACTTTAGTACGCCAATAAATTGGATTGCATGCAAAGGTAAAAAAATTGCATGCAATCAAATTATTGCATATTAAAAATTTTGCACTGCGTGAATAGGACTGGCAAGAATATATGGCACAAATGAGGAAGAAAAAAAAATTTTTTTTTTCTTTCTTTCTTTCTTTCTTTTCTTTCATAATGTTCAGAATTGATATAGATTTGAGAATTTTTAATTTTTGAGCTGTAAAAAAGTTGCAAAACTAAAAACTTTAAAACTAGTTTAATTTTTTTTAAAAGGTGCAAAATGACGGTAACTTTTTCCTATACCCACACATGCATACCGACCGTGACGTCATTTTTCGATTTTCAAAAAATAATTAACATTACTTAATGAATTCAAAAATTAGAAGTTCGCGTACTAATCAGTTCAGTACTATGTTCTCTTTTAGAATATAAATTTAAATTACCACTTAAAAATATTTTTGGTCTTCCTGGAATAGTCCACTTATTAGATTCAATTTCTATAAGATTTGTGTAAAATGTCACTTTGTAGTTCACAAATTCGCAAAGTTGGTTTCTTCCTTTTTTTTTAGTGCCATATAAATAAATAAATAAATAAATAAATAAATAATCGTCCTTATTCAAAAAAAATGCAAGGAAAAAAAAAATACAAATTTTTGAAAGGGCGAGGTTTAAGCCTGACAATATGTCTGGCCCACTCTTACACCTAACCCCAACAGAAAAAACATTCATGAAATCATTTAATTACATTCAAAATTTCGATCAGATGAAATATTAATACTACGTAATAAGAAAAAAAATTAATAATAGAAAGAAAAAAATATATAAATATACTGTATTTGTACGAGTTATCTATATCATGAATATATTTAAACGCGTTACAATCAGATGAGGGTCCTTCCCTTCATTGTTAATAACGTTACTGTTCTATTGTTGCAAACTTATATACGGATCAATATTTTTTATGCTCCTTGTTTGTCGGCGTTTTAAATAACCAATAAAGTTTGCATCTATTATAATATAAAAATATATAGAATTTTTGATAAAATGCAAGTCAGCAATTGTAAAACTAATTACTATACTGTTTTATTTTCATGACAGTTAATGTTTATTTTTGTACATTCATTAAAAATAAAACTAATTACACACATTTTTACACAATAAAAACAAAATTAGTGTTAAATTTGCATTTTTTTTAAAAAAATCAATTTTATCGGAGTTTAAATACTCAGCGTTGGGTATTTCCCATTAATAATGTTTTTGTTTATAGTTTAGAATTTATTTTATCAACTCAATGCATGCATGCCTGTGTTCATGTGAACAAATAATTAAAATATAATTAATTACGTATTTTATTTTATATGCAGTTTTTTTTTATATATGTATAAAACAAATGTATAGCTATATATTTTAGAATGAAATTTATTTTGGTGACTTTGTTAAATAATGTATAATAATATATAAAAAAATGTAAACATTCATATAACTCATGTTAAATTCAACACATTTGTTTTTCTTGTAACGAGTGAGTGAGAGGGAGGGAGAGTAAGAGAGAGAGAAATGAAAATTTAACTATAATGTTGGAACTTTTTTTTTTTTTTTTTGTTTTTTGTATACCATGTTAAAATATTCTACTTTTTTTTGTTTTATTCTTTCGTAAAAATAACAAATTTATAAATTTACCGTGTCGTTTGAATTAAATTACAAACCCGTGTTTTGTTTATTTATGTATTTTTTATTTCTTCTTTATACGTAACATTCTAGTTTGTCAGATATAAATAAATAAATATTAGAATTGTAAATGTTGATAGCTCTTTTAGGGTAGCAAAAACATAATATATTATAACAATGACTTTTTTGTAAATGTCAGAGAGAGAGAGAGAGAGAGAGAGAGAGAGAGAGAGAGTCACACAAAAAATGTAAATGACATAATATATATTATGTCATTTACATTTTTTGTATATATATATATAAAGAGAATTATAATTTTAATACAATATTGATTTAATATTAAAATTTTATATTCATACTTTTGTATAATATTTATATACTATGTATATGTTTATAATACGTAAATCGCTTTAAAATATAAAACTGGATTTTATTATTTATATGTTACATAAAGTCTGAAATCGTAAAAAAATGTTATATGAAAATGAGATAACAAAAATAACTACGGATTTTATTTTTATAACAATTTCTATAAACTCTACTTGTTCAGTTTATTATATAACTTTTTATAATAAAAACGTTTACATATAAAATGATAAACCAAATATAGAGAATTCTAAAATTTTATTATTTGTATATAATTATTTTGGAAGTAAATTTATCTTTCTGTCTGTATTTGATCGTAGGAAAGCAGGATTAAAAAAAAAAAAAAAAAAAAAAGACCCTATATATATACAAAAAGTTGAATTAAAATGGTTTCATAGTACGTATTATTATTATGTCCTAACCCCTATTATGCAAAAAGATAAAAGTATATACGGTATGAACTAGAAATATAAAATTCTTTGAACATTTTGAAGAATGGCGATTGATTTTTGACTTTATGAAATGTTCATACTTTTAAAACAAATTACGTAATTTATGCTAATCATTTATTATAATGAAATTATTGCTATATTGTGGAATATTATGAATAATTAAGCAAGTTGTGCTATAATACTATATATGCATAAATATTATTCAATATTGCAGAAATTTTGTTGTTATATGAATAGAATAAATGTTGCTAAATTCCAACAAAAATAATTATTGCCATATAAAAATAGTATGTGTGTACCGTATTTTTTTCTTTCTAAATTGCAACTTTAGTCGCTATATTTTCAATTCCAACTGCTATGATTAGATTGTCTTATATAAGCTTAATTTTTTATACAAAGAGAAGCAATGTACCGCAAGGAAATGAAAAACTTGCACAACTATAGACTGAAAAGCATTACTAAAATTGCAGGTTATTCAATTCATGTCGGTACGTACGTCATTGTATATTATATAACAGCCTAGTTTTAGTCTTGCTACCTATGTACTTTGTTATTTCTTTAGTTATTTGGCTATCAGTGATTATGTATATCAAAATTATGATCTCCTTTTTATCAATGTTGCAATCTGCATATTTTTATAATAGCCTTTCTCATCGTTAAATTTTACCATATCATTACATTGATTACTCGACTGCGAAAAATATTATTCCAAGATTCTTAAACGCGTAATTATCTTTTAAAAGTAATTTTTTGTCTTTCTTTTCTTTAATGTTTCAAAAATATGAAGTAAATATTCTAAATTTTTTACATACATCGGAATTTTTTAAAAATGTAGTTTTTAATCCGTATAATATAAAAAAAAAAAATCTTATAGTTTTTTTTTTTAACTGACAAGCTCGATTATCGTAATTCTTGAAGCACATAAACTGGTTGTAATGTAACAGCTTCTGGTATGCAAAATTGTCTCTCCAGTTTTCAGTGTCAAAACCCTCAGAGTTGTCTTGAAATTCAATATTAATGTAGTATGTTGGTTGGTGTCAATTAAAACTTGCTTCCTTGAGGCTAAATATAAGACGTACAGTAAACGTTGTTGTAATGATGATAATACGCCGCAAACTGTATTTTGTAATTATATACATATATATACACTCAGTAGCGTATTTACGGGGGGGGTTTTAGGGGTCCGGACCCCCCCCCCCCCCCGTCAGGTCTGAGAAGGGCCAAAAATTTGACATTTTAAAATTAAAAAATTCTGAGGTTAATTTTTTTGTTGGAACTGATATCTCAATAATAAGCTCTTAAAGTGTTAAAAATAGATGAAATTTCATCAGTTATATTCAAAAAAAATTCTCTGTATAGCTAAAATGAGAGTTACCAAATATAAGACCCCTCTCTTATATTTTATATATAGGCATACCCGTTGTTTCTATTTGTCATATCTTGTGTTATATTGTACCATATAATAAAGAATATACTTGTACTTGATTGTACTATGTATAAGGTCCAATATTTTATTTTAACAAATCGTTTAGTTTCTTTATACACAGAAATCTTTTCCCACTTGTTTCATGCTTTTATTAGAACAAAAAGTTTCGATAATTAAAATATAAAACTGATCGAACTGTCATAATATTACCACTATGCTATTACTCTTATACTTAAATTTCAAATTAAATGACTATACATTTATATTTAGAATTTATACTATATTACTCGCATTTTTATCCACTGAAAAAAAAAGACTATATATTGTTTTGTATTGCAATCTACATTTTTGTTTATAAACAAAATATTACAGCAAAAAAGTTATTAGAAGTAGAAGTTTCATCTTTCAAATAAATTGTGTAAATTTAAGGCGTATAAAATGAATGAGAAATAGTAAACAACTTGTAAGGGGTTTAGTAAAAAAAAAAAAAAAAAAAAAGTATGCAGAGCACAAAATACTAACAAAGTGCTAGCAGACGATTTTGTGTTCCTGTCTTATTTTAACAATGCTTTCTTATGAGGGAATAAAGCACCTATAACTCTAGTTAAAAAATTTCCTGACACTGAAAATTTTACTGTATTTTACTGAGAGCATTTGTTTTCCTGAATTTCAACTAATTATTTTTTCATCGTCATCCAAATGCCTTCATATCAGGTAAACAAAAGCTTATAAAGACGTGTAAGCTTGTATAAAGGCCGCAGTAAAATTTCAGTATGAAGAAACTTGTCTAATTCCGGTAAGATTGATTCCCCCACAATAAATTACGTTTTAAATCAAGACATAGAACACAAAGTCATCTGCTATCACTTCGATGGTATTGTTGTATTCTGAGTCTGTTTATTTCTCAAAACTCCCTTTTGCAATTCTGCTATTGTGCAACAATTAGCCTAGCCTAATCCTTGTACGTACGTTCAAAAAAATATGAATTATTCTGTTTAGAAAAAACAAATCAATCTTTAAATTTTTTGCTGCCAAAATTTTTATTTATAGAACAAAATAAAAATTGTAATGTCTGCTACTGAATTTCATGGCTTCCGTTAGGCCTTATTTGTTAAAAAAAGTGATAAAAATTAAAAAATATATGTAATAAAATTAATAACATGGAGAATAAAAATCTTTAACATTTTTAAATCCGTCGTCTTAATTTATTATTAAAACAAAAAATCTTTCGATTAATAATGAAGAATTTCCAAGATTTGTGAGCGTTACAAAAAGCCAACAGCAAATATTAATGATTAAGTTATATTTAATATTTGCTTGGCTTGAACGTTCACAAATCTTGGAAATTCTTTATTATTAATCAAAAGATTTTTATTTTTTAAGAATAAATTTAGATGACAGATTTTAAAATTAGGATGATTGTTATTTTCTGTTCTTATAGTATTGTTAGGAAAAAAAATGCAAACCCAAAAAATACAAGATAAAAACAAAAAAATTGACTAGAAATATCGCACCAAATCGTGTATTTTCTAACTCAAATTTCAAATTTTTTTGCGGGGGATACCCCCGCACCCCCGGCAGGGGGGTGTCCCCCCCTGCACCCCCCCTCAATGGAGTGTTAGCCTTGGGCCCCCCCCCGTCACAAAATCCTGCATACGCCACTGTATACACTGCAGCGAGCTTAAGTACGGTCTTAGATAATTTGTCATTTATATGTGATGACATAGAAAATAGAGAGCACATATACCCATGTAACAATAAAAAAAGGTGGATATGCGGGTATCAAAGGGATTTACAAGTAGATTTATTGTGGATTTTCTTTCTATCTGTGAGTGCATTTTACTATAAAAAGAGATTCGAGGGTTGTATTTATTGTGAAAGAACATACACTTCTCCTAATACTAGTTCGAGCGGATACAGTGTAATTAACAATGTAAAGTCAACTGTGATTGGCTAGTAGGCTTATAACACGCTCTCTGATTGGTTTAGCACCGCGGATACAGCTTCTGGCGGGAACGGCCTTGTTTTGGCCAGAGTGTAGTGGATTATTATTATTATTTTGGTCTCACAAAGAATAAATATTTTTCCAATGTAATTTCATGAATAATTATGCTGTACAACATAATTACTATTTATTATTATGGAAATTAAATTCTTATGAATACATTTTTCTGATATTGCAATTAATTTTTGACGGTGTATAGATAATTTTTCTGTCTCGTATTCGACAATATAAATAGTTTTGTGCCATTCTTATGAGTAAGGAATTTCATCAGTAAATATTTTTATTGTGGGTAACATCAAAATTGAAAGGAAAAAAATAAAAAATATACATATTTACGAGTGAAATTGAGTTATAAACTTCAAAGCTAAAAAAAGGGGAAGGGGGAAAGAATATTTAATAATTTGTTATTGTTACACAAAAAAAAAGTTCTTTGAAATGTTTTTAAAGTTTCAGATTTCTTGCTATTGTTAAACTAATTGAAAACAACACCCCCCCTAATAACGTAGTAAAAACAGATTAATACGTAACTTCTCTGTTTTCTCTCTCGCACAGGAAAGACGTCTTAAGACATTGACGATTCAATTTATCTTCTTCTCGTGCGACACAAGTTGTCGATACGACGGGACGTACTAATTAATGATCTTTTTTTAGCGATCTAGTGTAAAATGTGAAGGTAAAAAGAACAAAAAACTAAAATAATACATCCCACGTTCACTTCCCTTGTGTTTTATATCTCTTCATCGTTAAATTGTAGTGACGTCACTGGTTTTGTTTTTAATGCCTTTTGTAGAGGAGGAGTTTATGTAGCATAATAAGCTTGATTTGAATGTGCTCTCTCTCTCTCTCTCTCTCTCTCTCTCTCTCTCTCTCTCTCTCTCTCTCTCTCTCTCTCTCTCTCTCTCTCTCTCTCTCTCTCTCTCTCTCTCTCTCTCTCTCTCTCTCTCTCTCTCTCTCTCTCTCTCTCTCTCTCTCTCTCTCTCTCTCTCTCTATCTCGTACTCAGCCACAACTATATTATATATGAAGGGTGTTAAACCACATTTCATATACATGACTATACAGGAATTTTGATTAAGAAATATAATACTCTGTCCAGCGTGAAAGTGAACAATACTCTGAATGAATTGAGAATGAAGTCTCTAATATAACAAATAATGTAAATTTTAATCTGTTTCTATAATAACTTATTTACATATTTAATAGTTATTCTTATTATTATTGCAAGAAAAGGTGACCCCTCTTGCATCTTCTATATCTTTGTGCTGGTTTATATTGAGTATAAATTAAATATCTGGTCAAGGTTTTGTAAAATAGGGCTGTCAAGCCCTCACAACGCCTTAATAAAGTTTATTATTATTATTATGTTAGCTTCCATACGCGAATTCGCGTATGGAAGCTAACATATATAATAGGGAAAAATTATATTTTGTCTAATTTATTTATTATTATTATTATTATTTTTAATTTCTATAAATACTGATTAAGATGAGTTGAAAAAATTTAATGAGATGCACAGATCCTTAATTTTTTGTTTGCAGTGTATAAAATTAGGAAGTTTCAACATTTGTGTCACAATCAAGACACGTTTCAAAAATATATGAAAACACGTTGAAAAACTTACGTTAAATGTACAAGATGTTTAATTTTATTCCGTTATTATTATTATTTTTTTTAATTTCTGCCTGCGAAAACTTTTTATAATACTATGCAAGTTGTTGAAGAAATTGTATTGTTTTCACACAAGTTTTTTTTTTTTTTTTTTTTTTTTTTTTTTTGTATTTAAAGAGCAGGGAAAAACAATTAGCAACCTTTAATAACCTTTTTAAAAAATGCTGATGCACACAAAACAAAAAGAACTTTTGCACTTTAAAGGGACAGTATATAGTTATACCCATTGATATTCAGTTATTTATTTTTTAATTAAATAATTTAATATTTATACATAAATTTATATTTCGTATACTATAATCTCATTTTCCTTTGTTTTAATGTTAAAGGGAGGAGAATTAGACCTAATTTCGGTACTTTGGACCAAAAAAAAACAGACTTCATTATAAAAATGTCATCACATGCAAAATTGTGTATTACGAATTATAGCAATTATAGTCCCATTAATGTTAACTTGAAAAAAAAAAATTTGTTATTTCAATATGGTAAGTGGTACTCAAAAATTGTTATCAGAGAAATATACCGTATAGCTGACACAAAAAATATTTAAATAACACCAAATTTAATGTTATAGCAAAATGACGAGCAAAACCTAAAAATATATAGGACCTCCTGTGGACTCAATACAGCTACGGACTAATTACTATAATTTTGTATTCGTTAATTTGAATTTGTCCGCACTTTATACTTTCAAAAGTTAAATAATCTACTTTAAATATATAAAAAAAAAAAAAAAGGCGACGTTTATAGGTTTGACAGCCTGACAATACGTGCGGCCCACTCTTACACCTAACCCCAAAACAGTATTATTTTTTTAAATAGTAAATATGCACATTTATCGTAATAACCAGATGAGAGAAAAATGAAAGAGAACGAAAGAAAAAGAAAAAAAAGTTAAGCAATTGTTACTTAATTTACATATTCCCTAATAATATTGTTTTCAAAATGATATAGTTGATTTGATTATAATTTAGTAGCATGACTTTGCATGTTAAGATAATATGGAATACGTAACCATGAACTTTCATTGTCACTGTCAATTGTGAAAGCCGCGGTGTTACGTGGTGTTACTGTCGCTCGCGATCACTCTTCTGTGCACTTGCTGCTGCTTGCGGTATTACGTATTTTAAATTATAATGTAACAACCTTTCACCGAAATAAAATATTGACTAATTTTTGTCTAAAATTTATAACCTGTTAACACCAAGAGCTTTTTTTTTTTTTTTTTTTTTTTTTTTTTTTTTTTTTTAATGCAACGTTTTTATGGTTGCAATTTTCTGTCAACAAGCGTTTCAAAAAAATGCAATTCATTGTTAAGTAAAATATTAAAAATTAATAGACAGCATCATTTTTATTGCCTTTTTTGTAGAATAATTCGTACAAATTGTAAATTTTTATGAACTAGTGGACTAGAATAGCGTTTAGAAAATATTCTATAATTACAAAATATTGTAATCTAGTATTTTGCAGAAGCATACTGTTCTGAAAAAAAAAATTATTATAATAAAAAAAAATAAAAAATTGTCGCTCAAACTTTTAGTTAAATCATACCGCGAACTTCATATTCAGGCTTCATGATTCTTGTACTCAAAATAGCGAAATATAAATGCACTAGGTTGAGAACGAGGCAACCCGCATGCTATTCTATGAATATATCTTAATGAAAACTGCGGCCGCCGCTGCCCCGTTCTCAAACTATAAAGTGCAATGTTTTTTATGCAAGTGCATATAAATGTCTTTAATTTAATTATATTTTGTAATGAATTACATATTTTGTATACTGCGTGTATTACCCAATGAACGCATCGTTTGTAAGAATGTTTTTGGTTATATAAAATAATAAATACACAAATAAAAACTAAATTTAATGAAAGCTATAATATTAAAATCATATTTAATCAATATAAAACAACGTACTGTATTAAAATAATAATAATAAAGTAAACATTATGTATAAATATACACATTATCAGTGTATCACACAGTCATTTTAACTATTTACACAAGTGGAATTAAAATAAACAGTAAACATTCCTACAGTATTGGTAATTATGCTTTTCAAACCATAAAACAAACAGTTTTAATTTAAATTTATTATTCTTTCTACTTTGTGGTGGTCGTATAATAAACTTTTATTTAATAATTTAATAAAACGACATAATAATAAAACATAACATAAAATTTTTATATCTGTCTACAATGTATTATAAAAGAAAAAAACTTCATTATGACGAGGTTCTCTTTTATATTAAAACTTTCCTTTGATATGATCAGACAGAGCGTAATATATTTTTTAAACATGAATATATGTATAAAGCTTTAAGGGGTGCCTGTTGCTAAATTTTTACACTGTTAAAAAATTAACTGATTAAAATATTGTAAATTCATTTTGAAGTCGCGCTTATATCAACGGATATTTTCGTCGCGCACCGGATTACGCTTTTTTATAACTTCTACTTTTTTGTTACGTTTATATACATGAAAAGAATAAGTTACGTAATTTATGCTATATTTGTGTCATTATAGCATTTAAATATTGATAATTTAGAACTACATAAATAGTTATGCTGTACAACATAAACTATACACTCTAAAAATTGGTGCATTAAATTACTTTAGTTACAAATACTAACTTATTTAATCACTTTTAAATTATTATTAGTAGCTAAAATAATGCATTTGAGCAAGTTATTTAAAATAGCTAATTTAAGTTGTTTGAAGTTGTTTTAAGTTTATTTAAGCCATTTTAAGTTAAAATAGCTATTTTTAATAACTTGTTAAAATGCATTATTTTAAAGACGTAGAACACCGTGAACAAAAAACTTGCCTAATATCCTAAAATACCCAAATATCAACATTATTTTGGCCGGAGTCATTGATTTCTAATTTATTTTCCATTTACAAAATGTCAGTTGCGGGTTTTCTACGTCACAGCTCGCCTGGTCCACGCGCGTGGAAACAGGCGAGCTGTGACGTAGTAAACCCGCAACTGACATTTTGTAAATGGAAAATAAATTAGAAATCAATGACTCCGGCCAAAATAATGTTGATATTTGGGTATGTTAGGATATTAGGCAAGTTTTTTGTTCAAGGTGTTCTACGCCTTTAACTACTTATAATAACTTAAAAGTGTATATCTTAAATAAGTTAGGATTCATAACTAAAGTAATGCACCAGTTTTTAGAGTGTATGTGATATTATGCGTTATTTAGTAACATAGACACGGACAAAAATAAATACGTATAATATTAGCCCATTTTCTGTATACAATTTGTTGAATATACAGCATAATTTATGCCATACGTCACAATACTGTGTTCCAATAGCATAAATATTATGTTTGTACAGCATAATTATTTGTATTGTTCTAATGTAGTATAATTTATGCTATATACTGACATAAATTCAGCATAAATTACGTAATTTATTATTTTCGGGCAGTCACTATGATATTTCAGTTATTATGAGGCATAGCATCTGATTATGTTGTATAATGTACTGTATTTTGCATAAATTAGGGAGCATATTAATTATGTATATATTTTTGTCTGTGTATACACGATTGTGATTTTACCATTTAAATTCAGCTCGTGTTTTTCTCATTACAAATTTAGCGGCAGTTTTCGAATAGTAAAATATATTATCGTAATTGTGTTTACAGTCATTTTACATAAAAATAAATTTCTATATATTGGCCATACAATGCAATCAGATGGAGATTTCAGTTGACGCAAAACTCTATAATCTAAATACATGTTATTCCCATATTATGCCAATAGAACTCATTTTTTTTTTTAGTAAAATGATCTTACGTATGAAATAAAATACAGAGCCGAGTGGCGAGAGATTCTGAGTAGCTATATAAAAACCGTGGGTTTTTATCCAAGGTGAGATGATTCGAGAAAGTCATGGTGCATTTGGAAGACACTCTTGCATGAGTGCACTATATCGACCAAGCCGGCTTTTCAAGTGAGATAGACTACAAATAATGCCACTGGTTTGTTGTAATCGTGGTCTTGTCTAAACGATCGCTACCATATAATGTACTAAAGTCCCTAGAATAAATCAAGTACTCTCACCAAATTATTGCTATATTGTTAAAAACCTCACTAAAATAACATGCAAATTAAAATAATCGGGCAATTTTAACGTCTTCACAATGAAAAAAATATTGCAATTTTTTTTATGGGGCTAGAATAGGTAAAGTAATTTCCATAGTGACTGTATAAGCAGACTTCAAATATTAATTGACGTGGACGTGCTGAAATAAGTCAAAATTAACAAGAAAAGAAAGGGTAAATGCAACATGAATTGGTAATATTATAATAATGACCTGGTAAAATTTTGAGTTTATTCGATCAATATGAGCCGAGAAAAAAAACGGAATTTATCCGGCGTGAATAAAACAACAAGTTTCCTCGGGGGAATAATAATAATAATATCTTTGTGCATGTGGATTATTCATAGTCGCAACTTTACATGCCAACTTATTTTATTGCAATTTTGAAGGGCTGTAATAGTGTACTGTAATTCACTGCGATGCAATTTGCCAATTTGTGTGCAATAAAAACAAATAAAAAAATTAGGTTAGGAATTACATTAAAAAAAAAAAAAAAATGAAAAATTGGGTGAGGAATTACCATAACAAATTATTATGAGCTAAGTTATAGAAGTGCATAAAAATAATTATGCTATGCAAAATAGTAAATGCATAAATTATGTTTTGTATCAAATTGTTTAATAAATAGTATCATTTTTAATACTTTTTTTGGCCATGTAGAATGCTGTTTGCGAGAAAATATTATAATAATTTACTTCACTTTTTTTTCCCCTTTTTTTTTCAGTGTGTTAAAAGCAAAATGTGTTTTTGTGTTTATAGAATTTCTGTACGCATGGTACTTACTTTTGTGAATTTGTGGTATATTTTACCAAAAACTCAAATCCTCTTTGATATTTGGTGCACAATCCAGACTACATTACTCTCTCTCTCTCTCTCTCTCTCTCTCTCTCTCTCTCTCTCTCTCTCTCTCTCTCTCTCTCTCTCTCTCTCTCTCTCTCTCTCTCTCAGTCTCTTTCTCTCTCTCTACTCTCTCAGTCACTCTCCCTGATGACTGTTGTGATGTAGTCTGACGTCATTCGATTTTTTTTCCCTTCTATTTTGTATATAAGCAGCTTTTCTTGCACATTTCTAGCAAAAAAAAAATCGTGTTTTTCTTTTGAATTTACATTTTTCTTCTCTTTTATATAAAAGTATAAACCACAATAACTTTGCAAACATGAAAGTAAAAAATAAAAATTCTTTTGCAAAACATTTCAACGTAGACTTTTTTTTTATATTAAAGATATTAAATTATACAAGAACATGGCATGTTTTTGTAAGTGAAATTGACATTGAAATTTAAATGTTATTACATTTTGCATAATTTTGCTGTAAAGAAGTCTGATTTTAGAGTGTAATTTTATGTGTTTTACGCTACTTAATCAGTAGATTTAGAAACATAGAGCCAGTTTTTTATACATTTAACAACTGTATTTTGAAATCAAATAGTTGTTGATAAAAAAAAAGCGTAACATTTATAGCATAAATGATAAGAACAGCATAAATAATAATTATGCTGTATAATTTAATTGTATATGCAAATATTATATTTTATTATTCAGTATGGCATAAATTATCGTGTATTGCATAAATGTTGCGGAAAATGAGCTAGCATAATTATTACGTATTTTATTTTTCTCAGTGCATTTTAAATTTTCGTCATTATGTCCTTTGAAATAAATTATTCATATTAAAAAATTAGATTAAAATTAAAAATTCGTATTAAAAAAAAAAGATTTAAAAAAACTGCTAACTATTTAAGTAACATTTTTATATTTTTAAAAAAAAAAAGAAGTAACGTATGTATATCATCATTTGTTAATGTACGTACATAAGCACCCTTGACGTGAATGTTTTGAAGGGTTAACTCCAGTATAAGGGTCTCCAAATACCCCCCCCCCCCCCCCCCCACACACTCTATCCCTTTAGCCTGCCCACCGCTAAAACGATCGATCCCAGTCTCCGTACTATAGTACAAAACTTTTGCACTCCGTACCTCACTATAAAATAATATTATATTTTTATAATATAAAAATTTACTATTATTATATAAAAATGAGTGTTAAAACCACTATTTGTTCTATTTTACTGAGGTTTTAGTGGCTTTTAACAATAAAATATTATTATTTACTACCATGATATGAATATACCCAGAGTTTATTATTTTATAATTATAAACAATATTTTTATTTTGTTTATTAAAAGTTTATTAATTATTAAAATGTATTCTATATTGTCACACGGCACAAAATTACTGTATGCTACAAAGAATAAGCAATTAAGTATAACTGTTGCTATAGGGTGTATGCGGATGACGTCATATTTAATGCGCTTGGAGGCCATATACTGGAGTAGTGCATAACATTGCTCAGCATAGGACAAACTTCGTTTTAGTCAATTTTCTTTGGAAAATCTGTTAATTTTTTGTTAGGGTGTGTTATTTTTCTCACATACTTAAGATAATTCAACATTTTTACAACATCAATGCTCTCAAAAATATTGCATATAGTGTTTTTAAACTGACAAAATGAGTTATTTTTATATGCCACCCATGTTATTGAGTTATCCAACATGGCGTTAACTTTAACATGAATGCATAGACCCTATAGGGTGTATGCGGATGACGTCACATTTATTGCGCTCGGAGGCCATACTGGAGTAGTGCTTAACATTGCTCAGCATAGGACAAACTTCATTTAAGCCAATTTTCTTTGCGAAATTAGTTAATTTTTTGTTATTTGTTATTTTTCTCACATGCTGGAGATACTAATTCAACATATTTACAGCATCAATGCTCTAAAAAATATTGCATATATAGTGTTTTTAAACTGGAAAAATGATTTTTTTTTTCTTATACCACACCCATGTTGTAGAGTTATCCAACATGGCGTCGACTTTAACATGAATGCATAGACCCTTAATATTTATGCGCTTCAATATTTATGTTTTATGTAAAGCAGTAGAATAAATTATGTTGTGAATGTACAGTATAGATGGACTCTATCATTACATTTATGGCATTATTTTTGTCCGTAAATATTAAAAAAAGGATATCCATAAAATAGCGAATTTTGTGCTTATATATAATAGACCACTTGCAGTAAGCGAACTATTTAAAATAAATTTAAACATTATTAATACATTTCTTATGTAAAAATCGTTACCATAAATACGTTGCAACAATTAAAAAAACGTTCATTGCAAGTGGAACGTTTATCGTAAATGGTAATTATTGCCATTATACCATTAATTTGCATCGGTTCTTAGGTTAAAATGTTTTTCTGTACACGAAAGTTTTAAATATGCCACTTTTCATTTCATAAGTTACTATCAGAGCACGCAGAGCAATTTAAATGTCGAGTTTAGGGTTAAAAAAGGATGACTGCTGTATAGAGCATAGTTGAGCCAATTCGTACGGCATTATATCTTAATAAGACCTCTCTTTTTTTTTTTTTTTTTTTTTTTTTTTTTTTTTCAGTGCAAGCATATTAATTTTACCAATAATTGTACTGATGTATTTTGTTATTGACTAGTAAAGGAACAACGGTTTTGAGGCCGACTATAAGCGATTTCGATCACATCCGCTTCCGTTTCTGCTTACTACGCATGCGTATTAATTCGAAACGGAAGCGGATGTGATCGAAATTGCTTATAGTCGGCTTCAAAACAGTTGTTCTTTTATTAGTCAATATGAATATAATTTATTTTCAATTGCGGGAAAAAAATAATATAAAAATGAAGTGTATTAAATATAAAAGCGATTGTCATACAATAATATATCCGCATGACATCATATTTAATGCGCTTGGACACCTTACTGGAGTAGTGAATAACATTGCTCAGCATAAGGACAAACTTCGTTTTTGTCTATTTTCTTTGAGAAATCGGTTAATGTTGTTATTTTTCTCACATACTTGAGATACTAATTCAACCTATCAACAGCATCAATGCACTCAAAAATATTGCTTTATAGTATTTTTAAATGGTCCAAATAAATTATTTTCGTATCCTGGCCTTATGTATTGAGTTATCCAACATGGAGTCGACTTTGAATTCATAGCATAGACCCTTGCCGTCTGCCTGTGTCATGATTCTATAAAATTACAAAGTATACAGTATTATTTAAGTGCATTTAACCGTAAATTTGTATAAAATAAAAAATGCCCGCATATGTTACACTTTGAATGCCACATGAAAGTTGTTCACCACCATATTTTGTGGTGAATCGAATCATATTGTTGAGATGTAATTTGATTAACATGGGGAATTGAAATCGATTTGAGTCGACCATACAGTCATATGTATGTGACGGCACTTGTCTAGTAATCCAATTACTGTACGATTGAAATTACTAGCGTATATAATCAATTTACGATATCGCGTACATCGGAATATCTTTTTATTATAGCCGTGATATATTCGCTATGAAGATTTGCAAGTCAGAGTACTGCGGTAATTTGGGTTCAACCTTTTCTTTTTTTTTTTTTTTAAATACCTTAAAGGAATAGACCAGAGAAAAACATAAGCATTTATATCACAAAACACTTACATGCATAAATAACTTTGGTTTGTCTCAAAACCCAATACAACGGTAGCCCCGTAGCAGTGATCAGAAAATTCAATTTATGCAACCCGCACAACATTTTCATACTAATTTTTGCATGTTTCTGACGTCATAAACATGAATTTTCACGCAAATTGCATACTTTACAGTATTTTCACGTTCTTTCGTGGGGCTACATTAACATTCTGGTAAAAATTGTCATCAGTTTTGATGATCCTATTTCGTGTTTATTCATTAAAAAGCACAATGTTGTTTTATGTGGTCTATGGCTTTAACTTAAACTAAAATGCATGACAAATTATATTTAGTAATAGCGGCAAGCATGCAGATTACTAGTACCATTACCATACACTAAATAAAGCTATAATATATATTTAAATTACAGCGTTTTAATGTTTAATAATTATAACAATGAGGAAGACTAATGATTTTTGGGACAGCATTTGAGCACATTTTTAGAAAGAGCATAATTAGTAGATTCTATTGACATCAATATTTACCTTTATTACTTAAATTTCAGCGATTAATTAATGATTTAAAAGTAGCAACCACGCCCCCAAGAAGCCTGTGCCGTTAGTCATTTGTTTGAATTTGCAGCGGAGTCTGATGTTCTTCTGCAAATTTTGATACGAGAATTTAAAAATTCGCGTAAAATTTAAAATATCGTATCCAAATTTGCAAAAGAACATCAGACTCCGCTGCAAATTCAAACAAATGACTAACGGCACAGGCTTCTTGGGGGCGTGGCTGCCACTTTTAAATCATTAATTAATCGCTGAAATTTAAGTAATAAAGGTAAATATTGATGTCAATAGAATCTACTAATTATGCTCTTTCTAAAAATGTGCTCAAATACTGTCCCAAAAATCATTAGTCTTCCTCATTATAATAATGTTGTTATATAGTATAATAACTTGATTATATTTATATAGATATGAAAGCTATATAAATTACTGAAACATTTAATAAATTAATTTACTTCTCTCTCTCTCTCTCTCTCTCTCTCTCTCTCTCTCTCTCTCTCTCTCTCTCTCTCTCTCTCTCTCTCTCTCTCTCTCTTGAACGTGAAATATGAGATAGATTAATATATTTTTTAAGTTGTTGCACGTTCAGCTCGTTTCAATCAATATTTTTCTTTCTTTTATTATATAAATTTTATTAAAGAGCTTAGCAGATCATAATGAAGATAGATAATAATAAATCCACTGTAAAAATTATTATAATAAGATAAGTATAGTGAGATCACTTCAAATTTAGCTTTTTACCGATACTTTTTTATTCTCATGGGATAAAAATGCCAGGAAAAAATAAGCGCACACTCAGCCTTCATCAATGCTGTCCATCATTTTTTTTTTTTTTTTTTTTTTTTTTTTTTTTGCTACATGCTTTTTATAAAACACCTATACAGCACAATAATAATATATAAAACTGTATTCCCAGATCTACGTACAGACCCTATGATATAAAATTGTACTAAATTTATATTACCTTTTATACAGTGTGGATCGATGTCTTTTTACTAAAACAATTGAATAAAACAAAAAAATAATAATAATATAAAAAATCTATTAGATTATGGCCATTCAATGCAATCAGATGGAGATTTCAGTTGATTTAAAACTCTATATATACATGATATCCATATATCAATATATACCATATATCAATATACATGCTTTTTATAAAACACCTATACAGCACAATAATAATATATAAAACTGTATTCCCAGATCTACGTTATACAGACCCTATGATATAAAATTGTACTAAATTTATATTACCTTTTATACAGTGTGGATCGATGTCTTTTTACTAAAACAAATTGAATAAAACAAAAACAAAATAATAATATAAAAAATCTATTAGATTATGGCCATTCAATGCAATCAGATGGAGATTTCAGTTGATTTAAAACTCTATATATACATGATATCCATATATTGAATTGATATATGGATATCATGTATATATAGAGTTTTAAATCAACTGAAATCTCCATCTGATTGCATTAAATGGCCATAATCTAATAGATTTTTTATATTATTATTATTTTTTTTTAAGTAAAAAATACTTTACAGCATAGTATGCAGGATGTATGGAGAATTGCATTAAATCGATACACATGCTATTTTTACACATCACCGTAACAAAACTTTAGCCCGTAAGTTGCAACAATGAGTTAAACCGTATATGGTTAAACTATATAGGTTTAAATATTTTCAAAATTTACGGGGGTTAGTTGTAAACGTATAGTCCGCGCCACCTAAGGATGCGACCAATAAGAGAGCACCAAAAATTCTCCATTTAGTTAATATTACCCCACCTTCCAGCGACCTTGAGCCCTTGAGCGTCTATTAATTGGCTCTTAGCTCGATTTTGATTAATCGCTAACATCCTTAGGTGGCGCAGACTGTAAATCCCTCATTTAAATAACACGGTAATTTGGAAACAGTCTATAGATCGCGGCTTACGTGTTTTATTGCCTTACTGAGAAACTGGGTATCTAAATCTATATAAGTTGAAAATGTCAAATAAAAGCACTTTGTTTTTCTTCTTTTTCTTCCACAATGCTGTTAAAGTTATATAGAATAATATTGCTTTTGCTGACTTTGATATTGAGTTACCATTCAATACCATGGTACTCTATGCTAGACAGGTATTATAGTCTATATGTCTGCTCTGCGTCGTATTCTTACGATACAAAAGAAATCAATGAACCACTGTCTATATAACAATAAATTTCCATTACTACTACTTTGTATTCTCTTAGCATTACATTGAGTATTGAATGTCACAAGCAGAGCTCTATATACTGCGCAAAGTGTCGTATAATCTGAAAATCCCTTGTAAAGCCTGCATCTTTTGTAACTTACCATATAGCCATTTGCTCACGTTTTTGTCTGCAAAATAGAAATCTGATCGCCTGTTTTAAAGGGCAAACCTCTTAACCTATTTTAAATATTATATTTTTGAATGCTGTGCAAATTTTATATTAAAATTATATATATAAGTTAAACAGGCAAGTTAATTTTAAATTAGGTTAGTATTTAATTATAAGCTTCCATTACTGTGGTATTGCTTTTAGAATTCGATCTGCATTATCTCTCTCTCTCTCTCTCTCTCTCTCTCTCTCTCTCTCTCTCTCTCTCTCTCTCTCATGTGATTTTCCTCTTATCGTATCCTTAGTCATTTCATTTCCGAAGCTAAAAATATCTATAATATATTATAAATCACTTACACTATTATATTATAGTTGGGTATCGTGGTTTCAAAATTTCACAATGAAATACTGGAGTTCAAAAATTTTACTCAAAATATTCTTTTATTTTATACTAATATATTTTAAAACAGATAGTTTGAATTTTTTTAACCAATATACAATTTTTAAAAGCTTTTAATGTCATAAAATACGTATATTTACATAGGATTCTGTGTAAATATGATATTCGCTGATTGAAAATTACGTTTAGTTTGAATTTTATAAATAACGTTTTGGAATAACATAAATAGAATCTATGAAATTGCATAACCGGCAAAAACACAAAAACAAAATATTACAAAAATCATAATAGTTTTCACAAAAAATAATAATAAATAAATAAAAACTTCTTATTCAACACAATTGAAAATCTATAAATCATATACGAATGTTGCCTCCTATTCCTATTTTACGATAGTTTTTAAATTTAATTCTATAATTTATTTTGAATTTATAGATCAATGAATATTAGACAGATTATGAAAGATTGCAATGGCAATTTACAAAAATCATATTGCTTAATGATTGAGCATCTTTTAAGCTTCTTATATTTTGGATCTAAAAATTTTAATTTATAACTTTTTAAAAATGGCTCACAGAAAGTTATTTTTTATAAAACTATGTAAAAAAAAAAAAAAAAAAAAAAACTATAACTTTATACTGTATACCGTGATTCCATAAAAAAAAATGATGAAAAATTAAAGCAAAGTTTTAAGGTCAAAGGAAAAAAATTTACGATTTTATTTTATTTTCTCTGTATATTTATATAAACTTCAAATTTACATTGTAAATTTTTTAATATACATTTTATTTTTAACTTTTTACAGGCAGTTTATTTTTTTGGAATGAACTTATATAAAATGTGTAAATTTTATTTGTGTTTTATGTTTTTTACAACGGTTTATATTACATACAAAATGTGAAGTTGAAATTTTGTATTATATTTTATAACTTATAGTTATTTTAGGAAATATGGGATTGAATAGATTACTTATAGAAGACTCATATCTCTAAAATTCAATAGTTTATTTATTTATTTTTGTCATCTTATGCTAACCAACTCATATTATGATAAAAATTTCAGAACTCGTGAGGGAATAAAAATTACTCAAAATTAACATAAATGCATTATGGGAAAATTTAATCCGAGCCCTGGCGCAGTGGTAGCTTGTATGCTTTGTGTGCGAAGGGTCACTGGTTCGCTCCCTGGCTGTGCGGTTTTTACAAGACCGTGTATGCTGGCGGAATGTACCGAAATGAAATGAATAACTTGCAATTTTAGTGTTGCATTTCAGTCTATAGTTATGCAAGTTTTTTATTTCCGTGCGGTACTTGCGGTCTTTGCATAATGAGATTGATGCGTGTGCTATTGTGTCATGAGTCATCGGAAAAAAAAATTCTCTCCCCTCCCCCCTTTTTTTATATAATTGGTTTATTCTATTCTTTCAATTTATAGTCAAATCACTGCAGCCACATTGTCAGTCTAAAATGTTATCAATATACTGTATATCGAATACATAACTTATAATACTAAATCTATGTAAAAGTTTTCAATATTCCCGTTTCCTTTGAACTGATTACCGTATTGAACTTTTCTTTATTGCGTTTAACAGCCGATGTGAACTTTTTGTTCTTAAATACATATAACCGTATAACAATTAATAATTATTGTAAACCATTTATCAATCTAAAGCTATTGTGTAAAGTATTGTTGGTTATCTGTATAATATTTTTCCCACGTAATACCATTTCTCATGTAACTTTTTTTTTTCTCAAGTACTCATGCTTATGTATTGGCTCCCGTCAATAATAAAAATATTTATAGTGTGTACTTCCTCAGATTTTTATTTCTTTCTTTTTAAGAAATTTGGCTGTTATTTCAAAAACTGCTAAACGTTGTGAACTATGAATTTAAATACTTATGAAGTTGAGATAATTTTAATAATAAATTTCATACTATTTCATTTGGGTGCCAAAAAATTAATAACACTTAGATAATTGCCTCTAAAATGTAGTATATTACATCAAATATAGCTGTATATGTTTGAGCCATATTGTCATTCATTTAGATAAATTTTACACTAAATTTCCTCTACAAAACTAACAATAAATACGTAATATGCTTGCCCAATAGACCACTTGCAATGAAGTGTTTTTAATTGTTGCAACATGCAAGTGAAAACGATCTTTTCATAAGAAATGCATTAAGAATATTTCAAATTATTTTAAATAGTTCGTTCATTGCAAGTGGTCCATTTCAGCAGGATGATCAGCATAATTTTGCAGTGTTGAATGATAATTAAGTTTCAATTCTAAAATAGCATGTGTATGCTATATACAATGTATGTATGTAATTTCTTTTATACGTGTGTATTTACAAATATGTAAAAAGTAAACAAAAATATTCTAAGTAAATTTAATGATTTGAATGAGGATAATTTTTAAATTATGCAATTTTAGTTCTTCACTGTAAATGTAATTTAAAAAATTAAAATTACATTATTTTGGTCTCGCACATAAATAATGTACGTACGTAAAAAAAAAAAAAAAAAATGATAATAATAAAAAAAAAAAAAAAAAAATGAGCAAGGGAAACAGAGGGGTTTACGAACATTATTGAAGTTGCTGATTCCAATGCCAGTAGACAACAAAAAAATACTGATCATATGCAAATTTTAACCCTAATTAATAATTATCTCTAGTCACAAATCAATTAAAATATTCTGATAACTGGAGATCGCAGATAATAATTTTTTGGAACCCCCTAAATTTTTTTTTAAAAGTTATCGAACCAATTTTGAGATATTTTGCTTTTCTGAAGTCTGAGATTAACCCTTAAAAACAATTGTAAAAATATATTTTAAATATAAATTTATTGAATATGTATATATATATATATATATATATATATTTTAATATATACGAAAACTGGAACATAACATCAATATTTGCGACTATCTTTGATAAGGATTATTTACTGTATATTTATTTACATATTTATTCATTATTTATTTATTTATTCAATATATTTATCTGTACAGTATTTAATAACGGAACCAGAAGATAAAAGACAAACAAAGCGATGTAAATAATTTAATTAAAACATTCTTCATGTATATTATAGTATAAATCTATATATATTTATATATAACTGTTTAAAGCCATAGACCATATAAAACAACATGTGCTTTTTAATGAATAAACACGAAATGGGATCTTTAAAACTGTTGAAAAATTTTACCAGAATGTTAATGTAGCTCCACGAGAGAGCGTGAAAATACTGTAAAGTATGCAATTTTTGCGTGACTATTAATGTTTATGACGTCAGAAACATGCAAAAATTTGTATTTAAATGTTGTGCGGGTTGCATAAATTGAAAATTCTGATCACTGCTACGGAGCTATAGTTGGGTTTTGAGACAAACTAAAGTTATTTATGTTAGTCCCATCAAGTGTTTTATGATATAAATGCTTATGTTTTTCTCTGGTCTATTCCTTTAATAGAAACATCAACATTACACTTGCTTATACTTACATAACAATAATATTAAGCGGAAATATTGTACATGGTTTTCTATTGTTACATTTTCTCTCCACTTCATATAATATAACATGATAAAGTAATTTACATTTATATAAAGCACATACTCCACTTGATATAGTTTATATTTAATATAAAGACAGGATACATCTTTATTATACTGTACCACTTGAATATGAGAAAATTTAATACAACACTTCTGCATATAATTACAATTTTCATTATGCTAATGTACATAGTTTTTTTTTCTTGTATATAGTGTTGCTGAGAATTTTAATTTATATTATACTGTCTTTCGCAATAGTTAACTTTTTATAAGCTTTTTTTTTTTTTTTATTTTTTTTTTTTTAAATTTAGGGAAATGAAATTTTGTTTTCAGCACAATAGCTTTAAAGGCGTAGAACACCTTGAACAAAAAAGTTGCGTAATATCCCAACAATCCTGAAAATCAACGTTGATTTGGCCGGAGTCATTTATTTCTAATTTATTTTGCATTCACAAAATGCCACTGGCGGTCACTGACGTCACAGCTCGCCCGGTGTACGCGCGCGTAAAACAAGCGAATTGTGACGTCAGTGACCGCCAGTGGCATTTTGTGAATGGAAAATAAATTAGGAATAAATGATTCCGGCCAAATTAACTTTGATTTTCAGGTTTGTTAGTATATTACGCAACTTTTTTGTTCATGGTGTTCTACGCCTTGTGGCTTAATAATCTATTTAGATATGGAACAGAGTATAGTAAGCTTTGCATGCTCCCCAAAATTGCAAAACACTTAATGTACAAAACTGCGCTGCCCCCCCCCCCCCCCCCCCCGATCCTTACTTTATCCGGGACATAAAAGTATAGGTATTTTGAACATAATTATTGCATATAAATTTGATTTAAAATTGCTTATTAATTGGGAAATATATGCAAATTAGAACGTGAAGTCATTTATGAATTCATTTTACTCATATAAGTACATTAGAATATATTCCTGAAAGAAAAAATGACAAGTTAATTTTTCTTTTAAGTACCGTGTTCTTAAAAATAATGAAACTCAACACTTATAAATTAAGAAAAATTAATTACTAACATAAATAAATATTTTATATCTTCATAGTGGTTATTTCTCTCTCTCTCTCTCTCTCTCTCTCTCTCTCTCTCTCTCTCTCTCTCTCTCTCTCTCTCTCTCTCTCTCTCTCTCTCTCTCTCTCTCTCTCTCTCTCTCTCTCTACATTTTACGCAGCTAAAAGTTAAAATCTGTGAGTTATCCCTTGAGAAAGCAGCACAAATGTGGCTTCAAGTTGTAAGTCTCTACATAATTGAGACACTTTGATAAATTACAATTTCAACTCCCTAAACTGTGATAACTTCAGTGCCGAGCGTGTGTCAAATATTTACATCTCTCTCTCTCTCTCTCTCTCTCTCTCTCTCTCTCTCTCTCTCTCTCTCTCTCTCTCTCTCTCTCTCTCTCTCTCTCTCTCTTTCAAGATAACGTACCTCCCACGCATGTATAGAACACAATTTTTGCAACCTTCATATATTTTATATATATTTTTATTTATGATTGCTTTCAAGTTTTCAAACTTATGTACGTACATTTGAGTAAGAGTGCAATTTTTGTGAGTACCTCTAAGATTACTTAATATTGTGTAGAAAAAAAATACAAATAAAATGCCTTGTAATGGAATAAATCACACCGCAAGCAAAAAAAAAAAAAAAAAAAAAATGTAGACACCTATAGTAATAATTAGGAACGGCGGCACCTTTCTAAAATATGTCATGTATTTGTCTCTAGATAAACTTTCATGTTTATACAGCAAACTGCAATGCTTATACGAGAAACTAAAAATTGTTACAAATTTGAATAAATATATTTTAACTTAACCGATTACGATTACCAAGCATCTGCCATTGAATTTAGACTCTAAATTCAATTTATCTACTAAAAGTTGAAAAAAAAAAAAATGATATGCGCATTATGTCCTTTAACCGTTCAGTACTCTCACAAACTGGGGAGAAAACTTGCAAAGTAGGCAACCCACGCTACAATTTCCATTATAAATCCGGAATTCATGACGTCACGAATTCCTAAATTTGCCTATACTTTATACAATTTCTTTTAATCCCAGTTTGTGAGGCTATACAGAAGGGTTGAGTTGAGGGATATAATATGTGCATGTATGATGGTCACATCTCATGAATTTTACGTTTTTGATTTAATGTTTTGAGTCTAGTATTCCTTTAATGTTATTTCACTATACTATATACGATTCTGTCTACACTACTGTATAACATACAGTATACTATACATGCATACATAGTACATACTATAATATCATAGTGAAATTGGTTGAGAGCAGGTAACTTCTAAAGAAGGTCCTGGTATAGAGAGCATACACTAATGTTTAGGTATAATAGTAGCCAAATATCACTGGTAATCAACTACTTGCATTAAAGGGAAAGTTCAGGGGTTACAACATGGATTTTTCAATGTTAGATAATGAGATAAAGTAGTCATTGACTCACATATGATGACCCAAAGGCGTTCCGTAGCCCCATGGTAGCCCCTCAAACTTGCGCTCATCCTGCAAGATATGCAACCCGCTACAACATTTATATAAGGGTCTATTATAAGGGTGTATGCATTCATGTTAAAGTTGACGCCATGTTGAATAACTCAATAACATGGGTGGCATAGGACAAAAAATCATTTTACCAGTTTAAAAACACTATGCAATATTTTTGAAAGAATTGATGCTGTAAATATGTTAAATTAGTAGCTCAAGTATGTCAGAAAAAAAAAAAGAAGAAAAAGTTAACCAATTTCCCAAAGAAAATTGGCTTAAATGAAGTTTGTCCTATGCTGAGCAATGTTATGCACTACTCCAGTATGGCCTCCAAGCGCAATAAATATGACCGCATACACCCTATAGTAAAGCCGTAACTATGACGTAAAAGATAAGGTACGGGTTGCATATCTCGCAGGATGATCACGATTTTGCGGGGCTAAGGAAGGACTTTGGGGCATCATATATGAGTTTATAAACAATTCTTCTCATTATCTATAACATTGAAGAAGCCATGTTGTAACCTCTGAAGTTCCTCTTTAACACTATAGCCTCTTGATCAATTTAATTGTTGAGTGAACGCGGCATACACTCATGCAAACAACACGCATGAACAAAGCATTTTGAAGTTACTCTCTAAACTATTGTGCGTTGAGAGTCATCATCATTTGTTGTATGAGATTGCGGAATTTGATCAATAAGTTAACTCATGAATTGGGGAGAAAAAAGAATATAAAGAAAAGAAAAAAAAAGTTTTATCACTTATATAATTTTTCAACGCACGTCATAAATTTTGAAAATATAAACAAAATCATCATTGGAATAATAAAAAGAATGAGGATGGGGGGAATCCGCAATCTTGTGGTGTATTTTTTCCCCTCACTTAATCCTTATTTGATTATTAAATTTAACGTAACAGTTTTTTTTTATTTATTTATTTTTTTTTTTCATGGCAATTTTCTCTGAAGGTCGAATACGTTTTTGTGATGATTAATTTTTACAAAAGTGTTTGCAAACTGCACCCATGAACAAAATAAATTGAAAATATTATTATTTACAACATCTGTAATATTTAGACAGTAATACTGATATGATATTACTTCATATCTGAAGCTCATTTCCAATTACTGTTATCATAATATATAAAATATTATATTTAAAAATCAAAGTTTTTGACTTTTAACTTTAGCAAGTACAGTAAAATATACGAAACAAAAACAATTTACGGCACTTCATAAAAGTTGTTAAATATTTAATAAATGTTTTTAAGTTTTTGCACCCTTGCCGTGTGTCTTATTTTAATTATTATTCCTCTCTTGCCCAGATGGGAATTTTCTCAGCGTGGAACGAAGAATGTTCCTCTTCAACTTTTCTTCTCTCTCTCTCTCTCTCATGATTATGATATTAACAATTTAAAATGCTGTTTTAATTACAAAGATAAAATTTTTATCACATTACTTTTAATGTGTTTTTAAAACAAGCTTATTTTTACTTCAATTTTTTTTAACCCATGAATTTTTATTTTATATTACAAGTGTGTGTAAAAAAAATAAAAAAAATGATAAAAAAAAGTAGTAAAAAAAATATTGAAATAATTAATTACAAAATAAAAACTCCTTTTTATTAACAAAATCAATTTAAAACTATTTTGTTAATCTGTTAATGTAAAAAAGAAGAAAGCAGTAAACGAACTGAAAAAAAGTGAATGTTTGCACACTTATTCAGTTCAATAACATTTAGTTTTGTTTGCTTTCATGTATCAGTATGGGATATTTAAATTGCAAAATCTAATTATCAGGCAAATATAAACAGTTGAAATGAATCATGAATGGAATTAGCGTGATATATGATTCAAATGAGTCATTTCGTAAATAAGTTCACAAGGTCATGTTCATGTTTTTCTTTGCAAAATTCCATGATTTTTTTTTTTTTTTTTTTTTTTTTTTTTTTTTTTGTCTATCGTTCTAATATTTTTCGTCATGCATTTTGACCTTCATTTTCGATTTTTATAAAGTAAATTAATAATATTTTATTACTAACTTCCGGGGAAATACATTGCAGTATAACAACATGCACGTCATACAGTACTAAATATAAAAGACAGTAAAATATTGATCAGTTTATCGATCGAATGATCGCTTGATTTAACATTCTTGTGTGTTTGCAAATCTCAGTTCAATTTTAGTATAAGACGAGTTTTGGTATCATTTTTATAGAAGTTCGCAATTGTTGGAGAGAGAGAGAGAGAGAGAGAGAGAGAGAGAGAGAGAGACAGAGAGAGAGAGAGAGAGAGAGAGACAGAGAGAGAGAGAGAGAGAGAGAGAGAGAGTTTTCATTTCCTAATCCGGTATATAAAGTTTTGAGTTGTTTTTTTCTCCCTTAAACTTTTTGTATCTGTAGAATATTTAACATTTTCGTACTAAACGCGTGAATATAATATTTTATTTTTAGTATGAGTAATGATTTATATTATCAAACTTATAGAAAGTTATAAATATAAAAAGAAATATTATTCAAACTTATTAAAAGAGAGAAAAAAATGCAGACTGACGATTTTTAATATTTTTTTTTTTTTTTTTTTTTTTTTTTTTGTATTAAAATCAATATTCATTTACATTTTTTTAATATTTTATTTTCCTCTTATTTTATTCTACATTTTTTTTTTTTTAAATTTAATATAATACAAAAAACATATTCTAAGAAGTCTTTCAAGTGGAAATAAATATTTATTTTTGTAACACCCTGTGTCGTGTATATATTTATTTAACTTTAAAGCTTTCGTATATATTATAATATAGAATAAAAAATTCCATTAAAAAATGCTAATTAAAAAAAAAGTTATGTAATAAGCAGACTAAAGTTGATTCGTAATGTATATAGAGAAAAATGTGTTGTTTAAACTTTGCTTTTTGTAGTACTGACGTTTGAAGATAAGATAAAAATAAGTAGTAACAAAGTATAATAATGAAGCTTGATATAATAAGTACTGTACGCCAAGAAAATTGTCTGCGCCTTTTTTTTTTTTTTTTTTTTTTTTTTTTTTTTTTTTTTTTTCTTCTTTTTCTGTGCAGTAACGAACTGTACCACCTTCTGTCAAGAAATAAAACAGTAAAAAAAAAAAAAAAAAAAAAAAAAAAAAAGATGTTGCTCATCTGCTCTCAGCATAAAGTCATTTTAACCACAAGAAAACAAAAAATTAACCGTCACAAATTATGCTGTTCAGATATTGTCTACATAATTTTGTTGTCTACTGCTTTACTATGTTTAAACTTAATTTTTATGATATTACTATATTTAAATGAACTACTTCTATTTATTTCTGTGTACTAACAACATAGCTTTCCGTGTACAAGAAGCCCAACTACATTGGGGGGGGGGGGGAGGAGGAGGAGGGAGTACTTGCATTAGATGCATTATATAATACCAAGACCTATCGGTTCACTGAACATTAGTAAATGAACCTACGAAACGCACAACAAAATACTGTTTTGCATGTGGATATAATGTGGAACTTGTTTTTCCAAGGCTTTCTCGGTTTTTCTCATAAGAAAAATTATATAATTACACATTTAGCACGAGCTTTAGAATGGTCAAATTTATTTATTTTTTTATATTTTATTTTTGTACAGTATACACAAATGCGGATACGCTCTTGATTTTATTATTATTATTATTTATTTATATGTATACAGTATTTTGAAACATTTTATTTGCATTTTGTTTTACTCTTGCATTGCAGTAATTTTTATTAGTAACTTATTTATGATTATTAAATTCACCTTTTTTGTTATATACGTAGATTCCTTTTTTTTTTTTTTTTTTTTTTTTTTTTTTTTGTGATGCTCCAACAAGGTTTAATGCTTTTTCAGTCTGGGCTGTCTACTTCATACTTCATAACATTTTATTATTACTTTTTCTTTTCTTTCATTTTTCTGCAATTGAAATTTCAACAAATCCAATAATTTAATATTACATTTTTCTCTCCTAAGAGCACTTGACAGTAAAATCCAAGCTGTTTCATTCAAATCAAGAGAGCAGACAAAACCTCTTGAGAGAAAAATATGTTCTATAATATAGTGAGTGAAAATCCTTTTGAAATTCATACGACACATCTTGTAGAGTTCGCAATTTTTCATTCTCAGATCTGCATAATCATTTGCATATTTTTCACTACCACCACTGCTGTTGAGAGAGCTTACCCCCTTTAGGGATAATGTCAAGAAGTGGGCGTAACTGGAAAAGAAAAAGGGGGTGTGGCATGTTTATAAAGACATGAAACATCTCGTGTTTAATATGACTCACTTTTAGTTCGTAATTGTCATGTCGTACTAGTTAATAATATTGAATTACGTAATTGTTTTACATTGTTTGCGAATTATTTCTCAATAAAGACGTTTACAGACAATGGAGGTTATCGGTTTAGCGCGCGGGGTGACGCGGGGAAAGCTAAGGGTCCCCTAATTTAACATTACGCTTATGGGGGAAAACACGTTTATTGCGATTTTTGAGAAAACTACTCCGCCGATTTCGGAGAAATTTAAATGAGAAATACTAGACATACTTTTACATGTTTTAAGCCATAGAAAATTTTTACGAATTTTTTAAACCGATAACCTCCATACTGCGAGATTTTATTTATTATTATTATTATTATATTGGTTTAAAACACGTAAAAGTTTATCTATTATTCCATTTTAAAGTTTTCAAGCCTTGGTGTACGTAATATTGAAAAAAAAATAATAATAAAAAAAAAAGTAACGCCGTTTCCAAAGCTGATTGGTAATTGGTAGGATATCAAGTCTTTTTAGATACTGAATGTGATTGGCTATCATGCTACTCACGTAACATATTATATTATATTGTTTTAAAGGTGTTTTACGCCTTAAGCTAGTTAACTAGAAAATGCTCTAATTTTAATATTAGACCAAACGATAGCTGATTAACGATTTTAATTTTCATACTTGAGTCCTGTTCACTAGGTGAAATATTTTAAAATTGGTCGCATAAGACTGCACCTTATTTTTTTGGATAATTATTACAAACACCAGAATTATTGTGGAATCTGTTTCTATTGTTCTGTGTGAGGTGAGCTTTATTGCAACCCAAAAAAAAAAAAAAAAAAAAAAGAAATAAATAATTTTTTTTTTTTTTTTTTTTTTTTTTTTTTTTTTGTAAAAACTGAAATATACTGGAAAAATTAACTATACGATTAAAATTTGAAATGTACTAAAACCTGACAATCTAAAGCTGCAACAGTGATTCTATCGAACTGTTTTTGTGGTGGATTTAAGTAGGAATATTTTCAAGTCACTTTATAGAATGACGATGTGAAATCAGTGAAGAGGTCACTTAAAAAAGTTTAAATTCATAACAATGATTAAAAGACGTATGTTCACACACTGTTGTCATACTTTTCATTGTGTAATAAACATGATTTCCATATATACAATCTCCATTAAGTTTCATGCAAACCAAATTAATTTACACAATAAAAATATATTACTTCATGTGAACAAGCCATTAAGTTAAAATTGTAATTACGTAATTAGGGTAAAAGCTTCTTTCTTATTCCGTATACTACACATGATTCATTATATTTCTCTCGCACTTGGAAAGAATAAATTACGTAATTTATGCTTCATGTCATTATAGCATAAATTATGCTAAATTAGAACAACATTTATTTTTATTTATTTACTGAAATTTACTAAATAAGTAATTATGCTGTACAAGATAATATTTATGCTTCGAGGAATAGACCAGAGAAAAACATAAGCATTTATATCACAAAACACTTGATGGAACTAACATAAATAACATTAGTTTGTCTCAAAACCCAACAGTAGCCCCGTAGCAGTGATCAGAAAATTCGATTTATGCAACCCGCACATTTTCTTACTAATTTTTGCATGTTACTGACGTCATAAACATAAATAGTCACTTAAATTGCATACTTTACAGTTTTTTCACGCTCTCTCGTGGAGCTACATTAACATACTTGTAAAAATTGTCATCAGTTTTGAAGATCCCATTTCGTGTTTATTCATTAAAATGCACATGTTGTTTTATGTGGTCTATGGCTATAACATAATTATTATGCAGTATAGTATATTTATACATTATGTTGTACTGAACATAATATATTGCTAATAATGAGCTAGCATAGCATAATTATTACGTATATATTTTTCTCCGTAATTTAATTCAATACAACGACCGTATATAATTATTACTATTTTGTTATTGGTATACTGTACTGATATAACATTGATGATGTAACAAATGTATTACGTACTGTATATTTAAATAGCTAGAAAATATCAACATTTTAATTACATTTGCAAATACAAAAGCCATATCAATATATATTCAAATATTTAATCCTTTTTGATAAATCTGATTTGTCATTCTAAAATTAATTAAGCTTAATAAATTACCAGTCAACGCAAACAATTTTATAAATAAATAAAATTAATTGGAAATGAATAGAGAAAAAAATATTTATTGATTTACATCAATATTTTATTGACGTTAATTAAATTTTGATTGAATTATTTGTTTATAGTATGATTAAATTTTATGAGCTTTTGTTTCGAGTATTTTATTTTCAACTATACGCGTGGAACAGTTTTTTTTATAAATAAATAGCTTTCAATGTTTTCACTAAAAAAAAAAAAAAAACTGACACTGAAATTTACATTCTATGAATGACTGCTGAATATTATAGAAGTAAATAAACAAATTACTGTGTATGTAGTAGATTATAATAGTGAAAATATATGGAAAAAGATATGGCTGAAGTAAAGTTTTGTCTCAATTTTCTTTTGTGATTAAATAAATAAATAAATTGTTTATTGCAAAATAGGCAAATGGTACAGTCAGGGCAAAACAAAGGCCCTGTCACTGAACCAACATTGGACAGCACTAAAAAACAAAAACGAAATATACCATTTAAAAGATTATCAAGCGTATAATTTTAAATTATGTATTCAAGATAATTATGATGATTAGAATGCAAGAATTCTATATGTTATTTTATGCTTTTTTTGAATAAAGGCGATTATTTATTTATTTATTTATTTATATGCAAACGATATTTATATGTTTATGTCTAGGGTGGTTGTAAAAGTCGACACCATATATGAGCACTAAATAGCATAAGGATGATACACTTTGCCATTTTTAAAATACTTTTAGCAATATTTTTGAGAGCCTTTATGCTCTCTGTTAACACATTGAATTAGATTTTGGATAATGCAAAAATAATAATAATAGAAGAAAAAAATGTTTGTCCTGTGCTGAGCAATGTTATTTATTGCTTCAGTATGGTGTCGAAGAGCATTTAGTATGACGTCATGCGCATACACCCTATAAGTAATTTGATTTTTATACAAGTAAAAAAAATGTTGTCAAAAAGTTTTTTTTTTTTTTTTTTTTTTTTTTTTTTTTTTTGAACTTATAACCTTTTTCCATGCCATGGTTATAATTCAATAGTATAAAGTCTTGTAAGTATATTATAAAATAAGTTACTTTTATAAGCACCAATTTAATGATTCTCGTAGTTTCTTACAAGTTTGTTTGAAGTTGAAGTATAGAGAGAGACATCATGTTTGTGAGTCACAGAAAGAGAGAGAAAGAGAGAAAGAGAGAGAGAGTAGAGAGAGAGAGTAAATAATGACTATGACTTTGTGATAAAAGAAGAACAGCAAAAAATTTTCCTTTGTTATGAAATTTTTATCTCACTAACTCACAAGGGACAAAATTTAATTGATATAAGCTTCGAATATAAAACTTTTGTTAAAAAAAAAAAGAAGCAAAAGAAGATATAATCCATTCACCAAGAAAGAGGACTTCGTTAAATTTTTAATCTCTACGCACTGTAACTAATAGGCAATTTTTTTAAACTCTTTGCTGAAAATAAACAAAAAGTAGGAGAGAACATCAACAATAACCCTCAACAACTTTTTACTAACAATAGTAACTTTTTTTTTTATCTGAGGTTTTTCCAGTTAAATTTTAGCACAATTTTATTTATATAAGTTACATATTATGTCAAGCAATTAATTTATGTTTGCACTGAAACTTGAATTTTGCGGCAGAAAACTGAAGCTCAAATAGTCAGGAAAATAGTTTCTTTGGCACTTTTTTATTATTATTTTTTTTAATAATAGTTGCGTTTGATGAATTGCATTTGAAACTTAATAAATGTTGCAAATTTACGTTTTAGTATTGAAGTTGCTGAAAGTGTTGGTGTTTTATTTACATAATTCCGATTTTTTTTTAATTTTTGTAACATGAATGAATAATTAAAACATGGACCTTTATGAAAAATATGAACTATATTGATCTAGGTAACATATTTCAACAATGTTTATATAATGCAAGTTCGACTGCTTTTAGTTAAAATTTCACTTTTGTAACAAAAACTATTAGTACCTATAATTACAATTTTTATATGCAAATTTCCACGTGTAGTAAATGACAGTATAACAAAATAGCGACATCCCTAATTTGATTAAATTGCTTTTAACACGTAATGTACGTACATTTATGACAATTTCAGTTTTGAAAGTTCACATTTCGCATCCTAATTTGGTTCGTGATAATATAACCTTTGTTCATTTCATTTGTTAATTAATTAACTTAGCTGGGCTGAATGTAGGTTGTTGCGAGTGTGCTGCTGCTATACGTATGTGATAATGTAACATGATATACACTCAGTAAATAAATGTTTAATCGCAACATGTTTTAGTATAATAAGTATATAATATACCAAAGTGTGCATGTATATTAAACATTCAAACTGGTGGAAGCCATAATTATACGTAGTATATCGATGTAAGTATGATGAGTAACCATGTAATGTATGGGTACTTTGTAAATATTAGTGTTCAGTTTATACTCTATTTCACTACACTAGACAATATTCATTCATACACTTGTATTGTACGTAAATATTCAATCGTTATAGAGCAACAAAAAGACAAAAAAAAAGAAGAGAGAGAGAGGAGAGGAGAGGAGAGGAGAGGAGAGGAGAGGAGAGGAGAGGAGAGGAGAGGAGAGGAGAGGAGAGGAGAGGAGAGGAGAGGAGAGGAGAGGAGAGGAGAGGAGAGGAGAGGAGAGGAGAGGAGAGGAGAGGAAAAAGGAAAATTTACAAATTCATATACGTTACAGCCTTAGTTCTTTAGTGCACGGAAAGCATAAATTTAAGAAATTATTTAGTTACATAGATGTAACTCTTCAGTACAAAGCAAAAATACCTTGCTTGAAAAAAGTTTAAACAGTAACTCGTTATAGTATAAACGTTATTTCTTCAGTGGTAAACAGTTAGCTCTTAAAATCTCAAAAACTTTGTACATACTGTATCTAACAAATTTATCATAAAAAAAAGTCTAAATAGTAACTCTTTAGATATTGTTTTCCGTGTGTTGGAAAGTAACTTTGCCTTCACAGCACAATTCAGACATTACGGCAATAGTTATTTCTTCTGTTCTTTACCTGTAAAAAATTGTTCGAATTTTTTTCTTGTCTTAAAACTATTGTCCAGTAGCACGTAGTTTTGCCAGTGTATAGTTAGGTAACACCATTGTGTAGACTAGGCCAGGTGCTTGAGGATGAAACAACACAACTATATATATATAGGGGAGTAGAAACAAAGGGGGATGAAACTGTACAGTACTACAGTCCGTGTATATAGTAGGACAAGAAAATAATCAATGACGTTCATTTTTACTTAATGCACTTTTATATACATGCACTCTGTTTCATATAACAATAATTTTTCGTTTTTCTCTTTCCGTTGATAATGTGTTAAATTATATATTTACAATGACACATTTTGCATGTTGACTTCGCAATATTTTTGTGAGCATTGATGCTTCAATTAGATTTTCAATTATATGCAAGAAAAATAATAATAACAACAAAAATAACTAATTTTTCAAAGAAAATAGCCAAAAACCACGTTTGTCATATGCTGAGCAAGCATATAGCTCCAGTATGGCATTGAAGCGCATGCAGTATGACGTATGACATAAGTATACACCCTATAGAATTAAAGTTGTATGTATCTATGTATTTATCTAGTTATGCATTCATTCATTCGTTGACATTTTAATATCTGATAGTGGAGAGCTTTCCGCACTCGCAAACCGTCCGAGTTCCGCGTTCTATTCCAAGCCACATAGCCCACATAATACCATTGCATATGACTATTTAACCCAGGAGTGATGGTTCGATAAATTAATAGTGCATTTGAGTGGCACTTGCATGAAATGCATTCATCGTTGACCTAGCCCTTCATTCACAAGCAAAATACTGCCGGGTTGAAATCGTAATCCTCTAGTCCTGTCTAAACGATCGCGAGAGTATATATATATGTAATTTTTATGTAGTCAGCAAAAAAAAAAAAAAAAAAAAAAAAAACTAATTAACTTTTCTATGTTTGAATAAGCCCATAGCTGCAGTAATGCAAAAAGTAAATATTTTAAACAATAAAAAAGCAAGCCAATTATATTTAATAAAATATGATACTTTAAATCTGGTTTTGATATAAATAAAAATTATAATAAAAACAAGAAGCCTGATATTTTAAAATATAAACAACGTAGAACTTGTTATGATATTCATTACTGTAAAGTAGCAATTGAACTTCATTCAATAAAAATGTAAATCCCAGATATTAAATTACCATTTTCTTCTGCAATCCCAGTAAACGTGGAAGTGAAGTAACGTGAAAGACCATTTCAAAACCGGACTTTTGTCTTTTACTATAAGATCTATAGTACAGATAGAAAGTAAGAGAAAATAAACCTTATATGCTATAAGTTATAGACCCCTTGCACATCCTTGCGCTTTGTCGCCATGTTTGTGGTGACTAATGCATTGTCCAGCATAGGGGAAACTTCGTTTTTCCTAATTTTTCACATAAAAAATTGTTTATTTCAACTCAACAAATTTTTCTCATATCCTTCGAGCTTATTAGGAGCTAGAAATAAGGCTTTGATTGAGGTTTGAAGCTTCTTTTGCTATTAAAAAAATAAAAATGATGTTTTTCCTATGCTGGCCTATGTATTCCTGACCAACAAAATGGCGGCTCTTAAATATGAGTGCAAGCGGTCTATAGCATATCTGCAAAGTAGGATTTTGAAAAAAAAAAACATTGTGATATAGCGTGAGGTTAAAACCATGCACCTCTTAAACTATAGTAGAATATCGAGCGGTGAATAAAGTCGTGTGCTATCTGATATCTTCATTATACACCCCACAGAACCGTGTATGTGTATAATACATATATGTATATATAGATTATACATATATGTATGCGTATTTGTCACATTTTAATGTCACACTATAACCTTATTCTATTTACCTACCCTATATAGCTTATATTGTATGTCAAGCTATTTTTATTCACCCCTCCCCCCCCCCCCCCCCCCCCTCTCTCTCTCTCTCACGGAAAAAAATTGTTACCAACTAGAGTTAATTGATGTTAACTCAGTGAACGCATTATTGATATTCTGATATTTAATTAGCAAAAATTTAGCAGGTTTCTTCTTTGACGATATTAATTATAAGCGATGAAAGGAAGTAGTTAATTTCTACTATCTAATTTATTGTTTTTAATCTTGCAAGTCTTGTTAGTAAATTTTAATCAACATATTTGTTTATTTTAATTTTAAAAAGTTTTACCAACTATTCTTCATTAAAAATTACTAACATGTTTATCAAAATATTTTTTAAGAAAACATGTTAATAGAATTCAGTTAACATTTTAGTTACATTATTAAAAGACCGTTAAAAATAACCGTCACTTTCTTGCACTCCTCTTTTTATCAGTTTTTGTGAAACAGTGATACAGTAAACTTGTGCTCCTCAAAATCATCAAGAATATACTTGAAAACAATTAGAAGATGGACTGACTTTGGAATATATTACTCACACTAAGGTAAGCTACATAAAAATTTGTTATTCTGAAAGCATGCTTGGAAATTGTTGTTTCAAATGAAATTCCATTGTTTGCATAGAGCAGTTATTATGTAACTCATCACTCATTGCATTTCATTATTTGCTTACAGAGCTGGCCTAAAACTCTCCCCCGCCACCCGCAACAGTTTGGATATTTGTGGATTTACAATCTTCCTATCACTGCAAGACCAGAGTGTGTGGATCTTGATGGACCATTTCTACAGTTCGATAATACTGAGATGCTGGAGCTGCTAAGTGACAACACAAGTGCTATCCACTCATCATGTGTACCCATAACTGTGACAAGAACTGGAAGTGAAAATCTAACCCCTGCCCCCAACCTGCAATACAGTGTAGTTATCATGAGAGATTAATAAATTAAGTAATTAAAGTGAAATCTTTGTGTATTATTTAATTTACCTTGTTTATATAATAAAAAAAGAAATCAATTTATAAATATCCGACTATATTTATAATAAATAATTTAAGTTGATAAAATATAACAACCTTGTCATTAATGGTAAATAGCATAGATAGTAAAAAGTTAATAAGTTAGGATAGTAAAACTGATTAACTTGAGTTAGCTACAATTTTATAAAAAACAAAGTTGGTAAAATTTACTAACTTGTCAATTACATACTATCACTTTGTTGTTGATTGAGTTAACTAACTTTTGTTAGTTAAATTAACTAAGAAAGATCGCTAAGTACTTTTCAACTAAAAATTTTAGTAACATACAGCTAACTGTTAGTAGAAATTTTTTTCCCTTTTATTATCCATATGATGAGCAACCTAATTTCGAGTTAAATTTATTTGTGATCATTTGTTATAATTTATATATACACAGTTTCTAGTAGTACATATAAGTCAGGTGGTGTATAGATTATGGTGGTGTTAATTTTAATGTGTTTGAAATGATAAATGAACTTGATATTTTAATCTATTGAATTTTTAAATGTAAATTAAGTGTCGTGAAAAAAAAAATGATAAAACACAATATTATACATGCAGATGCACAAAATAAAAACATTTTCTTGCGAAAAAAAAATTAATTTTCATTGGTAACATTCTCTCTCTCTCTCTCTCTCTCTCTCTCTCTCTCTCTCTCTCTCTCTCTCTCTTTGCTCTCTATCTATCTATTTATCTATCTATCTATCTATCTATCTATCTATCTATCTATCTATCTATCTATCTATCTATCTATCTATCTATCTATCTATCTATCTATCTATCTATCTATCTATCTATCTATCTATCTATCTATCTATCTATCTATCTATCTATCTATCTATCTATCTATCTATCTATCTATCTATCTATCTATCTATCTATCTATCTATCTATCTATCTATCTATATATCTATCTATCTATCTATCTATCTATCTATCTATCTATCTATCTATCTATCTATCTATCTATCTATCTATCTATCTATCTATCTATCTATCTATCTATCTATCTATCTATCTATCTATCTATCTATCTATCTACCTATCTATCTATCTATCTATCTATCTATCTATCTATCTATCTATCTATCTTTAAGACAGATCAATAGCGTATTGGTTTTTAAAAACAAAATCTGGAAAATCAAATTAATTTTAAGTTTCTCCATATTTTTTGAAAGTCCAAATTATAATCGTTTGAGAATGAAAGCAAAAATTTCTCATACATATTTTCTATAAAAATTGTAACGTCGTTCATAAAAGTTATATATTTATTTATTTTTTGACAGATGCATTCTTTGCGTGTTGCAGTTACTCGTGTTAATAATTTAAAAAAAATGGAACTGTTGATATTTTATTCTAAAGTTATGATATTGTGTATTTAAAAATTTATGAACTTAAATAAAAAAAAAAAGTATAAAATAGTAAAGAAAGAAAAAAATATATAAAAAAAGAGCAAAAAAGGCAATAAAATTTGCAGGAAAAAGTATCTTGTTTCCTTTCAGTATTTCTCGCAAAAAGGTGATATATTGTGCACTTATGTGTTTGAAGATACAAGTGCAAACGAGGTTTTTAAAAGCTTTATTTCCGACTTTTGTAAAAGTATTTGAAGCTTACAAATTCAGCTTCCAAGTATTAACTCACTTTTTTTTTTTTTTTTTTTTTTTTTTTTTTTTTTAAATATAAACTTTTTTTTTTTCTATAATTCATTTTCAGTAAATCAATACATGTAATAATAAATTATAACAAAAAAAAAACTGTATTTCAAGAGAATAATTTTTTGTATATACCTGCGTATTTTAAGGGAAAATAAATTGTGATTTATGGTTGTCAATTAATTTGACGTCAGTTTTTTAATGTCACTGGATTACTGAAATTTTTTTAATCATAATAAAAATTAATTTTTATCTTCTCGGTGATTGATGATACTTTTTTTTTTTTTTTTTTTTTTTTTTTTTCTATAACAGTTTTGCTTAAATTAAGTTTGCAAAACTTTAAAACAGGAATATTAATTTTCATAAAAAATTTATACGAATTTCAAAATGTTCCCTATGCCGTAATTTTACGTAAAAAATTATGCAACGCTTTCTTTTCCTATACATGGACAAAAATAAATACGAAATAATTATTTTGCTGCACATTTTCAGCACAATTTGTTCAAAGCAAATAATGCCATACTTCACAGTTTAAATAGTAAAGGAATGGGTATATCACATGATATATCAAAAGTGACTGTATAAGGTGCCAAAGTGCGCTACAGCATGCAATTCCTTGTCCATCAGCCCATCACTTATATCTACATTTTACATTATGACTTTTACTTGTCACATTGATCTCCTTATGTAAATATAGTATGTGGGTTAGATATAATAATAAAAAAATAATAATTATAAAAAAGTTAGAGGCGTAGAACACCTTAAACAAAAAAGTTGTGTAATATCCTAACAAACCTGAAAACCAACGTTGATTTGGCCGGAGTGATTGATTTCTGATTTATTTTCCATTCTCAAAATGCCACTGGCGGTCACTGACGTCACAGCTTGCTTGTTTTACGCGCGCGTAAACCGGGTAAGCTGTGACGTCAGTGGCATTTTGTGAATGGAAAATAAATTAGAAATCAATGACTGCAGCCAAATCAACGTTGGTTTTCAGGTTTGTTAGGATATTACACAGCTTTTTTGTTCAAGGTGTTCTACGCCTTTAATTTGCTACAGTAGCATTAGTATTATTATTTGTTTTTTACAGCATTTATGTTCTAACTTAGCAACATTTATATTATAATTAATGCATCATAAATTATGTAATTTATTGTTTCCATGTATATATATGAAATTATTTCTAACAGATTAATATTTCTAAAGAATAAATAACTAAAAGTTGATGTGCGTTAATTTTTTAGTATTGGAAATGAAATTAACTTTATAAAACAGTTCTTTAATATGACTTTAGGGCTTAAAAATAAAGTCTTTAGTGAAACCGTACACATCATAATAAAGTGGTACCAGTTTTTTTTTTTTTTTTTTTTTTTTTTTTAATTCTAAAATGAGTTTAATTTTATTGTAAAACATATTGTAAAAAAATTAAGTCATTTATAGGTAAAACCTATTTGATAATACGTGTACGCAAGTACGCATCATATAAAGCAGTACAAGAGTTTTTTTTTTTTTTTTATCTGAAAATGAGTTTAATTTTATTGTAAAAAGCAGGTTGAAAAAAATCCACTGGGCATTTGTATTGGAAAACCATCTCTTACGTGTTTTAGATAACAATAAAATGAATTGATGAAATCAAGCCTGGAGTACAGATCGTAAAAAAAAAAAAAAAAAAAAAAAAAAAAAAAAAAAAAAAAAAAAAAAGTTAAAGTTAAAGTGATTTTAACAATTGCGCGTCCAATTTATAGATTATCCTTTATTGCAATCTGTTTCCCAAGCTCTTTTCTAGTGAACTAAGCATTATCTGAAATAAAAAACTTTGTACTTTCAAGATGCTACTTTTTTAATAATTGTATCGACAGCATGTATTAATTAAATGATATAATAAACAAAGTCATAAAGACAATCAGTGCGGCGGCAATTAACTGCTTCGCTCTGCTGGTGGTATATAAATATAAATATAATGATTTGAACAATAAAAACTTAATCTAGAGACTTAAAGAGGAGGGGGAGGGGGAGTAATGACAAACAGTAGATCGTCATAATAAGATAGACCTTTTTTTTTTCGTTAAAGTGGAACTTACAAAATATAGAAATAATATAGAAAAAAATAATAGAAAAAAATAATCAGGCACTCCGTACAAAATTTTGATTTGCAGGGGTTTCAATTTGAAGCCCTTAAGTTTCCATGCTAATTAAAAAAATAATAAAATAAAAATGATGACGCACGCTGAATTTTCCATTATAAGTCGATAACATAATACGCTTTAAATAGATACTAAATTAGATAGCAATAGACGATCAAAATGTTTAGATAAATGACTTTTTTTTTTATTTAAATTAATGATAAAAATATGTGGCACCCTTCACTGCTTGGACTTAGCTGTGAAATGCAGTAAACGTTCACAATAGGAGCTGAAAAGTCCCGAAATGCGGAACCATGTATTAAGCAATTAAAATTAAAATATAATAAAAACTGGGGTTAGAAAATTTTTAACTTAACGTATTTTGCGTTAATAATAATAAAAATTAAAAACAAAATTTTTGAATTGCCGATACTATCCTTCGAAAAGTGGGCTGGCTACATCTAAAATATTAGTTGTTGTGTATATTGAAAACTGATATGTTTCTGACTGTATATTTTGTGTTTTCAGGAGTTGGAACAGATCGAGGATCACTGGAGGCAGGAGAGCAGGGAGCTGGTATCTCTGGTTACACGACTTCAGGATGAAAACCGACGTCTTGCTGGACAGCTGCAGGAGAGATCAGAGAACTCTGGAAACTCAGCACGGGGAGCAGGTACGTTCAATCAAAATACGTCCTTAATTATAGGTTCTTATTAAATACCATGACTTATTAGCAGTGTTTACCCTTAGACCAGAGGAAAACAAGCATTTATATCACAAAACAGTTGATGGGACTTACATTAAATAACTTAAGCTTTTCTCAAATCCCAACTGTAGCCCGTAGCAGTATGATCAGTAATTTTCAATGTATAGGGTGGTTTCATTCATGTTAAAGTCGACGTCATAAGTAAGTACTAAGTAACATTGGCCGGTATAGGAAAATGGCACATTTTGCAAGTTTAAAAATACTTCGCAATTTTTTTGAGAGCATTGATGCTGTTAACAGGTTGAATTAGTACCTCAAGTATGCAAGAAAAATAATAATGACCAAAAAATAGCTAATTTTCCAGAGAAAATAGCCAAAAACCACGTTTGTCCTATGCTGAGCAATGTTATTCATTGCTCAAGAAGAGCATCGAAAAGCACTCAGAATGACGTCATGCGTACACACCCTATGCACCCCGCACAACATTTTTTTTTTACTAATTTTTGTATGTTTCTGACGTCAGAAACATAAATAGTCACGCAAATTGTATACTTTCACGCTCTCTCTCGTGGGGCTACATTAATATTCTGGTACAAATTGTCATCATATTTAAAGATCCCATTTCGTGTTTATTCATTAAAAATCGCATGTTGTTTTATGTGGTCTATGGCTTTAAGTGGCGTTTCTGTGAAGACTTTGAATTTTCAGTATTACAATTTCACAATACATATTAAATGATTATAACTGAGGTGTAAAGTAATGAAGATTGATTTGCTCTGTCTAGCGACACCACTCAGCCCCGAGGTAGATCTCGCGGTGATGCAGCGACTTCGCGAGACTGCAGAATCTCTTCGTGAACAACTGAGGACCAAAGACCGAGAAGTTAATGCACGTACTAATGACATTGAATCTGTAAGTCACAATATTATAGTCGGTCGTAGCGCACGGCACAAATATAATTATACTGTATGATCTGTATACACTATACATATCACTAAGTGTTTCTACAGCAATAATATTTTGTTATTGGATTTCTATGAGGTGAAAAGTAATTTTGTTGTACAAATACGTAGTTTAGCTAACATCGTTTTAGGCTTTGCTTTTTGTTCACAATTGGCTTTTATCTAATGCTAATTAGTTCCATTTAAGAAATTTGATGTTCACAATTAAACTGATTTTCTACACAAGAAAATTCCACTTAAAAATCAACTATGGTTACGTAATTTTTTTACGTTAAAATAAAACTTTGTCTTAAATGGAACTAATTAGGGTCTTCACTTAGAAAAACCATTTGTGAACAAGGCTTAACTCTTCATGATTAATCTCTACTTTCTGTGGCGTTTTTGGAGGAAAATTACTCTTTACTGTTAAGCTGCTTTATCGTTGTTGTTGTTGTTGTTGTTGTTGTTTTTTTTTTTTTTTAATTTGACAATATTTGTCTGCATAATACTACGCCGACTATGCGTATGCTTTTAAGTTTTAATAATAAATTTAAAATTACTATACGTTATCTGTTATTAAATATTATACTGCGCAATAAAGTAGTTGATATAGGCAATATTATTTTACTGCTGTAATGCAGTAAAGTTTTTAAAACAATAGTTTTTGAAAGTCAGTTTTGAATTCATGAAAGCGATCGTTATACGTAATTAGATTCCGTGCAACATAATTATATTGCTTTATTACTCTGTTATAGCAGGCTCTATTATAATTCTTTAATATGCTGTATTGTTTTGAAAATTTTAAAACAATTTTGTTGCATTCATTCCATATTGACATAGACATAACTATATTATATACAATTAAAATTAGTGTGCATTATAGGCCTACTGTATTTAACATGTTTTTTTTTTTTTTTTTTGTTTTTTTTTTTTAATCCTGAATTGATTGATGAGCGCTTTTGTAATCTTTGAGTTCACTAAGTTTCAAAACTGAATTAAAAATACTTACAAAAATTACAAAATCACACACTTCAATCAAAAGATGATATTATTAATATTTGTTTTTAAAGAATATATGCAATATTGTTTTTCCTCATTGTTTCTTCATACAACTAAAACTGTAACTAAAAGTGCAATTGTGTTTGTTTATTTGTTGACTCAGCTGCAAGGACAGTTGGATCGCAGTGCACTTCTGGGACGTGAGCTGCGACGTAAGCAAAGAGGATATCAAGCACAGGTGGGTACCATAGAGTTATTATGTATTATTTGTATATAATCTCTTTGGTGGGTATACTGCCACAATAATTCACTTATTGACAATCTAAGCGCCTTTTACAACGATGATATCTCGATATAGTTATCTTGATGGCACAGATAATGTACACTGATCCTCTCGAATAAATCTGACCAAAGCGTTATAATCTCTCCAAATGTTAAATATTTGGGGAAACTTTAATGCAAGCGATGAGATTTATTCAGGAGGAGTGTACACAAATATATTTTACATGTGTTAAAGACTTTTCTTAAAGTCTCCTTCGTCATTTACTTACAGTTTAGAAATATGTGATCAAATATCGTAAATTCTCGCCGAAGCTAGGTATCATGTTCCAACATAATATAACATATAGTAACATAATTTTGGAAACAATATTTTTATTATTTTTTAACTTTGTGGGTAGTTGATTTTTAATTTAATAATTTATATATTCATCGATTCATTTATTCTCCATTGACCATATTGATTCCTTCCATCATTGACTGATACATTGATATGTATATTTATTTTGATTGATTGGTTGATTGCCAGGTCCGCGCCTTGCTGGACGAGCGCACGGACTTCCTTGCCCAGATGCAAGATCAACACCGCGAGCTCGTATCTCTGCGACAACATCTTGGCATTGCACGGAAAGAAAATGAAGACTTGGCTTGGAGTCAGGTAAGATTCTCACAAATCTCTCTCACACGTTCAACTAACACTTCGGTTGTGTAAAATTGATAAGCATAATTTTTATTATAATGATAATAATAAGATTCAGGTAAGATTCTCACAAATCTCTCTCACACGTTCAACTAACACTTTGGTTGTGTAAAAATAATAAGCATAATCTTTATAAAAATGATAATAGTAATTTTAACAAAAAATTAACGTTAATTTTGAAATTCACGCTTTAAAACTTGTAGAAGGCTAACGCAAAAATGACGAAAGGGTCTTTTAGGGGGGCGTGGTGGGCACTTTTTAGAGGGTAATTAATCACTGAAATGTAATTAATAAAGGTAAATATTGACTTTTATAGAGTCTATATACTATTTATACTCTTTCTAAAAATGTGCTCAAAACAGGGTCTTTACCATCATGGAAACTGCCTCATTGTTAACACTGGAAAACATTTTGTTTTATTCCTTACAGTCTGAGGTACCAGACTTGAGCAACAAAGTGGTGTACTGTCTTGATGATCCTGCTAGACCCAGGTTCACCACCGCTGAACTTAAAGACATACTACATGAACGTAACGAACTGAAAGCTCGAGTCAGTGACTTGGAAGATGAACTGGAGACGTACAGACCTCGTAATAACACCACGGAAGCAGAGTAAGTTCAATTTAATACTGTCTTAATTATCGTTCAATTAATTCTATTTGTGTATTTCCCCATTTACTTCTAAATAATTTTGTAATTGTTAAAGAAAAAGAGTAATTTTATATGTATAGTGTAATTTTGATTCTTAATTATCAATATTTATGTCCCCTAATTCATTATGTAGCTAATTTTCTGTAATTCAGAATTTTTAATATTTTTTCACTATAAATTTTTTCAACTTCCAAAAATTATTGATACCTATTCTATATACTTTATCTTTTGTCTTTATTTAAACCAATTATTCACTTGTTTACATAACATTACACACATTTTCATCTGATTATATAAGATGCTCTATTGTTTTTTTGACGTTACTTTTACAATTTATTATTTGTTGAAACGATTTCATTTATTTATTAATGTAATTAATTAGGAAAGTTTAAAACCATTTCGGTTTGAATTGATAATTAAAGAATAGGATAGGAGAAACCAACAAGCGCCTTACTACGTTGAGGTCCGTAGCTTGGTGAAAGTCTTGATGGCACAGGTTACACAAATATATTTACAAGTTTTTAAGATGTTTTGAGGCCAAAAACAGCCCTCTTCTGCAGTTGCTTAGAGTGTTGCTTCAGTTGCTTAGAGTTGCTACACTCTAAGCAACTGAAGAAGACGGCTGTTGCCCTCGAAACGTCTTAAAACTTGTAAATATTTGTGTAACCTGTGCCATCAAGATTTTCACCAAGCTACAGACCTCATCGTGGTAAGGCGCTTGTTGGTTTCTCTTATCCTTGTTCTTTGATTATCATTTATTTATTTTAAGTATCACAGAGTTAATATTTCCCTTATAAATATCATTTTAATATTTAATGAATTTAATACTAACTAAGTAGCTATTATTCTCAAAATTATAATATTTTAATAAAATGAACAAATACATTACTTTAATATTAGTAAAAGAAAAGGTTAGGAGAAACCAGCACTGGCCTTACCATAGTAAAGAAAGTCCTATAGTTTGGTGAAAATCTTGCTAGCACGGATATTAAAAAGTAACACATTTGAAATATTTCAGCAATAAACTCCAAGAGAGATGGAGTGTGTTATACCTCCATCAGTCCTTACAGACTCAGATTCATAGTTTCTCTCCGAGTCTGTAAGGACTGAGTTAGACACTCTATCTCTCTTGGAATTTATTGCTGAAATATTTCTAATGTGTTAGTTTTTTTTTATATCTGTGCGAGCAAAATTTTCATCAAACCATGAATGAACTCTCTTCACTATGGTAAGGCCCTTGCTAGTTTCTCCTAGCATTTTCTTTCAAATTTATCATACCTAACCACGATGGTTTATTTTCGTTAATATATCTCTATATATTTTTTTATACTGATGTATATACATTTTTAGCATCACTCATCATCATATTATTTTCTTAGACTTGTAATGTATTATGTCAAAAAAAATCGTGAAAAAATAGACAGAACTTAATCGAGGGATGGGAGATAGTATACTGATACTGATAATGATGAGCTTGGACTGACAGTGATGCCGTGGTAGAGAAAATAATTTGGGACCCAGGCCAAAAAATATTAATGCATATAAGCTTAATTAATGCTCTATACATTAATATTTTTTGGCTTGTGTTATAAATAATTTTCTCTACCAAGGTGTCCCTGTCCGTCTAAGCTCATTACTATCTCCCATTCACCAATTTTTCCTAATCTGTGTTTTTCTATCAAATATTTTTACTGAGTAGACAAATTTTCCTTAATATTAATTAAAACTCAATATTGATATTTTTATTACAATTTTTTTCTTCTTCTTCATCTTCAATGCAACACACAAAACAGTTTTTATTAATTATTATAATTTTTATCACTAAGAAGATACATATATTTTTCATCTCTTTCTCTCTCTTTCTCCCCCTCTATATATTTTGCATGTACGGCTGGCTGAGTGATATATTATTATGTATATTATTTGCATGGCTTTATTATTATAATATTATGTCCATGCAGCAGTTGCAATTTATCTCGACGCGACACGGGACCACCTGATTGGTTCACGGAATCAGCTCAACAATTACAACGATACCAATGCAGGGCAGCAGGATTGTGTACTCCTCCAAACTCGAGGACCAATTCCCCTAAACATACACCCTCTAAAAAACCTCATAATCCAACACCTCCACGTTCTCCATTTTCACCAAATACAACAGTAACTCCTCCAAATGCTACCTCTATACCTTTAAGTGTGCTGCCTTCCAAACTTGCGCTTCCTCCACGCTTAAAGTAAGCATGTCGTTTGATTGCCTCTTTTCTTTTTTTAAAAGTGCAGTATAAGGCTTATATTAGATGCAATTTTTGTTTAATTGACAATAACCCCCCTTTCCTCCCTCCTCAACATAACGGCTTATAAGTTCATCATAATTACTCTTGTATAAGTGTAGTGAAAGGATGAGAATAGAACCTGTTGTTTTAATTAAAGTAATTCAGGTAACGGACTTCATCCTTTAACTCTTAACATATTTTTTACCTACATATAGCGCCCTTGTTGTGTCCCAAGGGCGTACTTGCATTTTAAGGTTGTCTTACAAAAGGCGTACTTGCATTTTTGTCCAGTACAACTGAGGGCGTACTAGCACTTGGTTTTACATGTTAAGCTTATGGTGGATGCGCACACAGCATCAAATGTAGCTAAATGCAAGTAAGCCCTTTACGAAAAAGTATCCAAATGCAAGTACGCCCTTTGGACGTAAAAAGGGCGATATTCTGAAGGAGCCTTATTTTTTATTATGCGCGATACTGTAATTTTTGTAGAATGTTTAAATCAAGTCCATTTTTAAGTAATTTGAAAGGGATTATTTTGCTCAAGCTCCAATTAATTTTTGTCTCTACACACCACAATTGAAAAGTAAAAATAATATAAATTGTGTGCTAAAAAAAATAATATGCAGTAAAAACAAACTTAAATTTCTATATTTATTTTTTTAACAACTTAAAACCGAGGTAATAAACTAAGAAACAAAATTTAAAATGTGAAAATTATGTGAAAAACATAAATTTATTATGCCGTTTTTTTTTTTTTTTTTTTTTTTTTTTTTTTTTTTTTTTTTTTTTTTTTTTTTAATATTAATGATACCTAATAATATCACCCTATAATTAATTAGACTATTTATTTTCATTTGAACTAAATTGCAAAATTTTAAAACTAATAAATAAATAAGCCTTAGACATAAAATATTAATTTTAATTTTTGTGAAATTCCCATATTTATGTTTTACTGTTGGTTTTGGGAGCTTACTGTGTGCTTATGGTAATTAGTATTACCGGGTATATTTTATATAAGTTCCTTGTGATTTTTTATGCCTAAAAATATATTTTTTAAAATTAATTTTTACATCTCTTTCTATCTTCTCCCTATTTTTTCTCAACTTTCAATTTTTGTTACATTTTTAAAACCAACCATGAACACACACAAAAATACTTTTAGCTTTTGTTATTGTTGCTTGTTAACTAACTTTCTGATGTTTTGATGTTTAGAAGTGGCCCCTCGACTCAGAATGAAGAGGAAGAGGCCCCAGTGCAGGGACCTTTGCCCTATGAACCAGATGATGCACCATGGAAGAGGAGCGAGTCAGGAATACGCAAGTTGTAAGTCAAAAATTTATTTTATTCCAATTTTAAAAAATTTAGAGTGTAGCTATTGTTGGCAAAAAAAAAAAAAAAAAAAAAAAAAAAAAAAAAAAAAAAAACGTATTTAAAAAACAGTGTCGTTTGTAAACCTTGTTTTTTGTTACACCAACAAATGCACATTAGATTTGAATATATATGTAACAATAGTTGGTGGTAATTTTAGTAGCAAAAAAAAAAAAAAAAAAAAAAAAAAAAAAAAAAAAAAAAAACATGCAGGCTTTATGTTTAGAACATTTAGAATATGTACCGGTATATAGCCTATTATATAATAATTGTTTCATGTTTTCTATGCCTTTAAGTAATCACTGATCAACTTTTTTTTTTTTTTTTTTTTTTTTTTTTTTAGTGTGGTTTGTAACACAATAAACAGGGTATACGAACACCATTATTGATAATCACCTTTTTCTTTATTATTGGCTGATCTTCATTACTGGCCACTCCAATTATCAAATGAAAAAAATAGGGAACCAACAAGATTTCTTATCATAATGAAGTGATAGGTGAATATCTTGATGGCACAGTCAATACAAATATTAAGATGATCCGAAGGCCTTCTTCTTCAGTTGCGTAGAAAAATTGTACCATCAAGATCATCACCTAGCTACGGATCTCTTTACGATTAGTCACTTTTTAGTTTTCCTATCCTTTCCATTGATAATATATTCAAACCAAACAAATTTTTACTATCTAAACTACTAATAGTTACTCTCCTTAATTAATTATTTTGTATGTTCCGTGTGTTTCAGTTTTCGTAAGTTATTTGGTGAAAATAGCGTCGGTTTCGGACTTGGCAGTAGCAGCAGTGGAGCCAGTCCTAAACGAAGTTTGTCAGCTCTCTCGAAACTTGCCCTGGCTGGCACTTCTGGTCTCGACACAGCTGTATAAATCTAACAATCCCAACGCTGCAGATCACTTTACCTTACCTGCTACTGCTGCTTTACCTGCATTCTGGCTAGATTCTACAGGAAACCTTGATGCTCTTCTAGTCTCTTGGGCTTCCCTTTCTTTCTAGTTTTTTTTGTACCTATTAATATATCTGGGCATGAAAAATAACATAACCATTTTTATATACCTAAAAATTAACAAAATGTTATAATTATATCAGCGGTGGGATTTTTTTTTTTTTTTTTTTTTTTTTTTTCCCATGACATTATTAAGGTGTTGATTTTAGTCTAAAATATGACAAATTAAAAAAAACAGTCTTTATTTGAAAGTTTAATCGATAACTTTTTTTTAGGCGTGAGATTTAGGCCTAACTACTTATCTGGTCCACTCCTACACCTAACTTTTTTTTTTTTTTTTAATTGCAAGCATAATATTTTTTTTACACAAAACTTATCAACTTAAAAAAAATACATGCTATATATTTTTGGATCTTCTCAGATTATTTAAAGCTTTTGAGCATTCTGATTTTTTTTTTTTTTTTTTTAATAGACCGACTCAATTTATAGTTTGTTTTAAAACAAATTAAGCCCACTGGTCAACAAGGTTTAAATTAGCATAGTTAAACATATGCAAATTAACCTTTTCAGTATTTTGACTTATTATGTTTTAAAATCAAACTATAACACACCTTAATAAATAATATCACATCGCAAAAGTAAATGCAAACTTATAATTTGAAAATTATTGAAATGGTTTAAAAATGGTTTAAAAAATGCCTTTTTTTTGAAACTTTGATAATACCTTTTGCTAGCACAAGAAATGTAAAAAAAAATAAAAAAAAAAATACTGTCAAAATATTATTTCAGCTGTCCAAAATAACTGAAATATAGTTTTTAAAAACCATCATGGATTCATATATCAAAATAACTGAAAATTCTTTTAAGGATATAAAACTATAAACAACGAACTTTTTTTTAAAACTATATATAATGCTAAATAGGTCTTGGGTATATTTCATAATAATGAAAGCACTTTTAATAATGCTACTCAATTAGAATTTTAAGATATATTTATATTTTTTTAATATCACTGATCAATTAAATTTAAAGGCGTAGAACACCTTGAACAAAAAAGTTATGTAATATCCTAAAAAAACTGAAAATCAACGTTGATTTGGCCGGAGTCATTGATTTCTAATTTATTTTTAGGTTTGTTTACACAACTTTTTTGTTCAAGGTGTTCTATGCCTTTAAAGGTGTATGTAAGGATGGAGAAAACCAGCAAAGGTCTTAACATAGTGAAGAAATTTTCTGTAGTTACGTTTAAATCTTGCAAGCACAGAGATAATGATTTCTCTCCAAGCCTGAAAAAACTCAAGTCATATACACTCTGGCCAAAACAAATTTGTTCCCGTTAAAAGCTGTATCTTGGATGCTAAACCAATCAGACAGCATGTTATAAACCTACTAGCCAATCACAGTTGACTTTACATAGTTAATTACTCTGTATCTGCTTGATTTGGGAGGGGGGGGAAATAAGTTTTGGGAGAAATATACTTCATACTCCATTTCTCTTGGAGTCTGCGAGAAAGATAAAAAAATAATAGAGAGGTAATTTTATTGCATATTTTACAAGAGGGCATTGTCTTGAATCGATAGATATGCAAATTTCTAATTTTTTGGTCCATTAAATATTTTTAATTAATTTTTAAAAGTCGTGAAATGACGTCACAGTCTGTAACTTTTTTGTATGCCCTCGTGCATAAGGGGCATCCTTTTTTCGATTTTCAAAAATTAACTAAACAAATATTTAATGAACTAAAAAAATAGAAATCTACATATCAATCGATTCAGGACAATAAGCTCTCATAAAATAAGAAATTAATTGCTTTTTTTTTTTTTTTTTTTTTTTTTTTTTTTTTTTTTTTTTTTTTACATAGCTTTACAGGGCATTTCTTCACTATGGTAATGCTCTTGCTGGTTTCCTCTAACGTCTCCTTTCAATTTTATCATATCCAACACCACAAATGGATTAATTTTCTTAATTTAACTCATAAAACCATTAAAACTTTTTAAAAAGACTTCATTTTTAATGCAGTATTTTCGTTTGTATTTTTAAGTATATTCCATTCTTCCTAATATTTTGACAGTATTGGCTGTAAAAATTATTTCTTTAAACAAAAAATTATTAAAACTTAAAAAGTCAGTGTTGTCTAGAATACATTCTTCTGTAAAATATAGTTATTGCTCTCTTTCTCTTTTTAGTATTTTAACATTTGTAGTAAGTGAAGAAAAAAAATTATAAAGATTTTTTTTTTCTTAATGTAGTCAGGATTGTATAACCCAAAGCCACAATATTTACTCAAAATGCATTGTTTTTATAATTTGATATTATTTCAATAGAAGACATTGCAAAAGTAAAGTTTGTTTATTATAAAGTAGGTTTAGTGATAATAAAATAAACAAACTCACAGCCCAACTATAATAACAAAGTGCTAGCAGACAACTTGGTGTTTCTGTCTACATTTAACATGCTTTCTTATGGGGCAATGAAGCAGCTAGATTTGAAGTTAGAATTATTTCTCAGAGTTGAAATTTTTACTGTTGCTTGCTGAGCCTCAAAGCTTTTGTTTTCCTGGATTTCTTGTCAATTAGGTGAAAAAAATAATTTCTTAACCAAATTGATTAAAATCCAGGAATACAAAAGCCTTGAGGCTCAGCAAGCTGTAGTACAGATGTCAACTCTGAAAAATAATTCTAACTTGAGTTATGGCTGCTTCATTGCCCCATAAGATAGCATGTTAAATGTAGACAGGAACACAAAGTCGTCTGCTAGCACTTTGTTAGTATTGTTGAGCTGTCAGTTTGTTTACTTTCTCACTAAACCTACTTTTGCAACGTCTTCTTCTATTTGTGATCTGTATTATTGTATAGGATATAAATTTTAATATCAATCTGTAATTATATTTTTAAAATATTTTATTTATACTCAAAGTTCATAATTTTAATTTTTGTTTTAAAGTCTTGGAAATATGCGTCATTCTTTAAAAAATGTAAAATAAAATGTATATAAGGCATATTTTTTTTGGCACCATGAAAAACTAAAGCTGGATTTCTAATTTCAAAATGATTTTTCTCCTCTGAAGAGAGAAAAAAAAAAGTATTGTTTTGAGTTATTGTATAAATAAAATTTAAATAAAATTCTTCAAATTATATTGTTTAAATGGATATAATTTTACCAAAAAAAAAAAAAAAAAAAAAAAAAAAAAAAAGTATTTTGAAGTGATTATTATTTTGCTTCCATTTTTATAATTATTACATGACTGCTATTTTATGTCTACAGTACTGCATATTTGTGCTTGTTTCTTTCACTAGAAAACTGTTATTTTGCTAAACGTAATAGTAATACAAAATAAACTATTTTAAGTTATGTGCATTTGAAAAAAAAGACCAACTTGAGTTGTAAATGAGTAACATGTAGTACGTGTGTTATTAGTAGATATAAATATTTATTCTTTTGTCCAATTGCAATTTTATGTATTTAAATATGGAGCACTAATGCTAATTAACTAATTGCTAATTAAATATGCTAGGATTGTACATATACATAAGACAATGGAAATAAATTTTATATCTCAGTTTCTGTACATGTACAGATAATTGAAAGATTTGGTAAAAACATGCAGATAGATTAGGAAAAATTGGGAAATGGGAGATAGTAATGAGCTTAGAATGACAGGGACGATGTGGTAGAGAAAATAATTTCTAATCAAGGTAAAAAAATATTGATGCTTATAAAGAGCATTAACTGTGCATTACTTTTTTTGGCCTGGGTTAGAAATGATTTTCTCTGTCATGACTCGTAACTAAGCTCATTGCTATCTCCCATTTACCAATTTTTCCCCCATCTAGGTGTATTTCTATTAAATTTTGTAATTATCAATTATTGCATAGTCGATTTTTCCTTAATATTTATTATGTGTATTAATGGATTTTTTGATTTCTTCCGATTCATAATATAAATCAGAGGAATTAAAATAAATTAGGCAATAAAGAGCATGCATATAGGCAATTTTTGCGTAATCAGATTTTTGCTTCGTATCCATATGTGCTTTAATTGTTAAACTTATTTTCTTTCCTTTAATTAACAGTACACGTCTTAAAAAAAAAAACAGACATATTTTCTTCAGTATATTTTATTTTTCAGTGGATTTAAATTTCTTTTTTTAACTGGTTATGGCCACAACAATATTTTTTAAACCTAAAATAAAAATATTGATGTATAATGCTCAACGCACATGAATTATTTTTGATAAAAATTCTACAAAAAAAAAAAAAGAATGTGAAAAAATATATATAAAAAGCCATATATTTATTTAAATGACTGTATAATTATGATTTTAAATTCTTTTCTTACATTTTTTAATTTTTAATATTATATTTAAAAACAAACAATCGTAACACCATGGATAATTGGATTTTTTGTGTACAGTAATATTCGAGGGCCTATCTTTTCTTGATAATTTGTTTTGTTTTTATATAGTGAGTGCCATTTGGATAAATTATGCACGCATTTAATGTGATACTTTCCCCCCACCTAACCCTAACTATTTTTAAGTAAATATAATACTATATAATAATCTATGATGGATATAAATATGAAGTAATTTTTTAATGGTCATGTTTGAAAATAGAATTTGCATTTACCTTAGATGTGACAGAACTTTTTTTTTGTTTTTTTTTTTTTTTTTGTTTTTTTTTTTTTTTTTGTTTGTTTTTTTTTTTTTTACTTGTATATTCGTAAAAAAATTAACGTAAATTTGTATTACCTTCACTACCATGTGTACCAAATTTCAAATTCATTCGTCCATCATTTATGTGGTAAAAAATAACAAAGGAGATATAGGACACCCTATGCTTACCATGCTATTTTTTCCCCCACACAACTGATGGACAAATTGATTTGAAATTTGATACACATGCTATTGAAGGCAATACATACTTATGCTAAAAATTAAAATAACAATAAAAAATATATGAAGTAAAAAAAAAAGTACAGCCAAATCTAATGTTAATCATTAATTTGTACCTATAATTTTGAAGTTAAAGTTGTTGTTTTTTTTTTTTTTTTTTTTTTTTTTTTTTTCGCTTTTTCCCCCTACAATTTAAGTAAAAGCAGCTAATTTACATTTTTGCTGTAAAAATTAAATAAAAGGTGGTTCAAATCTAAATGAGAAGCTGGTCACATTGTCAGTAAAGGCAGAACCAGGGCAGAACCTTCAAATTCACACAAAAAAAAAAAAAAAAAAAAAAAAAAAAAAAACATAAACCCAATTAAAAAAAATGAACTTTTTTCAAACATGACTCCCAATCAAAAAATATTCTAACTTCATATTATATCCAATACAAGAAGAAAAAAAAACTTGCATTTAACAATTTTTTCTAACCAGGCAAAGGGAATATAATTTTGATTCTAATATAGTTTGTAAGAAAATAATTTCGTATATAAAAATAAATAACTAAAAAAAAATAATAATAACATAAAAATAACATATCTTCCATGACCTTTTAGCAGCTTTCATTATTGAGGAAATAAAGTATGAAATATAGTGATTAAACTAATATTTATCATTCCTTAAAAAAAGAAGTATATAATATATTATAAATAAGCCAAAGTTACATGCATATAAATATATTACCATTACTGTATGTGTTCTGTTAATACTTTAGTATAGAAAGAAAACAAAAAAAAATATGATAAAAAGCAGAAATAAAAAAGTTGAAAAAAAAAAATTTGTTTTGAAATTTTTTATTTTATTTTCATTATAGCAATTAACATTTAGCGGCAGTGAATAATATTTTCAAATTTCACACACAGAGAGAAAGAAAATATTAAATTAAATGCTTAGGTCTAATAAGAAAAAAACAACAACATTACTACAATAGTTTTTTTTGTTTTTTGTTAATATAATCTAGGTGGGATTCTAATTTCTAACAATACAAATAGGTTAGTTATAGTATGAGGACACTTGTTTTGTAATGCTATTTTAATCATTCAGGTATGCAATTTTATTTACTAATATTATTTAACTTCTGTTATATATAGTGTTTAATTATTAGGAAAGGTTAAAACCATTTCGGTTTGAATTGATAATCAAAGAATAGGATAGGAGAAACCAACAAGCACCTTACCACGATGAGGTCCGTAGCTTAGTGAAAATCTTGATGGCACAGGTTACACAAATATTTAAAAGTTTTAAGATGTTTCGAGTGCAACAGCCTTCTTCTTCAGTTGCTTAGAGTGTAGTGAAGGCAGGTTGGTTGGTTTGGATTCTTAGATGCTTGTAAATATTTGTGTAACCTGTGCCATCAAGATTTTCACCAAGCTACGGACCTCATCGTAATAAGGCGCCTGTTGGTTTCTCTTATCCTATTCTGTTATGTATAGGGTGGTTGTATTTGTAAAAGTAGACACCCTATAGGAGCACTAAATAACATGGGATGGTATGGAAAAAATGACACATTTTACGAGGTTAAAAATACTTGGCAATACTTTTGAGAGCAAATAGAATATGATTTTCAGGTAAGTGAGAAATATAATAATAACATACTTTGAAATAATAATACCTTGCAGCAGTTATATGATACACCACTTTCTGCCCATTACAAAACTAATTAATGATTAAAAATATTTGATAGAAAAACTCATGGATTAGGACAAATTAGGGACAGGGAGAGTGACATTAGGCTTGACAGGGACACAGTAGTAGAGACAATATTTCTAACCCAGTTCATAAAATAGAAGAAATGCATACAGCATTATCTAATTAGCCTGTACTAGCTCTGCTCATATTGCTAGTAAATACTTTTGTTATTAAAAATCATGTACTAGAGAATAACTGAAAACATTGAGGAATCACTCCATCCATCATAAATCATTGATTTATAAGGCCTGTCACTCCCATCTTTCTCTCACTCTCTCTCTCTCTCTCTTTTTTTTTTTTTTTTTTTTTTTCTTGCCCAACCCTTGTATTTTTAAATAGTATGAACATTATAATGGAATCTATTAAAGACGTAGAACACCTTGAACAAAAAACTTGGCTAATATCCTAACATACCTGATATCATTGCGCGCGTAAAACAAGCAAGCTGTGATGTCAGTGTCCGCACGCTTCATTTCGTGAATGTAAAATAAATTAGAAATCAATGACTCCGACCAAATCAACGTTGATATTTAGGTAGTTAGGATATTAGACAAGTTTTTTGTTCAAGGTGCTTTATGCCTTTAAAATTATTAAAAAAAAATTGGAAGGCATCAAAATAAAGATGCCTATAAGGTAAAAATATCAAAAAAGTTCCCAATTTTTGTTTAAATATTTGTTTGAAATCTTTGAAATTGCAACCCTGTAGATTATAAAATGCATTACAAGTTTTCATTGTCATATTATATAATAGAGTAAGGAATTTTGCAATCCTCCCTAACATTAGTTAAGTTTAAAAAGACAATTACAATAACTTCTAATCAATAGCAAAATACACAACAACGATTATTATTATATAACTATTACATAATTATCTACTTTAAAGTCACATTTTTTTTTTTTTTTTTTTTCTAGCATATAGGCAGTGCTTTTTAGAATAGCTGAAACATGTTTTGGAGAAAAAATTGTGACTTTTTGATTACCAATCTTTTTTTGTTTGTTTTCTATCTAGTTTGCTTTATATTTTTTTAATATTCATTTTATGCATATTATATATTTTGGTGTTAATCTAATTTATTAGAATTATAATTTCAAAATTAGTTTCATATATGAATAAAAAATAAATTATCCATTTTTTAATTTCAAACTGGATTGCACAAAAGATGAATGGTGTTTGTAAACCCTGATTTTTTGTGCTACAAACTTTGAAAAAAATAATAATAATAATAATAAATAAAAAATCCCCTTATGCTTTTTAAGGAAGAACCTCAGATGTAAGGGTTCTCCTTTCTCCCCCTCTCCTCTCCCTCCCTCCCTCAATTTTCAGCATAAGTTTGAATTGCCTTCAAAAGCATGTGTATCAAATTTCATATTGATTTGTCCATAGGTTATGTGGAATAAAAAAAAATTAAATGGTGAGCATAGGGAATCCCAAGGTCCATATATAAAGGTTAGATACTCCGGAAAAAGTTTTGGCCAAGGTCGCGCAGCTTAAAGGAATTCACCAAAGACGTCATATCACCGGGTGTATTTTTATTCACCTTATCAGTGACGTAACTGGTGAACGGCATCGTATTGGCTTAGAATCAAGTACATCCATCACAAAATAAAATCAACTGCGCGAATTTTGTGCTGCGTTCAACCTCTTTATTATATGGACCTTGAGGGCATCCTATATTACCCATGTTATTTTTTCGCAGTTTCCCACTTGGACAAATTGATTTGAAATTTAGTACACATGCTATTCAATGTAATACATACAACTTATGCTGAAAATTTGGAAGAAGAAAAAAAAAAAGAGAAAAGTTTCCTGAACATCTTTAAATAGAATTGCACATATTTGTGGAGCAAGCAGGAAACAGGGTTTACGAACAACACTATTATATTACATTAGTAATCAAAGAATACACTCAAAAAACACTTACCTAGTGATAAAGGTTATATAATGACACCAAGTTGAAAATATAGGTATACGTAAATATTACAACTGCAGTTTAAGTAGTTATTCACCAAAAGTCAAAATCATACAATTACATTATCAAATGGATACACTAGATATGTGTTCTGTAAGTGTATTATTGAAGTGTAAAGAAAGTCAACTTACAAGTAGCCAACTAGAACATTTTCTCAATATCCACTCATTCATATAAAAGTTGACGCCATATGTGAGCACTAAATAACATGAGCTGGTATGGGAAAATTACACATTTTAAAAATATTTAGCAATATTTTTGAGAGTATTGATACCGTTAACAAGTTTGAATTACGTTTTCAAGTATGCGAGAAGTAACTGTACAGTAGATTATCTCCTAAACTGAGAATGTCAGATCAAATGCGCGCCATAATTCCAACTGGGTGAAGACTGCAGAACTAGAAGCCGCCATTTGAAGTAGTAGTATTTGCATCTAGTTCTGCAGGTTTCACCCAGTCGCAAATGTAGCGCACATTGATCTGACATTCTCAGTATAGGAGATAACCTACTGTTTAGCTACTGTGGCGAGAATAATAATAATAATAACACAAAAAATTTCTCTATTTCCCAAATAGCTCAAAATGACTTTTATCTTACGCTGAACGATGCTATTCATTGCTTTAGTATGGCGTCGAAGCACATTCCCACACTTTTCCATGCACAACACTCTATTCTGAATGTGCATCGTTTACTATATCAGCAGTGGATATGAACCAATTTGTAAGTTGACTTCTTGCGGACTTAATTTTTAGGAGAAAAATAAACATTCCTAAGTTATAATTTACAAACAAGAACAGTAAACAAAACTCTTTGATGTATTTTTGTCAACCAATAATCAAACAGAAATAATTTAAGGAAAGAACTGATAGCTACACCTGCTAAAAAAAAACTACCTACTTTCCTTTTATTTTAATAACGGTAAGTGAACTTATTTAATATGACAAAAAACAGAAAATATATACACAACAATTTTCAGTAGAAATCAAGAGTCTAATAACTTCCAACCCTAATAAAAAAAAGGTGCATATATACATAAAAAAAAGGAAATAAAACAAGACTTTTGGGGAGCAGAACTTTTTAAATAGGATACCTTCACAGAAAGAAGAGAATTAACTATGTTGACTAAATTATGCTATATAGCAAAATAAATTGTCACCATTGACAAAATAGTTGCACAGAATGGGGACAGTAAAGCAGTTGACGTGCAGCAACAAAATAGCAGTGGATAGCTAAAAAATAATAATAATAATAATAAAAGTTGCAATTTTATTTCATATTCTAAAAGAGGACATTACCCTGAATTTATTGATATGCGAACTTCTAATTCTTGAGTTCATCGCACATTTTTAGTTCAGTTTTGAAAATCGCAAAATAGCATCACGAAGGAAAAATTTACCAACCATGACGCCATTTTGCGACTTTCAAAAAGTAATTAAAATTACTTAACGAACTCAAAAATTAAAAATTCTCATATCTGACTATTCAGGACAATAGCCTCTTTTAGAATATGCAATAAAATTGCCCTCTAAACTATTTTTATATGTCAATTTTCTTCTTACTGTTTTGGCAAAAATATAAAATAAATAATAAGTTCCGCTACATAGTAATTGATTAAGCTTGTTTTTTAAAGTAGAGAAATAACAAGAAAAATAGCACACTTAATTCCCTTTTTAATAGTAACATTAAATCTTTTAAAATATAGCATCAATACTTAAAACTCATACAATTAAAACAATACATTAAAATTGTTTCATAATCAAGGCTGTAAGACAGTATCATCATAATTAACATAATTACTATCATCTCTTACCCTTCAATTAAAAATATCATTCTGATATTTTACACACATTAAAATATGATGCCATAATTTTTACTAGGATTTTCCATAAACTGTTCCCCTGTTCCAAAAAAATCAATCAATCAATTTTAGTAACTAAATAGTTGCGAGAATCAAATGGAAAGTTAGAAACTTAAATTACAAAAATTAATAATAATAACTGATTTATTATGCATTGAAAAAAATAACTACATAATTATTATGCTAGCTCAATTACAGCATAATCAATGCTATACTGCATAATAACTTTGTAACATAGCACAAATATCATGTTCTTAACCATAATTATTTAAGTTGTTGTAACTTAGCATCATTTATGATATAAGTGCAATGTAAATTACGTTTTTCTTTTTTGTTTTCTATGTAGAAAAATTTAATTCGAGTGTTTTTGAAAAAAAAGGGGGGGGGGCATTTTATGTGGTTTTTGAACACCCATTCTTTACCTCCACTCAAGACCCAGAATTTGCATTAATCCTTCTTATATTTTCATATTATGCTAATAATGTGTTTATTATCTCTGAGCCAGCAAGATTGTCACCAAAGTGAAGATCTTGCTACTTTTCTCTGTTTTGTCCTCTTAATTTTATCTGAACTTTCCACTGATAAAAGAATGGAAATAGCAGCGCTGGCCTCACTTACCACAGTAGTAAGGAGAGGTCTCACGTGGCACAGAGTTGTAGTTTAATGTTTGAGAGCTTTTGTCATTGTAATGACATTTTCAATCAAAGAAGAGATTTACTTGAGCACATCACAGAGTAGTCTTGTGATGTGCTCAAGTAAATGTCTTCTTTGATTGATAATGTCATTACTATGATGTCTGCTCTGTTATATAAACATAACTAAAACTGTGTGCCACGTGAGACCTCAACCTCTCCATGCAACTTCTACTGTAGTAAGTAAGGCCAGCGATGCTATTTCTATATTTTTCTTTCACATTGATCTAAACTGCAATGTTTTTTTTTCCCCTTAAATTGACTTTCCTTTGATACATTATTCAAATAGTTTTAAATTTGATAGTCATGTTGGAACAAGATATACGAACAAGTTTATCAATACCATCTTCTTAGAAATTGTACTCATCAGTACCACATGCCAATAATTTACAATTTATATATTTGGTAGGTATTTATATTTACAACCACATATAAGAAAGAAGAAAAAAAGTCAAACAAACTACACAAAACACTAGAACTATACACATTTATGTAAAATTACAAACAGATCAAATTGAACTTTAAAAAACTGTTTTCATTTAGACAGTTTTTTCCATAATTAATATTACCCTTCTAAATCAAAAACAAAATTACTTTAGTTCATTGGTAACTTTGGTCTTACAGGCTCCCTTCTCCAATACTAATTACAGTAGGTACTCTAGCCAAGCTAATTGAGAAAAAAGTACAGGGGAGGACAACATCGTGGCACGATGCATTAGAAGGGAAGAATCCCTATCCCCTGTACCTAACATTACGTACTCTGTATTATACAGCTTAGAGACTACGTGTAACCCCATGTTTCCAGGCACATTCTCTGACCTTAAAAATCAATGAAACTTTCCAAACACAAAAAGCCAAAGATAGCTCTTCTACATTTAAACACCTTGGAGCCTATGTGACGATAGTTGATGAACTTTCAATTGTTTTACTATAATGTACCGAGTATACTAAACTTTTCTTTCAGTGCATTTTATTTTAAGACATAATGTAATGTGAGCTACAATAGCATTATAATCACAAGCCAGCTTTTCAAAATACTTTTCTTGTATAAGGTAGAAAAGGTAGCTCTGATTTTACATTATTTCAGTAATTTATTTATCTTTGTGTTACTGGTTCGTTTGTTTAAATGGCATAATTCTAAAGATCATGTCTCGTAATTTCTTACAATAATTAATAGAATAATTGACAGCTTTACCAAGAAATCTACATTTATTTTCTTAAAGCATTAAACATTGTGCCCTTTTCCCTTTTAAAACTAATAAAGAAGTATAATTATTTCGTGTCAATTAAATCCTATGTGATAAAGAAATAAAGTAGTGCACATAAATATAACGGTGCATGAAATGGCTTTTTAGCTTTAAGAAAATTAAATATAAGTTTCTAATTTTAGTGTTCATAAAATAAAGGAAAGTCTTCTTCATTTTGTGAACTGCTAAGTCAGGTGTTTAGCAAACCTTAACATAACCGAGTAAAATTATTTGTATGATATAACAAAGACAAATCTACAATGGACATTTTCTATGACAACTTGCCATGTGAAACAGTTGCAAAAACTGTTTCGGCAATGCAACTACGATGCATCAATCAGACTCGGACTGGCCATAAGAGCAAGTCCACAATTGCGGACATGGCCCCCCCGGTTTGGAGGCTTCTAAGGCCCAAAAAGGGGCATAACTAGGGTGTTACGCCCCCTTTGAGGCCCTTAAAGAGGGTGTTACATCCCTTTTGCGGACGAGGCCCCTTGATTGCCAGTCCGACCCTGGCCTCAATAGCAGTAACCTTGTTAACATCCCAACTTCTGATTACCAGTTAAACTCAGGTAAACCTCTATCTTTCACAATATTAAATGAATGGGCACCCATCATCATTATGAAAGAAAGTGTTCATTTTTTAGGGGGAAATCATGTTTTAAAGGGTTGGTTAATTATGGCTTTTTAAATAGTGATGATCGTGTTATTAACCTCCCAAAAACGTGATCTCAAAATTCTAATTATTAACATACTGAGAAAAAGTTGTTACATCAACCCCGAACATACGTCAGCTATTTTCAAGCAAGCTTAATGAATTCCCCTTAAAGAAGTCATTGTAACGAATTTTTCAATTTTTGTGTAAATAATTAAAATTTGATATTAAACACAATGATTACTACTAAAAAAAAAGACATCATTTACTGTACTCGACTCAAAAAAACTGAGTTACCTGCCGTTCGACCTTTTACAGTATTGCCCAGCCGCCCCCCTTCTCTTAAAATGTGATAATGGGCGATACTTTAGGCATGCCCGATTTAAATCGACTGAGGTTTTTTGAGTCAAGTATACCTCTTTAAAGTTAAAAGAAATCATTTTGTTTTCATTATATCATGGCTATAATTTCACTTTCAACCTGTATTTCTTTTTTGAACATTGCTCAATTTTGATTTTGAAAAAAAAAAAAAAAAAAAAAAACTCATTTTGTTGAGACCAAAGTTGAGTTCATTAGAGTAGATTAGAATTGATGTGCATGAATAACATTGTGATATCTGTATATTAATTGATCCAGTAACACAAAAATACTATCACCTTCAAGTGATAAAAATGTTTTTATATTTAGATCTAACATTCATTACTGTATTACTCTTCTCTTCCGACATCTAAAGCGCACACACGAATATTTCTTTTAATAATAAATTACATTTATACATTTCTTTTGTTTTAAAAGAAGTTACATAAAAAATTGTTCGTGCTTTTTTTATATTATTTATAAATATAGTAAAGGCCTCAAAAGTCTCATGTTTGTCTCTTTCTTTATATTATTATTATTTTTTTTTTCATTTTATTAAGTAGGCACTTTTCACTTTTTTAGTTGCACTAGGAATCTTGATGATTACAAATTAAAAACAGTCTTAATGAAGAAGACCAGAATTCTAAACTAAGTTCACCAAATTATTATTTACACTTTATTTTTGTTTATTTTACATATAACTACATTTGATTATGAAATTATGGTGTCAAATATGGCAGGGTATTTTTATTTTATATTGTTTTTCTTTTTTTAATGAAATGACTTTTAATTAAATGCTTAATTTAATTTCAGATCTTTATAATCTATTTAAGCCTTCTAAAGAACACGAAAGTTTATACTAATTTTTTAACAAAATTGTTTATATTTCTTTCAACGTCTTATAAAATTAAGATTGTTGTCTTTATTTTAACAACAACCCCCCTTTTAATTTGCAGTTTTATTGTATTTTACAAATTAAATGCAAATTTTGTAAAAGAGGGACAAAAATTCATAAATTGCCAAAGTGGCAGTAAATTAGCGCCGTTTCAAGAATACAAATTTTATTAAAAATTTATTTTATAGCAGACCTTTTTTTTTTTTTTTTTTTTTTTTTTTTTCCTTCTTCTTTTTTTCTGTTCTTCTGAAATGTAGAAGGCTAGTCAAAGCAATGGAAGAATTTTCAGTTAATATTATTATTTCAAACTTGTAAATTTGGAAGATCTCTTAAAAAAAAAAGTTATAAATTTGTTCTTCTAAATCTATAGAAAAATAAAATAAGATTTGATTTTAGCTTGAAAAAAAAAATGACACCAGAAAAAGAGAAGGCTCAAAAAAGTCAATCCCTAAATGAAGAATCAGTTTGAATAATTTTAGCCACTGTGGTTGACACACAGGTAGGTCTAAAATGCAGTCTCTATTTTATGACACTGACAATATGGTAATGACTTGGTGTGGCTATGACGCAAGCCAAGGATGATGCTCCAATGATTCTTTACTGCGATCCCCATAGTCGTAGAGAACCTCTTCTCCCATCATGATGTCACAACGAGCCACTAACACCAGGTGGGGCTTGTTCTTGACGAGAACTGTACGAGTCTGGAGGTTGCCTTGACGACTGTGGTTTACGAGACGTCCCAGTCGAGGACCCTCGGCGGTGGCATCAATGCTGAAATCAAGGTACAAGGAGACCATGAGTTTGTGTTTACAAATGAATGTAGCTCTATCAATAGCACTCCCTGATCTAAGCCTGTGCATAATATGGTAGTTTGTTTTGAGTATAGTAGGACTGAAGAAAGCACACAAAGTCTGTTTTCTATTGAAGTTTAAGTGCTGAAAGCTATCCATTACGAGTTACCGTAGTTCTTTTGTTTGTTTGTTTTTTATATCTGTGCTAGCAAGATTTTCATCAAACTATGGGGCTCTCTTCACTATGTTAAGGCTTATGTATTTCCTCTATCCCTTTCTTATATATTATCAACCTAATTGAGATGGTTTGTTTACCTTAATTTTTATATAGATTAACGTTGTAGTTCAAATGAGTGAAGTAGTAAGCAGGCAGCAATGGTTGCTGTACATATTTAAAGCCCCTGAACATAGCGGCAACAACCGCATGTTTCAGACTGACTAGCGATACATCAACCTGGGTATGCTAAGCCAGGCTAGTGGTACCTAGATTTGTGTATTGTATGTTAGTCTAAAACATGAAGTTGTAGCAAACAAAATGTGTGTCTTGTTTTTCATAACATGAAGTAAAATCTCTATCTGTTTTTTTTTTTATCACGGGAAACAAAATGTGTAAGTCATTTCCAAGTTTGCTACAACATTGAACTACTCTGTTAAAAGTTACAGTTGTATCACTAAGATACTGTACTACTACTACTACTACTACTACTACTAATACTACTACTGTACTGTGTTACTGCAAGTAGAACTTTAATAATGAAGAAAATTACAATATCAGTGCTAGTCATGACATGATCAGTGATAGTGTCAGATGTCAACTCACCAGTGTTGTTGATTACGATACTTGAAGTAGTACATATAACACCCTGTGTTTTGATCACAGGCGTAGCGGTGTTCACGTAGCCTAGCCTCTGTGATGTCGATCAGCTCACCAGCATACTCCACCACAAATTCTCCCTTCATGAACTCTCGGGTTGCCACAATGCCTCTACCTTTGCCTGCAAACACAAAATTGTAGAAATATATCAATTGCTTTCTTTCTTTCTAATTTTACATCTATAGCGATTAGTCAAGGGGTGTAATACTTCACAAGCAAACTAAATCACCCCCCCCCCCCCCTCAAGACCTAAATACAGATACTGAAAGTGGTTATAAAAACATACGCACATACCTCAGGTATGATCGAATTAGTACCTTGAGTTTAATGTTTTACCAGGAGTAAATGATAAATTTTGTGATCAGTTAGGTTTGACATTAACGTTAGCCGTTTAGTTATGATTTTGTCAAGTCCAATTTAGTAAACAAATTGAACTTTTTTGGGTCTCTTAAATCAACAAAGCTCTATAGGACAGCGGTATATTTTTATCACACTTTTATCCATAAAGTTAGCACGGTAGAAACTTTATCGGTACACAAAGAAGTGCACTAAGAATGACTGCTATCCTAGGCTTTAATTTCATTTTCTAAAAATTATTATCAGGTGGTTAGTCTTTCACATTTTCACCAAATATATAAATGATACGACGTGACAATGTTTGAATTCATCAAGAGATATGTGGATTTTACCCCCTTAGCCTCCACCTTCAGTACAGCTGTAAATGATAAATATCTCACCAGGAAAATGATGAACTTGAAGTCCTTCCTCTCTTCCACTTATAATTGCTTCTTCTATACTTCTATGATGCTCTTCAAGCAAAGTTTTCTTAGGACGTCTATTAGATCGCCTTACAGGGAAATATTCTGTAAGTTTATGTTGAGTTTCTGGCTTGCTAACAGCTGCTGTTTTACTCTTAGCTGGCTGAGTGCTTTCTCCTGTAGTCTTACTTGTTGGGGGCATTTGGCTTTGTTGATTTTGAGTCTGACTTGGGTTTAACCTGCGGAAAAAAGAAATTAACCATTTTAATTGTTTGATATAAATAATTTTACCATAGTGGGGTTTACTGCAATCTAATGCTTCTTACTGGTGGTGACCTACCACCAATGAAAGGCGTGCTAGACAAAAACATGGGACCTCTAATTTAACATTATGCTTATGGGGAGGAAACACGTTGAGAAAACTACTGCATTGATTTTGATCCAGGAAATTTTTTAAAGAGGCATACTTTTACATACATGTTTTAAGCCTTTTTTTATTGCCAGTAAGTAGCAATGGTTATACAACATTTTGATGCTGTTGCGGCTAAACCACGTTTCTTCTATTAGTGTGTTTCCTTACTTTCACACATCTACGTTTATCATGATAGCCATAAAAACACGTATCTACATTTATCGCAACAACAGGTAAAAAATATTTCTACATAGGAAAACAGATGTAGAACTTTTTTTTACCTGTTGTCACAATAAATGTAGATACGCGTTTTTATGGCTATCACGCTAAACGTAGATGTGTGAAAGTAAGGAAACACGCTAAAAGTAGAAGTGTGGTATAGCTGCAACAGCATCGATGTACAGGAATTTCCTATTACGGTTATCAAAGTCTCAATTAATTAGTAGCAAATGTGAAGAGGTTTTCCCTTTTCTCTGTTTGTGACTATACGATAAGAGAGAACATTTCAATTGTCAAATAGAAGCTAATATGCCGGTACTGGTGTATTTATAAGGGGGGGGGGGACAATTTACTTTGAAAGCATATATTTACCTTCTACGTGACTTAGCTCCATTAGAACGTGGAGAAAGCACGGCCTTCTTGCTGGCAGACAGTGATAACCTGGAAAGTGCTCCAGAGGGTGATAACGTAAGGGCAGGAGTTGGGTCTGCTTCTACGAGTTGAATTTTATGATGAGGAGACACAGTTTCTGAATCAGAGTCAGTAGAAGTTGGTGGAGTAGGTGGGACAGTAGTAAAAAATTGTGTAATTTGAGCTTGCGGTGGACTAGAATGACACAAATGTCCTTTAAAATCTAGTTTACAATCTTTAATTTTAGGGCCTTCTGAAAGATCCAGCCCTTCTTGGGTGTCACATCTTGACAAAGGCTTCTTCACAGCGGCTCTCCTTCGTGCTGAAAAAAGTAAAAGAAAAATAAATAAAATTGTACATAGTTTTTACGTCATTCTTGCACATTACCTAGCATGACTGTACTTGTAATCTAATTTATATGCATATTTTAAAGCCTTTTTCAATTTGAAATATGCATGCATAATTGTTTAACTTTGAATACTAAAAAATACATTTTAATTTTCAGTTTGTGTTATGATATATAAAGCTGACGCAAAAACAATAACAATATCGTTATGGCAGTGAAAGGGCAACCTGATGCTAAAACACATAAACATTGGTGGGGCATTTTTTTATCCCACCTGCGTAACTTATTTTTTCAGTGAATTTCTTACCTCTGACCATATTTTCTATTTATAATTATATTATAATTGTGATTTAGTTAATAAATCTTATATAAAACTTTATAATAGAATATATAACAAGTTTTAAAAATGATTTTGATGATTTTTTTCTTGCATCGCAGTTGACATTCCAAGCTCGCGCGTCGTTTTTTTATTTTTTTTTCTTCAACGGATTCGCCTTCTTTAAAACACGGACTGACCTCCACAAGCAGTTTTCACACGCACAATCTTTACACAAACTTTAATATAGTAATATTTGCATCTAAATTCTGCAATGCACTAATTTTGCATAAAAATAAAGGCTTATAAAACACAAAATAAATTATTAAAATAGTTTTTTTCATTTATAAAAGACACGTTCAACGAACATCTCCGGGAATCGCAGAAGCAGCTTGGATAATCGTTACCAACATTACAAAGTTATTTCTAAAAAGTTCCTCAAAAATATAATCGAATTTATTACAGGACTGTTCTTAATTAAGTCAAAATATTGGATTTAATACAAAACTATAGTATCTGAATGCATTTCTGTTATCGATTGATGAACTAGAGCTAAGTTTTACTTTAATTTTGAAAGAAATTAAAACAAAAAAAAATAGTAGAAAGTTTATTTTGTTGGTAGCTCTGTAAAGTCTCACGCGATTGGTCGATTTAAGAGACCGCAAGATGGCGGAGCCGCGTTGAAAAGCGAGCAAACGCGAAAAATTAGCAGCATTTTGTGTTTTGATTTTCTACAATTTTTAAGGCCAAAATGCCTCGTCCAAAGAGAGCAGTAAGTTATTAACGTATGAATCTACCATAAACAATAATTATTTGCATGAAATTGCTTGTGCAGTAACCGTAACTAGGATTTGCAAATCCGCTACCTGCAGCATGAAAAAAAAAATGCTTTTTTTGTTTTTCTAAAAGAACAAAATTACGCTGTTTTAATACATTTTAGAGTATTTTTCAATATTCTATCGTATAGAGAATTTAATTTTGATCATATTTGATAATTTTCATTACGTAAAATCAATTATTAACAAAATTAAGAAATAAAAAAAATGTGTTTTTTTTGTTTGGTCATTGGTCCACCAATGCATTTTTTATAAGTTATAAGTATAAAAATGTTACTACATAATACCAAATACTTTTGCAATAATTAGCTTAATTATTGATATTAAACTATAGTTGGCTGTCAAGGGCGTGGATCAATACTGAAGCTAGTAGAAAAAAAAAGTACAGATTTTTCTGTTGCCATGAGTTACACAGAGGGGGAGAAAGAGAGTGAAAAGAGGGTTCTCAAGAGATGCTAATTATGATTTTAGGCGGCCAAAAGAGCAGTATATAAAGAAGAGGAAGAAGAAATGGAGTCTAATGGAAGTTCAGGGAGCGATTTTGATGAAGATCCAGACGCAATTGAAGTTCCTGGTAAGAGAAATATGATGTTCAAATATGATATTGTATGTGTATCCACCATTACTGGTAGTACAGTCGGTACCAAAAGTTAATGCATCATCATCATTTATGCATGAGACATCTATTATAAACTATCAAACTTTATTATAAAGTAACTTTTCAATCATTTTAAGCTCTGGTATATGTAAAATTATAATTAATTTGTAATTAATTATATGAGTTACACCCTTCGTTAGAACGTTAATTAAATATTATTCTGGAATATTCTAGTAATTTTAGGAACTTAAGAAAAGTTATGTTAGAATAAGATTGATTTTAATGAGTAATTACAATGATTGAATTAATTATTTCTCTTTTCTTTGAGGAAAAATCGATTACTGGTATGTTTATTTAGGGATATCGCCTTAGAGCACAAACTGTGTATCTGCAAAAGCAACAAAGTTCAAAACAACATACAAAAAGATAAGATTTTCGACTTAAATGCGTTTTTACATACACGGTTTGTGCTCTAGCCTGATGATATGTACAACCATGCAAAATTTGTTAAAGAAGGAAGGGGTAGAGTTTTTAAATATGAATTAAGCCTAATGCATTAGTTTAGTATTAAATAAGCTATACCAGGATTGCCTAATGACTTACTTTCTTGACTCTCCGATTTAGGTACTGTACCCCCCCCCCCCCCCTTTTTTTTTTTTTTTTTTTTTTTCTTCTTTCCCTTTCTTTAGTTTAAGTATGTTTCATGGTACATAGTCGTACGTACAGTACCGGTACTGTACCTATTATTTGGTTGTATTAAGAATATAAAGATTTTTCATGATTTCATTGATGCCAATAATGAGAAACTAAAGTTCAAAGGTCATGCCGTAGCATAGTTGTTCAGGTTTCAACTGTAAAATAAAACCAAAGAAAATGGGGGGGGGGGGGGGGGGGGCAAAAGAAGGAAGAAAATAATTTATTGCATTTTTTAAAAGAACTAGTTTGTCTATTATGCTACCTTTATTTAAAAAAAAAACTGAAGAATAAGTACGACTATTAATTAGCAAAACAAGACTAAAATAAAATAATTTTTTAAAATAAGCGTTAAAGAAGTTGTTAAAGAAGCACCTTGCTCTTTCCTTTCAGTAGTTTATAATTATCTTTTGTGATTTATATTTTAAAAGTGGGAGGAGAAAAAGAAGATGTAATAGGAGTTGTTTGTACCTTAGCATTCGACTGTGTTTCTAACTCCGGAAGGTTTGGGTTTGCGCACAACAAAATTCATTGGATTTTTTTTTTTTTTTTTTTTTTATGGCAACACCCTTTTATTTGGTTATTTACCCTGGAGCTTTAAATGTTATTATAATTCATCCAAAATTAATAATAATTTAATGAGTTAGTTGAAAAAAAATCAATAGAAACTATACATACATACATACATATCATGACGCTATAAATCCCTTTCGGGGTAAGCCAACAACACAGATGTTTTATCCTGACCCAGTGATAGACCTCCACAACTTCCTATCCTGACATACTTCACTTGCTTCTGCCAGTCTCATACCTTGTTTCATACATTTCCTTTTGCATTTCATACTGCGTACATTCTTATTTTTCAAACATCTTCCAACCACCTCAGACCATGATGTTTTAGGCCTGCCTCTATCTCTCCTTCCATCCACTCTACTATGAAATACCTGCTTTGCTATTCTTTCATCACCCATTCTCTCAACATGACCAAACCACCGTAATACACTGTTCTCATACTTCTCAGTCACAGTTTCTTTTACTCCACATTTCTCCAACACCCAAGTATTCCTTACCCTATCTAATCTTGTTTTACCACACATACTTCTGAGAAAACTCATACCAACAGCATTCACCCTACTCATATGCCTACTCTGACATACCCATGATTCAGAACCATATAAGATAGTTGGGAGTAAGACAGAATTGTACACTGTAAGTTTTGCTTTGTTTGATAAAGCATCACTCTTGGCCAATCCTGCCATGCTGCCAACTACTTTCCTACCTGCCGCCACTCTCCTCTCAATCTCCCCATCTATACTTCCATTCTCTTGATATAATCTTCCCAAATATACAAACTCTTTCACTCTTTCCAGCTTTTCTCCATTCAGTGTGAATTCATTTCCATCATCATTTTCTCCACCAAATACCATTACTTTAGTTTTCCCAACATTTATTCTCAGATCCATTTGTTCTGTGCTTTCTTCCAACCTATCAATCATCTCTTGCAATTCTTCCTCACTCTCAGCCATGAAAATTAAAAAATTCAAGTATTTTTAGAACAAGGAGAGAAGTTTCTTTGTTTATTTGGATTTTTAAGTTTTTTATACTCTACAACATTAAGTGGAGTGACTTTGGCCAAAATTCAAAATTTAAGCTCATATCGATGTTGTTGCGAACAAAATGTCTATCTCATTTTTTGTCACGTGAAGCAAAATGTCTATCTTGAGCGCCATCTCCATAACGTTCGGGAACGAGATGGACATTTTGCCTTAGTTGACAAAAAAACAAGATAGACATTTTGCTTTGTGTGATAAAATACGAGATAGACATTTTGTTTGCAACAAGATCGATATGTACAAAATTGATGGTGTTGCCAACAATATGTGTATCTCGTTTTTTTTTGACACGGTAAGCAAAATGTGTATCTCACTATTTGTCACAGTAATCAATATGTGTAAGTCGTTGCGCCATCTACATTAACTTGTACGTTCGGAAACGACTTACACATTTTACTTAACCGTGACAAATAACGAGATAGACATTTTGCTAACCATGATAAAAAAAAAGTACAGGGGCGTATGCAGGGGGGAGGGTCAGGGTCTGGACCCCCCCCCCCCCCCCCATCAGGTCTGAAAAAGTATAGGCAAAGGGGTGGGTTTCCCCCTTTTGCCCGATCACTATAGGCTGGAACCTCCCCGTTGCAAAATCCTGGATACGCCCCTGAAAAAGTAGATACATGTATTGTTCACAACAATATCAATATGTTTTGGCCTATATTATACAGAATACTAGAAATTTGATCCCATCTCCCAACAATCTGTAAAGTTACAGAATCTTCGCACTTTATTAACTTTTAATTTATAACAGACCCTAAAGTTTTATATATATATATATATATATATATATAAAATATATATATATATATATATATATATATATATATATATATATATATATATCGAGGGTGCTCCGCTATAATGTCCTAAGTCCACTTGACCTTGAAAAATAAAAAATCGTTGGATCAACCCCAAATTTTGGATTTATCCATTTCAGGTCATTTGCAGCAAAAAATATTTTTCAAGGTCAAATGGACTTAGGACATTATAGCGGAGCACCCTCGATATATATATATATATTATTTAATTACGTTTAAAAAAATAATTAGAAAATAGTTGGTAGAGATTAGAGCACGTTGAATTGAAAATTAATAAAACGCAAAAATTCTCTAATTTAAATAGTAAATTGGGACTAGGGATGCAAATTATTCTAGCTTGCGCTATATAAAAATAGACGTTAAAAGGGATGAGGGGTATAGTGTCAATGTAAAATACGATATACCTAACATCTCACGTTCTCACATTACATCAAAGGCACAACATTATAAAACAGCACCAGACTTACTCTTGGCCTTAGACCGGTTTCGTCCTTTACCTAGGACTCATCAGTAAGGCTCGGCAGAGAGCTCTGTACAGCTAGAGATGGCTCACACCACATCTGCTAACTGACTGAGCTGAGGAAGCGGGGAACTCTAGGAAGTGAGGGAGGGCACATGTGGCTTGCTGGCAGCCAGTCTTGCATCCCTCTTAGTGCACAATATTATATTACAGTGTGAGGATGAGAGGTTTTAAATAGCAAGCCGGGTTTGCGCGCGCGATTGTTCAACCAATCAGCGCGAGCAGCTGCGGGGGCATCGCGTATAAAAACGCAACTGCCACTTGCTTCCTCAGCTCAGTCAGTTAGCAGATGTGGTGTGAGCCATCTCTAGCTGTACAGAGCTCTCTGCCGAGCCTTACTGATGAGTCCTAGGTAAAGGACGAAACCGGTCTAAGGCCAAGAGTAAGTCTGATGCTGTTTTATAATGTTGTGCCTTTGATGTAATGTGAGAATGTGAGATGTTAGGTATATCGTATTTTACATTGACACTATACCCCTCATCCCTTTTAACGTCTATTTTTATATAGCGCAAGCTAGGATAATTTGCATCCCTAGTCCCAATTTACTATTTAAATTAGAGAATTTTCGCGTTTTATTAATTTTCAATTCAACGTGCTCTAATCTCTACCAACTATTTTCTAATTATTTTTTTAAACGTAATTAATACCAACCGCGATGGTTTTTTCCTATATATTATATATATTATTTAACATTTATATACCAAACCGCAGTGGTATTTCCTTAACATAGAGGGTGACCAACTTGGAACGGAAATACTCAAAAGAGGAACTTTGTTTTTTTGTAATAATACTTTAATGTACACTTAAGGCTCTCGTAAATGTAACATCAAAGACAATGCCGCTTTTTAAGGAAAAGGGTAGAAATGCGTAGTCAGGTAAGAGCAGCGTTGCCACCTGCTCTTTTCTTGCTTTTGCTAAGTGAGAAAGTGATTGACATCTCACTTCATTATTTTTACTCTTCTTTGTATTCGCGAGCATGAAAACAACATAACAAAACTGAAGAACTGAAGTGAAAAAAGCTTTTAAGACACAATAGCAAAATATTTTGTGTCTTTTACAAATAATATGCAGGTTTTGTTATCTGAGGTGAGATGTCAATCACTTTCTCACTTACCAAAAGCAAGAAAAGAGCAGGTGGCAACGCTGCTCTTACCTGACTACGCATTTCTACACTTTTCCTTAAAAAGCGGCATCATCTTTGATGTTACATTTACGAGAGCCTTAAGTGTACTATAATTTTCAAAATAAAATTGAATGAACTTAAAAAATGTTTATTGTGCTGAAAAAATAATTAATAATTATGAAAAGGATATACGGTAATTACCAGCAAGGGCCTTACCACTATACTATTGATCCTAACCACAATGGTTTTTTCCTTAAATTGTTAATTTTATATTCGCGACCATTCAGTTTGTCAGATATAGCCGGTCAACTACTCACTGAAACAATTGTAGTTGATATGAAGTTGCTTTGGAGCTTATCGGTGTAGCCAAGAGTCCCTGAATTTAACATTTATGCTTATGAGGAAAAACTTTTTTTTTTTTTTTTTTTCTTCTTCTTCTTCCCAAAAAATTTAAATGAGAAATACTAGACATATTTTTACATGTTTTAAGCCATAGAAGTTTTTTAAGAATTTTTAAACTGATAAACTCCTTTGACAACATATTCCGTTGTGTTGTGTGCTTGTAGGTGGTGGCAAAGATCTGGCAACAGCTACTGCAGGGTTGGTAGGCAGACCTGATGAGAAACCAGGCGTAGACATCAAACCTCCAGTTGGACTAGGTAAGGTTATCAAGTGATTGCAAGGCTTCGTCTTTTGTTACATTCAAACCTAATGTAGGGAGGAATTTATCAATCAACTTATCGAGGCTAACGTTTAACAACAACGATACTGTATCTCAGATGTCGTCATTGTTGAACGTTAGCGTTGATAAGTTGTTTGATGAATTCCTTCCGTACTGTCTCATTGCTAGCACTTTCTAAAGGACATTTAAGATTGCTCTCAGCAGTCCTTACAAACTTTTACAGATTAAAAATAAAAAAAAGTATTAAATTAGCATTTTTCAGCTGCTTCATTTTGCCATAAAATGGCATGTTAAATTTAGACCAAATAAGCTATTGGTTTGCTAGCTCTTGGGTTTACTTGTTTTTTTTTAACTAAAGCTACCTTTTTACAAATTTTTTTACTGGTAAAAAAAAAAAGAAAAAAAGAAGACTGATAAAAAATGTATTTCAATGGTTGTTTATTTGTTCCGTGTATTAGGAGGTGGCTCTAAACTCCCAGGAGGTCTAGTAACCAAAGGCAACTCTGCTCCTGGTTATGAAGTAGTCAAACTACCCTCCAGTATGGGAATGGGTCCTAGTTCTGCACATGTTATGCCACATATGGCTGGCATGCAAGCATTGGGATTCCCCCCTGGAGGTGGAATACCTCCTGGATTATTAGGAGCAGCAGCAGGAATGTTTGGACCAGGAGGTATCAACCCTGCACAACTATTACAACATAGTAAGTCAGGTTTTGCATCAAATTATTCTTTTTACAGATTATAAACAACGTTTCTTTGCTGTGGAATGAAAATTGAACAGGTTACTGTGGTTGTATGAAAGTGGAATGTGTGTTAGTATCATTATGTAAATACCCATTACTTTTCTAATACATGTTTTTGTGCAATCAATAAAAGACTTCTTGCAAAAGTAGGTTGAGTGACAAAATGAACAAAGTTGCAGCCCAACAATACTAACAAAATGCTAGCAGACCACTTTGTGTTCTGTCTTGATTTAACATGCTTTCTTATGGGGCAATAAATTAGCTATAACTCAAGTTAGAATTATTTCTCGGAGCTGAAATTTTTACTGCAGTTTGCCGAGCCTCAAAGCCTTTATTTTCCTGGATTTCAAGTTAATTGGATGAAAAAAAAAAAATGTAACCAAATCACTTGAAATCCAAGAAAGCAAAAGCTTTGAGGCTCAGCAAGCTACAGTTTAAATTCAAGCTCCAAGAATAATTCTAACTCAAGTTATAGCTGCTTCATTGCCCCATAAGAAAGCTTGTTAATGCAGACATGAACACAAAAACATCTGCTAGCATTTTGTTAGTAATGTAAGTAGATAACTTATGTAATCCAGAGAGGATTCCCGCTGAAAAGTAGTGGTCAGCTGGAGACGTGTATTGCGGGTCAAAATTACATTGATCAAATAGGCAACAAAATATAACTGCCAGGATAAAATAAAATTAAAGGCAACAGAAAATTGAATAACGATATTCTCTTTGGATTACCTATCTATAGAAATACCTTATTTGTTAGTATTGTTGAGCTGCGAGTTTGTTTATTTATTTTCTCACTAAACCTACTTTTGCTAGTCTTCTAATGATACATCTTTGACGCCATGATCTTGTTGTATGGGTGAGCATGGAAATGTAAATTGTTACTCTCTTGCACTACCTCACAGATGTGTATGGCTGGGACCAACTTTTATCTTACTCTCACATCACTGAATGCACGATGGTCGAACTAAAAATACTAAGTAGCTTTCACATTGCACATAATAGTCTACATAAAATTGTCATATTGTTTCGAATATAACAAGAAAAGGATGGAGGAAACCAGCAAGGGTCTTACCATAGCAGAGACATTTCCCTAGTTTGGGGAAAATCTTGCTAGTACAGTCATTTTACTTAAAAATTAATTTCTATTGGCTTATGGCTATACAATGCAATCAGATGGAGATTTCAGTGGACACAAAACTCTGTTATTCCCACATGCAAATAGAAATTTATTTTTCAGTCAAATGACCATACAAAGATTAAAAAAAGTACACATATTTGAAAGCTTTCAGCACTGCTAAGTGTGTGCATGTAATTTCTTTGGTCCTTATAGATAGAGACTCAGTTCAGGCTCACTCATAGCTACTCTACGAGTCTGTAACAACTAAAGAAGGTACACGCACATACTCTGTTTTCTCTTGGGGTTTAGTGACAAAAGCTATCTAATATGTGTTAGTTTTTTTTTTTTTTTTTTTTTTTTTTTTTTTTATCTCTATGCTAGCAAGATTTTTTAGATTTATAGATTGACAATAGAATCTTATGTCCATTGTGAACTCTACTTTAGGTCTAGCTGTCTCTGCACCTCATTGACAACACATAGGCTAAAACACATCAAGATATCATTATAGTTAGGCTAACTCAGTGACAGCTCACTTCCGTAGAGGGCACTTACACGTTGGTGAATAAAAAATACGACAGCTGTGGTGCAGGGTGCAGCACACCACAAAGCTACTTTAGGATTCACTAACGTTTAACATCCTCTTACGGGAATGAGCTTTTACTGGTCTAACTAGCACGGGTTGGTATCAATAGCCACACCACAGAGTGCCAATATGCTTGTTTTGTAAAACTGTTATTATGTTCCTCAACCCCCCTAAAAGTAATCCTATTTAAAAAACATAAATATATAATTAGGAAAAAATCGACTTTGCGATAGGTTGATAATTAAAAGATAGATAGAAACACATAAAAAAGAGAGGTAAAAGATTTTTGGGGAATGGGAGATAATGAGCTTTGTTAGTTCAGGGACCACGCAAAAGAGAGAGAAAAATATTCAAACCCAGGCCGAAATATGACACATAGTGCATCGTATGCATGGTGGTATGAACTAGAAGCTCGTAAGCAAATAGAGATTAGTTAATTAATTAGAGGGTTTTTTGGCTTACAAAAGTAAATTAATTAGCAAAAACATCATACCAAAATACTTGGCGCGACTCTCTCTAACCATGGACAACGCTGTTTCGGCCTGCTGGGCCTCATCAGCATGGTGAGGAGAGAGAAGCAGTGATCTACCAGAGAGTAGCCCTGGTCAGAGATCGACTGCTGGAGTAGCATAGACTGCGCGGCCTTATATACCCGCAGCCTCGGTGGACGCTTAGCTTCCACCGCGGATTGGCTGCCACTCCGAGGCGCGCCAAATATTTGAAATGCAACGAATATACCAAAAAACAAACTCTCTCTTTTGCGGGGTCCCTGAACTAACAAAGCTCATTATCTCCCATTCCCCAAAAATCTTTTACCTCTCTTTTTTATGTGTTTCTATCTATCTTTTAACTATTTAAAAAACAGTCATTTTTTTGTGTCTCGAAGCACAAAAAATAAAAATATATATGAACAATCCTGAAGTAACCATTTAACTTGTTCAATTTTCACGCCACATTTACTTTTCTTATCTTTTTTTTTTTTTTTTTTTTTATGGGTTATTTTGCATGTAGTTGTACAGAAAAAAAAATATATATATACGTATTTGGAGTTCAGGTCTCTTTATCTTGGAGAGGTATTTAATCAGTTGGGAAAGCACAGGTACTTTTGTACTATGAACAGATTTTACTGTTTGGATCCTTTTTAACTTTCCTTCCTCTTCGTGGGTTTAAAAAAAAAAAAAAAAAAAAAAATCATGAAATCTTAGTATCAGTAAAACTTAAAATTATTGTGTATATCACATTGTTTCAATTTCTTTGTTATAATAATATCAATATGATAGTGTGAATAATTTTGACTTCACTAGGTGTTGGTTATTTTTAAAGACAATTATTTCTGTAGGTCTTGGACTGGGATTAGACAATGATCAACAAACAGGTGGCTATAATTTCAATTCTCAATTGGTGTTGTAAATCAATGTGTAGTTCAAATTTGTTTTTAATTCTTTGTTAAATATGCTTGACATGGGGAGGCACATGATATGTTGGGTGAACGTGCAAGATTTCAGCCCCTTATTATACCTCTCTATCCCTCCACTTTGCTGTTTTTGTGTATGTGTACACACGAAAAAAAAAATCCTCCCTGTAGTGATATTTTACACAGCATTTTAAGATTAAAAATTGATATTTAAGCTGTTCTGTGGTTTAAAAAAAATCAATCAATTAAGCAATAAATGTAAAATGATAAGTATTTCCCGTTGACTTAAAGCCATAGACCACATAAAACAACATGTGCTTTTTAATGAATAAACACAAAATGGGATCTTCATAACTGATGACAAGTTTAACCAGAATTTTAATGTAGCCCCACGAGGGAGCGTGAAAATACTGTAAAGTATGCCATTTGTGTGACTATTCATGTTTATGACGTCAGAAACATGCAAAAATTAGTATGAAAATGTTGTGTGGGCTGCATAAATTGAATTTTCTGGTCACTGCTACTGTTGGGTTTTGAGACAAACTAATGCTATTTATGTAAATCCCATCAAGTGTTTTGTGATATAAATGCTTATGTTTTTCTCTGGTCTATTCCTTTAAATAGGTTAGTTTATACCAAACTTTTTTCCCTTATTCTTTTTCTTCTATAAATGCTAATTACAAATTTTTCAGTACATAATGCTGTAATCTCTGCTCTTTTATTATTATTTTACCACAGTCAATATGGTTTTGTCTTGCTTTTTACCATATTATACTGTTTATAAATTATGTGTGTATAAAAAAAAAAAGAAAAATTAATCTTTTTAAATTTATTTGTCATAAAAAGCTAACAAAACTGCTTTTTTTTTTTTTTTTTTTTTTTTTTTTTTTTTTTTTTTTTTTTTTTACTTCTTCAATTGCATCTTTTAGTTTTACAACAATATCTTTGTTATTGTATGCTATATGACAAATTTAAAAAAGTTAAATTGTCATTTCATGGAAAAGGTCTTACAATGTTTGGTGGCAGTCTATGTTAAATCAAAACTCGCTTTTTAAAGTTAATTTTAACTAAACAAATAATACAAAATATAAAGTGCTATCATTACATTTATTTAACATGCAATGTTTGGTGCAAAGTAAGTGTTTTTCATAATCTAACTCTTTTAACTGTTGTCGTATACTGTAATCTGAAAAATAATAATAGGAATAATAATTTTTGTTATTGCAATGAAACACAAGAATATATTTCCAAACAAAGTTGTAATTTTTAATGCAATTTGTAAGTGATTTATTCTACCATGTAAATATACAATTTAAGGAAAAAACCATCGCGGTTAGTATCAATATTAAAGAAAAGGATAGAATAACCAGCAAGGGCCTTACCACAGTAGAAGTTCTATGGAGAGGTCGAAGTCTCGCATGGCACAGTGTTTTGTTATAAAAAAAAGTTCATTTTATAACTGAGAGCTTTCGTCAAGACAAGACAAGACACTGCTCAGTGATGTGCTCAAGTAATTTTCTTCTTTGATTGATAATGTCATTAATATATGACGAAAGCTCTCAGTTATAAAATGAACTTTTTTATAACAAAACACTGTGCCATGCTAGACTTCTCCATAGAACTTCTACTGTGGTAAGGCCCTTGCTGGTTATTCTATCCTTTTCTTTAATATTGATCATGTTAAATATACAGTCCAACAAGGTTTCTTAGAGCAATATTGAAATGAAAAAACCCTGGTTATGGCCTCCAAGTATGTTTGCTAAGGCAATGCTCTGCAATAAAAACATGATAAACCAATATTTTGATAAATTAAATTTAATTAAGGGTTGTCACCTGTCTCTGAAAGTCAAAAAATGACCTTACTTTTTTGTTATTTAAAAGTCAATGGTAACAACTATCTGTGATAAAAGTTTCAAGGTGCTTGACATTCAGATAAGGTAAATAGAAATTACGTTAACATTGGGCTTTGTGGGAGTAATATTTCAAAAATTCTTTTGTCCATAAGTATTGTGCAAAAAAAAAAAAAAAAAAAAAAAAAAAAAAAAAAAAAAAGTTAAATCAATGCAGTAGCTTATTAACACCTGATGGTATTTATTTTTTATGACACTTACATGAGATGCAAGCTATTTGTAAAGTCCCTAGAAAATACCAAGTACTCTCACCAAAACCGTTGAAACTCAAAATAGCAAGTAGTTAAATGGCAATCGTGACCTCTTAACAAGGAAGAAAACAAAAATCTTATGGAGTGAACGTAGTTGATATTTTCTAAGGACTTAAGCTATTTTCAACAGAAACATATGGGAGCAATATAAACTGTAGTGTATTCTAATAGCCAGAACATCTAAATTATGTTCAATAGTGAGGCACATGACCAGTTTTTTTATACTTCAATATCCAACCTTGTTATTCTCAAAACATGAGATCAAAGACTAATGTGAGGTGTTTGTTTTGTCGTTGCTCAGCAATGGACTTTGGTTCCTTAAGCCAAGCATTCTCAATGAATCCATTCCTGATGGGAGGCTCTGGTATGCCTAATGGTAACATGATGAGCCAGTTGATGGGAGCTGCAGGCTTGCACCAAGGTTGGGCAGGAGCTTTTGCAGGAAAACCAATGAACGCTATGTGGATGAAGGAAGAAAATAAGGTATGCATTTTTTATGATTTCTCGTCCCTTGACAGAGAAGCAAAATCTGGGTGTTTTAGGCTGACATACAAAACACCACACTTAGGCAGGCTAGTATTCAAATTGATATATTATAAGTCAGAGTAAACAAAGGTTTTTGCTTCTCAAACTACTGCAGGTTTTATCATAACCATTTTTTTTTCCCCCACAAGTAAATCTTGAATTATTATTGTAATTTTCAAAGTAGATACTTAGCACTCTCTTATAGCTTTTGTCCAAAGTACCACGTTATAAGTATTAACAGATTTTTATCACTTATCAAAATGATTAAAAAAAAATCCAGTACTTGAAAAATGTGAAAAGTAAAATAATACAAGGGAAAATGTCCACAAAAATTAAAATCGTACTAAAAATGCAATAAGATATTATGCTAAGTCCTGAATTTCATTAGTTTATTAAAAGTTTGAAGTAAATAAGTTGTAAGTTAAGACCAAAGTGTTGATCAATGAAGATTTTGTTTAACTTTCAGTTGCAACAGATGGAAGATGAAGAAGTTGCGGAAGATGATGAAGACATGGGGGTAGCTGAAACTTATGCAGACTACATGCCCTCAAAGTGTAAGTAAAATCTCTATTTAACTAACAGCATCATTGGGAAGCAAGTACGCAAAGGTTACATCCATAGTTTACCAGCATTAATATCATTAGAAGGAACAAATTTGGGGGGGGGGGGGGGGGGGGGGCTCTGGGGTCTTAAAAAATGCTTATAAAAATTTAAATCTTCTCAAATTTCCTAAAGCAATAGACTTAATTGCCTCCCACCTGAGTGCATTTGTTTTATAGTTCTACTGTATTTGAAGTTTGCTGTCAATTGGGGTGACTTGACCAAATTTTCAAAAAAAGATTTACTCCCTAACTAAAGTTAGTAGAAACGTAAGACAAAAGTACAAAAATCAAGCTTTATTTAAATGTTTGTTTCACGTTTATATCAGTTTTAGTTAGGGAGCCAATAAGTTTTGAAAATCTGGCTAAAGGCATCCCACTTGATGTTGTCAAACATATGAGTACTAGTTCCAAAACCCGCTTCTTGCATTTTCAATAAAGTTGAGTTTCTTATAACTATCAGGTAAGATATCACCTTTGTTGAAAATGGAAGAAGCACGTTTTGGAACTAGTAGACTCTAGTTGATACTAGGTGATACTAATTGAAATGTTATTTCAGTGAAGCTGGGTAAGAAGCACCCCGACCCCGTGGTAGAAACAGCCTCTCTCTCCAGCGTACAGCCCAGTGACGTGTGGTACAAACTGTCACTGCCAGAAGACACCATCAACTCAGGGTCTCTCTCTGCCTTGCAGTTAGAGGCCATCGTGTATGCCTCTCAGCAACACGAGCACTTCTTGCCTGATGGATCTAGAGCTGGCTTCCTTATCGGTAAGCAACTACAAAATATTCAATGCCTAAATGCTATAATTTATGTTATCAACTTTTCTGTAAGAGCTGAAGTACTCAAACAGAAACTTTTCTGATAGATCATGAGATGTGATCATTAGAGAATTTAAACTAGAGAACTGCCATCCCCATGTTTTAGGCAGTCCCACATACATATAAACAGTAAGGCTACATCACTTGATTTGGAGGCACAAATAGCAGCCCAGAAGAGGACATTCTGAGGCACCAATCAGAGCTCACAATAGAGCAAAAGCGTGTGCTTACGTGCTCTTTGATTGGTGCCTCAGAATTGCCTTTTCTGGGCTGCTATTGGTGCCTCAAAATAAAGTGCCTAAAACATGAGGACGGCACTTCTCTGTTAAAGTTCTCTAGTAATCATCATATGTGCATATTACGTTATATCAAGGGTATTATAGTGTCTGATGTCCCCTTGGGGGAAAACAGTTCAATTAATGCCATCAGTTTATCCATTAAACCCCACCACAATAGTTTATTTTCTTAATTTTATCCCGCCTCATTATGTGACTAATATTGATATTTAATGTTTGTGTGTCTAGGTGATGGTGCTGGTGTAGGTAAAGGTCGTACCATCGCTGGTATTATTTATGAAAATTATATAAAAGGAAGAAAACGTGCTCTCTGGATCTCAGTTTCTAATGATCTGAAATATGACTCGGAAAGAGATTTAAAAGATATTGGAGCTAGTAAAATTGACGTCTACTCTCTTAATAAGGTAAGAATTCTTTCTATTTGCTATTTTGTCAGCATCATTTTTGTAATGTTGAAATGGCTTTTTTGCCTTTAAAAATTAACAAAGTTTTTTTTTTTTTTTTTTTCATTAATTTTTTAATGTATGTACTCCACTAGTCAATAGAAAAAATTGTACTCTTACTATACTACACACAAATTTTACCATCAATATTGTGAAAATGGTTTACATATTTTTGTAATTGAAAAATTTGCTGTACATTTCAGACTTAAAATAATAATAATAATAATAATAAAAAAAATGCTGTACATTTTAGACTTAAAAAAAAAATAATAATAATAATAAAAAAAAATCTTAAGGGAAGTTTTTTAAATTTTGGTCGTAAATGTCCCTGAACTGTTTCAGCTGAAATATGCCAAGATATCTTCAGCTGTGAACAACAATGTAAAAAAGGGCGTGATTTTCTCCACTTACTCAGCTTTGATTGGAGAGTCCACACAATCAGGAGGCAAATATAAGTCAAGACTAAAGCAGCTCTTGCAATGGTGTGGAGAGGACTTTGATGGATGTGTATCCTTTTTATCAGTAATGCTCGTTGGAATTTGAATATTGTTGAAAATATATTACCTGCGTTTATCATGAATTATTTCTACATAGAGAGGTTGAAAGTGTAATATTTTTAGGCATTGGTCATCTATTGTTGTTAAATAGAAGCCTCGTGAAAGATTGTTGTTGTTTTTTTGTTGTTTTTTTTTTTTGGGGGGGGGGGGCTCTTGCTTGCTCTCAATTGTAAATATTAATGTAAAATCGACTATGTGATGTATGATTGTAAAACACGTAGATAGATTAAAAAAATTGGGGTATGGGAGATAGAATGAGCTTACATTAGTCAAGAATTCTAGGGACATGGTGCTTTCAGTTAAATAGCTTTTGAAGGAATTTATTTACTTTTTGTATTAATTAAAATAGTTCCATTGTCTACTGTGTATTTGCCCTGTACCATTTTTTAACCTGCTTTCACCCCACTATAGTAAAATATGTTCTTATTAAGTGTAACCCCCTCCATTACTTGTGTATTCCACTGTAAAAGTTGCTCCTTGACTACACTACTTAGATTGTGTTTGATGAATGTCATCGTGCCAAGAACTTGTGTCCTACTGGTTCCTCCAAGCCTACAAAGACAGGTCTCACAGTGCTCGAGTTACAGAACAGACTTCCCAAGGCTCGTGTCGTCTATGCCTCGGCCACAGGAGCTTCAGAGCCTCGCAACATGGCATACATGACGAGGTTGGGAATCTGGGGAGAGGGATCTCCTTTCAGAGAGTTCATGGACTTCATTTCTGCAGTCGAGAAAAGGTAAGAATAATTAATACTGTAAGGTGGAGCATTTTTTTTTTTTTTTTTTTTCTCCTCTTCTTCTTTTTCTTCTTTCCCAACCACTTCTTACTAGTGGATCTTTATATTCTGATATTCCCCCAAACAATAGTAGTGTAACTAAAGATTAATACAGAAAAAAAAATGTCTTCCATAATTACAGTACCGGTAACCTTTTTATATTGACTAAATAAAGAACAGCTGTTTTGAGACCGTCGTAAAGCAATTTTCATCACGTTCGCTTCCATAATGTACTTACTATGCATGCGCAGTACGTCAAAGTCGAAACGCAAGCGGATGTGAGTGAAATTGCTTATAATCGGCCTTAAAACATTTGTTCCTTTACCAGTCAATACCAACCTTAATATTTCATTCCCTTAAAATTGTCAATTTTTTAAATGGCTTACCATCTAACTTTTTTTTTTTTTTTTTTTTTTTTTTTTTTTTTTTTTTTTGCTGTGTGTAAATGTTTTATTGCAGATACACATTTTCTATCATATTCACTATTAGTTTGACATTCCTCCCACTAATCCAACGTATGCATTGATGTTAACAGAGGAGTGGGTGCTATGGAAATTGTCGCCATGGACATGAAACTTCGAGGCATGTATATTGCCAGACAGCTCAGTTTCCACGGAGTAGGATTTAAAGTGGAAGAAGTTCCCTTGTCACCTGATTTCATTGAGGTCTATGATGACTCTGTTAAACTGGTAAGTGAAGTTAATAAATATTATCAATATAGTGTAACATTAATAAGTACTTTCATGTCTTGTATTAGAGTTTTTAATAAATTATCATGTCATATTAAAGCAGAAACTTGTGAAAGAGAGAATGTTATATTGCTGTTTATTGCAATCGAGCACTGTGGTCTAGTGGATGCGTGTCTGACTTGTCTGCGAGGGGTCACGGGTTTGATTCCCGGCAGAGGCAAAGTTTATCAGTAAGCTTTGTCCACCGGAAATACACAGTGCATTCGGGAAGTGGAAGGGATATCTTGGGGCATTCATGTACCGACTTCCTGACCTAGGTTTCTATGGTTTCCTCAGTATGTAAAGGCGAATGCCGGGAAGAATTTGCCAGGCCATAGTTGCTCCGCCATGGAAGAACCCGAATCTTATGATAGGGTTTCGGGAGTGTAAATTCAGTATAAATGCAATGTAAATATGTAAATAGCTAGTATAAGTTGTACCTCGCCTAGAGGTTTGATAAAAAAAAAATGCAACATTAATTTTTATAGGGTGAATGAATTTTTAAATACTCGTTTAGAGTTCTAATATGTCAGATACAAACCTTGTATTTTAGTGTGTAAATACTGTAAATTGACATAATCTATAATCGACTCAAAAAACCTCAGTCGATTTATCGTTTTACCACTAATGTATCACCCATTTTCTCGCGTGCATTTCACAGGGGGGCAGCTGGGCGATACCATAAAAAGTCAAACGATAGGTAACTCAGGCTTTTTGAGACGAGTGTAAAAGTAACAAAAAATTTAATGCAATGTTTTGTATTGCTGCTGAACATTGGAAAATAAACTATTTTTAATTTAAACCAATTCCTAATGCAAATGTACTGATTTGTGTGTTTGTTACAGTGGGTTGAGGCAATGCACAAATTCCAAGAGGCAGCAGAGTTAGTGGACGCAGAGCAACGTATGAAGAAAACCATGTGGGGTCAGTTTTGGTCGTCACATCAGCGGTTCTTCAAGTATCTGTGTATTGCAGCCAAGGTCAAGCATGCTGTCAATGTGGCCAGGTAAGACAGAAATATCAATCAATATTCGTTTTGATTTATTGATGTTTATCAAACTATGAGACTCTTCACTATACTAACGCCCTTGCTGGTTTCCTGTATCCCTTTTATATCATCAGCCTAACCACTATGGTTCATTTTCCTTAATTTTTCATATTATCACAGTCGATTTTTTCTACAAACTCTCCTACTATCTCTACTTATTGCCCTCTTTAAATCTTTAAATTCTAACTGTGTGTTGATGTATAATTCTCAAAACTTTTTGTACAATGTTAGGTAAAAACATTTTTGTCAAATTAAATGTTAACGTAATTATTGTCTAAATTTAAATTACTCTACAATATTTGTATTGTAAATCAAAGAAATAAAAATTGTTAAACAATTAAAAAAAAAAAAAAAAAAGTGAGAAATTCTTGAATTAAAGAAACCAAAATAATGGGTTGTAGTATCAACTGCAAGCTGTAGGCTGCAAAATAGAGAAAGAATAGGGTTTTCTATTGCCATGAATGTATTTTGTCAGCAACACCTGTACAACTGTATCTTGGGAGACAAGTGTTTTGGTCCAACCATATTAAAAATACCATGTTGAATTAATTACTAGTATTGTTATTGTAAATTTGGCAAAATTAAATGATATTTGTAGTGTGTAAAGTTACCATGCACTGACTGTGTTTTGTGACCTATGTTGCAGAGAGGCAGTGAAGTATGGCAAGTGTGTTGTGATTGGTCTGCAGTCCACTGGAGAAGCTCGTACACTGGAGCAGCTGGAGAGAGATGACGGAGAGTTGTCTGACTTTGTCTCTACTGCTAAGTAAGTGTCGTTGGTGAAGTGGAAGTGGGGGTCACATTTTGCCTCATGTCCCACCTCTCCTTTAATAGATTTTTATTCTAGGTCTAAAGTACCACTTTTGAGTTGACAATAAAGAAGACAAAAAATAATAATAATAATAAAAAAATAGGGGCTAATTTTATACTTTTATTGCATATTCTTGCATCCTCAACATCCTGAATCAATAGATGTGTGAATTTCTAACTTTTGAGTTGATTTAGTATTTTTAATTTATTTTTGAAAGATGCAAAATGGCCTGTAACTTTTTCCTATGCCCACATGCATAAGTTACTAATCTTGCCATCATTTTTTTTTTCTTCAAAAATCAATTAAAAATACTCAATAAACTCAAAAATTAGACCTTTGTGTTAGTAATAGATCAGGACAATGTGTTCTCTTTTTGATTATGAAATCAAATCATCCCTAATTTTGTTTATTATTAGGTATTCTCATTGAGTATTTCTGTAAATTAGCTAATTACCAATGTTTGTAAGTATGTATGATGTGAGCTGTGTTGTTGATGATCAATGTCAATGTTGACAGAGGTGTACTCCAGACCCTGGTAGACAAACACTTCCCCGCACCAGATCGCTCACGTATACATCGTCTGCTTGGTCTGGAAGCCCCCGCCCCTAAGGTGAAACCTGAGGCTGCTAGCAAGGGAGGAGGAGGCAGAGGCAGCAGCAATGGAGGCTCAGCTGCGGTGGATGACCAGGAGGCAGGTGGATCTTCTGCCTCTGGCAAGAGGAAGCCAAGTAAGTTAAACTTTTGTTTGTAACAATTTTTTTTTTTTTTTTTTTTTTTTTTTTTTTTTTTTTTTTTTTACATTTTTGTGTCATTGAAAAAAAATGCAAGAAATAAGGTTGTGCAATGCTCACAAATAGACACAATCAAGTTTATTATTATTATTTTCTTTCTTTACCTTCTGTAATTTGCTAGCATGCTTCATTGCTATGATATTAATAATTGTCGCATGCTGTTATTCATTGTAATCAACTCCAAGCTGTACGAAATACTTGACAATGAGGGGGGCTTTGTGAGTATCATTTAGTGCAAAACTATCAACATCAAGTATGATTACTGAGTTATTTAAATTAATGCAGTGAAAATATTAAAATGAATTCAAAACGTCTGACTTGGGTAATTTTATTATTGAGTATTCTGTCAATTGTGACTAACAGTGCAGTTTCACTGTTATCATAACTGTTAACTAACCAGTATGTACTTATGTTACAGTGCGTAGAGCTGCACAAAAAGCATCCAAGCGAGTACGTATGGACTCCAGTGATGATGACAGTGATGCAGCAAGCGACGCTGGCTCGGACTTCAAGTTGTCAGGCTCGGACACTGATGATGAAGAAGAAGCCTCGGACAGCAATGCTAGCGATGACTTCAATCCATTTGACGAGGATAGTGATTCAGACGCAGGTAAGAATAACAGTGTTTTCATTTATATATTTTATTTATTAAACACAATGCGTGTACATCATACATCTAAACATTCAATATATTAAAAAGACATACTCATAAATATTACATATTATAATAATAGCTATCAAAATCAAATAACAGCATTATACATGCTGATCGGTGCCCTCCGCATAATAGCCCATACTTAAATTTCTCTTAGTACATGTGAGGAGATGATGCTGATTACACAACATCCCACATAAGGAGCAGATACAATTGTTAGTACCGATATGATACTGGCTTCATTTACACTATGAATTGTTTGAATATAGAACTTAAATGTTACACATAGGTTCTCATTTTGAAATTTTATTGCTATGTATTTAACCCTCATGTTGTAATAATGAAAAAATAAGTCATAATATTTGATAAAAAAAAAATAATAATAATGGGTTATATATTTAAAAAATATATATAAGAAAGCAGCTTCCCTTTGATGGGTAATTGTAGAATCAGAGGAGTGTCCATGGGTAACAGGTTTGCATGTTTACCTGAGTGCAACCTTTCACTTTCTTACATTGGTCAGCCTATACTCACATTTCTAGTACATTATTTGATCTGCAGTAACTTTCATGTTAACATTGCCATGTTTATTCAGATCCGTGGGTCCGAGGTAAAAAGAAAGGACGTCCAAAGAAAGCCAAGCCAAAGAAGCGCCAGTCTACACAGGACAAAATCAGCTCTCTACTAGTAGATCGCAAACGTGCAGCTCGCAACGGTGGAGCTGATGACGACAGTGCACCTGCTCCTCCACCACCACCACGAGACGCCATAGAGCGTGCATGCAAGATGAAGGAAGATCTCTTGGTCCAGATTGAGAGGCTAGGAGATCGTCTGCCTCCTAACACATTGGATCAACTCATTGATGAACTGGGAGGACCTGAAAATGTTGCAGAGGTCAGTCACATCTTATATGTATTTACTTCTCTTATTTGTGAAAAAGGAAAAAAATATTCGTACTCATTGCAATCTCTTTATTATTATGCCATTAGACCACTACAGTACTATTATTTATTTAAATATAAATGTGAAAAGAATATTTGGCGCATTTTAATAACTTTTACTGAAACTGCCTATTCTGTTTTAAGTAATTTTATTGCTGTTTGGAGCAAAAAAAAAAAAAAAAAAAAAAAAAAAAAAAAAAAAAAAAAAAAACTTATAGACATTTATTCTCAGAAAATACCATTTCTTTTTAATGCCATGTAGCCCCTAATTGTAATTTAATTTTATCACAGGGATACTTTTTTATGTAAAATAACTCAAAATAAGACATTTGGTTTAAATGGTGGGTGTAGCACCTCAATTTAAAACATTAATATAGGTACTCTATGACTGATCCCTAAATTATATGAGACAAATTCCAACTAGAATTTAGTCACTAACCTTAGCTACTGTACCCTGATGTAACAAATGTTTTGTATTAAATTTCAGATGACAGGTCGCAAGGGTCGCGTGGTACAGACCGAGGATGGTCAGATTCAGTACGAGTCTCGCTCAGAGGTGGACGTCCCTCTTGAAACACTCAACTTGACAGAGAAACAACGCTTCATGGATGGTGAGAAAGACGTAGCCATCATCTCCGAGGCTGCTTCCTCTGGTATCTCACTTCAGAGTGATCGACGTGCCAAGAACCAACGACGTCGTGTTCACATCACGTTGGAGTTACCCTGGAGTGCCGACAGAGCCATCCAGCAGTTTGGTGAGTGTACTCATTTCTGGAACAACAGTTTTGGTTTTAGTATCTTACATTAACATGCATATTAATAGTAAGGAGAAGAAGAAATCACAGCTCAAATTATTGCAAACGGAGCTCATTGACGATGTTACCATAAGTGTTGTTTGTAAACCCTGTTTTCTTGCACCAAGAAAAAACGTGCATTATGTTTGAATAACCAAAGTTGATCATCATATTAGTAGCAAAGTTTTCAAACAGCATTATCATTACTAAGCTTATTCTTAAACCCTGTTTTTTGTGCACAAATAATAATAATTTTACCATTAACAAATGCTTTTTATGAGTGCATAGTTTGTTGTATTTGTTGTTAAAATGTGATATTTAATATTTATTGTTTCGTATGTCAGGTCGCACACATCGTAGTAACCAGGTAAACGCACCTGAGTACATTTTCCTGATCTCTGACCTTGCTGGTGAGCGTCGTTTTGCCTCCATCGTAGCCAAACGTCTCGAGAGCCTGGGTGCTCTTACTCACGGTGACAGACGTGCCACTGAGTCACGTGACCTCTCTCGATTCAACATTGACAATAAATACGGACGTTCTGCATTAGAAGCTACCATGAAAACCATCATGGGGTATGAGTCACCTTTGGTGCCTCCTCCGGAGGATTATAAGGGAGATTTCTTCCAGGGTAAGTAGCATGGAATTCATGTACAGTCTAAAATATTGAATTCTATTAGCTTATGGTCATACAATACGATCAGATGGTGCAAAACTCCATTTAAATACATGTTATTTCCATATGCCAATAGAATTCAATTGTTTATTTAAAAAAAATGTACTATCGTTTATTTTTAAAAACATAACTTAGTTTTGTTGAGTTGCAAAGAGTTTTCCACATGATGCTCTGCACTTTTTTCCCCTAGTAATTATAAATTTTTTCCTGCTCTTCATTAATAATTCTCTCTTCCTGCTTGAATTGTTTATTCAAGCAGGAATACTATTTTCCTTTTTGATTTACATGTTGTTAGACCTATATTATTACGATTCCATTCCATCGATGCAAGCAGAATTTTTAAACTACAAAAAAAAGTCATACGAATAATATGTGGTGCTAAATTTAGAGCAGAGTGTAGAGATCTTTTTAAAATTTTAAATATATTAACTTTGCCTTGTGTTTTTATTATGGAATGTGCTATGAAAGTGAAACACAATATTGAATTCTTTAAAAGTCATGAAATTAATCATAACCATAATACTAGGAATACAAATAAAATTAAAAGTATATATAAAAGAACTGAAATGTATAATAAAGGTCCATTTTGTAGTTGTCTGAATATCTATAATAAATTGCCTTTAAATATGAGAAAGCAAAATGATTTAATAGCTTTTAAAAAACAACTAAAGTTTTTTCTATTAAATAAGCAGTATTATTCAATCGATGAATATTTGAATGATGAAATATAGTTTAGATTCAAATTCTAATTTTTATACATAAGTTATTATTATATCAATAATATTAAGTGTCGTTTCCTTTTTGTTTTGTTTTTATGTTGTAAATACTTTGACAATCATTTCTATATTGTCATTTATGGCAATAACCTAGACTAATGCATAGATTGTATTATGTATGTTGGATGAAAGAAATGAATAAAGAATTTTGAATTACCCTTTTTTTTTCAATGATTCAAACAAAAATGGTTTAATTTGTGATTTCAGATGTAGCCAATGCATTGGTAGGAGTTGGAATCATCATTAACAGTGAGAACATGCCTGGCATGCTCATGTTAGACAAAGACTACAACAATATGAGCAAGTTCCTCAACAGGTCAGTTCATTATACTAGAATTCTTCGTAAACCCTGCTCCTCTTGTCATGCAACATAAGGCGCAGTCTCATTTAAAATTTAAGACTGGCGTTACATCAGATATAGTCTGTTGCATAACTGAAATTTTACCTTTTTTATGTAATTTGTGGCATGGAAAATATTAAATTCAATAATTTAAAAAAAAAATTATATAACTTTATAAACTTTTTTTTACGCATAATATTGACTAAATATTTGCAGCAAATTTTGAATTTTTTTACACTTATGTGCAAGTTTCAAAGCTCAGGTTTTTTAAAATTGCAACAACTTTACACATATTTGTCATTGCAAAAATTATAAGCTACATTTCATCTGTACACTTGATGTTATTTTAAACTTATTACTCAATATATAAAAATGTTTCAAAAAAGATGAGCGCGGATAATGCACATGTGCCAAAAATGCACCCGCGGAGATTGCACTAGTACCAAAAATGCCGCGTAGCCCTCGATATATTGGTGGTAACGTACCTCTTAACATGATAGTGATTTTTCCCACCCAGAACTCATGATATATTAACACTCTTAACATTTGATGTTCCTTTGTGTTGTTTTAGAATCCTGGGTATGCCAGTGGACTTACAAAACAGGTTATTCCAATACTTCACAGATACTTTACAAGCAATTATCACACAAGCTAAGAAGACAGGGCGATATGACATGGGTATTCTGGGTAAGTATCACAATATGTATTTGTCCACCATTAATCCAATATTGTGCCAATTAGTAGCAGAGCTGGAGATCATGTGACTATGACCTGTAGGGGTGCACTTCCGTAGAGGGCACTTACACGTTGGTGAATCGGGGAAAAAAAAAAGAAGTTTCACAGCAATGTGGTACGGTGGCCGCACAATGGCAGGTGTTTGAATGCTTTTTTTTTTTTTTTTTTTTTTTTTTTTTCCAACCGTAGCTGAGCAGTCCTTTGGAACCTGTTGCCACTGTACCACATCACTGTGAAACTAACTTTTTTTGTTTCACCAACAAGTAAGCTCCCTCTACAAAAGTGAACCCCCACTGACTATGACTAACCAGCAAATCACTGTCTCCCTATCATATCTACTAAACGTGTCTCTTGTATTCAGATCTGGGCACTGGAGGTGAGAACGTGAAGAAGTTGCGTATGTGTACATTCCTGCAGCGTCACGCGACAGGCAAAGCCACCACAGAGCTACACACTGTCACAGTCGAGAGAGGCATGTCGTGGGACGAGGCAATAGATAAGTGGAGTGAGCTTTCAGGCAAGGATGAGGGATTCTACCTTTCTCACCAGGTAATTTGAAATAAAGTGCATTTTTGTGTGATTGCGTTACAGTTAACTGGGGTGAAATTGAAAGCCAATCACAGATCTGCTTTCAAAGTGCTCTTTGTCTAGTGAGATAAGGAAATGTGAAAGCTTGCACAAGATTGGAGTTTCAATTTCACCACGGTTGACTATATCAAAATAATAACATAATAATGTAGGCCTAACAGTATGTAAATCAAAGAGGAAAATAGTATAACAATGAAAAAGACTAAATTTTATTTTGTATATCCTAAAAGAAGACAATGTCTTGAATTGATTGATATGTGAATTTCTATTTTTTGAGTTGGTTAAGTATTTTTAATTAATTTTTGAACGTCACAAAATGATATTATGGTCGGCAACTTATACATGTGGGTGTAGGACAAAGTTACCAACTGTGATGTCATTTCGCGACTTTCAAAAATTAATTAAAAATACAAAGTCAAAAAAATCAAATTCACATATATATCGCTTTAGGGCAATTAGAACATAGAGGGCTACGCGACATTTTGGTAATACTGTAATCTCCGCGGGTGCAATTTTGGTGCATCTGTATTCCCCGCGCTCCCCTCTATTGAAACATCACTTAACAACCTGCACAGGTGTGCCATTAGTAGGCGTGGCAAAGATTTCACATGCACCAAAATTGCACCCGTGGAGATAGCAGTAGTGCCAAAATGCCACCTACAAAAATTGTTGGTCTTCCTGATTAAAACACATTATTTGGACAATTTCAATACAGTACATAATATTATGAAAACAAATATTGTGATGTAGGATTAACTTTGAGTTCTGTAGCTGTACAACAGAGAAAGGACATGGGTAAGAGTGTTATTAAAACCCTTGTTTGTGTTTGTGTGTGATAGGTGAGGAATGAAAAGCAGACGGCAATCCTGGCCATAGCAGATACAGGGAGCAAGAAGAAGGGCTCAGAGTCAGACAAGAAGGGAGTTCTCTTTACTATATATAGACCAAACACAGGGCTGCAGGTATGTTATTATTGAAATTATTTCAACAGCAAATAGTTTATTCACTAGAAATAACAGCATCTCTAATGAGGAAAAAAATTGTACTTCTGCAATACTAAACCTGCGGGTGTGCTAAATGATGTTATCAGGAGTTCTAGCAAATGTTCCAAATAAATAGAAATTAAAGCAGCAAATGGAGCATTTGCCCCAACTCCTGATAACTTCGTTTCGCACAGATACGTGCAGAAGTACCTCTTTTCCCCTAACAAAGATAATATTCCTTCTGAAATTGCAAAACTCTAATTTTTATGTAAGAAAAGCAAAGTGCAACCTATTTATGTAGTATATTTTTAACTGCAGTGCTATTTTGTTTTAAATTTCTTAGTGTCCCAGAATTGAAACTTTTCATTTTTGAGGATACAGTACTCAAAATATAAAACTATTGCACCACAGTTAAAAAATAATGAGGATAAAGTTACTTTAGGTCATTTTTGCATCATTGAAATACTATATTATCATTTTAAAAAGAATATTGATAGAGTTGTTTTAAAGATAGTAATGTAAGAGTTAATTAAAATGTAATTTTTGTAGCTTCGGCAAGAGTCCAAGAGTGATTTGTTGAAAAAGTACAAGAAGGTTTCCTCTGATGAAGCTGAGCCACATTGGAACCAACAATACACTTCATCTCTCACCACCTGCTCTCACGCTTACTGGTCAGTATGAACACACAAACAGAAAGGAAACGTGCAACTTGTGTTTTTGTTTTGCACCAGTCACTTTCAGGTGGTTCTAAAACTTGTGACCAGAGCTATACAGTTAAAATCAAACTTTTTTTAGGCTGTTTACACATTTAAATATGCAGGTTAACAAACTAAAATTTTAGCATTTGAACTGTGTGTTTCTTTTTTTTTATATATATATCACTCTGGGTGCGCCCAGAGGGCTACTTGCATTTGGCTACTTTTGATGCTGCGAGCGCATATGCGATAAGCTTAACATGTAAAATCGAGTGCAAGTACACCCTTTGTTGTACTTGACAAAAACGCACGTACACTTTTTGTAAGACGACCTTAAAATGCAAGTACGCCCTTTGGGCGCAGCCAGAGTGATATTTAATCCAGAAATGCATCTTTGATAAAAATATAAATAAACATGCAAAGTGTGACTTGAGTAATTTTTCACAAAGATGACACACATTTCCAGGTTTAAATTTCAATCTTATTGACTCACCAATACTTAGCAATGTTGTCTTGTTATGTTTGGCAGGCGTGGTAACTGTAAGAGCGTGACGATGGGACTAGATTGTGAAGTAGGACTGCGCAGGCGCACCTACCACGTGCTGGCAGGCTCTGTGCTCGCCGTGTGGTCGCGAGTAGAGGGCGTGCTCGCCACCAGAACTGGACAAAACTCCAAGATGCAGGTCATTCGATTACGCACAGAGGACGGCATCAAGATTGTTGGTCAGTATCACTCAAAACCTGTAATCACACATTTCGTACCTTGTTTGTTTGCAACACAGGTTGATTGCTGACAATGTTCAGTTGTTTATGAGTTTACTGGCTCCAAAAATCACTTCTTCCATTTTCAACAGAGTCGATATTATACCTGATAGTGATAAGAAACTCACCTTTATTGAAAATGGAAGAAGTGGCTTTTGGAACTAGCAGATGCATGTTCAACTATGCTAATTTGATTGACAAGTGGATATATTGTCATAGGAATGAGTTATCAAGCATCTTACCACAATAAAGTCTGTAGCTAGGTGGTGATTGTAGACTTTGTGGTAGTAAAGTGGTTATCATGGTTTACTTATTCTTTCCTATGATAATAGGTATATCATGGTTTTTAGTTTTCATTAATTCACTTAACTGAAAAGTCAACTTTTTTGTGATATTATTCTTAATCATCATAGAACATAAGATATATTGAGGAAAATAAACCATCACGGATAAATTTGAAAGAAATTGATAGGAGAAACCAGTGCTGGTCTTACCATAGTGAAGAGAGTCCCATAGTTTGGTGAAAATCTTGCTAGCACATATATAGAAAACTAAAACATGGATATATTTTGGCAATACACTCCAAGAGATGGACTGTTTTGCCTTCATCAGTCCTTGCAGACTCTGAGAAAAACTGAATTTTTGAATATACATGTGTTCTGTTTGTATCTCTGTGCTAGCAAGATTTTCACTGACCCATGGAACTCGCTTCACTATGGTTAAAGGCTCTTGCTGGTTTCTCCTATCCTGTAGGGTGGTTGCATTCATGTTCAAGTCAACGTCGTAAGTGAGTGCTAAATAACATTGGTCGGTATAGGAAAATGGCACATTTTGCCAGTTTAAAAATACTTAGCAATATTTTTGAGAGCATTGATGCTGTTAAGAGGTTGAATTAGTACCTCAAGTATGCAAGGAAAATAATAATGATCAAAAAATAGCTAATTTTCCAAGGAAAAAAGCCAAAAACTATGTTTGTCCTATGCTGAGCAATGTTATTCATTGCTCAAGAAGAGCATCAAAAAGCACTCAGAATGACGTCATGCGTACACACCCTTTTCTTTCAAATTTATCATCATAGAACATAGCTGGTTCCATTACTTTTAACTTACCCCCTCTCCTAGTAATTCGTCCACATTATTTTAAAACTAAACATATTTTCATCTTGTATGTTTTCAGGTACACTGATTCCTAGCAGTTGTGTGGATTTATTAAAAGAAACATTATCAGCTGAATCTGAAAAGACTGATGAACAAACATTCTAAAAAGAAAAGAAATCAGTCTCTTCTCTTCACTTAAACAAAAAAAAAATACACACACATTTTTTTTTTATTCATCATAAAATAAATCCCACCTTGTTGTAAAAAAAAAAAAAAAAAAAAAAGTTAAGAAAAATTTGTTTTTTTTCTCATTAAAATAACTATCATCTGCTATTGTAATGTCAACGCTTCAATACATACAATATACACACAAATCTACGTTTCAACATAACATAAGTTACAGCAAGTAGAGTTAACAAAATATCTGTCGTATGGTAACTGTACCAGTTATCAGCAACCTACCCTAACCTACGCTCATTTTAGAGCTTTGAAATTTTAATACAATTTTTTTTTTTTTTTCTTACACCAAAAATGCATTAGGTGATGCTCATATTTTTCATGTTTCCAAGTACAAAAGAAAAAAGTTTGCAAACACTTTTCATCTAACATTTCAAAGCCCTAAAACAAGTGTTTAAAAATATAACTGCCGATTCACGGACAAAAATAAATATATAATAATTATGCTAGCTCATTTTCAGCGTAATGTATGCTATACTGCATAATTACTGTGTTAAAATAGTATAACTATTATTTTATACAGCATAATTATTTATGTTGTTCTAATTTAAGGACATTTATGCTATGAATGCAGTATCAATTATGTGGTATTGTTTCAGTGTAGCAGTATTTCTGATAACTGGTACACTTACCATATTTGTAATAGTAAAAATAGTCGTATAATACTATACGTAATTAATTCAATGTTTCTTTTTTCCATATATATTAATACATCCACTTTTTCCAATATTATTGCAATCAATGAGTTATTAAAACCATAGAAGTACAAATGTATACATTTTTTGTCCCCCCAAAACTAGTAACTTAGAAAAAAATATTTTGTGTGATTTAGACGTAGTATTTAGTACAATTTTTTAAAAAGTTTGCTGAATGTCATTTTTTTTAACACAATTTTACGTTCAAGCAGCAACAAAAAAAATTGCTATTTATTTTTCATATATTATTAAGATCATTATAAAATAAAGCATTTATACAATAAATTTAGTTTGCAATATTTTAGTTTAAGAAACAATATTTTGAGATAAACTATTTTTATGAGCATTAATTATATTAGTCACCTTTTTTAAATTAATAATATTATTGTCATGTTTTGACTAGTAATTTTTTTAGAGCTTTTACTAATATTTAATGTAGATAAATAATTTTATAAAAAAATATATATATGATGGGTGTGAACAATTATTAATATACTGCATGTCCCTTTTTGTAACTAATACTAGGTAATTTTGGCTTTAAAATATTGGTTGTATTTGCCCATATTTTAAAGACAGTTTGTTTTCAGTGAAAGGGATTTTACCCAATCGCACCAATACAGTTGATGCATACTAATGAGAGAGGTGTTCACTGCTGTACTTCTCCATCTTTTACTGCACTTGTATCTTGTGATGATTGACTTGGTCAAAACAGGAAGCAAGATGATGAGTAACATGCAAACGAGTGAGTAAGCCATCACATTTTGAAGTGAAGTAACGACAGAGAAGGGCAGTAGGGAACACCTCGTATTGTTATGCATCAACTCGTATGAGTAAAACTCGTGGTGGGGTAAAAAAAGTGTAAAATCCTTTGACTTTGGCAACCCTCATAAATTTTGACGTGCCCATCATATTTTTGTTTTAAATAAATTGCCCTTTTTTAAAAAAACAAACAAATATCATTGGTTGCAATAATTAAACACTATAAGGCAGTAGTAATAATTAACATAATATGTCTCCACTTTCTTTGTGTAATCAACTGTGATTTTTTGTTTTTAGGTTTCTTTCACATTATTAGTATTAATTAATAATTATCGTTCGAAAATGTGACAGAAAAAAAAATAAAAATAAAAAAAATTATTAATAATGATAATAATGTATCATCATTCTAATTTGTTAGTAAGTAAAAAAAAATCGTAATTACTAATATTAATTATGTAAGAAAATATATTAATTAAGCAAATTAAAGTAAAAAAAAAGTTCCATATAATTATTTAATTGTAGAAAAAAAATGTAATTGTCTGTGGAATTTTTGAAAAAATAATTAATTTTAAATAAATGGAGAAAAAAAATGAAATACATTCTATATAGGGTAATTTGTAAAAAAAAAAAAAACTAAGATAATAATTTGATATTTATAATAGATTCGCTTTCTTTTTTTAAGTGTCAAATTTTGTTTTTGTATAATAAAATTTAAGCCAAAATTTTTGTGGTGATTTTTTTTTATTATTATTTTTGAAATTATTATTTAAAAAGTTGTATCTGTTTGTGGCATTAATAAGTAATTAAATGTTAATGTAATTTATTTGTCAATGGAATAAGAAGATAAATTGTCCCTGTTTTGTATTGTAAAACATTGAAAAATATATATAAAAAAAATCTTAAGGTTTTGTGTTTTATTTACGTGCATCAAAAACATTTGTCAATAATACGCGTTTCTTTGGTTACTATTAAATTTGTCTCAAAAGTTCAGTTAAAAGCGATACTCTACCCTAAAAATAAATGCTTTTTGTTGTTTTCTAAAACAATTTAAGGGAGTAGGGGACCGGTCGGCCATTAGACTCAAAATTTTCTCGTCAAAAAAATCGAAAATTTTGCACAATGATACTACAGCTTCCGACAATTTCAAATATATAAAAATTTTGGGGGGTCACCGTGCAAATTAATTTTATATGATTTTTTGACATTTTAAGCCCATACGGCCCAATATTAATTACAATAATTGTTTTGTTTTTTTTTGGGGGGGGGGGAGGGGGGGGGGGGACGGTCAAACATCATGAAATTTTTACCACGGCTAGTTGTAACCCTTAGCTACACAATGACACCAAATTTAGACCCAAAACATTTCTAGTTTTTTATATATAAGGTCGGTACCCTGCTCCCTTAATAGAAATTAGTCATTTATTTGACTTTCTAGCCCGCGAGATAAGTGAAGAGCCCCGCGATGGTGAAGAGACAAAGTATGGCGTGCAGTATATTTCCTTTACTACTTTTATATGAGTAGAAAATCTGTACACCACAGGTGAGCCTAACAGGTAGAGCAAGGGGCACATATTTTTTTACTCTCATAGTAGAGGGGCTTGTACTCCATATCGTTACTCTCGTGGGGCTCGCTTAGCCTGCGAACTGGAAAAGACAAACGACAAATTTTTATTGAAATGTCCGTAGTAAATCAAAAAACGCTTAATTTTCAGAATAATTACGCTTTAAATTTAATTATCTCCAATTTTTTTTTATTATTATTATTTTAACAAATTGTTTTCCTTTCTTAGATCAAAATCAGATCAATTACTTTTCTAATATTAAAAACTATAGAACCATTTTAAATTAAAAGTTTGACTGATAAACTATTATTTTAACAAAAGAATTCCTTGCCAATTTATTTTAATTCAATAACGATGATAATTTAAAGCACATGGGCAAAAAAAAAAGTCACATATATAAAGTATCATTCACATGACGCGTAAATACCATGGAACATCGATAATAATAATTTTAAAGGCTTTTGTATGTATGCTGTTTGTAACGAAACAAATATTTAGTGAAAAATAATTAGGTATAATATAATATACCATTCAATTTATATATATATATATATATATATATATATATATATATATATATATATATATATATAACTATTTACGCTGTATGACATAAATTTACTAAATTTATAAATAACAAAATTTCTTTTTATCACGGCAATTAATTAAAATGACAAAATGGCTAAATATTGCTAGCGCGCCTGCTAGATAGGCAATTTGTTAAGCAGATATGACACACAAATTGCATAGCTATCAGGATACTCTAAATTTTAAAAAGTCTCAAGATTATGAATATAGGCATTTAGAAAACCTATTGTTAGAAAAAAATTAATTGTACTAATTACCTAAAAATTAGGGGATAAACTTTGAATGGGAGGAGGGGGGGGGGAGAATTTTTGACCCAAGGTTTCTTTTTGGTACGATCGTTAAAAGTTAGTAACTCAAAAGTTTTGTATTTTTGTTGCTGTTTCTTTTTCAGTTTCAGTTTCTTTATTAATCATAATACCAATTGGTACATTTAGATTACAAAATAGTTACATAGGAATGCAATGTGTTTCATAAAAGTTTCAGTCATCATTAATATAATAAAGAATATATTTTTAAATATTTAATATAATTTAAATTATATCTATAAGCTAACATATTTTAATAATAAGTAAAACATTTTCACAGTTTCACATTAAAATATAGTCATGTGATAATTTTTAATATTATTTGTTTTATCAGATATATATATTTATATTATTATCATATATTTATTTTTTTTTATTTTTATAGCATCTTTTTATTAGCACCTTTTTTTTAGTTTCTAAATATAAAAAATAATACTTCTATAAGTAATTATAATTAAAATTCATAGATCAAATAAATAAATTTAAATTATTATAGTGAAAGCAGGAGTTTTAGATATTAAGTGTTACAAATGCATTTTCTGTATTCTGTATTTTACAATAAGGAAACTTATATTATCATGGATTTGTACAAAATACTTGCTATCTTATTGTTCATATGTTCTTATGTGTTATTCCAAAAATAGCAACGTTTGTGCTCTACAATATAGTGATTACTCAATACAGCATAAATTAAGACTTTTTTTTTCTGTGGATAAACTTTGAGAGTAATTGTACATAATTTTCAAGTAACAAACATTTTTGTATACGAGTAAAAATGCTAATTCAAAAAGTTAGTGCGGACGTGAATTAAGGGTATTTATTATAAAGTATGAGTAAATGGAACTTATCGGTTTAGCGCGCGGGGAAAGCTAAGAGTTCCCTTATTTAAAGCCTTGACCACATAAAACAACATGAGCTTTTTAATGAATAAACACAAAATGGGATCCTTAAAACTGATGACAATTTTTACCAGAATTTTAATGTAGCCCCACGAGAGAGCGTAAAAGTACTGTAAAGTATGCAATTTGCGTGAAAATTCATGTTTATGACGTCAGAAACATGCAAAAATTAGCATGAAAATGTTGTGCGGGTTGCATAAATCGAATTTTCTGATCACTGCTACGGAGCTACAGTTGGGTTTTGAGACAAACTAATGAAATTTACTAGACGTATTTTTACGTGTTTTAAGCCATAGAAATATGTAAGCAATCTTCTTTTTTTAAACCAATAACCTCAATTTGAGAGTTATATAGATAATATTATAGATACTCCACCCTACGCTAGATGGTAGTAGTGACTTGAAACGTTAAGATCAATGAGATGCATTGAGAGGCGCCAGTCTCTCGCGTGGGTGGTTGCCAGCCTTATTGTGGCGCCGGTACATTCACGTCTCTTTCTCTCTTTGGCTTTGTCAGTGTGCGCTCTCTATATCCTCTCGCAACTTTACCAACTACTCTAACTTTTTGTGTGAAACTATACAGAGAGACAGAGAGAGCGTTCACCCGCAAACCTTCGCTTCGAAACATACTCGTAAGTATCAAACTATACAAACTTTTTTTTTTTTAGTACAATAATGTGCATGGAATTAACTCGCATGATAATATCACAAATTATTAAAAGGTTATTTAGTAAAAAAAAAAAAAATACAAAAACTAGGTACAACGAAGCTGATTAAATATGCTAAAAACATAATAATAAATCGTAATTGCAACTGAAATTCCTACACTAATATTAAACATAGTCTTAGTTCTTAATTCTCTTCCTACTATGACTATAAAAATATGTATTTTAACCATATAAGTATGAATTTAATTATTATATCATCTAAATATTGTGTTAGCCTTAGTTCTTACTTCTCTTCCTATTTTATGACTATAAATGATGAAATTATAACCATATGAGTATAAATTAAATTTAAAAAATAATTTTAATGATGGTTACAGCATGAGCGTATTAAAAAACAACGACACAACTAAAAGCATTAACATACTAATGTACTAAAAGCATTTTTAAATCACTGGAGACTTTTTTATAACATATATTTTTTATATATATTAAAAAATATATATACATTAGTTTAAAATCAATTATTTTATCTTTTCGTTTACTATATATATTATTTTATTTTTATGATTTCTTTTTTTATTAAATATGAAAAGCATTTTTTAATATTCAGAATATTACGCTAATATTTTAAATTTTGATAGTTTAAATATTTGAACTTTTATAGTCCCATAAGTTGCAGAAAATATAGGAAATATAAAATAATTTTTACAACAAATTCTTAAGAAAGCAATTGAATAAGCTTTTTTTAAATTCTCATTGTAGTTTTACTATATTGTCTCCAGACTTTCTTTATGAAGATACAACTTTTTTTTAAATATTATTTGCTTATATGTAAAAAAATTTCATTGATAATAGAAAAAAATATTGACATAGTAAAATTCATAATTGACAGCTATAATTAATATAAAATAATAAGACTGTATCATATAATGAAACATATTAATCAGTGAAACCATTTATTGCGCGTAATTTTTGTTTTAATTGTGTAATATCATGAAATAAAAGTATAAAACAAAATATATTTTACGTATTTTAAAATTATAAAATGAAAAATAAACTTCATTAAAATAATTATCTACAATTTTATTTTATTTTTGTGTATAGGAAATGTTCCGAGGCGCAGTTTTTGTGATTTACATCTTTCTCGCTCTGGAGCGGAACTTCGTGGATCCCGCAGCCATCTCAGGTAGGTAACACCTACGCACTTTCATCTGTTATACAATATAGCGCCATACATTATATAATATAATCTGTTATAAAATAGCGTCGACATTACATCGAGTTGTTACATTATTACGTTTTATTTATATCAATATATTTCAGAATTTTTTATTAATTGAGTTCTTATACTACGTTCTATAATATTTGAATTTAAGAAATAACGTTACACCGTTACCTATCGTGTTGTTCGTAAACACTGTTTTTTGCACCAAAAAAATGCGCATTGCATTTAAATAACCGCATAGTTGATCGTCATTTTATTAGTAGAAAACAAGGTTTATGAACAGCATATCGTATATTTATCAAATTTTTATTATTTGAGATTCCATACTGCGTTTTGTATGATTTAAATTTAAGAAATAACGTTGCACCGTTACATATATATCGTTATACGTTACATTTATATCACAAATTTATTCTTTTTTATTACTTGAATTTCTAAGCAACGTTCTGTATTATTTGAATTTAAGAGGTAACGTTTGTGTGAGATGGTAATGATGGCAGCAGATCCCGTAAAAATATGTACAAAATTGAACGTTATTATACGGAGAATCGCTGTCTTAGCCCAGTAACTATTTTATACCGTGAAAAAAACTGCAGTTGCTGTAACAAAAGAACTACGGAGTTGCATGTTTGTTGCAAGTCGATTTGACCGTACTTTTCCGTATTTTTACGGTAATATTTACCAAATCAGCAAATGCCGTTTTTTTAATAAAACGGCGCGTCCCCTAACTCTCCGTTATGTCACTTATGCTGTAAAAATCCTGTAAAATTACGGATCGTTATAACAGTGTATTCTCACTAATGTAATATAGTGTTTCAGATGCACGAAAAAAAAAATAAAAGGATAGGAGAGAGAGATTTATAAATTATGCTAGACAGCATAGGCATGAGTTTCTATAAAATAATATTTGGTTCTTTAGCATCTTCTGCTCTACTATGTTTTAAAATAGATTCATTTTGCAGAGGAGCATTATTTCTTTACTGGTTAAAAATACTTTGCTGTACAGCATAACTCTTTAGACTTTCAATGCGTAAAAACTAAAATACAAAATTATATAATCATCTTTATTAAAAACGTCATTATTCAAACACTTTACGTAATAATTATTATAGTAGCTTTAATTTCATATTTTAAATAATTTGAAGAAAAAAAACGTATCTTGTGTTGCAAAAATAGAATATAATGTTGACTATGTTTGGGAATAATATGAAAATCAGTTCTATACCACACAACAGGCTATACCCTACAACGTGTGATTTAATAGCAATGAGTGAGATGAGGTGGATGGTGAACCGTTCCATTACGCTGTACTTCAATAGACCGGTTGCACTCATATTTAAGAGCCACCATTTTGCTGGTTATGAATACATAGGCCAGCATAGGAAAAACGTTACTTATATTTTTTTTAATAGCAAAAAATGCTTAAAACCTCAATCAAAGACTTATTTCTAGCTTTTAATAACCTCGAAAAACATGAGAAAAATTAGTTCAGTTAAAATAAACTCTTTTTAAGTGAAAAATTAGAAGAAATGATGTTTCCCCTATATGCTGGACAATACATTAGGCACCACAAACATGGCGACAAAGCGCAAGAATGTGAAAGGGGTGAATATTTTTATCTAAGATTTATGTTAAGAAATGATGCAATCGAGTACGTTTATTATTAATTACTTGTTACTAATTATAAGTAATTTCTTGTCATGTATAAAGTAGAGCAATTTATTATTATTATTAAAACACATCATTAATCATTATATTGCATCACGTAATATGTGCAATAAATGTCGTAACATCAATTTTTTATGTTACTTGTTTTGTCCCAAGTCTTATGCTTATGAGCACTTCAGAGTCAACTGGCCTTATCCACTCAGGCATACCAAAACTTAGAGTAAACAAAAAATAATAAAAATAAAGCTAGACGGGTTAATAAATGTATTATTGTGTTTGTAATTAATGTACTATAATATGATAACTGCATTTATTTTATTCTTAATTAAAAATATTTTTTATGAACGGCATAAATAAGGTACAGCAGGGATTTTTTTTTTTTTTTTTTTTGTGCGATATATAAAACTACTCGTTTTATCGATAAGCTATTATGTAAAATATTGAGGAATGACGCAGAATTCAAGATTTTAAAATTCTACTGCCATTATTTTGTCCTTCCTTTATTTAAAGGCATAGACAACATGAAAACATACGCATTTACATCACAAAACACTTGATGGGACTTACATATATAACGCTAGTTGGTCTCAAAGCCCAACTTTAGCCCGGTAGCAGAGTGATCAGAAAAGTTCAATTTATGCAACCCGCACAAGATTTTCATACTAATTTTTGCATGGTTATGATGTCATAAACAGAAATATTTCTCGCAAATTGCATACTTTACATTTTTTTTTTAATAATAATAGTTCTTTGTTGGGTTTAAATTGTGAGTAGTACATATTTTCAAGCTCTTTTGTGGGGCCACATTTACATTCTGGTAAAAATTATCATCAGTTAGGTTGATCCCATTTTGTGTTTAGAACATGTTGTTTCATGTTTTCTATGCCTTTAATGGTCACGAGTTTTTATATATTAGGAATGCAAATTTAATAATTTTTGTAGTATTGACTTTCAAATAATAATTACAACAAATTAGGAGTATATAAAATGTTGATTTTTAAATATTCATAACTTTGATTACCATTAAAAATACTTACTTAGGATGATAATAGTAAAATGATCAAAAACGCAATGCTGCTAAAATGGCGAAGATAATAATTTTTAAAAATAACACATGACATACTTTCACTTAAAATTAAATTTATATTATATCTTATATTTTAATTAAATTTAAAAAATATCATAATAATTAAATATTTTGTAATTAAATTAAAAGTTTAAAAAAAGTTTCAAGAGTTTATTTATATATTTAAGAAAAAAAGTTGAAGAGTTCAAAGTGAAAATGTTTTGTCAAGTGATCGTCTTAGACATTAAAAGTTAAGTAAATGTTTTTTAAAATAAAAGTTATGGCAGATGTGGATGACGTGAGTAATTAAGAGAGAGAGAGAGAGAGAGAGAGAGAGAGAGAGAGAGAGAGAGAGAGAGAGAGAGAGAGAGAGCAACTGCTAAGATCAACCATCCAACAATTTTAATAGTTTTAACTTTTCAACAATTAAAGAAATTTCTTTGGTTTGTTTAAAAACGACTGTAAAATAATAAATTATTATCATTACTTCAAGCAAAAAAAAAAAAAAAAAAACTGTTGCAGTTCTACGATTTACCATTTTATTTCATTATTTATTCCTATATACAATGAAAATTAAAGTATATATATTAATGACTGCAGCCAGCCAGTTAAGTTTTAACTACTTGCAATTATAATAATTGTATCCAGTTGAATTATATAATATGTATTTGAAATTCCATGTAGTAAAGGGCAAATATTTCTTGCCCATGTAAACAACAGAAAAAACTTCAAGAATCCAAAAATCAGTTCAAATTATATTATCTACAACTCTCTCTCAAAAAAACAAAAACATTTTCTGTGTATCATATACATATTTTCTGAGCTAGTTTGATTTATTTAATTAATTTTTAACGCAGAAAATATGTATGTAATATCAAATATGTAAAATTGTACTTTATGCTTTTTTTTTTTTTTTTTTTTTTTTTTTTTTTGAGTGTATATACGTTAATATAAAATGTAACTAAATATACACTTTTCATTTTATAGCTGTTAAGCCTTGTACACACGGAGCAATTGTTTTATTTTGCAATAAATTTGATTGCATGACAATTTAATGGTTTTAATCAATTTTAAATTTATTGCGCATTGAACTAATTATAAAAATATCAGTATTAAATTTTATTGCATGCTGCAGTTTCTATTTAAAGTGCATTAATATTTCATGTAATAAAATTGATTGCATAATATTTCTTCATGATAATAGGTCATTACATTATTTTTAATATAGGGAAGTAATTTTGTCAATGCGGAAAAGTAATTGTAATTAAATTAATGTTCACGAAAAGTTATTTATTTTAATGACCTTTGGTATTAATAATAATTAGCATAAAGTATTAAAGCCATAGACAACATACAAAATATAGCTTGTTCAAGGGAAGATTTTTAGAAATTAAAATATTTTTATTGGTCCAAGCATTTCACAGCAACATTAATTGTAAATATTCCAACAAGCTTTGGTCTTGTCAAACTTATTAAAAATTATATCTTAATAAACCTGAAAATCAATATTGATTTATTGATTCGTTATTCGTTCATTATAATTTATTTTCAACAGAGATTTTCAATTGTTTGCAAATGACCGTTATAAAATCACCTGTATATGACATCACAGCCCTCCGGGCCTCTGATTGGCTAGCAAAAATTGTCACGAAAAACTTTTGAAAAACTTTGTGTGCCAGCCAATTAGAGGCTCAGGGAGCTGTGACGTCATATACAGGTAATACTATAACGGTCACTTATAAATAATTAAAAAATAAATTTAAAATCCACGAGCCTGGCCAAATCAATGTTGATTTTTAAGTATATTAAGATATAATTTTCATTAGATAAGCTATTTTATATGTTGTCTAGGCCTTTAAGAGCATAGACAAAAAGAAAACATTATCATTATTTACATTACAAAACACTTGATAGGACTTACATAAATAACATATTAGTTTGTCTTTAAACCCTACGAAACTAAATTGTATAGCGCCATAGCAGTGATCAGAAAATTTATCCGCAAAATATTTTCATATTAATTTTTGCATGTTTATGACGTCATAAAAAGACATTTTCACGCAAATTGCATACTTTGCAGTATTTTTAAGCTCTCTTTTGTGGGCCAAATTTACATTGTGGTAAATATTATCATGGGTTTTGTAGATTCCATTTTGCGTTTAATAATTTAAAATAACATTTTGTTTTATCTGGACTATGGCTTTAAGTATTGATCTGTTTAGCTAATTACTTTGACCACTATACAAAAAAGTGACGCAGTTGATGTAAACATCACGACTGCAGTATCTCAGTCAATCAATTGTTTAGCGTAAATGTCATCGACGTGGATCATCACCTAACCTTCAGTATTTGTAAAGTAGCTTTTATAATATACTCACACATTGATGATATCAAACACACCATTGGATGATCGCTCTCATTGATTTGAATTTGCACTTCATCGCCATGTGTGAGCAGTAAAAGTTTGTGCTTAGAGAATAACACTGACCGCATGCTAGTTGTTGTTTTTTTTTTTTTTTTTTTTTTTTTTTTTTTTTTTTTTTTTTTGTAATTAAAAAAAATAGTTATTGGTAATTTTTATAGATTAAATCAATTTGGAAAAATCAATTAAAAATTAATGAAATTAATTTTAACTTTGAAAAAGGTGAGAATTAATGATTCTCCTATGTTGGGTAATGATATAACCTACTCAAACATGGTGCTAGCGCGTAATATTATGCAATCATCTTATTAAGAAGCCTAACAGTGTATGGGATATTAGTAGAATCAATTTATTACTATTGTTTTCGCTTTCAAGTTTTTTTTTTTTTTTTTTTTTTTTTTTTGCTTGCCATATTGTGTTATCGTGCTATACACCAATCCCAGTCCCAGTCAAGACATTGTCTTATCGACAGGTAAGGACTTTCCAATTAATGGAAAAGCACACACGGGCTGGCTTAATTTTATTAAGATAATATAGTCTTATCGGTAGATGCAATGGAACTGTAAACATATGTCGACCATAAATACACATCTCGGCATTCACCTTTAGAGAAACCGTAGAAACATCGGTTGTAATCACATCAATCATGCACCGTGCGAATACTCTATCATAAAATACGTGTGTAACGTGTTGTGCTCTCACACTTCACGTACGCACCCACCCAGCAGCAGCAGCAAAACTGCTCTCGCTTATGAGCACTTCAGAGTCAACTGGCCTTAACCACTCAGCCATACCAAAACTTAGAGTAAACATAAACAATCCATAATTTTGATATATGTAAACAACGCTGCTGAAAATTGACCTTTAACAAGTTTTATAACCAGTGAACCATCAACGATACGAAAAATAATTAGGCGGGAACGGAGAACTTTCTGTGTTTTAGTTTCTCTATACTTGCGGTAATAAACAAACAACGTTTTTAGTAATCATTTTGTGACTATATACTTAAATTGATTGAGGTGTCGTGCACAAAAGAAAACAACAACATATTTCTATTTAGGTGACCCGGCTGATATAAATTGAACGATTGTGACATTTTAAATTATAACATAAAAAGTAAACATGAAATGTTGCGTAAAAGCTTATAGTTATGTCAAACACGTGCAAAACACCAACAAATATTAAATTCATTGCACTTTTAAGTTAACATATAAATGAGAAACTTTAATTTTTAGCGCAATCTATTAAAAGTCAAATTAGAAACATTTTTTTTAAATTAAAAATATTATTTAAACTTTTTTCGGAACAAAATAATCATATAATAATAATAAATTTCATTTGAAAATTATAGTATTTGTTTTGCTTTATATAAAGAACGTATAAAGAATTATTGTGAAAATAAAGTGTCTCTTTTGACTATTTCCATACCGAGTCAGTCACCCACTTCGTTAAGGCAAATTGTTCTGGGTTGACACTTAAAGTTTAATTATCAAACCTTAAACCCCGTTTTTTTTTTCTCTCTCTTTTATCCTACAGTATCTAAGATACTGTATGATATTGTTCCATTTATTATCATAATACATCGATTATTTAACCAAGATGTGCCATTTAGAATGGGCGATAATGCAAATTAAAGTTGTCACGTGGCTTTATCGTATAATTTAAATTTATGTGAATAATTTATTTCTTCATAAAATATACATACATATAGTGTAATGATAATACTAAAATGAGTTAAATTAACAATTTTAAGGAGAATTAGAATTATCGTTATAATAAATTATATGTCCGTTCATTTTTTAGTACGGTGTATTTTTTTTTTTTTTTTTTTTTTTTTTTTTTACTTTTTTTCTTCTTCTTTTCATGCTTTCCCCAACGCCATGTATTTATGTTAAAAATTCTTAATATTTGAACCATAAAACCAGAGAGCATGCAGTACTTTTAATAGTAAAAAGTAAAAGTATACTGCCATAACTTTATTGTCATTATACACACTTTATACGTCTACTTATTTCCCAAACATTTTAATGAATTTTTGATAACACATTCTTGAAATGAGAGTAAACAGGTAATGACTTTCATTAGAAAAAAAATCTGGTTCCAAACTTTTTAAACTGGTAACCTTTTTTTTCTTTTTTTTTTTCCCAACATAAGAAAATAAGAATTGAGTGAGCAACATAATAATCAGTAATCACCAAGTTTGATGTACAGTAAAAAAATAATAATAAAAATGATAATTTTTTAAAAAAAAATGCAAGTCATTTTTATAGTATATTATAGTATATTAGTGTATTTTTATTAAAAAGAAAGAATTCTCAACTCTCGACTCTCTTTCTCTCTCTCTCTCTCGCCTCTCTCTCTCTCTCTCTCTCTCTCTCTCTCTCTCTCTCTCTCTCTCTCTCTCTCTCTCTCTCTCTCTCTCTCTCTCTCTCTCTTAAAATTCATACAAAAAGAAATAAAAAAAACTAAAAGCATAAAAATTATAGTAATAATAATATTTTTCTTGTACTTATTATAAAGACTACATTTTTTTATTTCAAACGTCAAAGTAAATTCTACGGTATAAGTTTATTTTTCTTTGACATAATTTATACAATTTTTTTATTATTATTTTACACTTCGCTTAATTTTCTTTATTTTGCTTAATGATTTTAAATTACATTTCTTTTGAGCAACATTTTTAAAAAGAGAGTAAGTAATTCCAGAAGGAAGTTTTATTCACCTTAAAAAATCTACTCTCTGTTTCTCTCACTCTCTCTCTCTCTCTCTCTCTCTCTCTCTCTCTCTCTCTCTAAATTTATAACAATAAAAGCTAAAAGCAAACCATTTTTTTGTCGTGTTTTTTTTTCTTTTTAAAAAGAATATACACAAAAAAAGCCAGTCTGTTAGCCTATCTCCTCTAGCACAAATATCAAAATATCAACAAGTATTAAACCACTATATGAAAATTAAAAATTATCTTTTTGGTAATTATTTTAAAAATTATAATTTTACGAAGTAGGTGACTGACTTGATACGGAAATATAGACAAATGAAAAGCTTGATTTTCACAATAATTCTTTCTACTTCATATACTTTTCAATGAAAGTAATTTTTTTTTTTTCGAAAAAAGTTTTTTAATAAAATTTATAATTTTAAAAGGTTACTAATTTGACTCAAAAGTTTGCTCTAATATTTGAATCTTCATATTTACATGTTATCTTCAAAGTATAGAATAACTTAAATATTTACTGGTGTTTGACATTTAGTTTCGTTATTACTAAACTTTGAAATAACATTTTCATCTTTACTTGATGTTAATTTTATATTTCGCGACCGATCAGTTTGTCAGATATCAACCAGTCACCTAGCTACCTTAATAACAGAAAAAATATATTAACATAATGAAATTATTGTTTGTATTAATTTAAAGGCCTTGTCAACTTACTTTTTTATTATTTAGAATACTAGACTGATAATTACCATACCTTAATAATCCATGAATTAGACACAATCACGTTGATTTTGTATTTATTTTTTGTTTATTTTCCTTTTTACGGTTATATCACGTATCTGACGTCACAATGTACCACCGCCAATCACAGTCACCGCTCTGGTCACGTGATAAATTTAAGCCCCTCCCTCAAGTTCTTTACCCCTATCACGGCCCCATCAGTACATTGTGACGTCAGATACGTGATATAACCACAAAAAGTAAAATAAATGAAAATAAATACAAAATCAAGGTGTTTGTGTCTAATTCATGGATATTAAGGTATGGTAATTATCAGTCTAGTATTCTAAATGATAAAAAAGTAAGTTGACAAGGGATTTAAAATTGTAACGGACTGTACAGTACTGTAAAGCAGTTGGGTTAAATTAAAAAGGTTTGTAACTTGATTTCGTCCCATAAAAACCGGCAATAATAATTATTAATAATAATGTAATAAACGATGCAATAAAGCATGAAAATTTGATGGTTTTAATTGAAGATTTCATATTAAGTGCATTAAACATGTTGTAACGTAGAAATAGGTCATTAAAAGCTTTAAAATATAAGCCATAAAGTTGCATTTATTTTATCTGCATTTAATAATCTGATATTATACAAATTCATTAAATTTTAATAAAGATAAAAAACAGGCTTTATCTTGAATTAAGCTTCATTATTGATTATAATCTCTACAAAGCTGTAAGCTGCTCATTAAAAAGCACAGGAAAAAGATTTTATTATGATATTAATTTCTTTATTATACTTTGTAAATGTAAAACTATTAAACTTGTAAAAGTTCTCCTTAAAGCTAATTAATTTGAAGTAATTTTTCTTTTCATTACATTATCTACAGTTAATGAATTTTTAATATAGTTATAGACCCCTTGCACATCCTTGCGCTTTGTCGCCATGTTTGTGGTGCTTAATGCAATGTCTGGCATAGGGGAAACATCATTTCTTCTAATTTTTACAAAAAAAAAAAAAAAAAAAAAGAGTTTATTTCATTTGAACGAATTTTTCTCATATTCTTCGAACTTATTAGGAGCTAGAAATAAGGCTTTGATTAAGGTTTGAAGCTTCTTTTGCTGCTAAAAAAAAAAAAATGACGTTTTTTCTATGCTAGCCTATGTATTCCTGACCAACAAAATGGCGGCTCTATTAATTCAGATTGTGTGCGCATGACGACATACTGAATGCGCTTTGACGCCATATTGGAGCAATTAGTAACATTGCTTAGATTAGGACAAACGTGGTTTTTAGCTATTTTCTTTGCAAAATTAGTTAATTTTTTGGTTATTTTTTCTCTCGTATGCTTGAAAACTGCAACATGAATGCTCTCAAAAATATTTGGAAGTATTTCTAAACTGGCAAAAAGTGTGAATTCCCATGATTTTAGTGCTTACATATGGCGTTGACTTTTATATGAATGCAATCACTCTATAATAAACATTTGACTGCATTGTTTTATCACCATGTTTTAGAAAGTAATTAAATACAAATATGAACTGGCACTGTTTTTAATTAATACACCGTGGCTAAAAAAAAAAATTAATAATAATAACAACATGAGATGGGACCGCATCATTAGTAAACGGAAAGAAGAAATTAATTAATTTATGCTGTATAGCATACATGTTTTCTAAATTAGATCATTTTCCATAAATAATCATGCAGTATACAACATAAAATATTCATGCTTTTTAACGTAATTATTACACAGCACAATTTATATTGTTATGAATAATGATACTGAAAATGGCTTGCATAACGAATTACTTTTTTTTTTTTTTTTTTTTTTCCTTTTTCTTTTCTTTTTTTCTGTAATTTTTTTTTAAATTCATTTCATTAGTTTTAAAAACTCGAGAGAAAAATTGTAACGCAGATATTTCAACTAACAATTTCTATTTAATTCTGTAATTTTATTGCCATTATGAATTCCAGGAGTTGCTTTCTTTACAATTTCTGAACTCTAGTTTGTGAGGATAGAGAGACGGTTTAAGAGACATGAAATTAATGTGTATATGTATGTTCTATCTCATGATTATTCTGTTTAAGTAATAAGTAAAGTATAGTGGTTCTTTAAGAAAATGGAAATTAGACCTCTCTCTCTCTCTCTCTCTCTCTCTCTCTCTCTCTCTCTCTCTCTCTCTCTCTCTCTCTCTCTCTCTCTCTCTCTCTCTCTCTCTCTCTCTCTCTCTCTCTCTCTCTCTCTCTCTCTCTCTCTCTCTCTCTCTCTCTCTCTCAGAGCTTACTTCAACTTTGATAGAGCACGTACTTATAGGAATAACAATTAGAATATTAATTTTATCGTAAACTACCATGAAGCAACCATGAAAAAGCATATAAGATAGATTCGCTAAAATATATTATTTAATCTGATGAGTAATTTGATTTGTAGAAACGTTGAAAGGTCAGACTGACCTTCAAGGGGCCGCGTCCATGAAAAGAGAATAACAATCTCTAAGGGCCTAAAAAGGGTGCGTAACACCCTGATTACGCTCCTTTTAGGGCCTAAGGAGCCTCCAAACATGGGGGCGAGGGGAGTCGTCTGATATTGCGGGCTACCTATTATGCCAGTCCGAGCCTGCCCGATTAAAATGACCAAACATGATGACAAAACGCAAACCAAAAAGAGATTTTTATCGTCGTTGTCATATTTAGTAGCATTTTATGCAAAGCTTATTGAGTTGGCTACATCACTGATAAAAATTTCAAGATAGCTCGCGATTGAATAAAGTATGATTTTTTAGTCCACATTTAGCTTTATGTGCTAAATTTACAAACTTATATCCTTAATTCAAAATTTTATCAGCGGGTGACATGTGACAACATCAGATACTTATGGGAGTTGGGATTATTTATTACTTTGTCCTTATTTAAAAAAAAAAAAAAAAGTATCAATGCCGTTCCAAAAATCAGGTACAGAAGACATTTTTGCTTTTAAAGGAACCGTACAGACCATAAAAAATTCCTTTTTAATCTATTAAAAAAATATATATTTTTTCCAAAATTCAATTATTTTGTCCAAGTACTTAATTTTGACGCCCTAAACGTATAATCAAATTTCCAGCTTATGCAACCCGCACAACTTTTTCTATTAAATGCGAACAATCCTGACGTCAGAAATGTTCATAATTTGTGCATTTTGCCTACTTTACAACTTTTTCGCGCTCTCTTGCAGGGTTACATTACATTTGAGTAATAGTAAAAAGTGGACATGTTTTGAATGCCCCATTTTGTGGTTAATTAATTAAAAGGGCAAGTTGTTAGGTCTGGACGGTCACTTTATTACTTCGCTCTTATTAAAAAAAAAAGTACCAATGCGTTCCAAAAATCAGGTAAAGACATTTTTGCTTTTAAGATCATCTAATAACCATTACTATAAATTCCTTTTCCGTTCAGTATTTTGTTTACATTATATTAAGGAAAAAAGGTCAAGGAAATTCTCAGTATATACTTTGATATTTATTCGTGCAGAGTTATATAATAAAAAATAAAACTCACTGACTCAATATAGCAAAGAGATACGCGTAGTTTAGTTTGAAGTGGAACTTCTTTTTGTGCTGTTTATTCATGTGAAATAAATTTACGCGCGCGTGCCCTCTTTGTATATATCTAATGCAAGGTCCATATAATAAAAAGGTTGAGCGCAGCACATAACTCGGGCAGTTGATTTTATTTTGTGATGGATGTACTTGATTCTAAGCCAATACGATGCCGTTCACCAGTTACGTCACTGATAAGGTGAATAAAAATACACCCGGTGATATGACGTCTTTGGTGAATTTTTTTTAAGCTGCGCGACTTTGGCCAAAACTTTTCCCGGAGCATCTAACCTCTTATATATATGGACCTTGTATCTAATGCTGTATATATATATATATCGTATACGTATAGAGTTAGAGTTTAGAGAGAGAGAGAGAGAGAGAGAGAGAGAGAGAGAGAGAGAGAGAGAGAGAGAGAGAGAGAGAGAGAGAGAGAGAGAGAGAGAGAGAGAGAGAGAAAGGTTTTTAAAATCTGCCCACCCATGCTTTCAACCTGCAGAATTATTCAAGCGTATATAGTTTTACTCCTCATAATACAGTTTATCCTTTCTTAATTTAGGAAAAAGTATTTAAATTTTGAAATTGTGTTTTTCACGTCTAACATTACAAGGTCATCATTTTGCATCTCGTTATAAAAATGTATTTTGTTTTTGAAATTATCTTTTTCAAGGTTTTTTACGCTATTTTATTTTTTTAATTAATTTTTAGTATATCGTACGCGGGTAAAAATAAATATGTAATAATTATGCTAGCCTTTTTTCAGCACAATTTGTTCAATACAGCATAATTTATGCTATACTTCATAATAAATATATTATAAATCACATAATATTATGTGTGCGTAGTATAATTTAGTATGCTGTTCTAATTCAGCATCATTTTTGCTATAATGACATAATACAGCATAAATTACGTAACTTATTATTTCCGTGTATATATATTAAACGAAATTAAAATCATAGACCACATGAAACAGCATGTACTTTTTAATGCCAAACCCAACAAAATAGCATCTACAAAACTGATGATAATTGTTACTAAAATGCAAATGTGGCGCCACAAGAGAGCTTGAAAATGTAAAATGTGCTATTTTCGTGACAATTCCGGTTTGTGGCGTCAGAAACAGGTAAAAATTCGTGTGAAAATGTTGTGAAGGTTGCATAATATTCTAATCAATGCTACGGCTATATAAGTCCCATCAAATATTTTGTGATGTAAATGCTAATGTTTTCTTCTGGTCTATTCCTTTATAGAAAATATAGCAATGATTAAAACGTATAGCATATAGAAATAAATAGCACAATGTTCATTAAATGAGTTTACAATATGCATGTAATTTTATACGTCAATCTATTCAGTATACTTATGACATAGAGTAATGAGAAACTTCATTATAAAATATATAATAAGAGCTTTCTATTTATATTTACTTGATTTCTATATTGAAAAAAAGGTTTGTAAATTTAATTATATTCAACAAAATGTCATTCTTAACTTTGTTTATTTACTTGCTTGAGTAGAAAATTAGATTATATGTCAACAATTCGTTATAATGAGGAAAATCAAATCACAATCTAAATAGGTCAAACTTGTTTTCATGAAAAATCTTTTTCCTATATTTGTGTTCTATATAAGAAGTGTTTTTGTGGAAACAACTCGATTGTTTACAAACTGAAAATTATACTTATTTTATTTTTTTCTTATTTGTAAAAAGTAGCATACAATAATTGTGATAGATCCATTTTAGCAAAATTTATTTCACGAAGAGGGTGATCGATTTGAAGTGGAAATAATCAAAAGAAGAACTTTATTTTGAAAATAATTATTTTGACGTGAGTTATATCAAACAAAACAAATACTAAATAGGGTTTATGCATTCATGTTAAAGTCAACGCCATGTTAGATAGCTCAATAACATGGGTGGCATAGGAAAATAGCTCATTTTGCTAGGTTAAAACAACCATGCAATATTTTTGAGAGCATTGATGCTGTAAATATGTTGAATTAGTATCTCAAGTATGTGAGAAAAATAACAATAACAAAAAATTAAGTGTTTTCCCAAAGAAATCTGGCTTAAACGAAGTTTGTCCTATGCTGAGCAATGGTATTCACTACTCCAGTATGGCTTCCAAGCGCATTAAATGTGACATCATCCGCATACACCTTATAGGTTGGTTTCATTCATGTTAAAGTCGACGTCATAAGTGAGTACTAAATAACATTGGCAGGTATAGGAAAATGACTCATTTTGCCAGTTTAAAAATACTTAGCAATTTTTTTGAGAGCATTGATGCTGTTAACAGGTTGAATTAGTACCTCAAGAATACAATAAAAATAATAATGACCAAAAAAATAGCTAATTTACCAAAGAAAATAGCCAAAAACCATGATAATATCATGCCAAAAACTACGTTTGTCCTATGCTGAGCAATGTTATCCATTGCCCAAGAAGAGCATCGAAAAGCACTCAGAATGACGTCATGCGTACACACCTTATAGGTAATAAGAATAATTATGTCAACAGGCACCCTAGTGTTTTTTTGTTTTTTTTTTGCATACAGAAAAAAAAATTAACGTCAAGAATTTTTTAGATGAATTGGAATTCAAATTTTATAGCACAGTGACATGAAAAGCTGATTCATAAAAGTTATGTATACCAAATTCAATTAATGCTGACTCATAAAATAACATCAAGTTAAAGTGCCGTATTGTTTGTTTTTAAATGAGATTTTCAAATGGATTCAAATATGAATTATATAATAATTTGAAGTTATAATATTTGATGCCAAAAAAACAAAATTGTACACATGCCAACAAATAAATGGAATTATTTAATAACATTGACTGCATTATTATCCCCTGCATTGAATATTTTATTGTAATGCATAATAGGGTGTATACGCATTCATGTTAAAGCCATAGACCACATAAAACAACATGTGCTTTTTAATGAATAAACACGAAATGGGATCTTCAAAACTGATGACAATTTTTACTATAGAATATTAATGTGACTCCACGAGAGAGCGAGAAAAAACTGTAAAGTATGCAATTTGCGTGAAAACTCATGTTTATGACGTCAGAAAAATGCAAAAATTAGTATGAAAATGTTGTGCGGGTTGCATCAATCAAATTTTCTGATCGCTTCTTCGGAGCTACTGTTTGGTTTTGAGACAAACTAATGTTATGTATTTAAATCCCATCAGGTGTTTTGTGATATAAATGCTTATGTTTTTCTCTGATCTATTCCTTTAATAGTTTTTAAAACATTTTCTGAGGTCATGTGCATACACTCTATAGTATGTTGTCTTGCATATTTGTATTTCTAGTATTTTATTATTATTAATTTCATTCAAGAAAATATATTTTTGACAAAAAGTTAGTTAGTTTAATGTTTGGATTGTTAAGTTTGGATCAGTGATAAATAGTATCAAATTTTATGTGAGCCTAAAAGGAATAATAATAATAATACACACGAAACCGCAGAGGACCATACAAATTAGTTTTAGCTTTTACGCAATGCTTATTCCGCAACGCTTTTGCGTTTTTTTTTTTTTTTTTTTTTTTTTTTTTTTGAATAATTATTTATTTAATTTATGATACAATAATAATTTAGATTTATTAAGCAAAAGAACAGTACCGACATGAACAGTCAAAGTCACAAATATTGAAGCAATATTTCTCACACGGATAATTTAAAAGGCAAAACCCATCGAGCTAATTATCCATTAATAGTCAAAATAATAGACAAAAAAATAGTAAAATGATTATACGTATATTGAACAAGACTACTTTTTTAGGAATATTTCTTTAACATTGCAGTTTAACTTATTACTCAGAACAAACGCTTCTAGAAAAGAAGGTTTTTGTTTATTAAATTTAATTTATTTATTTGCTTATTTATTTATTTTTTTTATTTTTATTTTTTTATTTTTATTTTTATTTTTTTATTTTTTTTTTTTTTTGCTTTGCCATATTGTGTTGTTGTGCTACACCAATCCCAGTCCCAGTCAAGACATTGTCTTATCGACAGGTAAGGACTTTCCAATTAATGTAAAAGCACACACGGGCTGGTCACGACCTAAGTGCACAGCCCGGCATACGCCATGATAGCCTAGAGAAACCGTGGAAATATTTAATAATTTATATACTGTAGATCAGTTATAAATCTATGTTATTTCATTTTCATGTTTTCAAAAAGTTTTGTCGAAATATCGATGCCAGAATAAACGTGGAAACATTTTATTTCTTCGAATCATTGATTTTTCTTATTTATAGAACTAAATGCTCCAGAATACATCATATGATTCATATTTACTGCAAATTTTAAGAAAACGTTTTGTATCAATATTCCAGTTTTTAAAATTTAACCATAAAAATTAGATTTTCATTAATAAATTAACTTTTTAATCACGTAATTCTCAAGTAAGATAATTATAGTAATCTTTTACACTAACAAAATAATGGTGGGTTATTGTAGATAAAAACATTTTAAAATTAGCATTTTAATTAATAATTAAAATGTGTAACATAATTCTTTTCGTTATTTGTATGTTTAAGTTTTGAAAATGTTACAAAAATAAGCTTTTGTTAATTGGATAATGATGAGTGGGCGTTCATTATTAAAATCTCTCTCTCTCTCTCTCTCTCTCTCTTGTCTCTTGTCCCTACAGTACAATGTAAACTTTTTTAGCACTATTAAAAAGGAATGATGGCCAATTATTATAGTTCTACGGTCGATTCATGTAACTAACTCGTTTTAGTTCTTGTAACCTTTTTTTATTACAGCAAGAATAGCGTAGACAGAGAGAGAGAGAGATAGATAGAGAGAGAGAGAGAGAGAATTCCAATTTATCTTCCAAATCATTTTATCAACTTTTATTAACTGTTTTTTTTAGTATTTGAAGGCCATACATTGTTCTGTGCTGATAAAAAAAGCCTTTATATTATTAAAATAAAATGAAAAAGTGATGAAAAATAAAAAGTGATGAAAAGCAAACTCCTAAAAAAAATACATGAACATATAGTTTCATTTATATAATTGTTCATACAATTTTCTTACTTGCATGTACAAATGACGTGTACAAAATTCAATGAACTGAAGAAATGACGTGATACCACGTATGTAAAAGTTGTTGTTTGTTATTTAAATAATTGAATTAAATATATTTTTATGATAAATATTAAATGAAAAATTCTGAATTCAAAATTTTGACATTGGTGTCCCCTTAAAACTTGTATGGTTATTTTTAAAATATTAATAACAATAACGGTTTTTATTTGACGAAATCTGGCTATAGAACCTCTCAATTTAACCCAACTGTTTTACAGTACAGTCAGTTACAATTTTAAATTAGTATGAACACAAATTTCATGATGTTAATAATATTTTTTCACTTATTAAATAGTATTTTTAAACTAATCCATGTTGATAATTTTTAATTTTCATAAAATTGTTTAATATTTCAAAAATATTAAAACACTATTTTTTATAATTATGTAATTCTTCATTTCTAATATTAATCATTTTGATAAATTTGAATTGGTAACACTCTTTTTTTTTCTTCTTTTTTTTTACATCTTTTTGTTTATCACTATGTTTAACTTCAGATTAAAATTAATATTTTTTTTAATCCATTAAACGTAATGCCACATGTTACGCTTTTAGTTTAAAAAAATAATATAGGTTTTCTATAATATGTTTATGGATATGTTTATAATATGCTTAATAAATAGGGTTACCAACTGTCCTTTTTTCAGAAGGACAGTCCTTTTTTCGAGGTTTTTGTCCTTTTTTACTTTTTTTCCAAAAAAGGACACTTTACTCCCCTTATTAGAAATTTTAGATTAAAAAAATATTAAAATTTTTAAAAATTACATTTCATCATAGAGATACTGTTTCTCTATGATTTCATGCACAGTATTTAATTGATAATAATAAAAAATACAACTTACAGAAGTTCAGTGTGCAGTGCACACAGTATTTTTTGCAATTATATTATCTATGAAACCTATCTACTAATGTAAATATATGTTATCAATAATTATGAGGAACCGGATTTTCAGTTTTGAAAATGTGCATTTTCAGTACTGAATTCAGTCCAATTATTTTGCATAATCAGTTTGTAAAAACAACAAAATCAGTTCACTTTCAGTTCAATTATACAAAAACAGTGAAATTTAGTTATGGAAATTTTTAACTTAGAAACAAACATTTTTCAATAAAAAAAGATATTTTTATTATTTTTTTTTATGAAAAAAAAAATTATAATAAAAAAAAATCGGTTAAATTATTATTTGATACACTTTACCAGCCAGTAACAATGAGAGCTGTTCTTGTATTTTTGAAAACTTCTTTTTAACCTTTTTTTATTCGTGTTCAGTTGAAATCAGATAATTTTGAGATATGCCTAAAAATTTTTTTTTTTTTTTTTTTCCTTTTTTTTAACACGTTATTTTAAGTTTTTGCACAGTAAAAGTCTATTTTCAGTTTCCAAAACTGAGAAAAACTGGTACAAACTGACAAAAACTTAAAATAACTGACCCAGTTTACAAATTTCAAAAACTGTTTTTTTCAGTCCAAACTTTTTTGCATTTTTGGCAATAAAAATTCATGATTCGTGGACATCTGTAACCTAGCATGCATCTTTCAAAAACTGAACAAACTGGAGATCCGGTCCCTAATAATTATTAATAATTGTCAGTGTCAAATTTAAAAAATGTGTGCATTTTATTTAATGTATTTTTAAATTATTCAATTCATTAAGTCTAGTGATCTAAAGTCTATTTCTATTCTTTTTTTTAACATTAAAAATAAAAAAATAAAAAAAAATCGCTACTTTTTTTTTTACCAAACATAAAGAAATTTCTATCTAAATTTTAAAAAAGTGTGTGTTACATATACACATACATACATACATACATACATACATACATACATACATACATACATACATACATACATACATACATACATACATATCATGACGCTATGCCCTTTCGGGGTAAGCCAACAACACAGATGTTTTATCCTGACCCAGTGATAGACCTCCACAACTTCCTATCCTGACATACTTCACTTGCTTCCGCCAGTCTCATACCTTGTTTCATACATTTCCTTTTGCATTTCATACTGCGTACATTCTTATTTTTCAAACATCTTCCAACCACCTCAGACCATGATGTTTTAGGCCTGCCTCTATCTCTCCTTCCATCCACTCTACTATGAAATACCTGCTTTGCTATTCTTTCATCACCCATTCTCTCAACATGACCAAACCATCGTAATACACTGTTCTCATACTTCTCAGTCACAGTTTCTTTTACTCCACATTTCTCCAACACCCAAGTATTCCTTACCCTATCTAATCTTGTTTTACCACACATACTTCTGAGAAAACTCATACCAACAGCATTCACCCTACTCATATGCCTACTCTGACATACCCACGATTCAGAACCATATAAGATAGTTGGGAGTAAGACAGAATTGTACACTGTAAGTTTTGCTTTGTTTGATAAAGCATCACTCTTGGCCAATCCTGCCATGCTGCCAACTACTTTCCTACCTGCCGCCACTCTCCTCTCAATCTCCCCATCTATACTTCCATTCTCTTGATATAATCTTCCCAAATATACAAACTCTTTCACTCTTTCCAGCTTTTCTCCATTCAGTGTGAATTCATTTCCATCATCATTTTCTCCACCAAATACCATTACTTTAGTTTTCCCAACATTTATTCTCAGATCCATTTGTTCTGTGCTTTCTTCCAACCTATCAATCATCTCTTGCAATTCTTCCTCACTCTCAGCCACCATCAACGCATCATCAGCGTACAACAACATCCACACCATTAACAAACCTACGTTTACTCCACTTCCATACTTTTCAGCCAACTACATATACACAAGATTGAATATTAAACTTTACTTTTATTACTTATAAAAATGATTATTTTGCTTGTTTTTTTCAAAGAAAAAGGGGCGTGACATAAAAAAAATCGCGCCTGCGGCGGGCTTCTGGGGGGCTTTGCCCCCCAGACCCCCCAATTAGGTATGGGCCATGTCCTTTTTTCGCATCCTGAATAGTTGGCAACCCTATTAATAAAGTTATTGTTATTATTATTATTTATATATATATTTTGATACGTTTTCCAAAACATTACAATAATGTTAAATTGTAACATCTGCACAATTTTTATAATTATAGTCTTTAGCCTTTTATGACATTATTACAAGGACAATTGTAACGGACATTGTATAATGATTAGTCTAATTTTATAGCCTTTATGTACCAAATGATGTGTTGATCAAATATGTAAAAAAGCACAACGCATGAGTATTAAAATTTAATATTAGGCACGAACACATTGAGAGCGAGAGACTACTATTATATTTTAGTATTACATTTTTCTATATTACACGTAAAAAATTTACTACCAATGGCAGGTACATGAACCTGTATTTTGCAATAGGTACACTTGAATTTGGAACAGGTAGTTATAAAACTACAATACCACTTAATCTAAGTGAGTCACACCTTTATTGTTGCACAGTGCACTTGCATTAGGTATTATTGTAGTATAATAATACCTGTGTTCTAGCTTATATTTCTACCTATTACATTTTTAGTATTAATTTTTTTACGTGTAATATAATACAAATTAAACCTTGCTTTTTACTCCACTTTTAATGATAAAATGTAAAAAATGTTCAAACATAAAAGTTTTTTCTATATTAATGAAGAATGACGGTTATAGAGCCATATAAAAAAAATTTCATGCAAATTAAAAACAAACAAGGAACTCCGCTTAGTTGCTGCGTAGTTTTAATAAACCTTACGGGGCCTTTTATCTACGTTATACCAATTTATATACGATACATTATTATATATTAACAGATTATTGGATTTTATATAGCTTCCTTTTTTTATTTAACTTTTAAAAAAATACAGGTTAAATAATATCATATTAATGAAAACGTATGAATGGTGTATGTACACTTTAATAATAATGAATCGAACACCCATTTTTCATGTATTACACATCGATGTTGTTGCGAACAAAATGTCTATTTCGTTTTTTGTCACGCGAAGCAAAATGCCTATCTCGTTTTTTGTCACGTGGAGCAAAATGTCTATCTCGTTCCCGAACGTTATGTACAGTAGATGGGGCTCTCATGTTACACATTTTGCTTCGCGTGATAAAAAACGAGATAGACACTTTGCTTCTCGTGACAAAATACGAGATAGACATTTTGCTTCGTGTGACAAAATACGAGATAGACATTTTGCTTCCCGTGACAAAAATCCAGATAGACATTTTTAGTGCAAAAACATCGATATATACACACGTAAAAAATTATCTAAAGAGTTACTATTCAGACTTTTTTCATAATAAATTCTTTAGATACAAACTAAACTTTTTAGAATCTAAAGAGTTAACTATTTACCACTAAAGAATTTACGTTTGTACTAACGAGTTACTCTTTAAACTTTTTGCAAGAGAGTTATTGTTTAGTACTAAAGAGTTATTATGTATCTAAATAATTTATTAAATTTATGTTTTCCGTGCAGTATTTCTGCAATATATTGCTTCAATTTAAAGCAGAAAATACGTGTGTGTATATTGCACACAAAAAATACTGTCGATGCTATTTTCAGAGTGTACAGAGATTTTATTATATAATCATGTTATTATTTCTATTCATATTTTTTTATGACAAAAAATTCCTTTTGTAAAGTGACTTGCCAAAGTAGATTTATATAGTGAGAAAATAAACATAGTCAGCAATACAAACAAAGTGCTAGCAGATGATTTTGTGTTTTTATCTTGTTTTATCATGCTTTCTTATGGAATAATGAAGCAGTCGAGCTACATTTGTTTTCTCCATATATATTTTTTTTCTGTAGCTTATATTGAGCCTCAAAGCTTTTGTTTCCTTGTATTTCATTTTGGTTAGAGACAAAAACAAAGGCAAAAAATAGTCAACTCAGTTTGTTGAAATTTATGAAACCAGTTGCTTTGAAGCTTAGTAAGGTACAGTATAAAAGTCGAGAAAAAACTCGCAAGTTCTTTTAGTAATTATAATTACTCTATGATGGTTTTAATTACCATAGAATATAACAGAAATAACAGGATTTCTCCTTAGTTTTGTTAAGAAATGTGTTTTTATATACGATGGTCTCGTCTCATGATTTTTCAAAGAAAATAATTTTTTTTTTTTTTTTTTTTTTTTTAAGGCGGGAAATCAGCTACTGCGGGATTTGACTAAAAAGTTGTAAAGACAGAAAAATCTGAAATTTTGTACAGTGATACATTAGGATTAGGTATCTTCAAAAATGTAAAAATTTGGGAGGATCACCATGCTAGATTTTTAATTATGATTTTTTGAAGTTTTAGTCCCATAAGAGTCCATGTTAATTTCAATAATTAATTTCTCTCTTATCTGATGGTCACGGGTTCTGAAAATTTTATCATAGGTAGCTGTTACTATTAACTTTCAAATGGCATCATAAAATTTGGAAGTTTTCTTTTTAGATTTTGAGATACAAGCCATCAATATACAATCCTTAATATCACTTGTATACAGAAATCCAACCAAGGCCTAGTATAGGCCTTATCGGTCGGTTCACTTATTAATATTATTATTATTTACATTTAATACACATACAAATTTCATTTAATTTGACTCAATAAAAATATTCTTATACATAATAATATATAGAAACAAAAACATAGAATTATTATTATTTTATATAAGTACAGTATAGTAATGTGTAAAAAAAATCACGGAAAACTCAAATCTGTTTTCAATATAATGCATATAATTTTAGCTACCATCACTAAATTAAAAATAAGAACAAAATGATTTACTTATCAATTTAAATAAGATAAAAAAATAATCTTTTAACTCCTTTTTTACCTGATCTTTTGATTTTAGTATTTTCGAAGTATTTTTTAAGGGCAGTGACTCTTTAAGTTCCGAATACTATACATCATAACCACCAGTTTTATCTTTTGTTTTTCAGCTGTATAGGGGAGGTTTAGTAGAATACTATAATGTATAGTGTTTATTTTCAACCGCGGATTTTAAAAATTGCATATTTCATTTGTTTTTCATTGTATACTAACGCTCAAACATAAATTTTGAACTGTAAGCCTCTATGGATATATAAAAAAAACACGATGAGCATAAAGTTTACCTTATAAAAGTGTTTCTTTGCTTTTTTGAATACAAGAGAAAAAAATCTATAGAAAGTTAGATGGTATTTTCACACGGTGTAAAATTTTCAATGCATACACAATAAATATGATAAGAATATGAATAATTTATAATCCGTTTTGCAGTTCATATTTTAACATAGTTTTACAAACAAGTATTTGATTTCATCACGTTGATATTTTATTTTATTATGCATGTAATCTGTATTAAAGCCATTTACATTTGTTCCTTCTCACTCTACTTTTGTTTTTGAAAATAATCCTTTTTATGAAACCATATACTACGATTTTTTTTCTGTATTTATTACGCAATTTCAACAATACCACTCTTTTCACAAATTTGTTGCAAAAAATCTTTCTACAAAATAGAATACTATCAGAATTAGAATTTTATTAGAGCAAAAATATTGTCATTGTTCATAAGAACTGTTGAGAAGCTCCAGTAAAATTTGTTGTATAAAATATTTTCATTAGCACTTTTTTTTTGTGTTTTTGCCCGATATGCAATACAAAATATCAAACTGTGTATAATACGTGTCTGTTCAGTATACTGTAAAGTAGGTCAAATTAAGTCCTAATTTTACTCAGACAGTATTTGAATCATCAGAATATCATAGACAGCAGGAAAAAAAAGGCAAAACAGCTTTTAACGAAATTCAATACGTATATAACATACATGCATATCATGACGCCATAGTCCCTTTCGGGGGTAGGCCAGGATGAATCCTTTCTAGTAAGAGGGCTTACAATGATCTGCGGCTTACCAGACCACAGGCTCAACCCTTAATACCACACTCCTCTGGGCTCCTAATACCAGATCTGTGCAGCTCGGACCACCAAATCTTACGACGGCAGCACAATCTTACGGTGGTCAAACTGCCTGGCCAACCCACGCATTGCAGCGGAAACGTACTGTACACATTGAAACACACTGAAACTTCACCGTTCTCTCTTACAAGCTGGCCTTTCAAGGCCAACCCGGCTTGGTAACGAACGCCGAACCTCCAGCGTGCCAAACGAGCACGCTAACCACTACAACACATGGGCAGGTTATATAAAACAAATAAAAATAGTGTACAGCTATATATCAGTATTATTCAATGTAAATACACCTTTAAAAAGATTTATTAAATACGTAATTCATATTTTAAGTCATAATATTTTTACGAGTTATAAAACTATAAACTGCAAAGCTAGTGTGTCGTAAACTGCTTCGTATGTAGACGTAAAAATAAAAAGTCTTTATAAAGTGAACTTTTAATCACGACTCTATGTTTTATGCCACTTTAACTTTATATGCAATGAAGAACCCAACTTGTAATTACATTGTTGTTTTAATTTCAAATGACGTTATGTTTTTTTTGTCATCTTATATATTATTATATCGTTGTTGGTCCGGTACTGTGGCCCAATTGTGTTTTGTTTATTTGATACGTGGTTATATTGACACGTATAAAGTTCTTCCAAAACTACTTCGAGAGGATGCAGTGTAATTAACTATGTAAAGTCAACTGTGATTGGCTAGTAGGTTTATAACACGCTCTCTGATTGGTTTAGCACCATGGATGCAGCTTTTGGCGGGAAAGACGTTGTTTTGGCATACGTGTAATAATGTCTTGCAAATTAGGGGTGACTAAAAAACTAACCAAACTCAGTGCTTTTAGTTATACTATACTAGTAAGTGCTACTAGGCGAGATAAGAGCATAATGAAGAACTTCTACATAAAGTGCCAAAACCCACGTTTGTCCTATGCTAAGCAATGTTATTCGTTGCTCTATTATGGCATCAAAGTGCATTTATTATGACGTCATGCACACACACCCTATATTAAAGCCACACACTAGACCACATAAAACAACATGTGCTTTTTAATGAATAAACACAACATGGGATATTCAAAACTGATGACAATTTTTATCAGAATTTTAATTTAGCCCCATGAGAGAGCGTGAAAAAACAGTAAAGTATGCAATTTGCGTAAAAAATCATATTTATGACGTCAGAAACATGCAAAAATTAGTATGAAAATGTGCGAGTTGCATAAATCGAATATTCTGCTCACTGCTACTGTTGGGTTTTGAGACAAACTAAAGTTATTTATGTAAATCCCATCAAGTGTTTTGTTATATAAATGCTTATGTTTTTCTCTGGTCTATTCCTTTAAGTATTATTTTGTTCCTAAAAAATAAGCTAGAAGACATGTAAAGGACATTGCACTCACTTATTTATCATTTTTGAACAAAATAAAAAGCAGGACTCATGATTACAGCTTTGATTGCTATATTGCCAGCACAAAGTGTTGTTAGAGAAAAGTTTGGTTTGATGGCAATGTGAAGTACTATAGACCTCCCAGTGCGTCACAAAACACGAGCTTGCACTCTCATGCTTAGCTTTCTATTGAGTGTTGTTTGTATATAAGTAACATACACTTCATATCTAGGGAATAAAATTATCGTAGTAAAGAACGAGAAGCTTTCAATCTGATTTACTATAATATTATCAAGCAGTGAGTTTTGTTATTTAATATCTTTGTTACTTTATCAACCAATAGGGAATCATCATTTTAATAACAATGGTGGAGCTTTATGTACACAACGTTATTAAGTCTAAGTACATTTTCTTGATTAAAGGGATACTGACCTTTAAAAATTAAACGTAAAATTCATGAGAAGGGACCATCTTTCATTTACATATTATATCCTTCAACCCTTCTGTAGCCTCACAAACTGGGGTTAAGAAAGTGTAAAGGAGGCAACTTCAGGAATTTATGACGTCATGATTTACAAGTCTACAATAGAAATTGTAGCTCAGGTTGTCCTTTTTAAAAGTTTTTTTCTTCAGTTGGTGAGAGTAATGAAGGGTTAAGGAACAAAATATACAAAATATGTGTATGTATTTATTATAGTCCCATCTCATAATTTATACTTGCAATTTTTTTTATATATATATATATTATTATTATTGTTTTTTTTTTTTTTTTTTTTTAGTCTGGGATCTTTTAAACATTTATGCATTTATTTAGTTAAAGAAAAAAGCTGCAAAAACCTTGGCTAGTTTGATTTTTAATTTACATAAAGTTATTGTTTAAATTTTTGCTTCTTTCATTTCAGTGACCATTGGTTTAAAATTTCAAATCAATTTATAAATATTTTTATGTTTAATAGTAATTCATTTTTAAAACGTAAAAAAACAATTAAACATTATACACTTCTCCCAATACTAGTTCGAGCACATACAGTGTAATTAACAATGTATAGTCATCTCATCTGTGATTGGCTAGTAGATTTATAACACGCTCTCTGATTGGTTTAGCACTGCGGATACAGGCTTTGGCGGGAACGACCTTGTTTTGGCCAGAGTGTATTTTTGAACTTATTAAAATAAGTTTTTTTATAACATAAAAAAAGTTAAAAGCGCCTTGCTGTATAGGCAACCAGTTAAGTATATCTGACAAGCAGGTTGCCTAACCTATCCATTAATAAAATAAAAGGGCAAAAATGTAAATTTGTTCTTTTTATGCTTCAACATTTAAATCTTGATATTTATATCAATATACCATACAAATTCAGTAAATAATACAATAAAAAATTAATTATTAAAATTATTAAAGTAGTAAAAAAGTGAATAATAAAAACAAATTGATGTTATAATAATTGAAGTATAGAAATTTTATAGAGCAGAAAATAAGTTGGCTTTATTGTGACAAGCTTTGTATTATAAATACAAATTAATTATTATATTTAATACAATGTTTTAATTAAACTTAATTAATTATTTATAGAGCTTTATTTGTTATATTTAAACACCAAGAGAGTTTTTAATGTTTATTTTATTGGCTGTATTTATCACATTCTCTATTTTTATATCAACGAATGGGATTTCAACTATTACCTCATTTTTTGTTTAACTTTATTTCTCCTCTTATACAAAATGAATAAATTACGTAATTTATGATGCATTTAGGTCATTATAAATGATGCTAAATTGGAATAATATAAATAATTTTGCAGCACAACATAATATTTATGCTATGTAACATAGTTATTAAGGAAATATAGCATAAATTGTAATGCATTGAATGAGTTGAAAATAATCTATAAAAATTGACTGTGTTTTTTATTTGTCCGTGTATCATGAATCATGAATAAATACAAAACATTGTACGAGCTCAACTTGTCCCTTACAATGAGACAACTTGGAAATGATTTTTTATTACTAAATACACGGAAAACATAAATTGTACAAATGAGGAAGGTGAAATGATTTTTTTTTTTTTTTTTTTTTTTTTTTTTTTTTTTTTTTTTTTTTTTTAGTTTATGATATTTTTGGAAAGAGCTTCAAAAAATTTCGAGGTGTTATTTTTTCTTAGGACGATTGGAGCATGCGAAGTATTTTTAATAAATTTTTGAAAATCGGCATAGAAAGCCTGTGACGTCATCAGTCCACTTTTTTCTCTGCAAATACTAATTGTTCGACGTTCAGTAACCAGTTTAATAAAATCAGCTCGTCCTCAGGATTTCAAAAAACTGGCTACTGAACCTTCTACGGTCAATACTTTTAAAATAAATGCCTGATTGACGACGTCACAGGTATTTTAGGTCAATTTTCAAAAATTAATTAAAAATACTTCCCATGCTCCAATCGTTCTAAGAAAAAATAACGCCTCAAAAATTGTTAACGCTCTTTTAAAAAATGTCATAAAAAGTGGGGGTTAAAAAGAATTCACCTTCCTCATTGTTCAGTTACATAGATGTAACACTTCAGTTCAAACCAATAACCGAATTAAAAAACGTATGAACAGTAACTTGTTAGTTACTTTTTTTCGTGTATTGTTACATTATCAAAACTATCCACAAATTTTATATCTAACAAAAAATAAATGATACTAATGACAATAAAAATAACTGTGTAATTATTAGATGCAATTTTTTAAAGTTGGTTTCTCAAAAAATTGCACTTCAAAAATTTGTTTGAAAATGTATACAATTATATGTATTACTGCGTGGAAATAAAAAAGTGCTATTAAACTAAAATAAATTACCTACAAAATAAATATCTTTGTTCCAAAATAACAACAACAAAATAAATATAAAATGATTTTCTAAAGAAAAGAGCAAAAACAACAACAACAACTTTGGTCCTATGCTGAACAACGTTATTCCTTGCTTCAGTATGGCGTCGACATTATAACGTCATGCGCATACACCCATACTACTGTATAATAGACAACTTGCATGTCGTTTTTTAATGGTTTTTTAATGGTCTTAAAAAATTCTTTGGGAAAAATAGATAATATTGGTGTTTATAAATCTTCTTGAAAAATGCTCCTTCATACTTAAAATAATTTTTGAAATTCAAATTTTAATTGAAGTAAAGACGGTGGCTATTACGCCGAAAGACGGGTAGCGTTTCTTTTGTTTTTTTAATTATTGAAGTCGTTCAAACAATTTCGCAGCAACTGAACAATTTTTTTCAATGGCCGAATTTTTTTAAAAAAATCTGAATTTTCTCCAACATCTGTTTTAAAAAATTCAACCGTTAAAAAAATTGTCCAGTGGCTGCAAACTCGTTCGAATGATTTCAACAATTAAAAAAACAAAAGAAACGCGAACCGTCTTTAGGCGTAATGGCTACCGTCTTTACTTCAATTAAAATTTGAATTTCAAAAATTATTCTAACGTAAGTATAAAGGAGCATTTTTCAAGAAGTTTTATAATATACCAATATTATTCATTTTTCCTAAAGAATTTTTTAAGACTACAAAAAAACGGCATGCAAGTTGTCTATTTGTCTACTTTATAAATTTTATGACCCCTATTTGTCTACCTACAGACAGACGGGTTAAAATTCTTAAAGTTGTGGTTCCGTCTCATAACTTTTTGAAAGTTTGTTTTGAGTAGTGTAGACCTTTGAATACATAGAAAAATGCATGAAAATATTTTTTATATTTTTGCTACATAGACGACAATTTTGGCATGCATCCAGCCGCCTTTAGTATTGATTATTGTAAAGAATAAACTGAACATAAACATGTATTTTCTACTCTACCCTTTACTTTTGGTCGTATTTTTGACTGTTTCTAACTGAAGGGGAGTTTTTTATATTGTTTTCCTCATGAGTGGTTCTAAATAAATTATTTTGTTTAGAAATATTAATTAAATTTTCTTCTTTTGTGTACGTATGAAATAAATATATTACACGGGAAAAAATTGTCATCAGTTTTGCTGTACAACATAGTGATGTGCTTTGATACTGTTATAGGGTGTATGCACATGACGTCATATTTAATGCGCTTGGAGGCCATATTGGAGTAGTGAATAACATTGCTCAGCATAAGACAAACTTCGTTTTTTTGGCTATTTTCTTTGGAGCGAATCACCTACTTTTTGTTACTCTTATTTTTCTCACATACTAAGTCAACTTATTTACAGCATAAATGCTCTAAAAAATATTGTAAAGTGTTTTTTAACTGACAAAATGAGTCATTTTCCAATGCGGCTCATGTTATTGAGTTATCCAACATGGCGTCGTCATGAATGCATAGACCCTATACCATTAAAATATTGTTGATAGGTGTCTACTGCTTTACTATGTTGTAAAATAGAGTGATCTTGCAGTGGAGCTTTATTTATTTAATGGTGGAAAAAAAAACTTTGCTGTGTAGCATCGATGGTCTCTTCTTTTCGTGTTCTCATGTTTTCTTATCTTAATATTCAAGTATTTTGTAAATGAATGTTAACTGATTTTTTAAGTAATTTAATTAACATATTGCACGAGTAAGGTATAAGGTATACTGTATAATATACCATAAGATATGAAAGTTATTTCAAAATGATTCGGATGGTATAATTAAATTTTAATAATTTAATTATTTTTTGTTTTACTTTACAACCTAATTATTTTTATAAAGTTGTATAGTATGAAGTAGAATATAAAACCTCATCAATTTTCTTTTTTAATATTGTAGTAAATGCAATGAGATATCTTAAAATCTTAATTTTATATTAAATTATTATTATTATAAGCATTATTAGATTTTATTAAAATTTTACACAAAACATATATAGAATAGAACAATCATTATATTTCAATTTGAACCACTTGTTATCTTTAACTTTTCAACGTCTTTTTTTAATTTTTAATTATAATTTTATTACATCAACCACACACTAAAGTAATTTTATTACTTAATGTACATTAATTATAAGTACATGTAAACACAAAAATTACTAAGTAATAGTTATACTAGCTTATTTTTAGCAAAAATTGTTCAATAGAGCATAATTCATGCTATACTTCACAATACCTATGTTACGATATAGCATACGTATTATGTTGTACAGCATAATTATTTATGTTGTTCTAATTTAGTATTGTTTATGTAGCATAAAGGAATAGACCAGAGAAAAACATAAGCATTTATATCACAAAACACTTGACGGGATTTACATAATATATAACTTTAGTTTGTCTCAAAACCCAACATTAGCCCCGTAGCAGTGATCAGAAAATTCGATTTATGCAACCCGCACAACATTTTCATACTAATTTTTGCATGTTTCTGACGTCATAAACATGAATAGTCACGCAAATTGCATACTTTACAGTTTTTTCACGCTTTCTCGTGGGGCTACATTAACATTCTGGTAAAAATTGTCATCAGTTTTGAAAATCCCATTGCGTGTTTATTCATTAAAAAGCACATGTTGTTTTATGTGGTCTATGGCTTTAAATTACGTAATTTATGATTGCTGTGCAGTTTGAAAAGAATACTCACTCCGTTAAAAAGTTTATTTGTCTATCATGACTATTATGAAATGTAATAAAAGTTTCTATATGTTCACTGTTAGATTATTTTACATTTCAATTATTATATTTAATCAGCTTTGACATTTTGTATAGTTAATGAAAATGTAATCAAATTATTCTCTTCATTTTACATGTTTTTAAAATCAATTACTTTAATTGAAACATGAATGTGTTACTTTCAACATACAATGATTTACAATTGTATGCAAACACCAATTGTTACTGAACAAATGAATAATGATAATAAAATTGACACTGGAAAAAAATATTACTGGAAAATTCTGTAATAAATATTGTAAGTATAGTGGAAGAGCTACATTAATTTATAATTTGACCAAACGTCCTTGAAATACTCAAACTAATATGATTCCATAAATCCAAATTACTCTAAAAACAGCAATTTTTAATGAGTTTTCTTCAATTTCTCTGACTTGTGAGATGTGAAATTAAGAGATTTTATTACTTTCCATGCCTTACATACAATTTCACATACAGTTTCACATACAATTTATCAAACCGTGATGTGTGTGTTTTCCTCAAATTTATATACAGTAAATATATAATTCTGTCTGTTTGTTAAAATTTATAATCATGACAAGAGCATATTTTATATTTAAAATTTATTTTTAGTATATAAAATTTGCAGAAAGTACAACGTATAATAATTGTTGTTTACAATCTACTTATAGCTGAGAAAGCAGATTTAATTAAATTTTTTTAAAAAAATATTGTGACGTCATGCATTGTTTATACAACCCAATGACGTCAAAGCTACGATTTTTAAGCCTCTTCTTGTGTGTGTACTTTACTCTTCTATATTACAAAGAATTTGAAGCAAAGAAAATGAGATTTTTTTTTTTTAGCTACTTCATTTTAAGTAACTTAAAAATACTAAAAAATATTAAAATTTATGTAATTTTATTCTTTTTTAAGCTTTATATTATAACCAAGCTTTTTAACTCAGAAAATAATTTGTTGGTTGGTTTAATATGACGATAAGTTAACTTGTAAACAACAAAGAAACTATCTAATTTTTTTGTTTCAAAAGTTATATAATATGATACGCTACAACATATATCTGTTCTCAGGCTCGGACTAGCCCTAAGAGCAAGTTCGCAATAGTGGACGTGCCCCTCCATCTGTTTGGAGGCCCCTAAGGCCCAAAAAGGGGTGTAACCAGGGTGTTATGCCCCCTTTGGTGGCCCCTAGAGAGGGTGTTACACCCCTTAGACGAGGCTCCTTGAGTGCCAGTTCAACCCTGGTGTTCTTAAAGATTTTATTACGTTCCATGATTTTTACAGTGTAGAACATGTTAAAGGAATAGCCCAGAGAAAAACATATGTATGTATATCACAAAATACTTGATGGGATTTACATAAATAACATTCGTTTGTCTCAAAACCCAACAGTAACCCCATAGCAGTGATCAGAATTTTCGATTTATGCAACCCGCACAACATTTCCATACTCATTTTTGCATGTTTCTGACGTCATAAACATGAATTTTCACGCAAATTGCATACTTTACAGTTTTTTCACGCTCTCTCGTGGGGCTACATTAACATTCTGGTAAAAATTGTCATCAGTTTTGAAGATCCCATTTTGTGTTAATTCATGAAAAAGCATATGTTGTTTTATGTGGTCTATGGTTTTAAGTTACAAACATACAAAACAATGAAAAGATACGCATAATTTTTATGATTCATGTGTGGTAAGAAAATCATTATTATTGTAATTGCACCTTAATTTTAAAGCTATTACATGAAGAACAGATATTTATGCTATAGGGTAGAGTAAAATTATTGTGGTCCTATCTGATTCAAAAAGAACCTCTGATTTAACTCTTGTGATTTAAATGTGTTTAGTTTGTACAAATTTGTTTTCATACTTTTTTTATGAGGAAAAATTTATTTTTATTTTAATTCCATGCGTATTTAACTAAGCCTGTGGCTCAGTGGTATGCGCAATGTTTTGACAAGCATCAAGAGATCACGAGTTTATTTTTTTAGTTGAGTAATTACGGCTTTTATTTAGAGGCCGTGGGCCGTGGTATTCATTGATTACGCTTTCCTTTTTTCCACACATTCATGCTCATCTGTATGTAACCCAGTTTGTCACAGGTAAAACGGTAGGAGAGATGTTTAAGTTTGACATGTCTCCGGCCAGTCGTGGCAGTGGCCCACGCCAAGTCATACATATCTCGGGATGGTTCGTCAATCCATCTCATCTCATTCATATCTGTTGGGTTTATCTTTTTACGTAGTATGGAACTCACTTTCATTTAAAATCATTGCCGCGCCCACATATGTAGAAAATATTTTACTCAATATGAACTAGACTTTCTATAATATGTTTTACATATAATATTACATTACATATAATATGTATATAACTTAATTATAAAAATTCAAATAACAAAAATGTTAATTCATAATTAAATAGCTTTCATCACGGATGAAAATAAATACGTAATGAGGAAGACTAAAAAATTGGGGGGGGGGGCTAATTTAATTTCATATTCTTAAAGAGTACCTTGTCCTGAATCGATACATGTGTGAATTTTTAAAATTTCTGAGTTCATTAAGTATTTTTAACTAATTTTTGAAAGTCGCGAAATGACGTCACAGGCTGCAACTTTTTCCTATGCTTACATGCATAAGGTGCACCATGTGACGTCATTTCGCGACTTTTAAAAATTAATTAAAAATACATAATGAACTCAAAAATTAGAAATTTATATATCGATTCAGGACAATGTCTTCTTTTAGAATATGAAATAAAAATTAGTCACTCAAATTTTTGGCAATTTTCCTCATTGCCATAACTTTGTTGCAAAACATAAATATTCTGTTATAAATCATAATTATTTATAATAATAATATCTGGCTTTTATTTTGAGGTCACAAAAGGTACACACCTATTTACGTAATTTATTCTTTACATAAGTAAAAGAGAAATGCATTTTATTTTATAAACTCTTTCAGTGAGAACTTTTGTAAGTAAATAAAAAGAAAAGTGCATAACTTGAAAAGCTAACATTTATTTAATTTTATTTGTATTGAAAGTAGTTTAATATTATGCGCAATACTTTAGTCACAATCGGGCAATGTTTTCCCTGTACAAACATTAAAAACTATGTAAACACAATATAGTACCCTAGTTCTATTGTTACCATGTATAATGTTTGATCATTGTTGTCATGTGGTATTATATATTCAAAGTTTAATTTAACACTTTTATTTGAGTTGTGACTGACTGACTGAATGACGTCATTTTCATTGATGTTCTTTTGTTTTTTAGGTGGAGAAAATTCTAGAATTTCACAGAAGGAACAACAGGTAAATAAAATATCATTTGACTTTAAACAAACTGACAGGGAGATTATTATGAGTTGAAATAATTGTGAAAACAGAAATAAAAAATAAACTTATCAATATCAATATAACTTATAAATATCTCTAAAATTATTATTAAAAAAAATGTATATCGTTGTTGTTAACCAAAAACCAGGCAATTTTACTTGCCCAATACATTAGTGGTACCCATACAATACATTAATTATAATATACAAATATATAAACATTTAAAAAAAAACAAACAGAGAATTGATAGTAAAATAATACATTTTGATTTGCAAAAAAAAAAAAAAAAAAAAAAAAAAAAAAATCAACTAATCAATACAAATAAAAATAATATTATTAATCAATTTTATTATTTATTTATACTTACAATTATAGTTAATAAACTGTTTTTAAAGTTATTTAAGCTACGCATTAAATTTTTAAACAACAGAAGGAATGTAATTTTGCTTATTTAGCTGGATTTAAATGTTTATTGCATGAAAAAAAAAAAAAAAAAAAAAGGAATTGAATTTTTTTACGTATATTTTATTCAAACCAACAGCAAAAATATAAAGAATAAATTTAAATACACCATTTTACTATTTTGTTAATGAAATAATAACGGGTAATTGAATAATATTTTTGTATACTAAAAAAATTACTCAATTTACGTCTGGTCAAAAAAATTAATTATCTTTGAAGTGCTGGCTAAAATTTTTCCCAAAAGTTAACGTTGAATGTTGATGACATTTGCAAAGGTTCTTACGCAAGATTTGACGAGGGTTTACTAATGAGGTTTATAAACTTGTGTAATTTATAAAGTTCAACCAACGTTACCTGCTGCTATTATTTCATACAAATTAGTTGTGAAATTTGAACTCTACTATCTTATATACATGTATAACAAAGTTACTTTTTAAAAGCTTTTTTAGTATAAATGGTTTACAAATAGTTATTAAATTCTGACTTTTTAATTATTTTAAATTTTATTGAATTTCAAATTGATGAAATCGATGTTCATTCACTTTTAAAGTTTGCTTGTTTTGTTTCTATATGGCATAATTTTTTTTAATCTGTAATAATTTTACACTCTGTCCAAAACATGATCAGAGATTTTTACAATCCGATGCACCTCTTTTTTTTTTTTTTTTTCTTTTTTTTTTTTTTAACTATTTTTTCCAGATAAACACCATAATTTAACAAGTGATCTATGTCAATACGTCAGTAAATTTTAAACTTGATTAGAATCCAAAAAAAGGGTGCATTTCTGGTTTCAATAACCTCTCATCTTGTTTTGGCAAAATTTTACCATTTTTTGTTGTAAATCAAAATAGTTATAATACACTCTAAAAAAATTGCATTGCTTTAGTTACGAATACCATCTTATTTAAGATAATCACTTTTGAGTTATTATGAGTAACTAAAATAATGCATTTTAACAAGTTATTAAAAATAGAAAATTTAAGTAGTGCTACTAAAAAAGTTACTCATAATAACTTAAGCGTGTGTAATATCTTAAATAAGTTAGGATTCGTAACTAAAGTAATGCACTTTTTTTTAGAGTGTAATTAACTAAGTTATCTTATCATGATGATCTTTATAGACCAGTTGCACTCATATTTAAGGGCCGCCATTTTGTTGGTCAGGAATACATAGGCAAGCATAGGAAAAAACGTCATTTTTGTTTTTTTATTAGCAAAAGAAGCTTCTAACTACAATCAAAGTCTTATTTCTCCTAATAAACTCGAAGAATATGTGAAAAATTCGTTCAGTTGAAGTTAACTCTTTTTTATGTGAAAAATGAGGAGAAATGATGTTTTCCCTATGCTGGACAATGCATTAGGCACCACAAACATGGCGACAAAGCGCAAGGATGTGCAAGGGGTCTATAATATATATATTTATATATATATATATATATACAACAGGTCAATTTTTAGGCACTTTTCTTGATTGTAACTACTCGTGCTGAACTTATGATTAGAAAATGTGAACTTTACCAATCTCATCCCACTATAAAGTTGAACTTGTGTATTTATTTTGTTAACAGGATGAGGAAGCGCAATTGATAAGTCTTAAGAAACCAACAGGTAAGTTATGACGTCATTAAAACGTCATCAACCAACTTTCTTATCATCTTAAAATGAGATCTTGCAAAATTATATAACTTTAGCATTTATATTGCTTCATATAAAATATTCTCCCTTAAAGGCATAGAAAACATGCAAACATTAGCATTTACATCACAAAACACTTGATGGGACTTACGTAAATAACATTAATTTGTCTCAAAACCCAACTGCAATGCCGAAGCAGTGATCAGAAAATTTCGATTTATGCAACCCGCACAACAGTTTCATACTAGTTTTTGCCTGTTTCTGACGTCATAAACAGAAATATTCACGCAAATTGCATACTTTACAGTTTTTTCACACTCTCTTGTAGGGCTACATTTACATTCTGGTAAAAATTATCATTGGTTTTATAGATCCCATTTTGTGTTTAATGATTAAAAAGACCATGTTGTTTCATGTTTTCTATGTCTTTAAAGAAAAGGGATTGGAAACTATGCTAGTAAAATTCCATCTAAATTTTTAATTCTTTTAGCTATGGTTAAACTAACAAAATAATAATATCAAAATTTAATTTTTGTTAATAATTATAAAAACAGGACTTTTTTTTTAATAAAAATTTCTGTTAATGTTTTAGCTGTGAGCGTGGAGAAGAGTCACGTGGTTGAAAAAGTTACGGAAAACGGAGCTTCAAAACTTCACTCTGATTCCAGCAACAGAGGTAAAATATTAATTGTTTACCTTTTAAAGGAATAGACCAGAAGAAAACTCGAGCGTTTAAATCACAAAACACCTGATGGGACTTACATAAATAACATTAGATTGTCTCAAAACCCAATTGTAGTGACGTAGCAGTGATTAGAACATTTCAACTTATGCAACCCGCACAACATTTTAATACCAATTTTTTTTGCCTTTTCTGACGTCATAAACAGAAATAGTTACGTAAATATCATACTTTACTGTATTTTCATGAAAACTTTTTTGTGAGGCCACGTATATACTTTCTGCTTCTGCTAAAAAATTTCATAGTCTTAGGAGATCCCGTTTTGTGTTTAATTTGATTAAAAAGCTTGTATTTCATGTAGTCTATGGCTTTAATTATATTTAAAATTTATTTATTGTCTGTGTGATACTAAAACCTGAAATATTTTCATGCCTGATTTACTATTAACACACATTATATATTGAAATATTTCTCTAATGTGTTACTTTCAATGTGTTTCATGCTAATATATAATATTTATATTTTTTACTGTCACTTGATAACACATTTTCAATTTCACCAGAATAGTAAATAAACGTGTGGTATAATTTTGCAACCATATATACACGTAAAATTATACATATATAAAAGTTCAATTTGTGGCTTAGGTAAATGTTACAATATTTCCCAATACCAACAGTCAAGTTTATCAAACATGTAAATTTATTCTCTGTACTGTGGTAAACATAGAATACAATATTTGTGTAGGTCGTTGTGTAAATATAAGGAAATTCTCGTGAATATTTACACTGAGAGGTGCATAAGTACCCATTATTTTAATTACTTAATTTGCTAATCAAGGGTCAAGGACAAATGAAAGCTCCTATTCTCATCAAAGGAAATGTTGTGTGAGTGATGGTTAATTCAATTATATACTCCAATAGCTTCTAGTGGTTCACTTATATGTATAAAATAGAGCATTACGTTTTCAAAGGTTCATTGAAAATATTGATATTAAAGGAATAGACCAGACAAAAACATAAGCATTTATATCACAAAACACTTGATGGGATTTACATAAATAACTTTAGTTTGCCTCAAAATCCAACTGTAGCTCCGTAGCAGTGATCAGAAAATTTGATTTATGCAACCTGCACAACATTTTCATACTAATTTTTGCATGTTTCTGACGTCATAAACATGAAATTTCACGCAAATTACATACTTTACAGTTTTTTCACGCTCTCTCATGGGGCTACATTAACATTCTGGTAAAAATTATCATCAATTTTGAAGATCCCATTTTGTGTTTATTCATTAGAAAGCACATATTGTTTTATGTGGTCTATGCCTTTAACTAGAAAATTCTTTAAAAAAATATAAAGTTACTTAATTTTTAATACCATTTAAATATATATCATTAGAAATAACGAAGTAGTTCTGCACCCTTTTTCATCTTCCCGCGCCTTTTTTGTATTGGCGTTAAATACGCATAGAATGATAGAAGTATTATTTGTATCCCTTATTTAAAGTTTCTGACTTCGGCTGAGTAGTCTTTCTCAGAAAGAAACCTCAAATTGAGTAATAGATTTTATGATGTTCCTAAAAGAATAGGAAATTCATGAGAACACGACTTTTTCCATGCCACATGTTTGATATAGGCCCAGTTGTTGGCAGGTCCCAAATGTTGGCATATTGTTAAGTAAAAAAAAAATAAAAAAAAAAGAATAAAAATAAAAATCTCCTTAAGGCGGGAAATCAGCTACTACGGGATTTGACTAAAAGGTTGTAAAGACAGAAAAATCTGTAATTTTGCACAGTGATACATTAGGATTAGGTATCTTCAAAAAAATTAAAAATTTGGGGGTTCACCATGCTAGATTTTTAATTATAATTTTTTGAAGTTTTAGTCCCATAAGAGCCCATGTTAATTTCAATAATTAGTTTCTCTCTTATCTGATGGTCACGGGTTTTGAACATTTTATCATAGGTATCTGTTACTAGTAACTTTTAAATGGCATCATAAAATTTAGAAGTTTTGTTTTTAGATTTTGAGATACAAGCCATCTATATACAATCCTTAACCAATAAAGCTAGAGACATGAAACTTGAAAGTTTGGATACCCAGGTTATAGGGTATAGGATTGGATTCAATGGTTGAATCTAAAATTCTCTTACCTTTATATTTTTTTAAGTGCTTACAATTGGGAATCGACCTTTTCGATTTATATACCCATTTATATAACAAGGAATTATATAGTATGTTAACAACTGGGTCTCTATACCATACATACAGTCCACGCCACCTAAAGATGCGACCAATAAGAGAGCGCTAAAAACTCTCCATTTAGTTAACATTACCCCACCTCCTAGCAACCTTGAGCGTTTGAGCATATATTGGCACGTGGCTCGATTTCGATTAATCGCGAACATCCTTAGGTGGCACGGACTGTATAGCTAGCGCACTACACCGATAACCACCATTAAACAATAAAAACGAAGTTATAATAACTATAAATGACGATTCTGATTACAGTGAGTATGAACGGCAAGTTGATCGCCTCTCTGGAGCATACAGTGGATAAAACACCCTCCCAGGTGGGCGTGGCTCGTACCTCTCTTGATCTGCCACCCCTAGGAGTGCATGAACAGGTGCAAGCCACTTTGTCTCCAGCTCTGACGTCACAAGAAACGTTATCAGCTCAGAGACGTTCTCAACCACCTGAACTAGATATGGTGAGTGTTTATTTATCTAACATTTTCATAATCAGTATAATAATATTAACTACATATATAGAAATGGTAAGTGAAATATTTATCTAGCATTTTGATAATCAGTAATATTTGCATGCGTCCATTAAATGTATAGTAGCTAGTCCCATAAACAAAAGTATGCTTAATGCAATAGTACAAATTATTTTTATATAAGTTATTTAAGGAGGTGAACGTGCATAAAATTGCAAAAATAAAAACTCTGATTGAAGGCTAATGGAGGTTATCGGTTTAAAAAAATGCTTAAAAATGACTTAAAACACGTAAAAGTATATCTAGTATTTCTTATTTAAATTTCTCCGAAATCGGTGGAGTAGTTTTCTCAAAAATCGCAAAAAACGTGTTTTTCCCCATAAGCGTAATGTTAAATTAGGGGACCCTTAGCTTTCCCCGCGTCTTCCCGCGCGCTAAACCGATAACCTCCATTAAGTTTATATTAAAAATTTTAATGCAACTTTTAATATTTATTTTTTGACGACATTGCCATTGATATAAAGTAACAACTATAATGCATATACATAATATATATATATATATATATATATATATATATATATATATATATATATATATACATACATATACATATATATATATATATATATATATATATATATATATATATATATATATATATATATATATATATATATATATATATATATATATATATATATATATATAAGATTTCTCTCACGTCAGTATGTGATTAATATAAATATAACGGAGAAAAATAAACATCGTAATACGTATTTATGCTGTAGTCCATTTCCAGCAGCAACACTTGTTCAATAATGTATTACATAATGGTAATCTATCCTTTACAATAACTATTTTATTGTGCGTTACAGCATAATTATTACACTAAAGAAAAAATATAAATTTTGATATATTTTGCAGCATTTATTATACGTATAATGTAATTTGTTCATACTAAATATAGGTTTAAAACTTCTTCTTTTTCTTATTTTATTTTTATATTATTATCGAATTAAAATAATAACTAATAAGTTATAGCCTGTGTTTGTCTGTGAAATAATGAAACATCTTAATATTTAATATCTCAGTAAGGAGAGCCGAGACAGCAATGTTTTCTATTATAATGTAAACTCTTTAAAATGAAAATAATAATAACAGTCTATGTTACTATGTTAGTACTTACTCTAACTCATAAGTAGAAGGAAAAAAAAATGATTGCAATCAACATTTTAAACTCGATCATCTAGAAGCTATACATTATATTATTATTCTCTGTTATTGTAATACTAAAATACTAACTAATAACAATTTAAATTACTTATATAATTATTATTTTACACTTCCATACCGTATTACATAGACATTCTATCATCTTCAGTTCCACACTTTTTTAAAACATTATTTGTATATCTTAAATTTTAACCAAGTTTTTGTGTGGCTCTCAGAAACCAAATATATTTCTTATTTAGAATGCTTAAAATAGCTTTAAAAAAACGCGTTTTTTGGACCAATTTTAACATTTTTATTTCAAATTTTTTTCCCAACTGAAATATCTTATATCCTTTGTATTGTATACTGGGACTGAAGAGGCTGTGCACACTTACAAAAGTCTTTTGAATAAGTGACAAAAATTTATTTTCTTATTTCATTTTATCCATAGTACAACTTAAGTTCATAAATTTAAGAATACATTTTTATATAACAAAGTTAAGATTGATTTAGAGAACTCCAATACTGCTCGAGAGAGAGAGAGAGAGAGAGAGAGAGAGAGAGAGAGAGAGAGAGAGAGAGAGAGAGAGAGAGAGAGAGAGAGAGAGAGAGAGAGAGAGAGAGAGAGAGAGAGAGAGAGAGAGAGAGAGAGAGAGAGAGAGAGAGAGAGAGAGAGAGAGAGAGAGAGAGAGAGAGAGAGAGAGAGAGAGAGAGAGAGAGAGAGAGAGAGAAAGAGAGAAAGAGAGAGAGACAGAGAAAGGGAGAGAGAGAGAGAGAGAGAGAGAGAGAGAGAGAGAGAGAGAGAGAGAGAGAGAGAGAGAGAGAGAGAGAGAGAGAGAGAGAGAGAGAGAGAGAGAGAGAGAGAGAGAGAGAATTTGCTTATTTAATTTTGACATCCTACGCTACAAAGTTGGCATGAAACGTAACACAAAGCTTTTACAAGCGAACATGAACATAATATTTCGTATTGACAAGGGCACTCACAGTACAACTCTATATATGTGTGACATTTGATATACATACAATTTGTATCCACTCATTGCGTTACATTTACCCGAGGCAATGAATTATTGTAATTATAGTTTGTAAATTAATTTTAACACTTCACTTACCGATCAAATTACAAATTTCAATTTTGTAAAATTGGTTTTATTTTACATTGAAATTGAAAAGTCAATTTAAATATTTATTTAGTAATGATATTAAATTGTGTTTTTATTATTATTATCACTCTTTCTGTTATAACTAATTTTTATAATATCAAATATCACAAAGTTTTTAATGTGATTAAATATTGATATTTATACAAATTCAAAATAAGACTGAAAAAATTACCTTTCTAATGTTGAAATTTTTGTTTATTTTTATTATTATTAAACCAATTTTGTAGGTTGTATCCACATGTCGTCATACTGAATACGCTTCGACGCCATACTGAATCAATAAACAACATTGCTCAGCATAGAAAACCGTTAATTATTTTTTTTATATAGAAAAACTTCATTTATAGCTATTTTCTATGAAAAATTGGCTAATTTTTTTACTATTGTTATTATTTTTCTTACACACTTGCATGAGATACTTACTGCATCAATACTCTCAAAAATATTGTTTCCTATTTTTAAACCAGTAAAATGTGTCATTTTTCTATGTTAGATCAAGAAACGAACTCAAATCCCTATAAAAGCGGAAAAAAATTAGGACAAGTCTGAATTTTTCAGGGTTGGTAGAGACCATTGCTCCAAGCTTTCTACCAAAAGTTACCAAAAATTGCCCTTGAGCTTTTCCGGAAAAGCGGAAAAATCTGCTAAATCGTAACTAATGAAGATACCTTAAAAATTCAAACGGATTCTTGTTCCTTGGATCAAAATACATAGGAAACACATATTTTACAAAAAATTATGTCAACAGTAATGGCGGTAGACTTTTCCAAAGTCGTCACTTTACCCAGACTTTACCACTTCAGCTATTTTCTCTACATTTTCACAATTTGTAAAAAAACTTGAAACTATAGACCATAATGATTAACACAGTTTATTGTAAAGAATGTAACAAACAAAATGAGATATGATTTATTAAAATATCTCAATTTATAACGGAGCTGTGCCCGGAAAAGCACAAGCGCCTATGGTTTGCGCAGCATGCTTTCTATAGATTCTTCTGCTTTTCCGGGCATAACTCCGTTATAAATTGAGATATTTTATTAAATCATATCTCATTTTGTTTGTTACATTCTTTACAATAAACTGTGTTAATCATTATGGTCTATAGTTTCAAGATTTTATACAAAATGTGAAAATGCGGAGAAAATAGCTGAAGTGGTAAAGTGACGACTTTGGAAAATTCTACCGCCATTACTATTGACATAATTTTTTGGAAAATATGTGTTTCCTATGTATTTTGATCCGAGGAACAAGAATCCGTTTGAATTTTTAAGGTATCTTCATTAGTTACGATTTAGCAGATTTTTCCACTTTTCCGGAAAAGCTCAAGGGCAATTTTTGGTAACTTTTGGTAGAAAGCTTGGGGCAATGGTCTCTACCAACCCTGAAAAATTCAGACTTGTCCTAATTTTTTTCCACTTTTTTTTTTCTTGGCCTATGTGGGCCATGTTGTTGAGTGATCCAACATAGCATCAACTGTAACATGATTGCATACACTCTATTAATTTAAAAGGCTGCCTAAAACTAAAAAGAAGATAATTTTATTTGGATGTATCCCTTTTTAAGATTCTTTGTATACTCGATTAATCGCATTCTAATGGCTTTTTAAGTGTATAATATAAATAGAATACCTATAATAGGTCAATACCTAATTAATTGGATTTTGAGTGCAATTTTGATGCCATCAGACCGAGCTGGTATAGCCGAGTGGTGAAGGTATAGCTGACTCGTAACTCTTTATAGTGTGAGAGCACAACACGTTGCACGATACATGTTTACATGCATTCCATGACGACGCACAGTATTTGGGAGGTGCATGATTGATGTGATTCCACCGACCAGCCTGCCTAGATGTTTCCATGGTTTCTCTAGGCTGTCATGGTGAATACCGGGCTGTGTACTTAGGCCATGGCCGGCCTGTGAGTGCTATTCCATTAATTGGAAAGTCCTTACTTGTCGATAAGACAATATCATAATATATTGACTGGGACTGGGATGACTGTAGCACGATAACACAATATGACAAGCAAATATATATATATATATATATATATATATATATATATATATATATATATATTTAACTCTATTAAATCTAATGCAGCAGGAACCGACGGGATTAACGTAAAAATGTTAAAACCAATTATCAATATAATAATGCCCACCTTGTTACATATATTTAATTGTTCATTACAAACTGGTATCTTTCCAAATTGCTGGAAAAATGCATTGGTAAAACCAATACCTAAACAAAATACTGTAAATGATCTGTCAGATCTGCGTCCAATTAGTCTCTTATGTATATTTGCTAAAATGCTTGAAAAAATTGTATCAATGCAGGTTATAAACTACCTTGAAAAAAATAATATTCTTGACAAATTTCAATCTGGCTTTCGCAAAAAATGTAGTACAACCACCGCTTTACTTAAAGTTTGTGAGGACATAAGATATGCTATGAACTTCAAAAATGTCACTATATTATCTTTAATTGATTTAACCAAAGCATTTGATAGTGTAATACATAGTATACTACTTTGTAAACTAAAATACCTAAAATTCTCTTCATCAACTTTATCCTGGTTTGACTCATACTTAAATAACAGGGAACAAATTGTTATTGGTTCAAATAATAATAAGTCAGATAAATTAAAATTAAAATGTTCAGTACCTCAAGGTTCAGTAATCGCACCGCTCCTCTTTGCTATATATATCTTTGATCTTTCAAAATCATTAAAATATTGTAAATATCATTTATATGCAGATGACTTACAAATTTATATACACACACGTCCTAAAAATGTTAATCTGGCTATAAATCAACTTAATTCAGATTTAGAATCCATAGTGAACTACTTTCGTTTACATGGACTTGAAGCAAATCCAAAAAAAACACAAGCAATTATTATTGGATTACAAAATCATTTAAACTTACTTAAATCTATAAATCTTGATCAAATTATACTCTGTGATAATGTCATTAAACTTGAGAATAATGTTAAAAACTTAGGAATATTTCTAGATAATAACTTACAATGGAATAATCAAATAAGTTTCATGTGTAAAAAGATGTATCTTTCACTCCATCATCTATATTCCTTTCGTAGAAATATTCCTACTGAAACTCGTATTATATTAATCAAAACGCTTATTTTACCTATTTTGGATTACTGTGATACTGTAATGAGTAACATTAATAATAAACAGAAAAATAGATTACAGGTATTAATGAATAATGCTATAAGATATGTATATAATATAAAAAAACATGAACATATCAGCAGTTATTATAAAAAACTTGGTTTATTAAAAATAAATGAAAGACAAAATGTACACATGCTATGCGCCTTACAAAAATTAATGCACTTCAAACAACCATCATACTTGTATGAATATCTCACCCCATTAAAAAACAATAGTTCTCGTCTTACAAGATCTCATAAATTCTTGCTTCTACCTCCTAAATCTAACTGCTACGTGTATGATAACTCATTTGCCGTTAAAGGATCTAAGTTGTGGAATAATTTAACAGATAGTTTCTATAATATTGAATCTAAAAAAGTATTTAAAAATAAAGTATCTTGTCTATTTTTTAATAAACAATGAAGGTTGTAAAAGTTAATTTTTATTGTGATTTGTTATTTTAATACATACTTAATTTGTAATTCTATTTGCTCTTCTCTATTTATCGTTGATGAAGCATTGTGTTCAGGAATCGTCGGATTGGCAGGGGGGGGGGGTTCTTGGGACTGACCTTCGAGGATTATCGTGCGCCCGCTCCCGTTTCGAATTGCTGCATATGCAGTAAGTCGAAGCGGGAGCGGGTGCGGGGGGTTTCCGTCGGGGGTTGGTTCCGGGGGTGTTCTTCCTTGTCAGTCGGTGGATTTGGGACACATGTTTATGGATAAAAATTTAGAACTCCCACATTAACAAAATGTTGCATTAAAATGCTGATATCGCTATTAGTTAAAAATAGCAATCAATGACACTATAATTTTGTTTATTGATTAAGTCTGAATAAAAGAATTAAAGACTCAATAATTGTCTAAATATCCGTTTTGAGTATGTAAAAGATATTTTGATTAGTATTATTTTAAATATAAAATACATGTCAGTAAAAAGTGTTTATCATAATTGTATAAGAATAAGTAAATAAGAAATATATATTATGCTCTTTATCATGTTTTATCACTATAGTGAAATAATATTATATAATATGTTTATGTATGCTATGATTTTGTTGTAAAAATTAAATACTCTGACGATAATATTTATGTCAAGAATAAGTCAGAGGACCATGTAAGTGGGTATGTACCCTTTTTGGCCTCGTAATAAAAACCATTTATTATTATTATTATTATTATATCACTGATGTGAGTTCAAACGATGTATAGGAGAAGTATATCTAGGCTTGACAGGTCTAATCATGTTTCCAGCCAGCCCTGGCAGTGCAAAGTGGTATAGACTCCCACGCCAAGTCAGAGGTATCTCGGGACTAATTCACTTGCCTTCATCTCATCTCATTTTATTAAATCAAATTGAGTTAGGTTTATACTATTGCGTAATAGAGAGAACTTATTTTCATCTAACACGTCTACTGTACAGAAAACAAAATATCTAAAGAGTTACTATTTAGACTTTTTATAATAAATTCATTAAATATAATATACAAAAAATTTAAAGATCTATATAAATAGCTAAATATTTACCGCTGAAGAAATTATACGTCTATACTAACGAGTTACTGTTTAAAGGAGCTATCCAGACCATACAACATGCCTTTTTAATTTATTAAACTCAAAAAGGAATTTTCAAAAATACAACTATTTTTTCAAAGAACCTAATTTTGATGCCCTAAACGTATAATCATAATTTCAGCTTATGCAACCCGCTCAACTTTTCCTATTGAATGTGAACAATCCTGACGTCAGAAATGTTCAAAAGTTGTGCATTTTGCCTACTTTACAACTTTTTTGCGCTCTCTTGCGGGGTTACATTTGAGTAATAGTAAAAATTGAAAATACTTTTGGATGTCACATTTTGTGGTTAATAAATTTAAAGGGCATGTTGTTAGGTCTGGATGGTCACTTAAAATTTGTGTCAACCAAGTTATTGGTTTGTACTGAAGAGTTACATCTATGTAACTGAATAATTTGAGAAATTTATGTTTTCCGTACAGTAATTGAAACTGCCGTTAATATAAGTCCAAATTGTATTGTAATTTTTAATGTGAAAAAATAAATAAAAATTAGCACTCGATTATTCTCTTGATAATTTTTACGATACTTTTAAAATTGAACTTATCAATCATTTAACGAAGAGTATGACCGACTTGGTGTGGAACTAGTCAAAAAAGGAACTATATTTTCACAATAATTCTTTCTACATTATTTATACATTAAAACAAATATACTATACTTTTCAAAATAAAATTGCATATTTAAAAATTGTTTTTTGTTAGGAAAAGATTTTATAATATTTTTAATTTCAAAAAAGTTTCAAATTTGACTTAAAAGGTGACACTACAATTTCCTTTTACATATTTTCTTTAAAGTGGAATGACTTAAAGCCATAGACCAAATAAAACAACATGTGCTTTTTAATGAATAAACACGAAATGGGATCTTTAAAACTGATGACAGTGATGACAATTTTTACCAGAATGTTAATGTAGCCCTAAGAGAGAGAGCTTGAAATATCTGTAAAGTATGCAATTTGCGTGAAAATTCATATTTATGACGTCAGAAACATGCAAAAATTAGTATGAAAATGTTGTGCGAGTTGCATAAATCGAATTTTCTGATCACTGCTACGGAGCTACAGTTGGGTTTTGAGGTTATTTATGTAAATCCCATCAAGTTTTTTGTGATATAAATGCTTATGTTCTTCTCTTGTCTATTTCTTTAAGATTAATTAACACACAGAAAAAGTCAAAACACTTACATACTTGCTATATGCACACACTTGGTGCTAATTTTACATTCACTTTCATATTTTACTATTAAAAATAATAGCTTTAAACTGCAGTAATTGAATCTACCATTAATTATCAATCCAGATCGTATAATAAGTTTTAATGTGCAAAAAATAGAACGGTTTTTTCACTCTATTATTCAAGTCATAATATAACATTTTACCATACTTTTCAAATTGAATTTATCAATCATTTAACTTGATGCAATTACTATGTATAATATAATAATATAGAGTGCTATATTATATAAAAAAATATAACATTAAAGCCATAGACCACATAAAACAACAAGTGCTTTTTTAATTAATAAACACAAAATGGGATCTTCAAAACTGATGAAATTTTTTACCACAATGTTAATATAGCCCCACAAGAGAGCGTGAAAAAACTGTGCGTGAAAATTCATGTTTATGACGTCAGAAACATGGAAAAATTAGTATGAAAATGTTGTGCGGGTTGTATAAATTGAATTTTCTGATCACTGCTACGGGGTTACTGTTAGGTTTTGAGACAAAATAACGTTATTTAAGTAAATCCCATCAAGAGTTTTGTGATATAAATGCTCATGTTTTTCTCTGATCTATTCCTTTAATAATTCTAGAAGCGGGAGTTATAGAACTTTAACAGAGCAATTGTAATTTAATATTAACTTGATGTTAGTTACTCTGTGTTAGACGTACATATACCTTCAGCACGTTTGGTATTTAATTTAATATAAAATAATAAGATTGAATGTCTACTCACCTCTCTCTCTCTCTCTCTCTCTCTCTCTCTCTCTCTCTCTCTCTCTCTCTCTCTCTCTCTCTCTCTCTCTCCCACATACAGATGAATCAGTACAAATATACAACGTGTGTAGGCGTATATTAAACCAAATCCACGCAAGCAGAAGAGCTGTCAAGATAAAATTCAATCAACCAATAAATTATTCATGAAATATTTATTATATTGAATATTCGTTAAAATTAATAATAATGAAATTACGACATACATTTTATTATTATTTTATACTAAAAATAAATTTATAATAATAATTTATTCAATGAGGGATAATTAATTTTTATACCCACGCGCTGTGGTTTTTCTGAATACTTTATTATTATTACTTATTTTCAATTTCCTATCAAGACTTTTTTTTTATTGAATAAAATGATTTGCATATTCAATGTAAGCGCTTACTTTTTAAAGAAAAAAAAGTTTAAAAATAAAATATAACACGGAAAAGTTATTTTGGTATGATTTTTTTTTTCTAAATGTTTATATTTTAGTGAATTATTAAGCAGTAAATCATAATAAAATGTATCATATTTTCTGATGGAGCTTACTGTTAAAGCACGCTACCAACACATCACCATATATCCTATAAATATACACATGGGATATCCAATTAGATATCCCACGTATATCTACGAAGTGTCTCAATATCCTATAGATGTCTCATAAATAAATGAATGAATCAATAAATGAATAAATGATTAAATAAATAAATAAATAAATAAATAAATAAATAAATAAATAAATAAATAAATAAATAAATAAATAAATAAATAAATAAATAAATAAATAAATAAATAAATAAATAAATAAATAAATAAATAAATAAATAAATAAATAAATAAATAAATAAATAAATAATCGTCTTTATTCATACGACTTTATATGTCCCGCCGTATTTTTCCTGTACAATCAAAATAAAAATGAATACTAGAGCATGGTAAACGGTTGCGAATACTTGGGGACGGGGGATGTTGGGGATCCTTTTATATTATATATTTTTTTCAGTTCAGTTTTTTTTTTTTTTTTTTTTTTTTTTTTTACTAATGGGCAACCTTAGAGGCTTTTTCCCAATCAACCACAGGTGGCACAGAATTTATTTTTTATTTTTAGCATTGTATAACCTTGTTTTTGTTTATTTTCATTAAAAAGCAAAAAGAGAGTTTTTTGTTATATATTTTTTGAACTTTTTTTTTTTTTAATCATTTTGTTTTTGTAACTATAACTTTCTCTACAATTTAGGATTAATTCCTTAAACTACACTTTTTTCTTGTGTTAAAATTTTAAGTGAGATACATAAGTAAACAATAACAAAATGTAAACATCGTTAGGTTTATTTGAACTAACGAAGCTTGAATGTTACGCTTATTGCTCTTGAAATGTGAAGTATTTATTCTGTCAAACTTTTTCTTGTCACTCGTTACAGCTCGTTATTTAAAGTTATTTCACGTATAAATATAAATTGTAATGGTTTCTATATAATTCATGAAAAAAAGGAAAATAAAGTTCTAAAAATTGTAATGTACTATAAAATGGGAAGCAGGGAAAAAAATAAAATAAAAAGAAGCGAATACGTAAAAAGTATATAAGGGATATGAAGAATTATTTAAAATATATGTAGACTGGATTAAAAGAATTTTACGTTAAAATAGTATTATAATATATATGTAGACTATATATATATATATATATATATATATATATATATATAGAGAGAGAGAGAGAGAGAGAGAGAGAGAGAGAGAGAGAGAGAGAGAGAAGTAGATATATTTTTTTATTCACGTTTTTTTATTTATTTTAATTTATTCTGTAACAGCACAAGTCTATACAAGTAGTGAGATAATAAATTCAGACATCAAAACATAAAATAGACTTTCTGTACAGTAAAAAATTAAGTCTTGTTTACACAGTGTAATATTTTCAACATGCAGTAGAATTGATTTCAATCAATCTACATGTAAAACAATGAAAGTTTCATGCACATATTATATATATATTTCTTATAGTATATACAAATCCTTCATTTAAAAAGTTTAAGGCATTATATAAGGGAAGGTATTCAAGTGATAGGTCATTTTATCGATGAAAAGAGCAGGGTAGGTGTATTTTGTTACCAAATACACCAAGTTGCACTTTTACGTCCATTACGGCAAATTTAAATCTACCAAAAAAAATACCTGTTTTAGATCGGCTTTTTTTTTTTTTTTTTTTTTTTTTTACCCCCTTTTAATCTTGTTGAGTGAAAGGTGTAAAAATGACGTTATTTTCAAAATCATATTTAATATTTGGATAAAATTTATACTGTGGGCCCCAGAGCTATCAAAGTGTCTCTTTATAGTGCCTCTGGGTCGTATTTTCCGTCTGTTTTATCTGTATGTTAAATTTTGACAAAAACATTATGCAACGTATTCCGAGTTATCAGCTAAATACGAGCATGTCATAATCACAGGTGATTTTAACATTAATTTATGACTGATAAAGGAACAACTGTTTTTAAGCCGACTATAAGACATTTCGCTCATATCCGGTTCCGTTTGGACTTACTATGCATGCGCAGTACGTCGAAACGGAAGCGGATGTGAGCAAAATCGCTTATAGTCAGCCTCAAAACAGTTGTTCCTTTACTAGTCAATACAGAATGATAGATATTATATAATGTTGGCGCAGTTAGTTTTCTGAGAACAAAAAATAATAGAAGAGTATGAATTCGCTTTTTTCTCTTTCCTATGTTTGGCTCACCAACAACTTCTATTATATTTCTTTTATCGTTCTATTTTTCTGCAAACTTTCTTTCATGTTTATCATTATTGACGTAAGAAAATATAATTATTTACAAAAAATTATTATAATTTTAAGATGTAAAGGTAAAAGGTTAAATGTTATATAATATTAATTTTATATAATTTATTAAAATTGTTAATTCTGAGAAAACTGTTGGCAAAGTCTAATAATCTTAGAAAGGAAAATCTAAGTTAATTTTCTTCTATACGTGAGCCGTGTTGATTACTTTGACGTGCAAAATAATAGAGATTTAATGAGATTTAAAATACATAGAGAGAGAGAGAGAGAGAGAGAGAGAGAGAGAGAGAGAGAGAGAGAGAGAGAGAGAGAGAGAGAGAGAGAGAGAGAGAGAGAGACAAGTGCATTATGTTAAAAGATAAAGTAGAAATCTGATAACTTCATATTAATTACTTTTAAGATTAAAAGCAAAAAGTCAATCAAAAAGTAATAAGTTTTAAATAAATATCTGCACGATCACGATCAAAGTATTAAAAGATTAAATTAAAAACTATTTAAACGTGAAATAATTAAAATAAGAAAAAGTTTCATTCAAAATAAATTATTGGCGTAATAATTATTTTAGCTTATTTTCAGTATGATTTTTTCTGTATCTATGCTATACTTCATCATAATAACAAAGCATAAATATTTATTTTTTTATTTATTATTTTAAAGGAATAGACCAAAGAAAAACATAAGCATTTATATCATAAAATACTTGTTGGGATTTACATAAATAACTTTATTTTGTCTCAAAACCCAACAGTAGCCCTGTAGCAGTAATCAGAAAACTCAATTTATGCAACCCGCACAACATTTTCATACTAATTTTTGCATGTTTCTGACGTCATAAACATGAATTTTCACGCAAATTGCATACTTTACAGTTTTTTCACGCTCTCTCATGGGGCTACATTAACATTCTGGTAAAAATTATCATCAGTCTTGAAGATCCCATTTTGTGTTTATTCATTAGAAAGCACATGTTGTTTTATGTGGTCTATGGCTTTAAGCACAATATATTACAATAATACAACCATGGCAAACTTTATCGGGCGGTTCAATAATATATATATATTTTTTATCATGATTTTTTGGTATATTTACAATATTATGTGTCTCTAAAATAATGAAATAAAGACAACAAAAAAGTAAAACGAGTATTACGTATTATCTGACATTAACAAAATGAAGAAAAGAAAGTATATTTATAAATTTTCAAAAAATATTTTTTTATAGTATTCCTTTTCGTATATTTTTATGTTGTTTTATTTTTTTATATTGTTCTATAATATCATCATTTACTCTATTTTGATATAAATGCAGCATAAATTACGTAATTTATACTTTCTGTGATGTGTTTCATCCAATGAAAAATATCTGTTGTACAATTTGATTTCTGCTTAATCCTTTTTTTTTTTTTTTTTTTTTTTTTTTTTTCTTTAATTTTTGGATTATTATTTTTTATATTTTTTAAGCTTAAATATCTTTTAGACTAAAAAAAGAGGTACTGCCGTGATTTAACTAAAAGTTTTTAAAAAGCTTTTTTTTTTCTTTGTAAAACATAAAGATTAGACAACACTTAAGTACAGTTTACATAAAACTTTTAGCAGCTTACCATGTAAAAGCCTGAATAACAACTTTTGGAAATTTTGCTTCCATTAAGTTGCATGGTAATTTTAATATTTTTTTACTCATTTTTTTTAACGGTACATGGGTTCTAAAATTTTTCTTAAATTTTACACATTTAATAGATTTATTGAGGCGTTATAAGAGCTTAGTTGTAACCACTCTAAAAAAAAAAAAAAAAAAAAAAAAAAAAGAAAAGCTTGTACACAGTTTTGCAATGTTTTGATTATTATAAAATATACGGTTATAACGTATCAAAGCGTATAAATTCTAACAATAAAACTTAAAGTGACGTCACAACCGTTATTAAAACCTCATGTGAAAAACATCGCACTGCAACGGTTAATAATGTCGTTTGATTTATAGTGATTCTAACGTTTGTGACGTCATTTACGTTTGTATTATTAGAATTTCAACTCGTAGTGACGTCATAACCGTTAACTTTGCCATAATTGTTACATTTTAAATCCATGAATAATGTTTTCAATGCTTTTTTTTTTGTTAGATATAGGTGATACCGTAATCTTTTAACTCTCATAAAAGTAGGGGATTGCTTTGTAATTTCAAAGATACGATCCTGTTAATATATTTTAAATAAAATTTGAAATATAAACATAAGTACACGGAAATAAAAAATTACGTACTTTATGCTGAATTTATGTAATTATAGCATAAATAAAACTGAATTAGAACAATTTAAATAATTATATGCCGTGTACAACATAATATTTATGCTCTGTTACATAGTTTTTATTCATTATAGCATAGATTATGTTGTATTGAATGAGGAGGACTACAAAAAATTTAGTAGGTAATTTTATTTCAAATTCTAAAAGGACATTTGCGTGAATTAATCGATATACGAATTTCTAATTTTTAAGTTCAATAAGTATTTTTTTTAATTACTATTTTCATCAGTATTGTTGTTTTTTAAATTGAAAAATGACGTCACAGTCTGCAACTTATGCATGTGGGCATAGGGATAGGAAAAAGTTGCAACCTGTGATGTCATTTTGCGACTTTCTAAAATTAATTAAAAATACGCAATTAACTCAAAAATTAGAAATTTGCATATAAATAAATAAATGATTAATCGTCCTTATTCAAAAAAAGTATAAAGGAAAAAACAATTTTTGAAAAGGCGAGGATTAAGCCTGACAAAATGTCTGGCCCACTCTTACACCACCTATCCATTTAGAACAATATCTTCTTTTAGAATATGTAATAAAATCACCTACAAATTTTTTTTTTAGTCTTCTTCATTGTGCTGAAAATGAGCTAGCATCATTATTATGTATTTAATTTTGTCTATGTATATATAAACTTTACAGAGAAAATCATCAAAGAGCGTAACTTAAGCTGTGCACTACTTTTTTGTTGTCATTATCCACATTATAAAAAACCTCCACTTTGTATTTGACATTGCTAAAGTTTCAATACTATTGTGTTTCACTGTAACATCTCGTATTTCAAACATGTGTAGGCGTCCAATGTATATTGAAATATATTTCCAGGAAATTCAGTGGGAGTGATAGAAGCCATTGTTTGATATTTGTTTGTGTTTCAATGCCAGTTTTTTTGTTATGAAAAGCTTTTCATGCTTTGAATTTCCACGAAATTATTCAAATTTTCTTTACTCTATATAAGCTCACGTACTAAATAGACAGTTTGTAAACCTCTTTCTCAAATGTAAACAAATTTATCTTGGCAACTAAAAAATAGAAGCGAGTAAATAAAAAGCACTTTCTTGAACAATCTTGAGAAAAGTTGATTTTTGATTTAAATTGTTCACAAATTTACAAAAGTATTAAATTTCATACGTACATAAATAAATACGTAATGTAGCACAATGCAGCAACATAATTTATGCTATATTGTATAGTAATTATACTTGATAGTATAATAGTTAAAGGCGTTGAACACCTTGAACAAAAAAAAACTTGTCTAATATCCTAAAATACCTAAATATCAACGTTGATTTGTCAGGAGTAATTGATTTCTAATTTATTTTCCATTTACGAAATGACAGCTGCGGTTTTGTGACGTCACAGCTCACTAGTCCACGCACGTGGAAACAGGTGAATTGTGACGTCATAAACATGCAGCTGTGATTTTGTGAATGTAAAATAAATTAGAAATCGCTGACTCCGGCCAAATCAACGATGATATTTAGGTATGTTAGGATATTACACAACTTTTTTGTTGAAGGTGTTCTACGCCTTTAACAGATTATAAATAGAGTGAAGGAAAAACAGTGTAGCGTATACACATCAAGCACATAAAATGTGACTGTTATTCCATCAATAATGAAAAACACAAACATATAATTTATGTAATTAATTAATATAGTTAATGAATAAATGTTGCTGAAATATGGCTAGTATAAATATTGTGTAATTATTTTTGTCCGTGTATTTACAATTTTATCAATAATTAATTAATAATAAACTAACTTTACTTTTCCTTCAAAGATTTAAGTTTACTCTTTTTTAAAGAGCAGTAAATATGATAAATTTAGGAAACATTTTATTTGCATGCAATGGTAGATTCTTCCCCATATTTTTCCTATCATGAAATGCGGGTATATTTAAATGCATGGTTTACGTCTTGTTTCAGCGCGGAGGTCAGATGTCAGCCTTGGACGTGGCCCAGTACGTGTTCTGGACAGGCGATGAACGTGGGGTATCACTGGCCATTCATGAACTGATCGACCAAGGAATGGTAAGTCAACAATTGATTGCTATTTTGTACTTCATACATCGTAATCATTTAGTAAATAATATAAAAGTTAGTTCTGCAAAGTACAGTGAAATAGTTGAACAATGATTGGCTGCTCAGAAAAATATACATTTTTACTGGGTGCTCTTTTTATGTTTGTAAAAAATACCAATAAAAAAAAAAAAAAAAAAAAACTGTCTTAACTTTGGATTTTGCATCAAAAAACAATCACAATTCACAAAGGTAAATTTTCAACATGTAACACAATACAATTTAAAGTTTATATATGTTTTAAAGTTTTCCTAAACACAAGTAATTTACTTAATTTCAAAACATCGTATAACAGAGTTCAAAAGTTTTAATTTTGCTCTTGCACAACAAATGTTTTCAAAATAAAAATCTTAAACCAAAAACTTTAGACAAAATAAATAATTTAAATTCCTGTATACCTTTCATATGAAAGCAACAAATTGTTGTTAAAAAGCTTTCCAAAAAAAAAAAAAAAAGTTACTCAAAACCTTTTTACATAATACATTTTACTAAAATGAAATGGTAATGAATATTTAAGTGTAGTACAATATGGTATCCGTATATATTGTATAACTTAACAGAAGATTTGAAATGTTGTTGAATAATTCATTGATATTTGCAAATGTCGGTACACTGGTGTAGTGAAGTGAGTACATTTATAATTTATTGTATAAACTTGTCTGTTTGACGTCATACATCAGGTATGCAAAACAAAGTCAAACTTTGTCAACGTTTTTTGTCAGTAGAGAGAATAAAACCATTCTGGTCCGCAGAGTACAATTTTAGCTTTTTTTTTTTTTTTTTTTTTTTTTTTTTTTTTTTTTTTTTTTTTTTTACATAGAAATGTAGTTAAAAATGTTTATAGCTATGTTAACGTTTAATGGCTGTGACAAACATGCCCAGAGAGAGAGAGAGAGAGAGAGAGAGAGAGAGAGTATGACGGGAATGTAAAAAAAAATTGGAATTCACTTTTATTGAATATCAATATATTTATCATCATTGTTTATTTATTTATTATTATTTTCATCATTAAAACAAATAACAATTAAATAAACAGTTCATTAAAAGTATTGATAATTTAATTTATTTTCCTATATAAAGTTAGTGTATTTATTAAAGGGATTTTGACCGGTCTAAAAAATTAAATCAAAAACGTAAAATGACCATTATTGATACACATATTATGTCCCTCAGTCCTTCTGTAGCCTCACATACTGGGGTTAAAAAACTGTAAAGTTCGTAAATTTAAGGATTCATGACGTCATGAAAATCCGGGTATACAATAGCAATTGTAGCTCAGGTTGCCTACTTTTTAAATTTTCTTCCCTGAGAGTACTGAAGATTTAAGTGACATAAAACTCATAATATGGATGTATAGTATTCCAATCTGCACGAAAAGAATAAATTACATAATTTATGCTGCATTTATGTCATTATAGCATGAATGATGCTAAATTAGAACAACATAAATAATTTTTTATATAACGTAATATTTATGCTTTGTTAAATAATCATTATGAAGTATAGCATAAATTCTGCTGTATTGAACAAATTGTGCTGAAAATGAGTTAACATAATTATTACGTAGTTATTTTTGTCTGTGTAGTGATTTATCTCTGAGAGGACTTTTTTTGGGGGAGGTGGGGGGGGGGGGCAGTATCTCTTTAATTAACTATTTTTGTATCACATCTCAAATAAAAAAATCTTTCACTTTTTATACTATTGAAAAAATATTTATAATGCTGCACAACTTTTCAGATAAAATGTTTTTCTTTGTTTAAAAATATTTTCAATATTTCATAAAAGTATAAAATTTATATACTGTAATGTATAAAAGTAAAGTTGTATTTAAGATTAATATTTAAATAGAAGAAAATGTTTGCTACTATATATATTATATATATATAAAGAATAGAATGAAATGTACAGTATATAGAAAAACCTTTATTTTTAGAAAACTTCTTTTTAAAAGCTTTTATCAAAATTTGGAGAAAGCCGGGGGAAAACATTATATTTTTTAACTTCTCGTTCATGTTTTTAAAATTAAAACTTTATTAGCAAAGTATTTCACTAAATAAAAAAGTACATCGGGCTGTATGTATTGCTATAATAAATGAGATTTTTTCATTGGAGGATGCGATTGAGAGAGAGAGAGAGAGAGAGAGAGAGAGAGAGAGAGAGAGAGAGAGAGAGAGAGAGAGAATTTGAATGTAAAATGAATTAAAATATAAGTCAATCTTGTGAGATGAATGAAAATTTCTATATTCGTAACCATAGCAACGGTTGCTAGGTTACACCTTAACTTTACAGGCGTCACACTTTTTCTCTCTCTCTCTTTCTGCTTGTTAGAATGCGTAGGCGTGTTTCACATCTCTCACTCAAACACACGCACCATAATAATAATAATATACCTCTGCCCTTTTGCTCGTCCAAATATTACTATTTTTTTTATCTTTATAACCATTCACAGGAAAAGTCATTCAACATTTTGAAGACCTGTTGAATGAAAACAAGTTCACCACTGTAAAGAAACTTGACAAATAAGGCTTTCTCATTCATGTTACGTACACCCTAATGAAATGTGCTGAAATAAGAACACACGATTGCGTTTTGTATGGCTTTGTTAGTAAATAGTAGTAGTAGTGAAGTTACCATTTCGTGTTTATTCATTAAAAAGTACATGTTATTTTATGTGGTCCATGGCTTTTAAAGATTTCTTCAAAAAAAGAAAAACAAAAGCAACTGTTACGCTACGTAATGTAGTCCCTATACAATATAACATTTTGCTGGTTAACATGAATTAATGTTGCTGAAATTTGATCTGGAACTAGTTTACTAATTTTTACCAGTGTAGGAAGCATAATGCAGTACAATACATATAACTCAATTGGGAACCAAATCTTGCTAAGGAATCTTTATCATAAGAAACTCAATATTTCTTAAGTGAAACAAAGCTAAATCTTACGTTTGCTAAGCTGAAAAAAAGGTTGCTTGACTAAATATAAAGTCTTTTACTTTTAGGTTTGATACACGGAAAAAAAAAAATATATTTTATGCTGCATAATAAATGTGTTTTTTTAACCATACTGTATACCAAAAATATTCTTATCTTTGAATAAATGCTGAACAAGAAAGTTCGTTTGTTAAACTACACACAACTCTTGAGCCAGCTTTGAAATGTTTCCTTGGTTAAAAACTTCTGATCATGGCGTCATTACCTGTTTACTACGTTTATATATGGTTCCTCTTTTTTTTTTTTTTTTTTTTTTTTTTTTTTTTTTCGTTTAAAACTTTAGACCTGATAAAAATTAACTAAACTACAAAAAAAAAAGTTTTATGCTCAACATGCGACGTACTCACTTTAATCGGCTCAAAAAACAAGATGAACCAATGAATGTGTCTTATTTTGTTGAGCAGCCAATCACTGTTAATGAGATACACTATACTGTACAGAACAAGCTCAACTAACATAACTGTACTGTAGTTAGTTGTACATAACACTGTTATGCTCTATAAAGTAGTCTTGATATAATATAGTATAAATTATTTTCTTACTATACGTTGAAATTCAGCCAGTATGCAAGTATTACATATATGTTTATTTTTATCTCTCCATTTATAGTTTCAATGTATCAGCACGATATGTTTCCAATTTGTAAAATAAATAAGCAAAGAAACGAGTTGAAATAATAAAACTTTTTTTTTATTATTATTATTTTTTAAATGGAAAACGAACAATTATGGAGATTTTTATATGAGCGATGTTCATAAACCTTACATAAAAAAATGCGCATTTCATATGAATAACCATAGTTGATCGTCATTTTAGTATAGCAGAAAACAGAGGGTTTACGAACAGAATTTTGTTAGTTATTTTTAAATTTAACTTTTTTAATCAAAATTTTTACATTTTTTTTTAAATTTTACCAATCATATTCTCATTAAAAATGTGTTATTGCAAAGCGTAAAATATTAATAGAGACTTTGCAAATGTCAATATTTCTCTTAGTCATGGTTATCATGCGGTATTAAAAGTACTCAACTTTACTGCGTGTTACTCAAAGTTACATACATTTACAATTTATGAGTCAATGAATGAGTACGTACGTACTACGTACAATATTATGTATTATGAACACAAAACCAACGAACCGTAATTGTTTGAAACTAAATGAAATTGGTTTAGAGAGAGCAACAAGGAAATTCCTGCTAGAAATGTTTTAGACAATTTAAATTGTATTAAAAACAGTGCTTTGCTTTTATACAGCAATATAAACTTCAAAGTTCTGGAAGCTTCAAAAATAAAAATAAAAAAATCTTGTTTTGCTGTAAATTTCGTTTCAGTTTTTTTTTTTTTTTTTTTTTTTTCCTGCTTGTGAAACTACAATTTTCCACGAAATTGTTTCTACTACGAAGCAAGTATTCATCCTCCCACAACTTTACCATAAAAGTTTTTAATCTCTTAAGAAGCGATAAGTTGGAAGTAAAAGAGACGAAGCTTTATAAAGATTAAAGCAATAACTTTTTTTCTTCGTCTTTTTACCTGAATGAAAATTTTTATTTTAGGAAAACATTTTTTATATAAAACTTTTGCTAACTCATCAATTTAAAAATAAGGAAAAAAAATGATCGAATATTTTTGTATGAGGAAAAAAATTAGATTAAAATTTCATTTTTTTTATTCTATTTTTTTTTAAGTCCTAAAATAAAATATAATATATAATGTACACAGAGAAACATAATATAAAAACAAGTCGTAAACGGCTTTTAAAAATATTGTATTAAAAATAGATGCCATACGTTAAATGGATAATGCTGTTGGCAGTAAAAATACGAAATAGAATTTTGATTTTTAGGTGTCATTTACAGAAGAAAGATACTATACAGTGTACGTACGTACTACTAATTCTAATTGAAAAAACACAAATTTTGTAAAATAACGCATTAGTTAAAAAATAGCCTGGAACAAGTAAATAAAGGTATGTTCACAATGACGCGTAAATTTAAATAGCTCTTACGTCAAGATATGACAATTATAATGTTATTTATATTCTTACGTCAAAGTTGTGTATGACTTTACGCGTTAAGTATTATTCACATGACGCGTAAATTTGACGCGCGTCAACGTGCGTCGACGTGCGTAACAAAGTTGGAACAATGTAAACAAATGGAGCCGTTCACATGTAATTTTCAAAAACCATGTGAACGGCTCCATTTGTTTACATTGTTCCAACTTTGTTACGCGCGTCGACATACGTTGACGCGCGCCAAATTTACGCGTCATGTGAATAATACTTGACAGTGAATAATGCATCAACTCTAATTTTTATTTATCATATACACATGCTTTCTGCGTTACCTTGCCTCACAATATGTATGTGATATAAAAAAATTTTCAATGTGTATTTTTTGTTTGTTTAGAGTGCAAGTATTATACTACAGTATTACCTAATGCAGGTAAAAAAAATACTGCAATTACTATGCAGTATCGGGGGAAAAAAATCAAGCAACAAAAAACTTACTATTATAATATATATTAGCTATAGCGTTGATTCTAGGCATATTATATTCATTGATAAATGGAGCATTGTTTTAATTGAAGTTTTTATAATATATTAATGCATGGTATTTCAAATAAGGTAAAACTAAAAAAAAAAAAAAAAAAAAAAAAAAATACATTTTATACAGTATAAATAAATTTTAATTATAAACAACAAATATTACGTAAAATTCATGAGAGGAAATAGCTTTTGCGCATACTTTATTAAAAATAAATTTATATTTGTGATTGAAGCATATTAAATGTTTGTAAAAGGAAATGAAAATATTATGAATGAAAATATGGAATTAGATTTTAATGAGAACGTTCTCTCTCTCTCTCTCTCTCTCTCTCAAACTTATGAGCTTTTATCTTTTGATAACACAAAATGAATTTCAGAGTTGAATGAAAAGCGCTCCACAATATAGAATTCTGAGCAGTAAAGATAAAGAGTCTTTTACTAAAAACTTCTAACGTGCTGTTTGTAACCGTAGAAATCAATTTGCTGGTGTTCTACTACCTTTTGAACGTAAACATTCTATTTATAAGTCCTTAAAGGCGTAGAACACCTTGAACAAAAAAGTTGTGTAAAATCCTAACAAACCTGAAAATCAACGTTGATTTGGCCAGAGTCATTGATTTCTAATTTATTTCCATGCACAAAATGCCACTGACGGTCACTGACGTCACAGCTCGCCTGGTCCACGCGCGCATAAACCGGGCAAGCTGTGACGTCAGTGACCGCCAGTGTCATTTTGTGAATGGAAAAAAAATAGAAATCAATGACTTCGGCCAAATCAACGTTGATTTTCAGTTTTATTAGGATATTATGCAACTTTTTTGTTCAAGGTGTTCTACGCCTTTAAGGGTAATCAGCTAAACAAAAACTTTAAAAAAAAATCAATAACTAGCCTTTTTTTTTTTTTTTTTTTTTTTTTTTTTTGCAGTTGTATTTTGAACTACGGGAATAAATTATGAGATACTGACATGCTAAATTTTGAATTAGAAGGTTTTGAAATTTCAGAACTATATCATAGAGTAGAACTATTTTATATTTGAAATTAAGTTGACTAATTTGAAAAATTATTCTATGAAATGTTTTTTCAGTACAAAAATTTCAAGTCAATATAATTTTATTTCATATTGTGAGCTCGCTTTAAATCTTAATGTTAAATTCAACAAATTAATGCATCCTTATTTCAGTGGCGTTCACATACTATTAATTAATTATTATCAGTGGGTAGTTACTATGTTAAAATATAACGATACTATATTTAAATTAAATTTTGATAAAAAAATCTTGAGATCTGACTTCTGATCCCACACAAATTTTTAGAACCAAAAAGGTATGAATGTATATCACGCGAAAATGTATGGGATACAAAACTGTTTGGTAAAATATATTCTATCTTCTTCTTATCTTAACTAACTTCTATCTTAAAGGAATAGACCGGAGAAAAACATAAGCATTTATATCACAAAACACTTGATGGCATTTACATAAATAACTTTAGTTTGTCTCAAAACCCAACTGTAGCCCCGTACCAGTGATCATAAAATTCGATTTATGCAACCCGCACAACATTTTCACACTAATTTTTGCATGTTTCTGACGTCATAAACATGAATTTTCAAGCAAATTGCATACTTTACAGTATTTTCACGCTCTCTCGTGGGGCTACATTAACATTCGGGTAAAAATTGTCATCAGTTTTGAAGATCCCATTTCGTGTTTATTCATTAAAAAGCACATGTTGTTTTATGCGGTCTATGGCTTTAAGAAAAGTAAATAATGATAATCTTTTTAAAAATTTGCTTATTTTGCTGTATAAAGAATATTATACTTTAGAATCCTTTTTTGATAAAGATTCAAAAATAGATGATATTGATGTATTAATTTTCACCACCCATACAACATTGGAATATTATACAGATAATAATACATTTTCTCAAACTTTATTATAATGTTTGTACATCGTTTAATAGAGCTCTTATGGCTGTGTGATTCATTTTTTATTTTTTATTCTTGTTGTTGTTATTTGGTGTTATTATTATTACTTTTTTATTATTATTAATTTTTGTTTGACAAGACCAATGCTTGTTGTAACTTTGATTTTTAATATGAACTGCCTGGGTCAATAAAGATTATTATTCTTATATTGAATTAAAGCCATAGACCGCATAAAACAACATGTGCTTTTTCATGAATAAACACGAAATGGGATCTTCAAAACTGATGACAATTTCTACCAGAATGTTAATGTAGCCCCACGAGAGAGCGTGAAAAAACTGTAAAGTATGCAATTTGCATGAAAATTCATGTTTATGACGTCAGAAACATGCAAAAATTAGTATTAAAATGTTGTGCGGGTTGCATAAATCGAATTTTCTAATCTCTGCTACGGAGCTACTGTTGGGTTTTGAGACAAACTAATGTTATTTCTGTAAATCCCATCAAGTGTTTTGTGATATAAATGCTTATGTTTTTCTCTGGTCTATGCCTTTAACGTTTCATGTGTTTTTATTGTTTGCTATTTTTAAGTTGTATTTTTTAGTGAAACTTACAAAAAAGCTTGTGTTACAAATGGGTAATACTGATGACTAATGCTATAGAGGTAGCAAGTAAGACAAAATATCGATTCTTGTTACATGTCAGTCACAGAAAAACAATACTATTAATATAGCAAAGGATAGAAATCCTGATAAAGCCAATCACATACCATTGTTATTGGATCAATCTAATATGATTGGAAATTTGTTTACGTCAGAGATAGCTCGAAGGAACGAACTTTTGTATAAGAAAAATAAAATGTACGGTAACTGTAAACATTCAATGTTTTAGTATTGGTTTTCATGTTCAGTAATAAACAATCAATCTATTTATTAAAGTCTTAAGGAATATACCAGAAGAAAACATTTAAAACCATAGACCATATAAAACAACATGTGCTTTTTAATGAATAAACATGAAATGGGATCTTCAAAACTAATGACAATTTTTACCAGAATGTTAATTTAGCCCCACGAGAGAGCGTGAAAAAACTGTAAAGTATGCAATTTGCGTGAAAATTCATGTTTATGACGTCAGAAACATGCAAAAAATAGTATAAAAATGTTGTGCGCGTTGCATAAATCGAATTTTCTGATCACTGCTACTGGGCTACTGTTGGGTTTTGAGACAAATTAAAGTTATTTATGTAAGTCCCATCCAGTGTTTTGTGATATACATACTTATGTTTTTCTCTGGTCTATTGCTTTAAGTATTTACATCGATGATCAATAAAAAATCATAATTCATAATTAAATTTTTAGAGTCAAATGCATATAGGCAACTTTTTACAAAGCGAATAAATCTTTCGCCTCAACTCAGTAGCACCTTAGCAGTGATATGAATTTGAATTTATGCAACCCGCACAACATTTTTATACGAATTTTTGGCTGTTTTTGACGTAAAACACAGGAATAGTCACGTAAATAGCATATTTTACACGCTCTCTTATGGGGCCACAATTACATTCAGATAAAAGTTGTCATCCATTTTGGTGATCCCATTTTGTGTTGCATAATTACAAACCACATGTTGTTTTATGTGGTTTATGATTTTATTAAAAAGTAGCACTTAACTTAACTTTCTCAAAATGTTTATAGATTTTCTTTAACAATTGTTTTTTTACAATAAGGAAGGTGATTTGAAATTTTTTTGTTGAGTTTATGCTATTTTTGAAAAGAGATTTAAAAAATTTTGAGGCGTTATTTTTTTCTTAGGACGATTGCAGCATGCGAAGTATTTTTAATTAATTTTTAAAAATCGGCCTAGAAAGCCTGTGACGTCATCAGTTCACTTTTTTCTCGGCAAATACTAATCGTTCAAGGTTCAGTAACCGGTTTAATGAAATCAGCTCGTTCTCAGGGTTTCAAAAAACTGGCTACTGAACCTTCTACCGTCAATACTTTCCGAAATAAATGCCGGATCGATGATGTCACAGGCTTTTTAGGACGATTTTCAAACATTAATTAAAAATACTTCCCATGCGCCAATCGTTCTAAGAAAAAATAGCGCCTCAAAAATTGTTAACGCTCTTATCAAAAATTTCATAAAAAGTGGGGTTTAAAAAAATTCACCTTCGACGATCCTCATTGTTTTTTAATAAAACATTTTAGTTTGTATTTTCCACCTTTATTCTTCAAAATCTAATTAAAATAATTTGATAATATTTCAAGATAATGTTTTCTTAATCCCTCATGCATATTGATGAGAACTTTTTAATTAACTTTATTTTTATAACGTCTTTTAAACTAATTACTAACTAAGAAATAAACTCATTTTTATTTTTATTATAAAAAACGTAATTTTTTACCTGCTATTTTAATTTTAAGAAGCTTACATTTAAAAATTTGGGACTTGAGAATTTTAATGAATAATTTCTTATAAAATTACTAAGAAATTTTTGGAAAATTGTTTTTACACTTTTTATCTGAATTTCAAGCAATGTAAAAGTAGTTATATATTTTTTATTTATACTTACTTTTTATTTTTATTATTATTTTCTGTTTAGTTAAATATTTAACCATGCGTCATTTTTAAACAAACAAACAAAAACAAACAAACAAAGATTCGAATGAAATATTGTATACGTAAATTATAACAAAAGTTAAATTATACAAATTTCACATTTTGAATTTTGCAAAACTAACTTTTCTATATACATATATCGGTTCCACTCATATTTAAAGGAATAGACCAGAGAAAAACAAAAGCATTTATATCACAAAATACTTGATTGGATTTACATAAATAACATTGTTTGTCTCAAAACCCAACTGTAGCCCCGTAGCAGTGATCAGAAAATTCAATTTATGCAACCCTCACAATATATTCATACTAATTTTTGCATGTTTCTGACGTCATAAACATGAATTTTCACGCAAATTGCATACTTTACAATATTTTCATGCACTCTCTCGTGGGGCTATATTAACATTCTAGTAAAAATTGTCATCAGTTTTGAAGATCCCATTTCGTGTTTATTCATTTAAAAGCACATGTTGTTTTATGTGGTCTATGGCTTTAAGAGCTGCCATATTGTTGGTCAGGAATACACACGCTAGCATAGGGAAAACGTTATTTTTATTTTTTAATATGAAACTCAACTTGAAACCTTAATTCATTAGCTTTTCCATTTGTTTTTCTGCCTTATTTAGGTCCTAATATTTAGGTCCTAATAAGCTAGAAGAATACCAGAAAAATGCTTATAGTTGAAATAAACTTTTATTTTTGTGTGCATAAATATTATAATATGTAGCAAAATTATTTTCTTTGTTCTAATTTAGCATCATTTATATGCTATTATATTATACTGTATACTGTAAAATTCTCGTAAAAAAAGAAAAATATCTAAGATTAACATTTTGGTCTTTTGCGATTGATTTTGTGTGCAGGAATGACGTTTAAAGATGGAATTTTTTTTTTTAATCCTTGTTCTAACGGTCCTTAACGGAGAGAGAGAGAGACAGAGAGAGAGAGAGAGAGAGAGAGAGAGAGAGAGAGAGAGAGAGAGAGAGAGAGAGAGAGAGAGAGAGAGAGAGAGAGAGAGAGAGATTGCAAAAAGAAAAACGTAACAGCAAATAAGTAGAGCTTTTGAAGTTGACGTTTTATATTTTGAAAAGAACTACTTGAGTTAGAATGGATCTCTCTTCTATATTAAATGACTTTTTTTTTTCTTTACGTCTTATTTACTTTTTCATTTTCTTTGTAGCACACTCAGTAAACTTTTATTTTTTGATGACCGTACCACGTAGCAGTAAAAAATATCCACTCTTCGTTGTTTAAATAAAGAAATTGGATTTATAATAACAAAAAATTTCAACATTGTATTTGTTGGAAAATGTAATTGAGTTTGAGAGAGAGAGAGAGAGAGAGAGAGAGAGAGAGAGAGAGAGAGAGAGAGAGAGAGAGAGAGAGAGAGAGAGAGAGACTTTTTATAGTTATTATATGTTTATCCACAAAGTTAAAAAAAAATTTATATAAAAATAATAAAATATAAAATTATGGAAGTAATATGGATTGAAGTTATATGGAATTGTACGAAAATATACACTTATAAAATACAGCATGCCATTTCAAAAAATAACAAACATACTTTTTTAATATTTTATAATATTAGAATAATAATTACCATACCTTATTATCTATTAATTAGAGATAAACACGTTGATTTTGTATTTATTTTGACGGTTTACTTATCACTGATCTGACGTCACAATATTTTGAATTTATAGCTTGACTCTGATTGGCTGACGGGCATAAAGTTTTTTGCAAATGCGGAAAAGGAAGTGCCGGAAGAGGAAACCACGTGACGGTAAAAGTGGGAAGTAGCTCAGACCTAGCTTGCTGCTGGCATCAACTTTTTTCTCCCACTTTTACCGTCATGTGATTTCCTTTTCCGGCACTTCCTTTTCCTTTTTTATAAAGTAAACATACGCACTCAATAATCCCCTTGCCTCCCTTGCTTAATCAGCCAATCACAGACAAGCTATAAATTCAAAATAACGTGACGTCAGATAGATAACTAAACCATCAAAATGAAATTATATAAATACAAAATCAACATGTTTCATGCCTAATTTATAATATAATAAAGTATGTTAAATATTATTATAATGTTATATAAATTATACAAAAAGTAAGTTTATTATGCCTTTATAGATAGCTAATATAGGGCTTAAAATGTACTCAAAGTGTAAAACTTACATTAAAAAAATATTCTTTACAATTAAAAAAAAAAAGTTGCATAAAATTACATCGCTTTAAACGTAAATTAAACTCGCTTTATAACTAGCATACAAAGAAAGGATTTAAATATTCATGATTCTCTTTGAATGCATATAAGAATGTGAAATAAAATAATAAAAAATATTTCAATTCAAAGGTTTTCATATAAACTGAAAACCAACAGTAATGCTAAACCCTTTGCCCTTACTCGTATTTACTTTTAATTCCGTATAATAAAAATAAAATGATGAAAATATTATACATTTCCTTTATAAATATGTATTATAAATTTATTATATGATGGAATTTAATAGCTTTCAACCAACATGAAAAGTAAAGAATTCAAATTGAAAATATATTTCCTGTCTTCTTTATCATTTCTGTCTACGTAAATTGAAAAGTATAAATTTTAAATCATTGTCAATATTATAGAAAGAGAAATTCTGATTGAAATGAATTTAACAATAAAAAGTGAAAAATAATCATTTGAAGGCGTAGAACAACTTGAACAAAAAACTTGTATAATGTTTTAACATACCTAAATATCAACGTTAAAGCCATAGACCACATAAAACAACATGTGCTTTTTAATAAATAAACATGAAATGGGATCTTCAAAACTGATGACAATTTTTACCAGAATGTTAATGTAGCCCCACGAGAGAGCGTGAAAAAACTGTAAAGAATGCAATTTGAGTAAAAATTCTTGTTTCTGACGTCAGAAACATGCAAAAATTAGTATGAAAATGTTGTGCGGGTTGCATAAATCGAATTTTCTGATCACTGCTACGAGGCTTCTGTTGGTTTTTGAGACAAACTTATGCAGTGGCGTAACATCAAAAATTTGGCCAGGGGGAAAAATCTGACACGGGCCCCCGGAAGGGGGACAGTGCCGTGGAGGAGGGGGGTTTGTGCGCCGCAGGTGAAAAATTTTGGAAAAGGGGGCGTGGCACTGAACTTTTAAGCTATTTTTTAAAATGAAAATTAAAAAGTGTCACTATAACATGAAAAAAAAAAAAAAAAAAAAAAACTTAAAATGGTCAATCATACATGATTTTAATTTTTATCAATAATTAATTTTTGCTATAAATAGAAAAAATACACAGGATATTTGAAGAAGACATTTATAGAAAATTTAATTAGAAGGTGCGGTGACAGTTAAAAAATGTAGTTAATATTAATACCCTCTGTCACAAAATGCATATTATTTGATTGATCCACTTTAACTTTCAAATACTGTTTTTCAACATAAAATTTAATATTATCAATTTATTATTATTATTATTATTATTTTTTTTTTTTTTGCGCCAAGCATCAACGGGCCCCCCCAGAAGCCGACGGGCCCCCAGAAGTCGACGGGCCCGGGGGAACTCCCCCCTCTCCCCCCCCTGGTAGTTACGCCACTGAACTTATGTTATTTATGTAGATCCCATCAAGTGTTTTGTGATATAAATGCTTATGTTTTTCTCTGCACGGAAAACATAAGTTTAAGAAATTATTCAGATTCATATCAATAACTCTTAAATACTAAACAATAACTCTCTTGCAAAAAGTCTAAAGAGTAACCCGTTAGTACAAACGCAATTTCTTTAGCGGTAAATAGTTAACTCTTTAGATTCTAAAAAGTTTAGTATGTATGTAACGAATTTATTATGAAAAAAGTCTAAATAGTAACTCTTTAGATAATTTTTTCCGTGTGGTCTATTCCTATAAGCTGCATAAACAATACTTAATTAGAAATATAAATGAGAAAAATAAAAATAACCAATTATTAACTTATTTCCCAAAGAAAATTGCCTAAAACGAAGTTTGTCATATGCTCAGCAATGTTATTCACTACTCCAATATGGCCTCCAAGCACATTAAATATGACGTCATGCGGATACACCCTACATGTCTACATCATACACATTAACATGACGGAGCAAAATTATATGAAAGAATATTATTATTTTTTTCAACTGTTTTTATGGATGCCTACTGGGTTTCCGTAATTTTAGAGGACTCACTCGTTGACAATGACAGGCAGGAATATAACTCAACGTAAAATAACTCTATAATATGGTTGTGACGGTAAAAACACTACATGACTTCCTATATAGTACAGTATGTTTGATAAGAAATGGAACACAAAGGATTTTACGTATTTTTACCGCACCAATACAAGTCGATGAATAACAACAAGACAGATATTCACTGCTGCACTTCTCCGCCTTTTACTTGACTTTTATCAAAACAAACCAAAATATGCTCGGCGCCCGCTCATTATTCCTTCTCTCTTGTTTGCATGGACATTGTACGTAAAGCTAATAAGCGGAAAAGGAAGTGCCGGAAAAGGAAACCACGTGATGTTAAAAGTGGGAGGAGCTCAGACCTAGCTTGCTGCTACTGCAAAGTTTTCTCCCACTTTTACTGTCACGTGATTTCCGCTTCCGGCACTTCCTTTTCCTGTTTTTATAGGTTTACATAAAATGTCATGATGTTTACTTATCGCTTGGACGACTCGTTTCCTGTCTTGACCAATTGGATCATCAAAATGATAAAAAGTCAAGTAAAAGGCGGAGAAGTGCAACAGTGAATATCTCTCTTATTGTTATTCATCGACTCGTATTGGTGCGGTAAAAATACGTAAAATTCTTTGTGTCCCATTTCTTATCAAACATACTGTACACGGAAAAAAGAGAGAATGACGTAGTTAATTTTGTTATATGGCTCAACTATGCTGACATTTGAACAAATAAAACTCCCCTTCAATGTCACTCTATTTTACCACACAGTAAAGCAGCATAGGCGACTAACTACTGTTTTAGAAGCACGTTGCTTCAATTGAAGCATACATGCACGGAAAACATTAATTTAACAAACTATTCAGTTACATAGATGTATCTCTTCAGTGCAAACCAATAAGTTGGTTGAAAAAAGTTTAAACAGTAATTCGTTAATTAACGAAATTAACGTAATTTCTTCAGCGGTAAATAGTTAACTCTTTAGATCTTAAAAAACTTTGTATATATCTAACAAATTTATAATAAAAAAAGTCTAAATAGTAATTCTTTAGATAATTTTTCAAGATATAAGCATAATTTGTGAAATTATTTATTCCGCGTATTGAATAAACGCATTTATATTTTTTGTTCACACACGATTGTGATTGTTTATATTTTACGCAAGGTTTTCTCATAAAAATGCAAATGAATCGTTTTTTTTTTTATTATTATTATTAATTTATTTGCGTGTGCAATATCTTATCACATTTTTGTGTTTATACAATCAATCAAATTTAAAGATTTTCCCATTTATAAATTCGTGCAAAACTAGTAATAATACTCTTATCACCTAAATACGTACACTTTTTTATTTTTATTATTATTATTATAAATCAGAAGGTACACAATCCAACCAAGGCATAGCCTTATCGGTCGGTCCAAAAAATATTGTCACGTATATATATAAATATCAATATATATTTTAAATTTCTATACAGTATATTACATGTTTCATGAAACAAACAAACAATAATCTGATAAGATAATCTGATAATCTGAATAGGAGATCTTTTACTTTTTATTGAAGTTTTTATTTATTTATTTTTTAAACATTATTTCAAAAAAAATCATTTTATTCTTTTATACAATTACTTAAACAAAAAATTATTAATTTTTTTTTCTACACCCAATTTTCAAATATTATATAACACATTTTTAAATATTTTCTCACAAACAACCAGTATTTATTTTATATATAAGATTATATATTGTTTAGTAAGAAAAAAATAATTGTTTTTTAACTCGAGTTTTAGAATTCAGTTTTTTTAAATTAGAAGCAATTTGATTCCATAAACCAGGCAAAATATATTTTTTTGTTCTTTCTGCAAAACTATTTAAAATTTTAAGAACAAACATAGGATTAGTTTCGGCAACTCTTGTGTTATGTGTATATGAACTGTTGGGGGAGTTTAAATGATTATTTTCTTGGATACTTTTTTTTAACTAACTTTAATCGATGTCAATAACTTGACCATAGCTCGTTCTGCAAAGTCAGACTTCCGGCGCAACTTTTGTGTTGATATGTTCCTTTGTTATAACAGCTGATTATGACTTCGTTACCTGTTTACTACGTTTATACATATGGTCGATCATTGTTATTTCTTCGTTTAGAACTTTGAACTTGATAAGAATGAAAGAAACTCCACACAAAAAAGTTCCATGCTCTTCATGTGACTCAATTTTTGTCAATTTTGTTAGCTCAAAAAACAAGATCAACCAATGAATGTGACTTATTTTGTTGGTCAGCCAATCACTGTTGTTGAGATTCACTTTACTTTACAGAACAAGCTCATATAGTTTACCGTCAAATATTAAATTTGAACATTTTTTGCTGTGTCACAAATATCGGTATTATTGGATTCTCTTAGTGTATATTGATATTAACTTCAATTCGTCTATATACATAGAATTTTATTTCTTTGTAAATTTATCTTTATACAGAGAAAAAAAAGCATACAGTTGATATGAATAATCTCAAATAGGAGATATTTTACTTTCTTTTTTATAACATGCTTCAATTCACTTTATAAAATATAGTGATGTAAAAGATAGAAAAAGTTAATACAACAATTTTTATATATAACTTTAAAGATTATTCTTTTTATATAGAAAAACTATATATGTGTTTGATAAAGAATTTTGATCGATTTTCTTTAACACTGGTAGAAAAAATTGTAAAAAAAAATATACGTATAATAAAAATGAGAGAATAAAATTGAGATGACATATATTGTGCACATTTTTGTATATTTAATTATCGTATTTATTGTAATTACAATGAATTGTTACACACTACCAGTGCATGGGTACTCTTTTTTGTACTCATATATCACTCTGGTACTCAATAATGATGTTCGAAAACCATGTTTTTCGTGCCCCAAACCAAAAAAAAAAAAAAAAAAAAAAGACGATCGCCTAATGCTTTTTAAATGGAATTGCGCATTTTTTTAAGTGTAAAGGAACATCATTCGTTCGTAAACCCCGTTCCCTTGCTCCAAAAAATGCGCAATTCCATTTAAAAGCTTTTGATAATCGTAATTTTTTTTGTGGTTTGATGCGCGAAAAACAGGGTTTACAAACATTATTATTATTGTTTTTGCAACACTAAAGCTATAATTATAGTCTTTATACCAAGTTTGAATGTTCAGTGAAAAAGTCATGCTTTGATACATAATCAATGCATTCACACTTAAAAATTTTACTGAAAACATTATACACAGGTGCACAGTATTATAGGTATTGAGAAATTCATGGTTTAACGTCACTAAAACGTTCACAATCTAACGTAAATGACATCACACGCGTTAGGATCACAATAAAATAAACGATAAACTTGGCTGTAGAAAATCTACATTTTTTTCCGTTTGGTGGTTCTTATCATTAGATTTTCAACGTTTAGTGACGTCATAACCGTTAATTCTAGAATATATAAAGCTATGTGAAAGTGTCTACAAGGTTTTCAACGCTTTTTCTTAGAGTGTATGTAGGTCCTTACTAAACATTTGTGCGCTGAGAGTAGGTATTTATTTTTCTAAGTGTAGTTCTACTTTTGAATTCATGATAATTTGAACAGGCATGAAAGAAAAGTTGATACCGCAATTCCCAATACAATTCAAAGACTTCTCTATATTCAATATAAAATACATTTCATACAGTTTGGTATAATAGTATATACATCTTTAATGACTAGAAATAAAGCGTAGAATTTCATTCCCTAAAGGCAGTAAAACTTAAATGTCAAAGTGTGCTAAAAATTTTCCTCTCTCTCTCTCTCTCTCTCTCTCTCTCTCTCTCTCTCTCTCTCTCTCTCTCTCTGTCTCTGTCTCTCTCTGTCTCTCTCTGTCTCTCTCTGTCTCTCTATCTCTCTCTCTCTCTCTATCTATCTCTCTCTCTCAATCTTTAATATCTTTCTAGAAAACGTTATTTATAATAATATTTTTTAAATGAAATGAAAAAAATATAACTAAATGACATCGTTCAATGATTCAATTTTGTTTGACTTTTTTTTTTCAAATTAAGAGAGTGAGAGAGAAAGATTTAAAAAATATAATTAAGCAATTCAACGTAGCAAAAGCGTTTTTTCTTCTTTCTTTTCTTTTTCTTTTTTTTTTTTTTTTTTTTTCCTTTTTCCATTTAAGTGAAATTTTCTTAAAATGTCAAATGTTAACTTAATAATTTTTTTAAAGCTTCTGTACTTAATTAAACTTCATATATAAATATACAGTATTATATTTTTTAAATGAAAAATATTTTTATATTTATCTCTAAAAAAAAAACGTTTTTCAATTTATTTTTTATTTGACGTAAATGGTAATTGAACACCAGGAAAAGTTCTGTCATTCTTTTTTCTTTTTGTTTGTTAAAAAAATTTATTTATACATATATGTCACATTACAGAACATTTTTAAAATAACAAAGTAAATAAATATTAAATGACAATATTTTGAGAGAACGAGGAAAAAGTTGAATATTTGAGTAAACATTTCATATTTCCCTTAAGAATCAAGTTACATGTTTTATTTGAGTAAGTATTTATTTTGATTATGATATGAACGGTATTATGAACAGTGGTTATATCAATTTTAGCCATAGTGTGATTTTAGTTAAAGAGGAAGTTCAGGGGTTACAACATGGCTTTTTCAATGTTAGATAATGAGATGAACTGTTCAATGACTCACATATGATGCCCGAAAGCCCTTCCGTAGCCCCATGGTAGCCCCTTAAACTTGCGCTCATCCTGCGAGATATGCAACCCGCTACAACATTTTCTACAGTAAAGCCATAACTATGACGTAAAATATCCGGGAAAGGTTGCATATCTCGCAGGATGATCACGAGTTTGCGGGGCTACGGAAGGGCTTTGGGTCATCATATGTGAGTTTATGAACAGTTCTTCTCATTATCTAACATTGAAGAAGCCATCTTGTAACCCCTGAACTTTCTCTTTAAGCACTTGAAAAAAAAATTAAGAATATATTAGAATAATTTGGGAATAGACAAAAAAATCATAATTGTGATTTTATAGTTGAATTGTTGGCAAAATTTAGAGCTTCATTATATATAAAAATCACACAAATAATTTTAAACATTTTTTAAATTGAATAAAGTTTGTCTGTGACGTCATTAAAAAGAGAAAATTAAAATCAAAATTTGTTTACTTTTCTTGTTCCCCACTTTTTATTTTTTATTATTTTTTTTATTATTATTTTTTGTTATAGGCAAGGGAAATAATATTTGTAAGACAGTGGTTTATTTCATTAATGTTTTAGAATTTTTCAAACAGTAGAATTCATTTAAAAATAAAACATTGAAAAATCTTATAAATTTGAATTTTCTTAGAATTTTCTAAAAAGACAAATATTTAATATTTACGTAGTATACTCGATGAAAATTGTTATACTTGCAATATATTTTGCAAATGTAGGCTCACAATTCAAATCTTAAAGCCATAGACCAAATATATGCTTTTCAATGATTAAACACAAAATAGGATCTCCAAAACTGGTGACAATTTTTACCAGAATGCAAATGTGGCCTCACCATAAGAGAGCATGACAATACTGTAAAGTATGCTATTTGAGTGACTTTTCCTGTTTCTGATGTCAGAAAGAAGAAAAAATATGTTATGAAAATATTGTGTGGGTTGCGTAAGTAAAAATTGTCTGTTCACTGCTACGGAGCTACAGTTGGATTTTGAGACAAACTAATTTGATTTATTTAAGTCCCATTAAAGGTGTAGAACACCTTGAACAAAAAAGTTGTGTAATATCCTAACAAATCTGAAAATCAACGTTGATTTGGTCGAAGTCATTGATTTCTACTTTATTTTCCATTCACAAAATGCCAAAGGCGGTCACTGACGTCACAGCTCGCTTGCTTTACTCGCGCGTAACCGGGCGAGTTGTGACGTCAGTGACCGCCAGTGGCACTTTGTGAATGGAAAATAAATTAGAAATCAATGACTCCGGCCAAATCAACGTTCATTTTCAGGTTTGTTAGGATATTACACAACTTTTTTGTTCAAGGTGTTCTACGCTTTTAAGTATTTTGTGATATAAGTGCTAATGTTTTCTTCTGGTCTATTTCTTTAAATATATATACTACGTATTATTTTGAGTTGTTTGTTACTCGATTAATGTGATGAGTTTTGTTGAAAAGAAAAAATGAAAAGAGTGAGTTTGATAACATTCATGACATGCCTTACTTTACTTGAGAGCAGTTTATATATAGATGAAATTCCAACAATTGAGAAACAAAAAGTATACTCGACGTTATTTCTCTTCTGTAAAAAAATTACTTAAGTTAGATTAAAAATAAAAAATACAAATGGTGAGATATGATATTAGAAATAGTTGATGAAATACCTCTATCAAATTTTAACTTTATCAGAAATAAATCAATAGTTTTTCTACTTTTTTATTTGTGCTTTTGAAAGCTAACTGACACTCAACTTTTTGGCTATATATGTTATTTTATTGGCTTTTTAAAGGCATAGAAAACATGAAAACATTTGTATTTACATAACAAAACACTTTATGGTACTTACATAAATAACATTAATTGGTCTCAAAACCCAACTGTAGCGCCGTAGCAGTGATCAGAAAATTTCAATTTATGCATCCCGCACAACATTTTTATACTAGTTTTTGCCTGTTTATGACGTCATAAACAGGAATATTCACGCAAATTGCATACTTTACATTTTTTTCAAGCTCTCTTGTGGGGCCACATTTACATTCTGGTAAAAAATATCATCAGTTTTGTAGATCCCATTATGTGTTTAGAACATGTTGTTTCAATGTTTTCTATGCCTTTAACATTAAATATATTGATTTTTTGTTAGTCTTTCTAGTGTCTTACTTATTCTGACGAGAGAAAAAAATATTAAAAACACAGATGTGTAAAAAAAATTGCTTTTTCTTTTTCATTGCGTAACCATTTACAAAATATCGAATATTACAGTGTTAAAAAAAGGCTCCGCGATGCTATTCCATACGTACCTTTTTCTACACCACCTTTGATTGGCTAGTGTTCTACGCCTTTAACATCCATTAAAAAAAATACTTGACACATTCATCTTTAGTGAAACTACTCTGAAAAATGAATACGTAATAATTATTCTAGATCACAAAAATATATTATACTGCATAATAACAAATGTTACAAAGCATAAATATTATGTTTTACAGCATAATTATTAATTGTATCATTTATGCTATAATGACATAAATAACCTAATTTATTCTCTCCGTATACTAATTTTTCTTGATTGAAAAGATCGTTACACAATACAAGAGATTGCATTGATCGATTAATCGTTAGTCTCCCTGCTATCTTGGTTTATATTTACTGTCCAACTTGTTGCCTATACTTCAGGATACTCTGTTTTTGCATAATACTAAAATAAATCAATATTTTAAATCGATCAATTGAGAGTCTCCCTTTTATTCCAACTTGTGTCCAACTTGTTGCCTATCCTTCAGGATAATCTGCTATTGCGTAATATTAAAATAAATCGATGTTTTTAAATGATTATTCGTGCGTTCTTTTCCCTTTGTTAAAACTTATGATCAACTTGTTGCCTGAAGTATATTAGGATACTACATTGTTGTATAATGCATTAAATTTAAAATGATTAATTTACATCCCCGTTCTAACTATACGTTACTTAAAGGAATAGACCAGAGAAAAACATAAGCATTTATATCACAAAACACTTGATGGGATTTACATAAATAACATTAGTTGGTCTCAAAACCCACGCAGTGATCAGAAAATTCAATTTTTGCAACCCGCATAACATTTTCCTACTAATTTTTGCATGTTTCTGACGTCATAAACATGAATTTTCACGCAAATTGCATACGTTACAGTTTTTTCACGCTCTCTCGTGGGGCTACATTAACATTCTGGTAAAAATTGTCATCAGTTTTGAAGATTCCATTTCGTGTTTATTCATTAAAAAGTATATGTTCTTTTATGTGGTCTATGGCTTTAAGCGTAAAAATATGAAGTCTTACCTTAACCTTTGTATTCATTCATTCATTCGTTCATTCGTTTATTCATTCATTCGTTCATTCATTCATTATTATGTCAAATTTAAGTTGTAAACACTGAAGTTTTGTAATTAACGTTACAAATTAATCTATCGTAGTTCAACATTGATTGACGACAAGTAATGTATGAAAGCCCATCTTGTTAATAATTAACAATAATTAAAACTTGTTACTGTAATCAAATATTGTAATTAGCAACGTATTTGATGTTGCTCACTTTAAACCACTACAAATTTGCTTTGACGAGTTCAAAGACCTTTCAAAATTACCTTCTTATAATTATCTATTAATATACGATATTCTAATTGGATAAAATAAAGCAATTTAGAGTATGCGGTTGTGAGCCACAATGTTATTGACAGTACGCTGACTTCTTGTTTTATATTAATTAACTTTTAACTTTTCAAACAACTTCACGTTTGTGGTTTTAATTTTTTTTTAACCATGTTTGTTTTTGCATTTTTTTTAACCCGTAACGCCAAGCACGTAATTTAATCTATTTAATAATACTAATTAACGGCTTTTTATCGGGTGAAATCAGGCGTACAACCTCTCAATTTAACCCAACTGTTTAACAGTACAGTCAGTCACAATTTTTGTTAATAAAACGTCAACAATCAACATACAACGTGAAAATTATATTAATAATTTATTGGATAATTTTTAATTACAATTTGATAATTTAATAACTAGAATTTTAATTTAAGTTAAGTTTTCTTTCACTTAAATTTTAATAATTGAGAATATATTAAACATTTGATATTTTTGCTAGTAAAAAGAAGTAATAATGGGTTGAGAATATATTTATACATGTTATTGAGAATTTACGGGGTATAACCTACTTGATACCATCCATATAATTGTTATTTTAATTTAATTTTCTCAATTTCAATCCAGTTCACTCAATCACAGTGTTATATAGTTGATTTAATCACCTTAGCAATTTTGTATATCATATTTGACATTATTTAAAATTCAATAACACATTCTTATACTTTTTTTTTTAATTATATAAGAATTCGAATTAATTTTTTTTTTTTTTTTTTTTAGTTAAAATATAAAAAGAATGACAAATAGTATTTATGCAATCTAAATATTTTTAGGTTTTTATTATCGTTCGCCAACGAATTTGGTATTATTTTCACTCTTATTATTTCAGTTACCAATTGCAATTTTAAGGTACGTCATCATTAAAATATGGAGTAAATATGCTGTGGAATGTAACATTGAGCCTTATAAGCTTAAAAATTTAAGTTTACGTATTTGAAAAAAAATATACAATGTAACATTCTACATTTTGCTTATTATTATAATTTTTTTTAATTTTTTTTAATTTTTTTTATATTTTTTTATATTAATTTTTTTTTTTTTTTTTTTGTTCTTTTTTTTCCAACTAAAATTGAAACCTTACAAATTTAAGTACAAATCTCTCACCTGACATATACACCTATATTAATGTTACATTGTTTACTATGATTTCCACTTTTCTATCACAATAAATATACTTTATCCTACAATAAAATATCCAGCTAAAAATAAAATTCATGTTCTCTTATACTGTAATTTATTACCACAAAAAGTTTATAACAATAATAATAATAGCTCTTTTTTTTATATATATTATTTACGTTTCTTTTTTGTTATATTGAAAAGTTTTTTGTGTACTTGTTTAAGAGGATTTATTTGCCTCCCACCTACGCCTGGCTGAAAGTTTCTATATTTAGACATTCTAGTTAACAACGTCATTTGCTGGTCGATAAAAAGACAGCTTCTCTCTCTCTCTCTCTCTCTCTCTCTCTCTCTCTCTCTCTCTCTCTCTCTCTCTCTCTCTCTCTCTCTCTCTCTCTCTCTCTCTCTCTTTCACACCCACATGCATGAATGAAACACAAAAAAAATGAGATAAAATACGTATGTGTCGTCATGGGAATTATATCTTCGTTTCTGTTTAATTTATCAATATTATAATATCATACAATTCAAATAAATGAATTTGCTAAGTCAAACGTTTTATCAATTCATTAGTCTTTATCAAAAATATATTTTGATAAAAAACAAATGCTATTATATGAATTTTTTCCTGTGGAAAATTATCAATCATTTTCTTTTAAATGCGCACGGATAAAAATAACTACTTAATAATTATGCTATCTCATTTGAAGCACAACTTTTTCAATACAGCAAAATTTATGCTATAATACTGAATAATAACTATACGTTACACCTAGCATAAATATTATGTTGTACAATCATAATTATGCTGTTCTAATTTTGCCTCATTTATGCTATAATGACGTAAATGCAGCTTAAATTACGTAAATTATTCTTTCCGTTTGTAAATTTGTAACTAATTTGTAAGTTTGTAACTTTTAAATGTTATTATATTGATACTATCTATTTTTTTCTCGTGTTTATTATTATTATTTTTTTTACTCTATTCACTATACTATATTATATTATATTAAGTGGAATTGCTCTGTTGCTGAATAAAAAACTAATCTGAATTGTGAATTTAAATATATTGCTACATTGCAATGTATGTACTTAGTGCTGTCGAAATCCGGATAAAATTAAAATCCGGATTTCGGATAAAAAGTTATCCGGATCGATGGATCCGGATTTCGTGGACAAAAAATAATCCGGATTCACTGATCCGTTTTAAATCCGGATCACGATCCGGATCATGATCCAGATCAAAATTATCCGGATCACGATCCGGATCAAATTATCCGGATCCGTGTATCCGGATCGTGATCCGGATAGAAAATCGGATAACGGATAATTTTTTATCCGGATTTCGAAATCCGGATTTTTTTACAGCATCAATCAGAAGATTAGTTTTATTATAGCCTGTAAAATACCCTAACGTATAACAGGTAATTTTTATATGAATTTTAATTATATAAATAAGTACTTATATTCATAATTTGTATTTAAATTCATGCTATTCCTTACATATCCGACGCGAAATTTACAATTACGCTTAATATTTATCGTAATGATATGAAATCGTGATCTAGCTGGGTCATTAATGTGGAAAAAATTAACCGGATCACGATCTCGATCATATTATCCGGATCAATATTATCCGAATATGATCCGGATCAAAATTATCCGGATCACGATCCGGATCAAATTATCCAGATTGCATGATCCGGATCGTGATCCGGATAGAAATTCGGATAACGGATAATTTTTTATCCGGATTTCAAAATCCGGATTTTTTTCGACAGCACTGTACTGAATCTCAAAATATCACCAAACATTAGAAATGTATTGGGCAATCAGATGTGTGGCCAAGTTGTTAAAAGATTTAAAGCGATTTCGATTTTTTTTATTTTTATTTTTATATTTTTTACTGATTATTAACGCATACTATACCAAGTTAAAACATCGAAAACTGCAATAAGTGAAAGTTAAAAGGGTATATTAGCTAAAACTGAAATAACTTAAAATTAATTATATTAAATTAATTAAAACTGAAGAACTTTAAAATATTAAAAGTGTACCGTCAATGTATTCGGCGCAAGCCTGTTTTTGGTTGACAAATAAATAAATAAATAAATAAAATATTAGACGTTTTCTTAAGATACTATGAAAAATATCATATATTTCTGCCTTTGAAATTAATTGAATCGCCGTTTTTTTTTTTTTTTTTTTTTTTTTTGATAAGTGCAAATCTGTATTTTAATAATAATTAAAGAAAAGTGCTAATTTTTCTTTAAAAAAAGGTTACAAAATTGTTTATTTGCAACAAATTTTTTACTATTTAATATCATACATGAAAAGATCGGTACAAATCCTTTATTACGTAACAATTTGCACTTATATGTATCGGCATCGACTACTTTTCCAGGCACTACTTATAAAATTTACATTAATAATTTACAGTTTGCAAAATATGAAAACAAAGTTTTAATCAAATTAAAGTTGAAAATGTTTATTTATTCATGAACACACAAAAAAAGCTTACCTTAATTGTATACTGTAAATATTTTATTACTATATAAAGTAAACAGTATAATGTAAAACAATGTTTCCAAACATATTTTAAATATTCATTAATTTTACCGCGCGTGTTATAAAGTAACAGAAAATATATTTTAAAGTAATTAATCAAGATTAGTACTGTCACACTATACTGAAAAATTAAACAAATGTTGTTTTATTTTTGTTTGTAGATAAAATTTTAAATAAAAAAAGAAATTGATTATTTCTGTTTTGTCCTCTACAAAATATTTCATTTTTTAAACACTATTGTGTCACTATTTTTAAGTGTACACACGAATGTGACAGTAAATTGTATACCAATCAAAAACTAGCACTAAATTTACTATGTTATTCTTTGTTATTCTTATGAGAGAATTACACGCTGAATTTTAAAAATATTTACACAAAATATTTAAGAATCTTTATTGACCCAGGCAGTTCATAGTAACAATCAAAGTTACAACAAGCATTGCATGGTCCTGTCAAATATAACTTAATAATAATAAAAGTAATAATAATAATACAAACATATAACAACAACAAGAATACAAAAAAAAAAAAAAAAAAAAATGAATCACACAACCACAAGAGCTCTATTAAACGATGTACAAAATATTATAATGAAGTTTGAGAAAATGTGTTATTATCTGTATAATATTCCAATGTTGTACGGGTGGTGAACATTAATACATCAATATCATCTATTTTTGAATCTTTATCAAAAAAGGATCCTAAAGTATAATATTCTTTATAAATCAAAAAAAATTTAAGCAAATTTTTAAAAAGATTATCATTAATTACATTTCTTTAGATAGAAGACAAATTGTCATAAGTTTTAGCAGTTACAAAATATGGACTTCTTTCAAATAGTTAAGTTGAGTGTTTTGGTACACCTACTTTGGAATTATTACGAGTGTTATAATTATGTATGGTGTTATTTGTTTAACTTTGGACTTTTTTTCTGTACTTTTCATATTATTTATCAATAGATTTCGTAAAACAAATATTCATTTTAATGTTACGTTCAAATTTAGTGGATAATAATTAATAACTTATAAAAAGTTTTCTTTCCAAATCCCATTATTTTAATTGTGCAATATTTTATCAGTTGCAAAAATTACTGTAATCATATAGGGTGTACAGTATGCATTTATGTTGAAGTCGACGCCATGTTGGAGAACTTAATACATGGGCTGGTATAGGAAAATGACTCATTTTGCCAGTTTAAAAACCCTTAGCAATATTTTTGAGAGCATTGATGTTGCTAATAGGTCAAATTTGTATTTCAAGTATGTGAGAAAAATAACAATAACAAAAAACGAACCGATTTCCCAAAGAAATTGTCCTAAAACGAAGTTTGTGCTATGCTGAGCAATGTTATTAACTACTCCAGAATGGCCTCCAATCGCATTAAATATGACGTCATGCGCATACACCCTATAGGTCGAATTAGTATTTCAAGTATGTGAAAATATTAATAATAACAAAAAATGAACTGATTTTCCAAAGAAATTTTCCTAAAACAAAGTTTGTCCTATGCTGATCAATGTTATTCACTACTCCAGTATGGTGTCCAAGCGCATTAAATATGACGTCATGTGCATACATCCTATAGAACGTTTAAATTAAACTAAAAGGTTTAATAATAATGAACGGTTTTTATTGGGTGAAATCAGGGTACAAAACTCTCAATTTAACCCAACTGTTTTGCAGTAGTCAGTTGCAAATTTAAATTTGAATAAACAATAAGTTCATAATAATTATGTTGTTATTATGTTTATTGTGCTATTATAATATTAATTTAAAATATATTTGATAATTTTTTTATGTTCATAATTATGGTTTATTATACTATAAATTTATTGATTTTTATTTAATAAAACATTAAAGTGTTAAATATAACACACCAGAATAATTGGCAATAATTTTTAATTACTTAATGTTGTAATTACGAACACTGATAAAATAAATCACATAATTTATGTCGAATTTACGTTTTATTTATATAATTTTGACCATGCATAAATAATAACGCTGTAAAGTAAATTAACTCTTTAATATTGCATAAATTATGTAACTTGGATTAAATAATTGGTGTTAAAATCTATCTAGCATAATTACTGCTGATTTTTTATTGTCTGTGCATATCAGCACAATTTTTACTTTTTTTTTTTTTTTTTTTTGAAGCTAGTAAAAATGTTATTTAAAAATTCTTCAACATCAAAAAAAGCATATTACATAAAGAGTTTTATTTTTATAATAATATTAATGGGAAATTACAGGTGCTGTGCTATATTTTTTCTTCTTCTTTCCGGCAATGCAATGTTTTCATATGGAGATTAAATCAACGTATATTGTAAATTAGTACGCGGAATTTTCCATCAGTAAAATTTTGTGTCGCTGCACGGAAATCATAAGAAAATATAAATATAAACAAAATTAAATTAAATTTAAGAAATTATTCAGTTACATAGAAGTAACTCATCAGTACAAACCAATAACTTGGTTGAAAAAAGTTTTAAAGGCATAGACCAGAGAAAAATATAAGTATTTATATAACAAAACACTTGATGGGATTTACATAAATAACATTAGTTTATCTCAAAAACCAACAGTAACCCCGTAGCAGTGATTAGAAAATTCGATTTATGTAACCCGTACAACATTTTCATACTAATTTTTGCATGTTTTTGACGTTATAAACATGAATTTTCACGCAAATTGCATACTTTACAGTATTTTCACGCTATCTCGTGGGGCTAACATTAACATTCTGGTAAAAATTGACATAAGTTTTGAAGATCCCATTTTGTGTTTATTCATTAAAAATCACATGTTGTTTTATGTGGTCTATGGCTTTAAGAGTAACTTGTGAGTAGAAACGTAATTTCTTCAGCGGTAAATAGTTAGCTCTTTATATAAATATAAAAAACTTTTTATTTTTTTTTATCTAACAATTTTATTCTAAAAAAAGTCTAAATAATAACTCTTTAGTTACTTTTTCTCCGTGTGTGACTTTATATTTTATTATCAACCATTTCTAACAACAACAACAAAAGCAGCGATTAATCGATTAGAAAAATATTATATTATAATTTTTATTATTCACTTTAAAAATAATTTTGAATGGTCTAGATTTTTATGTGTCTTTTTGTAATTACTATATGGGCATCTCTATTTTTAAAGTAATTTTCAAAACATATGAATGTGATTATTAATTATGCAATGCAAAACCTAATTTTTTAAAATGTTGTACGAGTGTAAATTTACATAAATGTTTGTCTCTTTTGTTTCAGATGTCCCGTGAGGAAGCAGTCGTGTTCCTGCGAGAGATCAGGCAAGGATTAGATGCACTTCAATCTTACTACAACGCACGCAGTGAGCAGACAGATTTACTGGTACATTATTTATGTTCTCCACTTCTTATATCAAAGACCTCTTTAGTACGATTGATTTTTATTTTACAAATCACAATATAATGGGACTTACAAAAATATTATAAATTTGTCTCAAAATTTCGCAGCGTGTTTCGTTTATCGTACTTTTGTATTCTGGGTGAAAATTAGCATCTGCTTCGGAGGTCCCGTTCTGTGTTTTATCATTTAAAAGGGGCATAATTGAAAAGTATGTCTTCAAAATAGTACACGAATCCACGTAGTTGCTGTGTAGGAAAATTAAAAATCTAAAATATCAAATTATTCTGCAAAGTAGCTTTAAAGCCCTTGTCAACTTACTTTTTTATTATATAGTATATATACTAGATTGATAATTACCATACCTTATTATCCATGAATTAGACACCAACACGTTGATTTTGTATTAATTTCCTTTTTGACTGTTATATCACGTATCTGATGTCACAATGTACAAATGGGGCCGTGATAGGGGTAAAGAACTTGAGGGAGGAGCTTAAATTTATTACGTGACCAAAGCGGTGACTGTGATTGGCGGTGGCACATTGTGACGTCAGATACGTGATATAACAGTCAAAATGAAAATGAATGAAAATAAATACAAAATCAACGTGGTGGTGTGTATATCATGGATAATAAGGTATGGTAATTATCAATCTAGTATTCTAAATGATAAAAAAGTAAGTTGACAAGGGCTTTAAATTCACCATAATAAAGGGTGATTTTTATTACGTTATGTTTGTATAAGCTGCAACTTCTACTATACGTATACCTTAGTTATCTTTTATACATTGTTGCTAAAATCAAAATAACATCTTATTTACGGTTAAATTAGTTAGTGACACTACTTACGGTGGTATATAAATGAAATGAATTCATTGTAAAATTGTTTTTGATTAAGTTATTTACTAATTAATTAATTTCTAATTAAATTCCTAAGCCAATAAATCAATTATGTGATCCTCAGGAACAAAGTCTACGTCAGAAAAAGACGACCATGAGCCCACAACAACCACTGATGAGCGAGGAGGAATACTCAGAGTTGCTGGCAAGACTACGTGAAGCAGACTCTATCTACACCGAATCTTCTCTGCAGGAAATTATCTATCAACTTGCCAAGCTGCTCTTCTCTCAGAGTCTGCAACAAGGTAAGGATTGGAGGGACCTATTTATTTATTTACCTCTTTTAACGTTGTAGAAAATAGGGCCTTGCCTGAGGAGAAGGAAAGGGAACCTGTATTTCCCATTCTTTAAAATTGTATTTTTTCTCTACTTTTGAAACCTACTGCATCAAGATTATAAAATTTTAAAGGAGGGATACTCAACATAATTTTACGTGGTTTTCTCAAAATAAAAAATACGATTATATTTTACACTGCTAATCCCTTTGGTATAATCATCATAAATTTAGATACATTTAGGCCGATATCATATTAGAAGACAAGCACAGGAGGCGCGTGAGACCTAAAAGGACCCTTAAAGAGGTACTAGTCTCAACAAAAACAAAATCTCTCGACGTTAAATCATGAAATGGGACAAATACACAAATTAAAAAAAAAAAAAAAAACTAGTCTATTGTTTCAAATAGTTTATGAAAAAAACGTTATGCATTAAAATTTTAGCAATGTATCTATGTTTTGCGTATGTAATATTTACATGTAATGTTGTGGTCAAGGTTTTGTGAAATAGGGTTGTCAAGCCCTCACAACGCCTTAATAAAGGTACTTATTATTATTATTTCACTTAAAGGCATAGACAACATGAAAACATTTGCATTTATATCACAAAACACTTGATGGGACTTACATAAATAACGTTAGTTGGTCTCAAAACCCAACTGCAGTGCCGTAGCAGTGATCAGAAAATTTAGATTTATGCAACCCGCACAACATTTTCATACTGGTTTTTGCCTGTTAATGACGTCATAAACAGGAATATTAACGCAAATTGCATACTTTACAGTATTTTTCAAGCTCTTTTGTGGGGCTACATTAACATTCTGGTAAAAAATATCATTAGTTTTGTAGATCCCATTTTGTGTTTAGAACATGTTGTTGCAATGTTTTCTATGCCTTTAACCCTCTCACAAACTGGAGAGAAAACTTGTAAAGTAGGCAACCAGCATGCCAATATTTATTGTAGACCTGGAATTTCATGACGTCATAAAATTGCCTACCTTACAGTTTTTACCCCCAGTTTGTGAGGCTACAGAAGGGTTGAGGGACATAATATGTATGTATGAATGATTCTCCCATCTCATGAGTTTTACGTTTTTTGATTAAAAATTTTAGGTCAATATCTCTTTAAGTTCTTAAGCATTGCGAAATATTTTTTTGTTTTATTCCTACTTCAGAAAACTATCGCACTGAGGTTATAAAATTTTAAAGGAGGAATACTCGACACACTTTAACGTGGTTTGCACTTATAAAAATTACGTTTGTATTGTACATTCTGTTAATATAACTATTATAAAATCCTCGTAAATTCAGAAGAATTTAAAATTATAAATTTTAGTTGTGATAATTTCTATAAAAGAAATTTTGACATTATAAAATGAAATATTAAAACTGCTTGTAACAAGCTTCTCATTAAGAAAATAATAGGAATTGTTCTTACTCTTTCTTTTTTACATGGAAAGAATAAATTAGGTAATTCATGCTGTATTGAAAAATTCATTTTACTGTAGAGCAAACCCACCCACTTACCCCCACCCGTCCACCCACCCACTCACCTACCCACTCACCTACCCACTCACCTACCCACTCACCTACCCACTCACCTACCCACTCACCTACCCACTCACCTACCCACTCACCTACCCCACTCACCTACCCACTCACCTACCCACACATTTTTTTCAAAAACATTATTTATACGTCCAATGACAACATATAATTGACATAATTTTAAACAGTAAAAGAATTATATTGATTTTATTAAAAATTTCAATGAATTGACATTAATACAACTTGTGTGTATGTATTTTTTGATTGACAGGTCGCGGTGAAGCTCAGTCTGCAATGCGTCGTTTCTCTGACTTACTACAACGAGAGGTAGAACAGGGTCGAGTTACAAAAGCTCTTGCTTCTAAGGTGTTAGGTAAGTGTCAACTCTCATTATAACAAAGAGCTACTCTCAAGTGTAATATGTCAAGAAATACACGCTGATGTTGCTGCTTGCTTTTGGACTTTGAGACACGTGCTTTAAAATTTAAACTATGGACCAGGGTCGTGAGCTCCTGTGTTATTGCCCTATACTAAAAACGAACCCTTGTTGATGTAGTTCAAATTTTCACCGCAACAATCAACATGTAAAATGTAAGTGGCGCTGTAGTCTGCGTGTGAATTTTAAAATTCACACGCAGACTACAGCGCCTCTTTTATACGTAATTTTGTATTCTTGTATTTTTGCGGCGAAAATTTGAATTACATCATTAAGGGATCGTTTTTTCAACAATAGCTTCCTATCCTGTTTATATATCCATGCTATGGACTAACTTTTATTTATACAGTACTTAAATTTGAAAACAAAAACAAAAGTATTTAAATTCGTTTAAATCCCTTGTCAACTTACTTTTTTATCATTTAGAATACTAGATTGATAATTATCATACCTTATTATCGATGAATGAGACACCATCACGCTGATTTTGCATTTATTTTCCTTTTTGCGGTTATATCACGTATCTGACGTCACAATGTACCGATAGGGCCGTGATAGGGGTAAAGAACTTAAGGGAGGGGCTTAAATTTATCACGTAACCAGAGCGGTGACTGTGATTGGCGGTGGTACATTGTGACGTCAGATACATGATATAACCGCAAAAAGGAAAATAAACGAAAATAAATACAAAATCAACGTGATGGTGTCTAATTCATGGATATTAAGGTATGGTAATTATCAGTCTAGTATTTTAAATGATAAAAAAGTAAGTTGACAAGGGCTTTAATATCATGTACACCACTGGACAAAAGTTTGAGAACGATTTGTATAGGCAACCTGCAACCACACTATGCTATGCTAGACAAAATGCAGCAGCGTAGTAAATAAAAAACGTTCCTTATACATTAGACTTATGGAAATATAGTATATTTGGCAACATTGCATTATATCAGTACAAGACGAGGGTGAGAGTTAAACAGTGTTGCAATGCATATTTCATGTTCGTAACATTTTTCATTGACTTTCGGTACGTACAATTTTTAAGAAATTTAATCTAAACTTAACTTTTTTTTTTTCTTAAAGAATTTTTTACGGTGTTTCACTTGTTACAAAAACTGAAAAATTTAATTATGGTGAGGGGTAAAGTCAATTAAAAAATTAACTGATGAAAAGAAGTTTTTTTTTTTTTTTTTTTGTTGCATAGTATGGTATTTTTGTCTTAGAAAGAACTTAAATATACATATTATATAATTTTTTTTTGTACCACAGTACAAAATTTTGAATTGTCGGGGTTTCAAATTTTGGGTCCATAAGGCTTACATCAAACTTCAATTTTTTTCATCCATATTCACTTTGAAAGTTTTATCAGAGGATAAATGACTCAATAAACTAACAAATTTAAAAGTAATGGACCACGTTAAAATTGCACCTATGACCCTTCCTCTTTATCAAAGTTGCCTTTTATACAACTTAAAATCCTTAAAATATTGTAACCTTTTTTAAAGAAAATTAGTAATTTTTTTCCGGATATCTCTTTATTCTTCTCAAAGTCAGTTCTAAACGGAAGTAACCAATTATGAAAAAGTATATTTTTTCAAAGCTACTAATCATTATTAAAATTCAGGATTATTTTTCTTTACTTAAAGGCGTAGAACACCTTGAACAAAAAAGTTGCGTAATATCCTAACAAACCTGAAAATTAACGTTGATTTGGCCGAAGTCATTGATTTCTAATTTATTTTCCATTCACAAAATGACACTGGCGGTCACTGACGTCACATCTCGCCCGGTTTACGCGCGCGTGGACCAGGCAAGCTGTGACGTCAGTGACCGCCATCGGCATTTTGTGCATGCAAAATAAATAAGAAATCAATGACTTCGGCCAAATCAACGTTGATTTTCAGGTTTGTTAGGATATTACACAACTTTTTTTTGTTCAAGGTGTTCTACGCCTTTAAATTTACATACCCAACTAATGACGTGCATAATTTTTAAAACTAATATATTTGTTTTATTTATAATTTCAGATGTATCAAGCGCATCATTATTGGACGCTTTACACGACCAACGTCCAAACTCTGACGTCACAGCAAAACACTGAACATCGTGTTTCAAATGCTAAAACTACAGAAGAAAGAGAGAGGAAAAAAATTAACATCAGAATATAAAGCGGTGAAAAATTATCATTAGAAAATAATATCTGTAGAAAAAAAAACTCTTTAATTGCTTCTTTGCAATTCAGTTTAGTAAAACCAAAAAAACACAAATAACTAACTATATATATTATACATAACTATATCTCTTCATCAATATTTTTCATAATAATAACAAAAAGAATATATGTAATTATATAAATAAAGAAACTCTTCTCTGTCCAATTTAACCTGCAATTTTTTCATAATATTTTGTAGAAAAATATAAAAAAAAAGTATAAAATTTAAAAATGTAGACATTAAATATGTGCTACATCTTTATAATTTTTAATATTAAATGGGAGGTGGTGGAAGAGGGGTGTGGGGGGAAGAAGGGGAAACCATAAAAAAACTAAACCCTTTTGCAAGAAATTGTAAATCTATACCTACTCCTTTACGTAAATAAAAAAAAAATGCATTTTTCCACGTAAATAAATTTTCGTTAAGGAGGTAGGGGACTCTAGATGGCAGCACTATATTTTAAATATAGGTAAAAGATCAGCTGTTATCCATTATGGCTGACTTTTTTCTTACGAACTAGAAGATAAGGACACCAACTCCATATTAATCTTAGTTCTATTATTTGGATCACGTGCTTTTCAACTCGAGCGTTAATCGAACTAGGCGCTTATTTTGAAAAACGCGGCGACCCAAATTAGCCGAGCGTGCGTCCTTATCTTGTATGCAGTATTAAAGACACCAACCCCATGTACCAATGTTAATCTTAGGTCTATTATTTGGATCACCTGATTTTCAGCTAGGGCGTAATTGGCTTAGACGCTCGTTTTGACAATCCGCGGCGAACCGAATGGGCTGAGTGTCTTTTTATATGAAATTAGTATTGTGCTACCATCTATAAAGTCCCCTATACCTTCTTAAGTACATTATAAAATTGCGAAAATTGCACAATACCGATAAAAATTTCGGTCTTAGTGCAATGGAATTATTTGAGTTTTGAATAAAGACTTTTAATAAATTAATACATTACTATCCAAAATGTAGCTAAAAGTAGATTAAGAAAATAAATATAAATTTAGTTCATCGTTTGTAATTTTGCTAACTCGTAGATATAGTTTAAATGTAACACGCAAAGAGTATTTTTCCTATCATTAAAATGCTCGTATCAATGAAATAATACACAATTATTTAAATGGTAACTAAATAAGAACACAGACATAAAAACTCTGTACCTTTCATGATTACAAGTTTCATGTCTATGTGAAGCTGATTTTTATGAAAGTAAAATAATCTTATAATTATAGTTAATGTAATATATAAAGCAGTATTTTAACTGCGATGTTGAAGCTCTTTTTGAAACATGCAAAGCCTGTAGCAGCTTACAGTCGATTTAAATTTTTGCGACAAGTATACCGTCATGCAGAGATAGGATTGGTCGAACTTTTAAGGCTACACCAATCAGGAGCAAGCTATACTTGTCGCACAATTTTCGCTCAAAAATCGACTGAAAGCTGATTTCAGTCTTTATTGGAACACTATTGTTACTAGTTTAAGAACATAATCCAGAGTGGAACTGAGCGCCTAGATACTTAATTGGTCCCGTATCTCCGCGTTCCATACGCTTTAAATTATGTTCCAATCTCATAATAAGAATAAGTAACGTACTAAGAAAGTTTCCATAAAGTTAAGACCCTGTTTTGAACACTTTTAGAAAGAGTATAATCAGTATAGATTTTATTGAAGTCAATATCTTCCTTTATTTAATACATTTCAGTAACTAATTCACCTTTAAAAGGTGCCCGCCACGCCCCCCTAAAAGACGCTTTCGTCATTTTTCTGTTCATCTTCTGCAAATTTTAGCGCGCGAAATTTAAAATTAACGTTAATCTTAATTTTGCGCGCTAAAATTTGCAGAAGACGAACGCAAAAATGACGAAGGGGTCTTCTAGGGGGGCGTGGCTGGCACTTTTTAGAGGTGAATTAATTACTGAAATGTTTTAATAAAGGTAAATAATGACTTTAATAGAAACTAGTATTTATACTTTCTAAAAATGTGCTAAAAACAGGGTCTTAATTTAATGGAAAGTTCCTCTGTGTGCTGAAACTGAACTATAACGTAAATATTACGTTATTTTTGATCGAGCTGTAACTGATAATCATTAGAAATGTGAACTATAGGGGTTTCAAGAATATTCCATAAGCGCTAAGTCGCCAGTTAAATGTCTGCTTTAAATAAATAATAATGTTGATGTCTATTAATATATGGATGAAAAATTAACATAAAAACTATTATATGTTCCCATACCTTCTATAAAATGATAAACCAAAAAACATGTATAATTATATAACAAAATTTACTATAGTAGAAGTTTGCAAACAAAATAGTTCCAAACTGAAATTCATTCCATTAATTCTAATTTCAGAAAGAACAAAATTTCCATCGTATTTTTTTGGGGGGGAAATCGTTATTTCAAAAATTTCTGAAAAAGTTATGAAATAAGATTTTCAAATAAACAAAATATAATAGTAGTTTTCACATTAATAAAATGTGCAAGAATTTAGTAAAAAAAATTGGAATTACATTCAAAATAATTTCAGTTTTCAAACGGAAAAGATATTTTTATTTTTAAACTTCAACTAATTGGTGATAAATGAGAAAAAATAAAAATTTTACTGTATATTCATCAAATTAAGGACTTTTTTTTTAGTTGAGTTTACTCATTTAAAATTGTAAAATAATTATATTTAAATAATTTACACATGAAAGATATACTATAGTGAGACAATATAACATAATATATAAAACGTTAATATATAAAATTTCAAATTATATATTATAACAAATTCACTGAGTAGTGAACTTTTAACAAATTGTATTTCAATTCTTTTTTATAACTGTCGCTAATAATATTAACTTCAATAACTAAAAAATATTCTTGAGAGTTTTCCTTTATCAATATAGTATTCATTAAATCTTCAATTAATCTATATTTCTATACAACTCCTAATTTGAAACTTTTTTTTGTAGTGGTTTTAAGCATTTATTCAAAGATAAAAATGTAACTTCGTACTTCGTCCTATACTTTGCTCACTAAGCTGATTTTCAAAAAGACTATTTAGATATAAATTTAAAATATTTTCATAATGATTAAAAATACACGGAAAAAAACTATTCAAATAAAAAGAGGATTTTTTTCTATTTTTTTTATTGAGTAAACTCAACTGTTTTTTTGTTTGTTTTTTTTTGCTCCAAATTTTAATTACATTTTTTGGCAGGTAATTAAGGACAAAAGGTGTCGAGTATATAATAAAATAATAAATACATAATCTATTTTCATTGAAAAAAGCAGCCTTTAATATTTTTGGGGCAATATTTTATCACATATAGAAAAAATATAAAACATGCTTCGTGTACATAATTATGGCAAAAAAATATATTTACTACAAAATAAAATTAACGTAATATATATATATTACGTTAATTTTATTTTGTAGTAAATTATACCTTATAAATATCTATATATATATATAAAATATATTAATATATGTATAACATAAATAATTATAATATTTAGTAATATATAAATATATAAACTTATAAATGTGCTCTATCAAACTTTAATAATATTATTGGAGAACTTTGTGATGGCGTCAAAATGTTTTTATAATTTGATTTATTATTATATATAGTACTAGATTAATAACCCACTGAAAGCGTAAACCTTGATATATATATATATATTATAATATAATACACATTTTATTGTAGAAATAAATAAAAGTATGCAGTGCATTTTTTTTCTGATATTGTCTTTTATTTAAATTATATGCATGTATGTAAAACAAAAACCCTTTTTTCTTCAGATTTACTTTTAACTTTTTTTTTAGGGCTTTTAATTGTTGCATTAATGGACTATGCTTTTTTTAATTATTGTAAGGTATTTATGATAATGAATTTTACATAAGAAATACATTAAAGGCATGAAACAATAGGTTCTTTTTAATGATCGAACTCAAAGTATGGGATCTACAAAACTGATGACAATTTTTACCAGAATGTAAAAGTTGCGACAGCAATAGCATATATATAGTTAAGTTGTTATTTTGATTGTTACGACAATTTCAAAAATATAACTAAGGTTTAATTAGAGATTGTAGCATATTACTGATTTTGTTTGGTCATGTCATGACAAATAGCATAGATTGATTTAAAAAAAAAAAAAAAAAAAAAAAAAGGAAAATTACAACTACAAAATGACAATGTTATTTTTATCAGTGTAATATAAATATATCTTTAATTTTATTACATGTTTTAAAAATAGTCACACACACACTCACGTAAAAACAATCAATTTATTACATTGACCTCTACATCATTTAATAAGATTACAAATTATTAATATCGTTTTGATGTTCAAACGACATAACAATGCGTGAGTGATTGAGTCACCTTTGACCCCCCTTCCCCCTCTCCCTCCCTCTCTTCATCTCTTCCCCTCCCAAGGTGAGATCCCCTCTTTCCCCTCTTAATGCGAAATACTACAAGGAATATTTAAGCAAAGGTTACAGAGTCATCTTACTCCAGTGTCAAATTTGTAAAGTGCGTGAATTTTGTTTGTGTACTCTTCAATATTTATTTCTATTTTTTTTTAAAGAGCAAAAATTGACATAAAGGTAAGTGATTTTAAATTAAAATTAGAAGAAATTTAAATATGCAAGTGATAGAAAATGAATTGAAATAATAATAATTCATAATAAATATACTCCTTTTCCCGTAAGTTCACGGAAAAAATAAATTATGTAATTAGTGCTGCATTGAATAATTACTATTGTAGAGTACAATTTTTTTTGCTGCATTTTGAAATAGCATTAAGTATTTATGTTGAGCATCTTAACTATTATGCTATGTAGTATAATTACTATAAAGTAATAGCATAATTACGATGTTATGCATAAATTTTGCTGCATTGAGTTAGTATAATAATTACGTATTTATTTTTGTCCATGTTGGTATCAAATTCTTATTTTTCACATTTACTGATGAATAATTTTTAATTAAAGATTAATAATAAAGTACTAAAATATTGTAATTTTTATATCAGCGCTAAAACGAGGAAAATAATTTTGTTTACAATAACCAACTTTCAACTGTACTATTTTCATTGATATTGGCTGCATTAGCATTTTTATCTTTTTTCCGTAAGTTTGCGGTGCAAATTATTAAATAATATATTGATTTGAAATGTGAATTATTAATTTTCCAGAACAATTTTAAAGCACGTTGATAAATATGTGAATGCATTTCAAAATTTTTTTTTTTTAAACGAAGCATTGTTATTATTATATATTTGCAACAATTAAAAATAAGAATTTTAACTGTTAGTTATTGAAAAAGGTTCCACATTCTTTTATTTGTTGTAATTCTGTAAAAATCGGGCAGTCCCATTTTCAACAATGCAATTTAACAATTTATTGTGCAAAGTTACAAAAAATAAATGAATTTTATGTGAATGCACCTTTACAAATTTCAATCTATATTGTTTAATAGATGTACTTTTTTAATCGGGGGGTGGGGACATAAATTTCTTACAATATATATAGCTATCCAGTCTAAATTAACATCCATTCACTCTAAAAATTTGTGCATTACTTTAGTTACAAATCCTAATTTATTTGAGATAATAATTTTTATGCTTTTATGAGTAGCTAAAATAATGCATTTTAGCAATACGTTATTAAAATAGCTATTTTAAGTTGTTTTTATTTTTTAAAGCTATTTTAAGTTAAAATAGCTATTGTTAATAATTTGCTAAAATGCATTATTTTAGCTACTCATAATAACTTAAAAGTGATATTCTAAATAAGTTAGTTTTCGTAACTAAAGTAATGCACAAATTTTTAGAGTGTTGAAGTCATATTTTTAAAAACAACTAAAAATCTCTAAATTATTACAATTCATTTACGTCCTCTAAAATATTTTTTTAGTCCTCTGTCAACTTTTCTTTTTATCGTAAATAAAATTAGTCTATTTCACACTAACCCATAAAACTAGAGTAACAAAAATTTACATTGAAAAAAATATACATAAAATATTAATATTTTCACTATAACAATTTGTTACGTTATCGGGTAGTTTAATAGCCTGGAGTTCTTCATATAATTTAAAATATTTACAATTCGTCATAAAAACTTGGTATAAAACTTTAAATTTAATTTATTTATTTTTAATGACAACTTCAACACGATTGTATAAAATGTCTTTAACTTTTGTCAAGTCAAGGAAAGTTTGTTAAAAATAATATGTAAATAGTTTGTTGTCAAGAAAATTTATAGAGCTTTTAATTTTGTTGTTCTTTGGAGTTGTAATTCATTTCAAGTTTATTTAGTTTGAATTAAAAACAAGAAAGCACTTAAATTGTTGACAAATCTAAATATTTTACTTTGTGTTTTTATATTTTTTGTATTTTTTTATATTTCAAAATTATAGTTGAATCTTTGTAATATTATCATATTTTGACCAAGAAAGAAAATTATACCTTTAAAAAAAATTAAATAAATAAATGAATTCACCAACTGTTATATTTTAATAAGAAAAACACTAATAAAAATTAAATTACGGGAAAATTTACCACTGTAAATATATAGTAAATTTAAAAATAATTATTCTAAAATAAGGAATTTACATTAGGAAACGTCTTTTTTTTCTCTTCATTTTCTTATAATTATTTTCGTAAAAAGAGGACAGAAAAATAAAAAAAGTACAACTTATTTCTGTATTATGTATTATAAATGCAGTACACTTATTCTCATTTCAAGATCTCTATCCTTATTTCAGTTTTCAGTTTCAGTTTATTTTATTGATCAAAATACCAATTGGTACATGTTGATTACAAAAAATACAGGAATACAATATATTTCATAACAATTTCAGTCATAATATTTATTATATATATATATATATATATATATATGAAAATTTGATAACCAAGTAAATAACTGACCTTTAAATTTCATAGTTTTAATTGTTTCTGTGAAAAAGAACAAAACTTGATGTATCAACTTTAAGTCACCGCCTTGTGATGACGTAATAAATGTGGTGTCGTGTCCCTCAGGGCGCTACTACTCTACAAGAAGAATGTCGTGGTTGTTAGTGTTGTTATTGGCGGGCTGCAGTTTGGCTTGTCCTTATGGACCTCAACATACTCTATGTCAATACAGGAGAGAGGCGTGTCCAGGAAAAGTTTTATTACGTAAGTATGACATTTATTTAACAATAAAAATGAGTTGATACAAGGGTTGTGAATGTAAACTTTTTTTAGGATAATGCAACTTTAAATATTTTGTATATGTGTAAAATTTTGAGGGTCATACGATACGTAATTTTGGATTAAACTTTTTGTTCTTTTTTGAAAATTTTCTCCCTTAGCTTTTTTTCCTCCCTTATCTGATGGCCACAGATGTTGAAAATTCAAACATTTTAAATTGCTTTTTAGCTAATTCAATAAATATATGCAATATAATGCGATACTTGGGGTGGGATTCCTAGGAATTTTAAGGAATTTAAAACTGTTTTTTTGCTTAAACCAGTTAAAAAGCTTTCGTGAATCCCACCCTTGATTCCAGAAAAATAAATCATTTTTTTTATTGCATACTTTAAACAATTTAGCAATGTATCCTTGCAAATAACAAATTATAATATTTATATAGCAAATAAATTGTCATAAAATAATAATATATATTATTATTAATATCTCATAAAACAATTCTAAGAAAAACATTTTTTGAAAGAGAAAACTATCTGAAAATATAATTTTATGTGAAAATTCTGTACCATTTAAAATTATGTAACAAATCACCCTTAATTTGATGAAACTGATGAAAGATTGAAATCATCATTAATTGTACAGATAGATGTAAATGCATGTAAAAAAACTAGTTTTTTATACTGAGCTTATTACTCAATGTAATAAAAAAAATCGATTGCTTTATTGTTCCAGTAAATCAGTATTGAACACAACAACAAAAAAACGAGAGAACAAATGAAATAAAACTTTCATCGTGTATGTGTTTGAAATGTTTTAGAATTGCCTTCGTAACCATCGTTAATGGAAGTTATTCTTAGTAAACAGATGGGTTTGAATGTTCAATAAAAGAGAGAGAGAGAGAGAGAGAGAGAGAGAGAGAGAGAGAGAGAGAGAGAGAGAGAGAGAGAGAGAGAGTAAATCATTGTAAATGATTATTTTTTCACAACAATGTAACGCACTACAATGGTATACAAATTTTATACTAGGAAATTGTTTAATCAATTATAAAATTAAAACTCTGATTCGTAGAACTATATTATATAATTATTTACCCTATTAAATAAAGACAATAAACATGTATGGTGTGTAGGAAAGTATATATTTTAATATATTATACATAAAATTTTAATTCATTGCTTCAAATAAAAAATTGAATTACACTTATAATAGAGATACAGGATTTATGCTGTTTATATGTAATATAGCACAACTATTGTAATTTGATAATGTGAAAGACTATTATATATATATATATATATATATATATATATATATATATATATATATATATATATATATATATATCAGGGTTGCAGTCCTAAGGGTACACGGTGGGACGGCGTCCTACCTGGCGAAAAAAAAAGCCAGGACCGTCCCACCTGGAAAACTTCCAGGGGAACGCGGTGGGACGGATTTCTTGACAAAATGTGCCCTAATTTGTAAATTTCCTTACTAATTTTGCTGTTTAATTGGTTGAAATTACTAAAAAATTACGCTCGCTACGCTCGCAAGTTTCTATTATAACAAGGTTTTATTTTCATCACTTTATTATTATGCAGTTTTGGTTTATCCAGAAATTTACGCATAAGTTATTTGACTTCTTTTTGTTATTATTTTAATTCTCAGAGTAAACCTTTATTGTCAAGTTAATAGAAAATAATTATGGAGCGCAGATCGAAAAAAAAGGACAGGAGGGTTGTTTTCTGTAGGAGCTTAACTGGAGATATGTAATCAAGTTAAAAATATTAATTTGATGTACTGTTCTTAGATTTTGGGATTTTTCTTAGGCATTTAAATAGTTCATATGAAGCAATATTCAGTGCGCAATAAAAAAATATTGCTGCGTGTCAAATCTTGAAAAACTATCATATATTTCTTATTTCATACTTTTTGTTTTCTTTTTGATTGGAAAAAGAAACATAAATACATAACGTTCTTAACTATATACAATTTTCATATAGATTCATAACCTCAATCCTCAATGTATGAATATTCAGTGTCCAAAAACATAGTTCACGTATCTAATAATAATAATTATTAGGCATCCGACCAAGTTTTTGTTGAACTAAATTGCCTCATGGACACTCACTACAATATCATACAAAAAATTTAATAACACACATTTATATTATATAAAATCACATTAAAAAATTTAATAATTATACATAATTATATGTTTCTACAGGGTAAAATAGAGATAATGTTCTATTTTAATGTTTCTATTGTAGCCTTTTAACATTTAAAAGAACAATCAAGCAAAGAGAGTTATTATTCCCCCCTCCCCCATTTTCTGTTTAAAATAAATAGGATGTATGCATTCATGTTAAAGTCGACGTCATGTTCAATCACTCAATATCATGGGTGGCATAGGAAAATAACTCATTTTGGCATTTTAAAAATACTATAGGCAATATTTTTTAGAGCATTGATACTGTTAATATGTTGAACTAGTATCTCAAGTATGTGAGAAAAATAACAATAACAAAAAATTAGCGGATTTTCCAAAGAAAATAGCTCAAAACTAAGTTTAATGCTGAGCAATGTTATTCATTACTCCAGTATGGCCTCCAAGTGCATTAAATATGACGTCATGTGGATACACCCTATACTTTTTGTCTCATAAATTTTAATAAATAATTATAACTTTGGACGGTTAAAACTTTGCAAGTACTAAATTCTTCATAAAAAAACAATAAATAATAATAATTTTTTAGCAATAGAAAATAAGACATAAAATTTTAACGCCTTTTAAAAAGTAAAAGTAAAAAGTCTCATCACGTTTTCGGTTCCACTGTATCATCAGGGGTAGAAGTGAGGCGGGACATGGCGGGACCGGTCCCGCCATGAGATTTCCAGGCGGGACGAGTCCCACCTAGAAAGAATGGTCCCGGTGACCGTTTTTCTGATAAGAATTGATAAATTTTACTACAAAAGATATCAGAACAAAAAAGGAAAGAAAAAAAAAAAAAAAAAAAAGTAACTGGAAATTTATTACTTTATTTTTCATTATTTTATAAAAATATTATTATGCATTCTGCTTTCTTCTTCTTAATCTACTAAACAGTATAACTATTATAGTGTAGAATTATTAATATTATTATTAATTTGTTTGTTAATTTTATGATGATGATTTATATTCATTCATTCAAGCAAGCAAAAAATAAATACTTTTTTTTTTTTTTTTATAAACTATAGCACAATAATATATAATAGTGAAATTAGAACCAGTTTCAATTTAACTAAACTTTAAAAAGACGAAGATAATTTAACTGTATAGAGCCTATCCTATTAATAAAACAGAAAAAAACTCTTATTCAATAAAGTTCAAAAGTTTGTTGAGGTGCGATTCGTCATAGGCCTAAATATCATAATAAGCGGACAGATCCAAGTTTCTCAGCCAGTGCTCCGTAGGCAAATTCATAAAAAATGATAATTAAACAGCTAGTGTATTATTGTACTTAATTTTGCCCCTAAAAAATTATTCTTTAACCTCTTGCCAATTCAATATAAAATGTAAAAGAAAAAAAAAATAGGAAAGTGTAGTTTCAAAATGGCATAATAATAAAAATAATAAAGTTTAATATTTTGAAATAGATTTCACGTCCTTCGTAAAAATGTAAAATCGTCAATTTTATTTTTATTAAATTTTGATAAAAGCGACAAAAAAAAAAGAGATAAGAAAGAAAGAAAGAAAACAATTAGCGCGCGTTGCATAATATATTTGATTAAAATTTAAGTAATTAATAAAAGAAAAAAGCAAAGTTTAAATATTTTGCCATTTACTATAATATACAACATTTTGAGTGTAAAAAAATAAGATGAGTGTTTGGGGTGCTGCGCAGCCCAAAAAGTTTGGGAAGCCTGCCTTTAGAGTATAGGCTATCCGAGTCTCATTATTAGGAATTTTAAAGCCTGTTGGTGACCTAAACTGGTGCTGTGACGAATTGCACCCCGACATAAAAAATAATAATAATAATACTAAAAATAAAATGTATTACTTTTAATATTGGCATAATTGTTTTCCGGTCACGGGTGGGCCAAATTTGTCTTGTTTTTAAATAACAGTTTTAGATTCAGCAGAATACGTGCTCTACGCCAAATCTACATGCATAAAATTATTTTCCTATGGTTCATTTTTAAGATTTATTCTGAGCTCAATACGAAATGCTACCTAAAATATTGCACCATTTTTCAAAGTATTATTAATTTTAATTTGACCAAAAATTTGATTTGATTTTTTTTTTTTGATTGCCTTGTCTTAAAAGAGGAATTTTAACTCTATTTTCAATAAAGAAGTTAAAAATCAATAAAAAATTAAATATTAAAAGTAAAACACTTCTATTTGCTTTTGCACCAATTCGTTTTGTGCATTAATTAATGCAAAAAATATAATTCTTTGATATTTAAATCAGAATAATCATATAGTATTAAAGTTTTAGGATGAACAGCAGCAAATATAAATGTTCATTATTAATTAAATGTTGGTGTTGTAGCATAGCATTAATCAAGTTACTACAAAATTTTAATTGCAAAATAGTTAAAATTTCAGTATACTATTAAAAAAATCGCGCCTCCGGCGGTAAGGGGGTTCCACCCCCTTAACCCCCGCAAGGGGCTCCGCCCCCTTGACCCCTTTCAGGGGGGGCTACGCCCCCCCTGACCCCCCCACATGCGGTGCGAGCGATCCGAACAGGTCCCGCCATGAGAATGAAACCACTTCTACCCCTGTGTATCATAATATAATAATATTGGTTTTATGTATCATCAATTTAATGTATTACATTTTATAACATGATTAATTACGGTCTGAAATGTCCTTCATGGTATATTAAAATATTATTACTTTCCCCAAACTATATTGTACACACACATACATACATACAGTACACTGTTAAAGTAATGAATGGAACAATCAACTTATATATAAGAAAAAGAGACGTATATAATGTGCTATTTATTTTTGCTGTCTATCATTTTGATTATTATTTAAATAAACTGCTATACAATGTCCATTCTTCTATTATTATACTAATAAATAAATAAATAAATAAATAAATAAATAAATAAATAAATAAATAAATAAATAAATAAATAAATAAATAAATAAATAAATAAATAAATAAATAATCATCTTTATTCAAAAAGAAAATGCATCGATAAAAAAAATACAACTTTTTGAATTGGCGAAATACTGAAAAAAAAAGGATTAAAAATTTACGTATGACGTAACAGATAAAATATTATCGTTTATTTTACTTCATCTTTTAAGGCGGGAAATCAGGTACTGCGGAATTTGACTAAAAAATTGTAAAGGGAGAAAAATCTGAAATTTTGCACAGTGATACATTAGGATATGATATCTTCAAAAATGTTAAAAAATTGGGGGGTCACAATTCTATATTTTAAATTATGATTTTTTGAAGTTTTAGTACTATAAGAGCCCATGTTAATTTCATTAATTATTTTCTCTCTTATCTGATGGTCACGGGTTCTGAAAATTTTATCATAGGTAGCTGTTACTGTTAACTTTCAAATTTCATCATAAATCATAAAGTTTCCAAGTTTTCTTTTTAGATTCTCTGAGATATAAGACATCTGTATACAACCCTTAAGTTGAATATTACATGATGTATTTTTGAATTTGGAAAAAAATCGTTAGTAAAATCAAGTATACATGATAACATAAAATACACAAGATTTATCTTTCAAAAATCAGTACAAAAATTCTCAAAGCTTTTTGTTACAAAAAAAAAAAATAATAAAAAAAAATATATATAATGTCTTGAATTTAAATAGTAAAATGCATTATCACATCACAGTCATGTATACAGTACTTGTCAAGAGAATTTTCTCAATTGTGCAACCTATTTTATTTGTTTTGTCACCTACTTTTTTTTTTTTTTTTTTTTGTCTAGTGCAGAAAATGTGCAATGTTTTCTTCAGCACTTTATACTAATGGAAAATGTACTTGATATATACAAAACACACTTTTCTTGTACTGTACGTGCGACAAGTACATACACTTAAAAAAAATTGTTGTTGAAAATCTTGTACACAGTTTTGCAATGTTTTCAGTACTGTGGAGTTAATGGTTATGACGTCACTAAATGTTGAAATTATTTAGTTAGTTAGTGACGTCACAAGCGTTAGGACTGAATATATACGTAAAATTAAGATTTGCAACGATCAAGTTTGACGGTTTATTACATTGTGAATATAACGCTTGTGACGTCATTTATGTTTTTAACGTTAGATTATCAATATTTAGTGACGTCATAACCGTTAATTCCACAACACTTAAAACATTCTATGTGGAAGATTTTCAACGAAATTTTGAAATGTGTAACTTAAAGGAATAGACCAGAGAAAAACATAAGCATTTATATCATAAATCACTTGATGGGATTTACATAAATAACTTTAGTTTGTCTCAAAACTCAACAATAGCCCCGTAGAAGTGATCAGAATATTCGATTTATGCAACCCGCACAACATTTTCATACTAATTTTTGGATGTTTCTGACGTCATAAACATGAATAGTCACACAAATTGCATACTTTACAGTTTTTTCACGCTCTCTCGTGAGGCTACATTAACATTCTGGTAAAATTGTCATCAGTTTTGAAGATCCCATTTCGTCTTTATTCATTAAAAAGCACATGTTGTTTTATGTGGTCTATGGCTTTAAAGTATAGGACAAGTAATGTAAACTGACAATCCAAAAAATCTGACTGATTGCGTTAAATTTTCGTAAAGTTTCCATGCCAGATTTTCCATACCATTCGGTATGGCAAGGAAAGGCATAGACCAAATGAAACAACGTGTTTCTTGTAATGACTAGACACAAAATAAGTCTCCTAAAATTGATGACAATTTTTACCAGAATGTAAATGTGGCCCCACAAGAGAGCGTGAAAATACTGTAAAGTATACCATTTGCATATTTCTGTTTATGACGTCAGAAATAGGCACATATTAGTACTAAAATGTTGTGCGGGGTGCATAAGTCGAAATATTCTGATCACGCAGCTACGGTTGGGTTTTGAGACAAACTATATAATGTTATTTATGGAAGTCCCATCAAGTGCTTTGTGATATAAATGCTAATGTTTTCTTCGTTTCTATGCCTTTAAATAGTAATACTTTTTTGCTTATGAAAAGTCACTCTAAAATTTCAACAATAAAACTTAAATAATTACGAAACTTATATGTATAAAGCATGTTTTATTTCTTTCAGTGCATTATTAAATTAGAACGCCCTGCTTGTAATAATAAATGTTCTAACGAAAGAAAAGAGAGGCGCACCTGGATTTTATAAACTTAAATTGTTATAGATTTGACCTTAATAAAGATGTAACATAATACACAAAGATGACGTGCAGTACTTTTTTTCTTTCTTTTTACCTTTCATTTTACAATGATTTATTTTTAACTATTGTCATGTATACTCAACTCAAAGTAATTAAATATCAATTTGTAGATAATAATAATATTGTTGTATTAGTTTTTATATGAAATTACTTATAACAATAAGATATTTAATTGTTGTTTATACTGTATAATCAATTTCAAGTACGTTTTTGTGTCAGTTATAATAATTTAATATAAATATTAAAACTTAAAGGCATAGAATTGTTATCATATAGTAAAGAATATAGTAAAATAATAATAAATAAAAATAAGAATACAATTTTTTTAAGGGTTGAATATACATGGCTTGTATCTCAAAACTTAAAAAGAAAACTTTGAAACTTTATGATGCCATTTAAAAGTTAATTTTAACAGCTACCTATGATAAAATTTTCAGAACCCGAGACCATCAGATAAGGGAGAAAATAATTATTAAAATTAACATGGGCTCTTATGGGACTAAAACTTCAAGAATACATAATTTAAAATCTAGCATGGTGACCTTTCAAATTTTTTACATTTTTGAAGATACCATATCCTAATCTATCACTGTGCAAAAATTCAGATTTTTCTTTCTTTAAAATTTTTTAGTCAAAGCCCCCTGTACCTGATTTCCCGCCTTAATGTCTCCGTTGTTTATTTTTCCAATCGTGCAATAAGATAAAAATAAATAAATAATAATAAGTTCTCTGATTTTCATTTTTTTTTTTTTATGTCAAATTTTATAAAAATGTACCTTTATATATTTCAGAATCAAGTTAAAAAATAAATAGTTATTTTCTTTTTCAAAATAATGAAGCAATACGAACTATATAAAATATACATTTCTCTCGTATTTTTAGTTACATCCTATTGATCAATGTTCAAATATTTACAATTAATAAATGTGTTCATATTTTTCACTAATTAATCTGTAACCAATATACCATTAGTAGTATTAATTATTAATTATAATATTAATGATAGTTATAATTACATATGAAACACATGTACAAAAATAAATTCGTAATAATAGCAAATTTCAACAATATTCATAATATAATACAATGCTGTTTTTGTTATGTAGCTTCGTATAATATTGTATTTGCTTTTAATGAAGAAGAATATATTTTAATAACAGTTTTATTGTACTTAAAGGCATAGACCAGAAGAAAACATTAGTATATCACAAAACAATTGATGGGAATTACATAAATAACTTTAGTTTGTCTCAAAGCCCAACAGTAGCCCTCTAGCAGTGATCAGAAAATTTGATTTATGCAACCCGCACAACATTTTCATACTAATTTTTGCATGTTTCATTAACATTCTAGTAAAAATTATCATCAATTTTGAAGATCCCATTTCGTGTTTATTCATTAAAAATCACATGTTGTTTTATGTGTTCTATGGCTTTAAAGGCATAGACCAGAAAAAAACATTAGTATATCACAAAACACTTGATAAGGACTTACATAAATAACATTAGTTATGGTCTCAAAACCTAAGTGCCGTGACAGTGATCAGAAATTTTTGATTGCATACTTGACAGTATTTTCACGCTCACTTGTGGGGCTATATTTACATTCTGGTAAAAATTGTCATCAGTTTTGAAGATATCATTTTGTGTTTGATCATTAAAAGAAGATGTTGTTTCATGTTGTCTATGGCTTTAAACGATAATTATTGATGTAATTTGAATATAGCAACATTATGAAACAGAGAAACAGTAATTTTTTATTGCAGCATAAGTTACTTTATTTCTTTTCACTGTTTATTTATTTATTGTATTATTTTAATAAGTTATTCTAAATGAGAATTAAAACGAACTAAACAGGTTGAGAATTTTAATTTGTGTATTTTTTTATCAAGTCGGGAATAAATGCAAGAAGTATTGTATTTGTCATTCATGCTATATTAATTGCGATAACATATCGTTAAAAATTAAATAAATGAAACCTATTTCTTTACATTTTTAGGTTTGTATTAAACTATGCATGAAAAATGACAATTTCGGAATAAAATTATTATTTTTCTTTTCTTTTCATTCCTTTTTTTTTTTCAACTACATTTACTACTTTTTATATTATTATTTTTTAATAATAAATATCTACCCTCTGGCCAAAACATGGTCGTTCCCACCAAAAGCTGTATCCTGGTGCTAAACCAATCAAAGAGCGTGTTATAAACCTACTAGCCAATCACAGTTGACTTTACATTGTTAATTACACTGTATCCGCTTTAACTAGTATTGGGAGAAGTGTATACGAGCTGCGGAGCTGCTAATGGAATTCTAACATTAATCTTTACCTTACTTCTTTGAACTAATTAAAATACAAGTTAAGCAAGCAAGGTGAAAAATAATTTTTTGTTTTTTAATAAATATTTGAATTTAACGTTAAGTTGGGAGCAAGTTTAATTTCTATTCTAGAAAAAAAATTTGAGCCATAAAATGATTAAATCTTTTTGACATTTTTGAAAAATTTTCTCTGATGTCATCGGAAGAGAGAGAGAGAGAGAGAGAGAGAGAGAGAGAGAGAAGAAAAGAACTGAAATCACTGTTTTTGCTAAAAGTTATTGACGCAGAACTTTTCTGTTTCCATGTGAATCATAGATGAAGAGCGAAATATAAATATTAATAATAATAAAGTGCAGATTCTTTTCTTTCTTCATAGCTTCGCTTTGTAAATTTTCAAAAGATTTATATACATAAAAATACTTTTATATATCAAAATTTCTGAAGGAAAACAAAACTGGTTTCAAATTATACCCAGGATAGTGTAGTAAAAAGTATGTATTTCCTTGTTCGTTGAGCAGAAACATAATGACTAATAACAGTGCAATTTATTGCACATAGGAAGTGGCTCAAAAAAAAAAAAAAAAAAAAAAAAAACTAAAATACAATTTAAAAAAAGTATCCGCACAGAATAAAACGAAATAACTTTCTTTTTAGTTTTTAACAGCTACAATTTTCAGTATATAAATTGCATGTAAATTTTCTTTTTGAAGTTTTTTAATTTAATTCATCTCTCCATCTAGTAGTTCACCACGCCACAAAGTGAGAAATTTATCTCAATGGATGTAAATTAGAGGCCGGGAAATTGTCGTTAAATTGAATTAAAAAAAAAAAGACGTCTGTACCAGATTGTAAAAGATGAAAGAGAATAAAGGTTTGAAATTGTGGTAACGGAAATGTCAATGGTGGTTTCTTTCGACTTGTAAAGCACAAAAAAATAAATTTTTCAAGCCATATGCGGTTAATTCTATATAAAATTTATCGATAGTTTGATTATTTGGATCGAAGTTACACAGATATATGATTTTTTTTCTTAGTGCAACTTTTCCATTTGTAGAAATATTAATGGTGAAAAATATAGATTTGGAGCAATTTCTATTTTTAAAACGCATGGATTGTTACATAAGGCCTATGCATTCATATTAATGTCAACGCCATGTTGGATCACTCAATAACATGGTCCACATAGGAAAATTACTCATTTGGTTAGTTTAAAAATACTAAGAAATATTTTTGAGAGCATTGATGCTATTTATTGAATTAGTATCTCAAGTATTCGAGAAAAATAGTAACAATAAAAAATTAACCGATTTCACAAAGAAAATAGCCACAAATGAAGTTTGTCCTATGCTGACCAATGTTATTCATTACTCCAGTATGGTGTCCAATTGCATTAAATATGACGTCATTCGGATACACCCTATAAAAAAGATTGTGCCCTGTGGACTTTATAATTAGTCCAGCTATGCTTAAATTGTATAATACAGCAAAAAAATATGTAATTAATGCTGAATTTATGTATTGCTATATTTTAGAGCACAAATGTTGCTATGGCATCAGAAATTATACTGAACATCTTAACTATTATGTTATGAAGTAGTATAACGTATTAATAACTACATAGCACAGTATAGCATAAATTATGATGTCATGCATAAATGTTGTTGCATTAAGCTAGCATAATTATTACGTATTTATTTTTGTACGTTTAGTAAATCATACAATTATATATAAGACAAAAAAAAAAAAAAAAAAAAAATATGTGATTTATTTGGTATAGATAAAAATTCTTTATAAAAAATTTATTTAGTAGTCAAAAATTATTTTAGTAAAATTAATCATATAAAGTTTTGAAATACAGAATAAAATCAATACAAGAAGTAATAAGTATAATGATTTAATGACGTAGAATATTCTTATTATTGGAAGCTTATTTGATGGTGAAGTGATACTGTATACACAAAATTATCAGTCCTTGGTTATATATATATATATATATATATATATATATATATATATATATATATTATATATATATATAATTACCTAAGGTCAAAAATTGGGCGTAACCAGGGTGTTACGCCCCCTTTTGTGGCCCCTAGAGAGGGTGTTACACCCCTTTCGCGGACGAGGCCCCTCGAGTGCCAGTCCGTCCCTGTATATATATAATATAAACAATGTATTTTTTCATGTTTTTTTAGAGTGTTCAGAAAAAAATGTTGAAAAATTATTGTTTTGTGAATGACTCGCCAAAAAAATGTAGGTTTACGTCATGCTCTATTCGATGAGCTGTCAGTATTTATGTCAAAATATAAAATAATGATGCACTACTACAGTATACCATTAAAAATAATCTATAATACAGCTGTCAATTTCTGATCAAAGTGAACTTAAAAAATATATGTCAATACTTATGTATGAAATAGTTTTCTAAATATAACTACACTACAAGTATTAAATGTCAATTTTTACGATTATTTTTGTGTGATTTAAATTGCTCTAAACGGTAACCAGACGATTTGTTACAAGGACGATTCGTGACAGACAATTCGAGACAGGATAATTCACTACCGGATGGGCTGGCGACTGGACATTCGGCTACTGGACAATCATATAATTTTTCTTTCTTTGTCATATATGCTTCAATTCTGTTGAAATATATATAGTTTAGTTGCTCGATTTTTTTTTATATATTTTTTATAAGATAAATTGCAAGATGCATGATGCATGCAGCTTTATTTATTTATATTTTAAAAAATAGATAGATTTTTTATTGAAATTTTTTAAAATTATTTTAGTAGATAAATTGCAAGATGCAGTAAACTAGATTTAATATTATATTTGCTATGTCTTTCCTTTCCTTTCCTTTCCTTTCCATTTTTTTTTTTTTTTTTTTTTTTTTTTTTTTTGTCAATAATAGTTTAATTATTATTATTTTATTAGATAAATTGCAAGATGCAGCAGTAACAAACTATTATGTTATATGATTCCCTCTTTTCCATATTAATCTTAAATTCACTTATTATTATTATGTATCATACTGAATATCTGTAAAATTGAAATTGACATAGTCCAATTGGCACAAATTGTCCCTTGTCGCAAATTGTCTCGTGACACAAATAGTCCGTTGTAGCCAATTTTCCAGTCGCGAATAGTCCAGTAGCATATAATACATGTAGCGAATCGTCTATCACGAATTGTCTGTCGCAAATTGTCCTTGTAGCGAGACATCCTAGATTCGCTACTTCTTAGAACCATGTGACTGAAGATATCTAGTTGTTTTTTCTTCCATGACTTAAAGCTTTTAGCAGCGGATGCCAACGTCTCAGAAAATAATTAATTAACGATATCAACGACTGAGGAGGACATTCTTATAGATTATAAGTCAATAGCTGACTTCTTTAGCCATATGATATGATTTTTATTTTCTTACAATATGTATTAGTATTAGTTGTAATTTTTTTTAGAGTGAACCCCTTTTAACATTAGTAAGGTTTGAAGATAAAAACCTCTTTTGGTAAATCGGCCGTGCAACTTTTTTTTTTTTTTTTTTTTTTTTACTTTATAACAGATAACAGAGACCAAAGCAGCTATAGATGGCACTAGATTTTTAGGTCTTGAGAACCATATAACATGTAAAGAAATTTCAAAAATATTCGTCAACTTGACGTAAAACAACAATTAAAAATTGACTTACCTTGTCTTGTGTTGCTCAGGTAGCGGAGGACTGGGATGTACGGACAAACAAATCATCCTGGACGCTCACAATCAACTAAGGCAAAGTGTTGCATTGGGACACGTGTCGGGGCAACCACCTGCGGCCAACATGAGAGAAATGGTAAGTACTCGACGTGATTTTATTTTTAAGACGGGAATTTTGTCACGTCACATTTATCACAACAGTGCTTTTTGTGTTCCCATTCTGTCTCTTCATTTTTAAGTTATTTATTTATTTATTTATTTATTTATTTATTTATTTATTTATTTATTTATTTATTTATTTATTTATTTATTTATTTATTTATTTATTTATTTATTTATTTATTTATTTATTTATTTGTCAACCAAAAGCAGGCTTGCGCCCAATACATTGGCGGTACACTCACGTCAGTACAAATAATCAATGAATTACAAAGTAAAAATAACTAAAGTAAAAATAACACACGCATACACATATTATATACATTAAATTTAGAATACAGATTACGTATTAATAACATAATCATTGCTGTTCAACATTCCTATTATACAACATTTTTATTGTATTACAGGAGTCATTGAAGATATCAATGTTTAAGTCATTACATAATGTTATAGCTCTTGTTATAATAGAGTTTTTAGTCACTTCGTTAGTACAAGTAGGAATACTAAAAAAAGGTTGATTTCTTACAGTTCAAAGTAATCTAATAAATAATAATTTATCGTAAGATGTACGTAACATAAAAATTAATAAATTTGACTAGAAAAATTGTTATATTTATATTATACCCCTGTCTGTCTAGCCTATTTAATTTTATTAAATATAATTTCTATTTAATTTTACTAAAATTCTTATCGAGTAACAAAGGTTATATTATGCAAATTAAAAATATTTTAGGTTTAAAAATATTAAATTATTATATAATGTGTGTACATTTATGTCAGTACATAAACCTGTAGAGCTCTCAGGCAAATCTCTCTCTCTCTCTCTCTCTCTCTCTCTCTCTCTCTCTCTCTCTCTCTCTCTCTCTCTCTCTCTCTCTCAAAATAAAGGACAAAATAATGTAGTTTGTAAACATGAAATATTGTAGTTTTTCTTTTTGATTTTTTTTTTTTTACATTCTAAATTTGATATCTGGTAATTTATTTTTCTTGTTCGATGTAACTTGAGAGCTTCAAGAGAGACTGTATAATAATTATTAATAAATAAAAAGTAAATAAATAAATATTAAGTTTTATATTTCATGGCTATATAGAATTTCAGTCATAGCTTGTTATTTATGCATAAATATTATTTAAACCAAAAATTTTGAGAGGTAAAAGAAATGCTTTGCTGCAACTATATCATAAGCCATAGACCACATAAAACAACATGTGCTTTTTAATGAATAAACACGAAATGGGATCTTCAAAACTGATAACAATTTTTACCTAAATGTTAATGTAGCCCCACGAGAGAGCGTGAATATACTGTAAAGTATGCAATTTGCGTGAAAATTCATGTTTATGACGTCAGAAACATGCAAAAATTAATATGAAAATGTTGTGCGGGCTGCATAAATTGAATTTTCTGATTACTGCTACGGGGCTACTGTTGGGTTTTGAGACCAACTAATGTTGTTTACGTAAATCCCATCAAGTGTTTTGTGATATAGATGCTTATGTTTTTCTCTGGTCTATTCCTTTTAGTAATTTTTAAATTTTGTAATAATATATTCAGATTATATACCATATTTGAAAATTTAATTTCTAAGCACACGCAAAGAAGAACTTTTATTATGATGATGTTCTATTATGAATTATTATTGAGATATAACTCATATTTTGCTGCAGACTTTCAAGTTATTTTCAAGAATCGCAATATAGCATCTCATTCAGATTAAAGCATTGACAATTAAATATCTTAAGAACACGCGAAGATATAAAAATAATAATAATTCTACTGAATCTCATGAATTTTTCATAACTTTTTTTTTTAAACTTGAATTTAAGATTAACATAATATCTCACTTTATTTTACAAATGATTAATAATTGATCAATTAACCATCATTTTACTTGCTATCATCAGCAAATTAGAAATTCTAATTTTTATAAATAATTATTACATCATTTTACCATTGACTTTCTAAATTATGTGTATAACTTTTTTTTAAAGCAGTGTTTACATTTGATAACAAATATAAAAGTGACATACGTATATACGTTGTAGGGGTTTACACAGTAAAAATTACAAATAAATAATATATTATATTTAAAGGGATCCGGTACTAAAATAATAATAATAATAACGTCAAGGATAAATCCCAATATTGAATTTCTATACCTACTAGTTCTTCTAAAAGAATGTAAACCGGTGGATTTCAATGAGCTTAATTTTAGTTATTTAACTGAACAACTGTTTAGTGTGCTTAAAACGACTATGGCTTTACTTTATATTGGATGAACAGTGTCAAATAGTATAACCAGGGGTAGAAGTGAGGGGGGACTTGAGGGGACCTTTGAAGAATTTTGAATTACCATTGCGCTTATGGAACTTCCCCTCTTTTTCCCCTTAAAGTTTCTGCATAAGAGGCTAAGTCACTTTTACCCCTGAGTATAACCTATAATGTGATAGTGGTATTTATTAATGCATTTCTTGCACCCTTTCCACCAACCAAACATTTACTAATTTTTATTTTTCATGCATAGTGTAACTATTCTTTATTTATTATATTATAGTTCTTCTTTTTATTATTATTATTATTTTGTGTGTGTTATGTTATGTAATATATTATGGTGGAAATAAATAAATAACAATACCTTGATACTTTTTGTTTTAGATATACCTTTTTACACTTATTATGCAGCCTCAAAAACTTGTAAGAAATGTGAAGTATAGACTTAGATTTTGCAACGTCATGAATTAAAAAAATATATATAATTTTTAACCCCCACTGTTTATGAGGATAAGTTTACTACACTGATAACCTTAATTAAAATAGATGTTAATTGTTCAATAAAAAATATATATAATAATAAATTATATGTGACGTCAATGTATTTATTGTTGTAACATCAGATAAAATCAAAATGAATGGTCTAAAAACTTTATTTATTATTTTTCATTATTTAAAGTTAAAAATAAAAACCGATTACTTTTAAAGTCTTTTCACGTTCTCAAAGTTCAAATAATAATAATAAAAATAAATAAATAATAATAAAAAATGTAATAAAAAAAGTAAATCATACATTTTTGCCTTGAATAAAACAATGCAACATTGATATTTTCAAACTCAAATTCCTTCAAATATTCGCATCTCAGTATTTGTTAAGGAAAAAATCATTCAGTTGCTTCATTTTTATCAAATGTCGAATGCTCATATTAATACTTTAACAACACTAAAAAAAGTGGGGTGCGTTACTTCAGTTACAAATCCTAACTTACTTGAGATAAACACTTTTGAGTTATTATGAACAGCTAAAATAATGCATTTGAGCAAATTATTAACAATAGCTAATTTAACTTAAAATAGCCCAGAAAAAGCTGAAAACAACTTAAATTAGCTATTGTTAATAATTTGCTAAAATGCATTATTTTAGCTGCTCATAATAACTCAAAAAAGTATATCTCAAATAAGTTAGGATTCGTAACTGAAGTAGTGCACCCTATTTTTGAGTGAATGTAACCTTTTTCAATCACTATATTACATATCGATCTTGTTGCGAAAAAAAGGTCTATTTCGTATTTTGTCAGTGGAAGCAAAAGGTCTATCTCGTTCCCGAACGTTATGGAGATGGCGCTCGAGATAGACCTTTTGCTTCCACTGACAAAAAACGAGATAGCCCTTTTGTTTCCCCTGACAAAATACGAGATAGACTTTTTTTTCGCAACAAGATCGATATAATAAATCCACTTTCAGTTTAAGCAAAAAATAGAATGCGTGCCAATGCTATAAGTTTCTATAATATAAAAAAACACATGAACAGAATAAATTACGAATATTATGCTGCATTTATGCCATTATAGAATAAATTATTGATTCTAAATTAAAACAACATAAATAATTATGCTGTATAACATAATATTTATAATATGTACCATATTTATTAAGAAATATAGCACAGTTTATGCTCTATTGAACAAATTGTGGTGAAAATGATCTAGCATGATTGGTAATGCTAATGATGTTCGTAAACCCAAACCACAAAAAAATGACGATCACCTAATGCTTTTTAAATGGCATTGCGCATTTTTTGGAGCTCGGGAACAGGATTTACGAACAGCATTAATTATAATTTAATATTTACTTTTGTCCGTGCACGATTTAAAATAATTCCTCAAAGAAAACAATTAAAATGTATTCTTGGTCGCATCACATTTCGCAGTCAAACAAAATCATGCATTTTCAATCGCAATTTTTATTTTTACTAATTTTTTTATATTATTATTATTTTAAGTTTGCAAATTTAGAAAATATTGCTTAATAGTTAACATATAAATCCTGTTTTAAAATAAAATAATAAATAAAAAATGACAAAAAATAACGTCATCGTGTAAATATAACTTAATGAAGATCATTCACATTAAAACTAACGTCAAAAATGAAGGTTTTGATCATAAATTATTATTATAAACTTTCAAATATATAATATATATTTTTTATGATATTTTATAATTAGTAAGAAAACTATTAATTATCATAAAAATAAAAAATACATAAAAATTTAAAGAATCTCAAATTTCAAAACCTTGTCGTTAATTTTTTTTTAACTTTAATTTTTGTCTAACAATCGTGATAAAAAAAAGCGCAAGGATGTAAGTGCGAATTTTTCAGATCACACACAAACCAAGGTGAATTACTGACATTTGCGAGGTGACCTCCTCTCTCTCTCTCTCTCTCTCTCTCATCTTATTATGCATCCCAAAAAAACCACACAGGTCAACCAAACAACACACGTGGGTCAAATATAACTTGAATTAATTTTATATCTGTCAAAATTTAATATAGAAAAAAAATCAAGGTAGTCTACATCGTAATAAAAGATATTATTATTATTACTTTTGTATTAAGAACAAAAAAAGAATCGTGGGAAATTAATTTTTAATATGAGTTCATGTAGGTCTCAATTATATAATTGGGTTTTTATTTAAATGTGTGGGAGTTGGTATAAATTATACATAGATGTGCTTTTTTTTAGTGATTATTGTGAAATTTTATTAATATATGTTTTAGTAATTGATTTTGTAATGAAAATTATTAATATTCAATAATATTATCTAAGTTATTATTATTTTGTATCCAATACACTTGTTATTCTGTTTTCGTAGGATGTAGCAAAATCCTTTTTAAGGTGGAAATTAAGTTACTGCATTAATTCAACTAAAAGTTAAAATTAACAAAGAAGTTTTTTCCCCCATTTGAAGAATAAAACAAATCTAATTAAAAAATCAATCAAAATAATAATAATAAAAAAAAGTACAAGCTTTTAAAAGTTGTAACCATTATTTAATATTTCATTATTTGTATTATTATATTAAATATAAATCCACTTAAATGAAATTGAACTGGTTGCAACGTATTGGGATTATTTCATGACTATAATATATAGATTAACTATATAATTGGTGAAAACTATTTTTCGTAAGTATTAAAAAGTGCCAGTATTTTATATACTGTAATGTGGTCAAAAATTCATGGCACTAGAATTGCGTAACCTTCCATAATTTTATTTCTATACAGAGAAAAACAACAACAAATAATTATGCTACATCACTTTCAGCAACATTTATTCAATTCAGCATCAGATATAATAATAAATGGTTTTTATTAGAGGCCAAAAAAAGGTACAACCCCACTTACATGGTCCTCTGACTTTCTTAAAAACAATATGCAATAGTCAGAGTATTTGTGATACTGCATAATAACTATGCAACAGAGCAGAGCATAATTATATAAATATTATGTAGTATACAGCATAATTATTTATATTGTTCTAATTTAGTATTATTTATGCTATGATAACATAAATACAGCATAAATTACATAATTTATTCTTTTCGTGCATACACGTATATTAAAAAAGATACAAATGAAAATCTTATAATAAAACTTGTATTAGTAGTATCAAAGCTAAAAAAAAAACACGGAAAACAAATCCAATATTAGCAAATAAATTTAGAATGATTAAGGAAAAAAATAAATCAAGTTTCTACGTCAAATTCTATGAAAATAAATAAATAAGAACACAAAAAATTGGACGATTACACATTTTTATTGAGAGAAAATCACAAGGATAAACTTTATGTCATAATCTGTTAACTTTACCTGCACGTTTTGTCAAAGGTCAAATAGGTCAAGTATCAAATTATATTATTAATAAACTAACCTATCAATTTTTATACCTGTTATTTTGATTTGAAAATAAAGATAAATTTATTAAATTAATTTTTCATGCTATTAGCTATAAATATACTTTTTATATATATATATAATATATATATATATATATATATATATATATATATATATATATATATATATATATATATATATATATATATATATATATATATATATATATTATATAAGTTGTTGTTTCTCTCTCTCTCTCTCTCTCTCTCTCTCTCTCTCTCTCTCTCTCTCTCTCTCTCTCTCTCTCCATTCATTATGTTTATTTTGTAATTTAAAAAACAAGTAGTGATTTTTAAGTAGCATTATCTTGGTGTTTTATTAAGACAAAAAATAATTACAAGAAATAATTACATTATTTTGTTTATTAATTATAAAAGATTTTAACTCTATAGCAAGCGCGTGGCTTAACGACAAATTAACAATTAATGCTGTATATACAGTACAATATGAATACGCACTTTTACATAAAAGTCAAAATTTCTTTATTTCTCTCTTTCCCTCAATCTTATACAATATACATGGTATTCGTCAAGGTTAATTAACAGACAGAAAAAGTCAAAACACTTACATACTATATGCACAATTGGTGCTACTTTTACATTAAAAAAAAAAAAAAAAAAAAGTTCTATTTAAAGCCTGCTTACAATGACGCGTAAATTCACGTAACTCGTACGTGAAGATATGGTTATTATATTATCAATGTTATTTATATGTGAAAGTTATGTAAATTCACGGGACTTTGTGAACATTCCTGCTATGTTTACAGACCAAAAAACATAAAAATAAGGAAGACTAACAAATTTTAGAATGTGCTTTTATTGCATATTCTAAAAGTTGACGTTGTCCTGAATCGAATATGCGATTTTCTAATTTGAGCACATTAAATATTTTTAATCAATTTTTAATAGTGGCAAAATGACGTCACAGGCTGTAACTTTTTCTTATGCCTACATGCATGAAGCCTGTGACGTCATTTCGTGACGTTCAAAAATTAAATAAAAATACGTAAATAACTAAAAAATTAGAAATTGACATTCAGGACAATGTCCACTTTTAGAATGAGGTATAAAATGAACACCTAAATTTTGTTGTAGCCTTCCTCTGCATAAATTACGTAATATGTACTGTACTTTCTGTGTTATAACATAAAATGTCATAACTCCAGATCATTACTTTTTCAGTGGTCAAAAGTAGTTTTTCTGTACAGTACAAAGTTAAGCCAAAAACATAATTTACTCTTCAGAAGTTTCTTCGTCGTGATATTTATTTTTAAAAAAGTAAGAAATTATAATGAAAGAAATAATACTCGTTCAATACTGCAGCCGTTAATTTTTAGGTCTATTTTTTTTTTTTTTTTTTAAGAAATTCAAATTTCATTTCATAATTCTAATTACATTTTTTTTTTTGCATTAGTTATTTTAAGAGGGGGGGGGGAATGGAGTACAGAAATAATTGCGATAATTTGTATTTACATTTACTGTATCAATATTGTGAACAAATGACTACCGAATAATAATAGTAATTAATAATTAGCTTGTATACTGCATGGTTGATTACTTAATAAAACCAATTACTACTAATTAAAACCATTTATTATTATTATTACTTACATAATAGAAGTTTGTTTGCCTAATTTTGAAGATTGTCCTTAACGATATAATAACATAATTAAACATATGAATGCATAAAAAATTATATATTTTAGACTTATTAACAGAATAATTAACTGTATTCTTCATGAAAACTTCTTGACATAAATTCATGAAATTTCTACAAAACGTTTTTTTCGTAGAACTTCTTTACGTAAGGCTTCTTTATTAGTTTCATTTTGTTTTCCAACTATTAATTAATTTTAAAAACTCCCATCAATGGAACTTACATTACTAGGCAGTCACAGGTGACACGGGGGAAAAAAAGAATCCAAATTAATTTTAACTTTATATAGTATTGTGTGACTAATTTTTAGGACTTTGTTTTAATAAATCTATAGGCTACACTAACGAAATAAATTACGTAATTGATGCTGCAATGAATAATTGCTATTTTGTAGAGCCCAAAATGTTGCTATATTAATAAATTATGCTGAATATTGTGACTATTATGCTATGTAGTATAATCAGTTAATTACTATACTATACTGCACATAAATTATAAATAAATAAATTCTAAATTTTAGTATATTAGTGCTAACTCAAATATACTAGGGGTGAGGTTGCAAGCCCACCTCACCTGAGTCTATTTCTCCTGACCGACAGGTATGCTATGCTGCGCACAGGTGGGAGCGGGGCTAGCATATCCAGAGTATATCGCCCTACTAATTCTCAGTTAGAACTGTCTCTATTGCAAAACACAGCATTTTAGTACTAGCTTTTTGCTTAATTTAAGTATTTTTTATTTTCCGTGTGTTGTTATACACGGAAAGAATAAATTACGTAATTTATGCTGCATTTTTTTTTATTATTATTATTATTTTTGTTTATTTATTTATTAGACATAGGTAGCTAACAGTAACATTACACATACATCAACGTTATATTTATGCCATTGATAGCATAAAAGATGGTAAAATAGAAAAAGATAAATTATTATGGTGCAACAACATAATATGTATGCTTTTTTAACATAGCATAAACAGCATAAATTATACTGTATTGAACAAATTGTCCTGAAAATGAGCAAGCATAATTATGAATTTTTATCTATGTAAATAAAAGTTTCTGCGTAATTATTACGCATTAATTTTTATACTTGTGCACCGAGACCGAGACCAAAGCAAATCCATACTCAACGCTCACCTTAACGCGTTATATAAAATGATAATAATTAATTAACATCGTAATTAAGCTCAAATTACATTTATTACAAAGATTGAAACATTTGTAGCGTGTGACTTAAAGGCCTTGTCAACTTACTTTTTTGTCATTTAGAAAACTAGATTGATAATTACCGTACCTTATTATCCATGAATTAGACACCAACACGTTGATTTTGTATTTATTGTCATTTATTTTCTTTTTGACGGTTATTTCACGTATCTGACGTCACAATTTACCGCCGCCAATCACAGTCACCGCTCTGGTCACGTGATAAATTTAAGCCCCTCCGTCAAGTTCTTTACCCCTATATCACGACCCCATCAGTACATTGTGACGTCAGATACGTGAAATAACCACTAAAATAAAAATAAATGAAAATAAATACAAAATCAACGTGTTGGTGTCTAATTCATGAATAATATGGTATGTTAATTATCAATCTAGTATTTTAAATGATAAAAAGTTGACAAGGGCTTTAACAGTAGGTTTATTTTAATTAAAATTTGTTAATAATAATGCTTTACATTAAAAGAGCCGCTATAATGTAGTGAGTCACTGAAAAGATTATATTTTTTGGCAAGTCACTTGTTTGACCTTGGTGGTCTGGGCAGAGGAGTAGGTCACGGTTATTATCCACCTTCTCTTTACGTTGATATAATTTCCGTGTGATTCAATATGGATCAATTTCTTACTTTAAATTATATAATGTCAACTACTTTGAACTCCACGTACTCATACAATGTACACATACTAAAATACTTGTTATTACATTTTTTTTATAAAATGGTCATCTTCTTTTCAAGTTCGTTTTTATAATTTAATTTTTAATGTATTTTGTATGCAAATTAGGTTAAGTTAAAATAATTTATTATATTTTTCCTCTCTTTTTTTTATTTCAAATTTAAATGCTAACAACCTGCTCATCATTATAAATCAACCTAAAATATTTTTTTTAAATATCCAGAAAAAAAAAATCATTCATTTTTATTATTTGTTTATACGTATTTGCTAGTTTATGTATTTTTTATGTACTTATTTATTTTTTTTACTTATTTATTAAAGTTTCTCAAGTTTCATTGAGTAAATGAAAATAAATTATCATGTCTCAAAATTTAGAATGTAAAGCCATGTTGCTGTTTCTTATTGTTTTTAAAATTTGACAAAGTCTGGGCCCTAGAGTGAGTTTACAAAAGTAAGTTTTTAATGGGCTGTTCACAGTGACGCGTATAATTACGTTACTTTTACGTAACAATCAAAATAACATTGATTGTTGTATCTTAATAAGTGATTTTACTTGAATTTTTAATTTAGTGATAACAACCTTAATTTTAAAGAGGAAGTTCAGGGGTTACAACATGGATTCTTCAATGTTAGATAATGAGATGAACTGTTCAATGACTCACATATGATGACCCAAAGCCCTCTTCCGTAGCACCGTAGCCCCTCAAATTTACACTCATCCTGCGAATTATGCAACCCGCTACAACATTTTCTATAGTAAAACCGTAACTATGACGTAAAAGATACGGGAAGCGTTGCATATCTCGCAGGATGATCACGAGTTTGCGGGGCTATGGAAGGGTTTTGGATCATCATATGTGAGTTTATGAACAGTTCTTCTCATTATCTAATATTGAAGAAGTCATGTTGTAACCCCTGAACTTTTCCTTTAACATCTTGACCACAAAGGAGTGTGATTTTTACATGAATAATTTTAATTAAAGTATTATTTATAGAGAGCGTAAAAATAGTCGATCATTTTGACAAAATAGTCGACTATATAGTCGATGATTTTTGGTGCAAATAGTCGATAAATAGTCGATTTTATACAAAAAAAAGTCGATTTTTTATAAAAAAATTTACATACATTGAATGATAAAAGTGTGATTTTGTGAGTAAAAAATAATTTAATTGAACGTTAAACAGAAACTTTTTTACAATTAAAAATATCATCAATTTTTTTTTTTTTTGGTATAAAAAATGTATTTTAAATTTACTTGATTTTATTTGAAAATTATAGTGTTTGTTTTATTGGAATTAAATCATGTACAAAAAATTATTGGGAAAATATAGTTCTTCTTTTAGTGATTTCCGGTCCAAGTCTGTCCCCCACCACCTTAATGATAAAAAAACAGAAATTTTAGTATCTAAATACTCAAATTGGCCAAGCATGTCCTTATCTTGTATGTAGTATCTTGTTTTGCTAATTTTCAATTTTTGGCAGAATTTTTTTAAATTTATTGAATCAATATTATATGTTGTTTTTTTTTAGTATAATATAGTTTTATAAGAAGTATTATAATTTTAAATCATTTGATACGTTTTTACATGAAATTTCCTTAAAAACGTAAAAAAGTGCGATATAGTCGACAAATAGTCGATTTTTTTTTTAGAAATAGTCGCTAAGCTGATCGAAATAGTCGAAATAGTGAAAAATTTTATTGGTTTAAAATGCACCATTTGTTGAGATCGGTGGAGATATGAAATAAAACTAGCAATAGTTGACATAATGGCAATAGTCGAAAAAATATTTTTGCGCTCTCTAGTTATTTATATCTTAAAGTGGCATATATTGTAGTGCATTTAGTATGTAAGTTTGATGCTCTATGGTAGTATAGTGTAGTGTTTATATATTTTGTTAGGTAATCTTAGCATTATTTTGTATACTGATTGTAGGAGAAACAAATGAAATAAATATTTTGAATTTTGAGAAATGAACGAGAAAAGAGAGAATAAACAAATTGCAATTTCATGCTCGCAAACTTTACATAATTTTGTACTTTGACGGCAGAGAGAGAGAGAGAGAGAGAGAGAGTGCCTGAGAGCTACAGTGTATAACACACACATTCATTATACACAAATGATATAATTTTAATTAACATGTAACCTATATATCTTGTAAAATGTTCAAAGCAAGATTATTATGAAACTTTTGAACAAGAAACTCATAGAAAAGATAGAACTTATTTTAAAAATATTATCATGTGGGTTACATACATAATAGTACACGTATATGTTGTAAAGAAAAGTTAGAACATGCACACAAGAAAATTAATTATTCAAAATTTTATGTTTTTGTTTAATTACACGGAAAAAATAAGATCAAACTATATGTTTACTTAATATTAATGCAGTGCACCAAAATTTTACTGTCAAGTGGGTTGACTTTGGTCCGCTGGGGTCATTTTGGGCAAAATTTCAAAAATTATATTTATTCTCCCTATAACTAAATTTATAGATAGTGCAAAATAAAGTTTTACTTAAGTTTTTTTTTTTTTTTTTTTTTTTTTTTTTTACATTTCTAAGTTTAAGTTTAAAAGTAAATTATTTATCAAAATTTGACCAAAATTAAAAAAATACATATATATATATATTTACTTCATAACTACAGTAAAGATCATAGAAACGCAAAACAAAAACTAGATGATATTGCAAAAATCAATCTATAATTAAGTTTTCATTTTATTTTTCTACGAGTTTCAGTTAGGGGTTTAATTTGGTCTTGAAAACTGGACTAAATAACTTACCCCAGTGGACCAAATAAAAAAGTTACACCACTTGATACTTGATAGTACCTTTTATCACACAAAGTCACCTGTGTGTTCAACAATATGCAGTAGTATATAACTCATATGAAACGCTATAAGAAAACTTTCTCATAGCAAAATTTCATATGCTTTGAAATTGAAATATACAAAATAAATTATAAAATTACCTTTCTTCGTGTATAGTTCTCACGTTTATGTACTAATTATTAACATACATAACTATATTATGTATACTGATGTACTTTATAATTAAGATAGCTAATTTTCAGCACAATTTGTTCGATACGGTATAATTTATGGTATACTGCATAATAACTTTAATGTTAATTAGCATAAATATTATATTAATTATATTGTACAGCATACTTATTTATATTGTTCTAATTTAGCAGCCTTTAATGAGATAAATGTAGATAAATTACGTAATTTATTCTTTCCGTGAACGAATAGTGAGGAAACTTTTGTCTTTTTTATTTGTGGAAAGTATCAACGGCATAGAACACTTTGAACAAAAAAAAAATGTCTAGTATCCTAACATACCTAAATATCAACGTTGATTTGACCGGAGTCATTGATTTATAATTGATTTTAAATTCACAAAATGTCAGTTGCATGTTTATGACGTCACAGCTTGTCTGTTTCTGCGCACGTGGACTAGTAAGCTGTGACGTCATAAACATGTATCTGACATTTTGTAAATGTAAAATAAATTAAAAATCAATGACTTCGGCCAAATCAACGTTGATATTTAGGTATGTTAGGATATTAGACATGTTTTTTTTTTTTTGTACAATGTGTTCTATTCCTTTAAGTAAACTACAAGGCTGCCTAAGTTCACTTTAGGTGAGGGATTCAAGATTTTTAATCTTCTTTTGCTACCAAATTAAGTGTCAAATAAAAGCTCCTTGTGCTAGCTATTACTGATAATAATGCCAGGTAAAAAAAAAAAAGTTGAAATAGATTTTTTAAATTAACATTGCACCTTATGGGACTACAATATTAAGCCCCTAATGCAATATTTTGCATATCTGTCATCAAAAATAATTTAAGTAATAATTATGCTAGCTGAATGCAGCAACATTTATGCATAACAGAGTAAGTTATGATATATATTGTACAAAGATTATACTATATAGCAAAATAGTTAAGATGTTCAGGAATTGCTCAATGAAGTATAAATTACGTTATTCATTTTTACTATGCAGCATTATTTTTCCAATCTAGTTTCTACTTTTTTCCCCTTATCTGGTGGTGATAGGCTGTGAAATTTTTACCACATTTACTTGTTACCTTTAACTTTCAAATGACATAAAAAAATACGAGGTCAAAATTTGAATTTTAAAGATACACGAGCCTACAATATCAACAATATATCGTAACCGTTTTCAGATGCACATATTCAATCATAATATAATAAATAAAATAAAAAAAATGTATGTTATATGAAAAAATTGAAATTTCTGAAAATATTATTTTTATTTTAAATTATGTTACTTATTGACCTTTCAATAATTGTTATTAATTAAATTACAATTCTTTTTAACGCCATAAATTTTAAACTTAAAAATTTAATTGGTTAATTTGCGTATACAATTCTTATATACAATATTTTATACATTTTACTAATAAATTGAAACTAAAAATAAAATTGATTTTCTATGAAAATAATTAACAATTTTTCATAAATATTTTTTAATGAGCAAAAATACATTTTATAAAAAAAATTGTAGTGTCAAAATTATATAAAGTTCACTTAATAAATAAATTATAAATTTTGTATTTTAATTTTATTTCACCATGTTAGCTAAATTTTAATAAGCTGCTTCTGCGCCTAAAAATGAATAAAATTAACCAAGCTTATGCGCAGATGTAATTAAAATTCACAGACAAATCCAGAGGTTAAGTTTTTTATAAACATTTGAGAAAACATTATAGAACAATAATAAAAGTTTTTTTTTATTTCTATTTGAATTTTAATTAAACAACGGATCGTTAATTCAGTAATTGTTCCCTCCAAGTTAAATGAATCTAACAAATAAACGCTTCAATAAATTCATTTTACTGTATGTACAAGTATAATAATTTATATAATGAAACTTTACTATTACACTGAAAATTATAATATATTTAAAAGCAAAAAAAGAGAGACTTAAATTATTTTCTACTGTAAAAATCAGGGGTTCGGACCCATCACAAAAAAATTTCGGGTCCGTGGACCCGGGTCCGAAAGACCCGCCCAAAATATAGGGTTTTGGCCGGAACCGGATCCGGGTCCAAACCCCTGGTAAACATACAATAAGAACGCAAAACAATAAGCATGAGATGGGATCATACATTCACATATTATATCCCTTTATATTTTCGTATCCTCGTAACAGTGGGGTTAAAAAAATAATTAAAGTGGGTTGCCTAATTTATAATTTTACTACCCAGTTTGTGAGGATTTAAGGGTTTAAAGATACAGTATGCCATATCTTGTAACTTCATGATTTTTTAAAGTATTTTAATAAATATTTCTATAACATAGATTTTAATGTATATAAATTTTTAACCCTTCATTCATGTTAAAATCGACACCATAAGTGAGCGCTAAATAACATCGGCCAGCATTGATCGGAGAGCATTGATACTGTTAACAGGTTGAATTAGTTTGTCAAGTATGCAAGAAAAATAATAACCACCAAAAAGTAGCTAATTTTCTAAATAAAATCTCAAAAAACTACGTTCATCCTATGCTGATCAATGCTATTCATTGCTCAAGAAGAGAATTGAAAAGTATTCAGAATGATGTCATGCGCACACGCCCTATAGCCAAATTTATGTAGACTTTGTTCCTCTGTATTTCTCTGTATTTGCACAACAACCGCAACAAGATATGAGGTTTTGTCGTTACTTCAAAAATACCCCTTCCCCCCTGCTTCTAAAAATTAATTTTCTATTAAAATTAAATTCATAAGGCAAAATGATGAAGTTAATATTAAATATTATTATAATAAATTTATTACTTTTTTACCTTCCTTTTTTTTTTAAGTGGACTTTAAATTTACAACTTTATTCAAGAAACTGGTTTTTAAAATATTTTTGTAAAGAAGAATTGTAAATTATGTTCTTATGATTTTGTTGCATGCTGAATACAAAAGTCGGCACCGAGGTTTTTTATTTCGTAACCTTGACAACTAAGTTTCAATGTAGTTTTTTTTTTTTTTTTTTCTTCTTCTTCTTCTTTTTTTTTATAGAGCTCAGTGACAATTATGAAATAAAAAAAATAATTCAAATAATCATTAAATATATCTACATTTTTTTTTAAACAAGCATCTGTACACCTAAAGAATAAATCACGTAATTTATGCTTTATTAATGTCATTAAATTACAATTCATATTAAAGCCATTGCCAACTTACTTTTTTATCATTTAGAATACTAGATTGATAATTATCATACCTTATTATCCATAAATTAGACACCAACACGTTGATTTTGTATTTACTGTCATTTATTTTCATTTTTTATGTTATATCACGTATCTGACGTCACAATGTACCGCCGCCAATCACAGTCACCGCTTTGGTCACGTGATAAATTTAAGCCCCTCCCTCAAGTTTTTTTTTAACCCTATCACGACCCCATCTGTACATTGTGACGTCAGATACGTGATATAACAGTCAAAATGAAAATAAATACAATATCAACGTGTTGGTGTCTAATTCATGGATAATAAGGTATGGTAATTATCAATCTAATATTCTATATAATAAAAAAGTAAGTTGACAAGGGATTTAAATAGAAAAAACATAAATAAATATGATGTTTAACATAATAGTTATGCTGTGTAATAATAATAGTTAATAATATAGTTAGTATTATAGCATAGCATAGATTATGCTGTATTTAACAAAAAATGCAGAAAATTAGCAAGAATAATTATTACGTACTTATTTTTGTTCGTATAATATGGTGACAGATTTTCTAGTTAAAAATCAATCATTTTTAATTTTGTATATAAAATATAATTATATTTGTTGTTCTTAATTTTTATAAGAGTTTAGTTTTCTGTAAGTGCAAACTATAGTTAAGGGGCCAATCTAGTCTCAAAAAAATATTTGCATATTAATAAATTATTTGATTTAGACAAAAATGACCAAAAAGCAAGTTTATCAAAAAACATGTTCTTAAAATAAATAATAATAAAACTGGTGATAATTCTGGTTTCAAAAAATTTTAACCAAGAAAAAGTTTGTCATAATTTTTTGAGTTCTAGCTCGCTTTACATTTCCGGTGTCCCGAATGCAAAATGTTAATTTTTATCATTTTCCGGACGCTAAAAATATGAGACTATAGCGCAATAGTACTCAAAAAGTTATGACAAACTTTTTCTTGGTAAAAAATTTCTTAAACCAGAATTATCACCAGATTTTTTTTTTTTTTTTTTTTTTTTTTTTTTTTTAAGAACATGGTTTTTTGAGACAGTAGGTTGGTTCCTTAAAGCGACTCTCCACACCAGACAACATGCCCTTTTATTTCATTAAACGCTTTATGGGATTCCCCCCCCCCCCAAAAAAAAAGTCCAAGAACCCAATCTCAACTTATGCATGCAACACCTTTTATATTGAACATCACTAGTCATGACGTCAGCAATAGTGCATGCATGTGTTTTTACCACGTTACAATTTTTCGAGCTTTTTTGCAGTATTTGGGTAATAATGAAATTCGATAATGTTACTGAGTGTCCCATTTTGAATTAATTGAAATAAAAGTGCGTGTTGTTAGGTCTGGAAAGTAGCTTTAAGATATAATTAATCTTTCATCTCCCCTTTGTCTTTAAAAAGAAAAAGCCATTTAAAGCTGATTTATTGACATTTCTCATTATGTGTAATCCTTTTAGTTTTTCAGATTAATTTCTGAACCAGAGATTGAAAGCATCTATACGGGTAGAGTACGACAGAAAGTTTTAACATGATTAAATATTTAGTTGAGAAAAACCATCTAAAAGAGAGCAAAGAAAAAGTTATCATAAAACACAAAAATACAATTTCTTTAAAAATGTGAAGCTAAACAGGTCAATTATAAACTTTTTATTTTATTTCTAAACGAAGAGTGATGTTTACACAGTTTTTTTTTTCTAAGAAATAAAAAATTGATCGATGAAACCACGAACTTTTGCTTTTAAAAATAAAAAGTAAGATTAGGAAATTGGAAACAAAAAGAGCTGAAGAGAGAGAGAGAGAGAGATTTATATAATTTTTACAAATCTTAATTGTTTTCAGCTCCTTTACTTGAAAAGAAAAACAAGAAAAACAAACAGTTTAGTTCATGATTTCCAATGAAAATCTTTAAATACCAATAAATAAATTAATACTATGAAACATTTAAGGCAGTTAAAGTAAACTAATATATAAATGATATACAGAAACTTTTTTTATTGAAATGGATAAATCTCAATTCTGTAATTCTGTAAGAAAAATCTCACCAAATTGCGCATCATTTAATTTTTAAGATATTTAAAAGCTAAAAATGACGCAAGTATTTTGAATGAAGTACAGCTTTGATTTGTGTAAAAGCTATATTTTTCAAACGTATATCGACAACTTCAATTAATTAAAAAATTTAAGGAGTGTCACCGTGCAAAATTTATTCGTTACAAATGAGGAAGCCAAAGAAAAAAAAGGCGGAGGGTAATTTTATTTTATATTCTGAAAAAGAACATTATTCTAAATTGCTTCATAAGCTAATTTCTAAATTTTTGAGCTCGTCAATTTTATGTAAGTATTTTTATATATTTTTGAAAACAAAAAAAATAATTCACAGTTGATAATTTAAGCATGTTGTCATTGGGAAAAGTTACCACCCGTGACATTATTTCGCAATTTTGAAAAATTATTAAATAGATGAAAAAATGAGACATTCGCATATTATTTATCATGCGCATATCAATCGATTCAAGACAATGCCCTCTCTTAGAAGATGCAATAAAATTGCTCCCTAAATATTTTGGCCTTCCATATTACTTATTAATTATTATTAACCCCCTTATAAGGTCGCATAATAATTTTTTTTATGCCCTGAAGCGCATAGTTAATACGCTTGACTTTCAAATGGCATCCAAATAAAAAGTTGAGAGCCAGCTTGTGCATTTTAAGAGATAATAACCTTTTAATTTCAACCCTTAAAATATTAAAATTCATTTATTTGTGCACATTTCATCCTATTCAGAATTTTTTAAAATAATTTTCAATAATGACAAATAATAATAATAATAAATGATAAAAATAACAATAAAAAAAACTATTCTATACGATGTTTATAATTTAAAATAAACAACATTAAAACACTAGCATTTACATCAAAAAACACTTGATAGGACTAGGACTAACATAAATAACATTAATTGGTCTCAAAACCAAGTGATCAGCAGTGATCAGAAAATTTTGCTTTATGCAACCCGCACAACATTTTCATACTATTTTTTTTTTGCCTATTTCTGACGTCATAAACAGAAATATTCACACAAATGGCATACATTACAGTTTTTTCACGCTCTCTTGTAGGGCCACATTTACATTCTGGTAAAAATTATCATCAGTTTTGTAGCTCCCATTTTGTGTTTAATGATTAAAATGAACATGTTGTTTCATGTTTTCTATGCCTTTAATATCGACTCTATGTAACAATAAGTTTTTTTATTCGTATTTTACTTTAAAATTAAATGTAACTCTATAATTAAATGTAATGTAAGTTGTTTAATAGTTGTACTATATATTTATCAAGATAATAGAATGTGCAGTAATCTAAAGTTCATGTCGTCTAAATGCCATTACGAGTAATTGAATTTGTTTCTTGTAATGAATATAGTGAAGACAAAATGTTGAATTTATTTTCAATACATTACATTTATTTGTCTCTCTCAAAAACTTTTTAAAAGTTCACTCATAATATGTGCTTAGAAAAAGCGGTTGTGATATATAAAAAAGTGTGTAACGTACTCTGATAAACGATCTATTTTTACGATTTTCTTTTTCTTTCATATCCCACATGATTACTTATTGATTTTCAATCATGTACACATTTCAATCACATCAAGTATATATAAAATTTTCTGCCTACTTGGAGAGACTGAGAATGAGATTTTTTTTTTTTGAGAATATATTTATGAATGTGTAAAATTTTTGAGGAGATATCCATCATGGTTCAGGACAGTTCATAGCATCCATTCTTACGAGACTAGAAATAGTGGTGGTTATTATGTTGAAAAAAATTGTCTCTTACTCAAAAGGGTCCTGAATATTGTATTCCTTTTTTTACATAATACACTCCCTAATAATATAAAACATTGTATGATTATTATATATAATTTAAGAAAAAGGTCCAAAGATATCTAATTGACAACATGTTTTATAGTGTTGCTGATTTTATTGAATGTAATAATTTTAAAGGGACACAGACATCTTGGCTAATTAGAATCTACTAGGTACAAAAACAATTTCACAAATTAAAATCTGATGCGACTATTCCTTCTAATTTAAATATTAAATTAAAGTTTGATCATTTGCTTGGCCAAGCAACGATCAGCTGACTTTTATACTTCGATTCATGTAAGTTTTTAGCTTAAACACTAAAATATTGCCAACTTATTTAATGCAGAAAAAACGTTTAGCAGCTAAAGTTAGTTAATAAAAACAACTAAAGTAATGCACTATTTTTTTGAGTGTTTAATCAGCACTCAGCCACATTTTATGCATGGTCAAAATGACAAACAGGTATTGCCTTGTATGAAGCAGCAATACTTGTTAATGTGATTTTGGCCATCAAAAGTGACCAAATAGCGTGAAACGGTTCTGAAGATACGTGAAGCGGAGTATATAAAGGGAGGGTAAACTTTGATTTAATTTTTTAATTAAAAGGAAGAGGCGCACCGGCTCCATACAACATTTAAAATTATTTTCATAAATAGTAGTACTAAATAGTGGATTAAGCACAACTTCAAAATATTTAGTGTCTGTGCTCCTTTAAGTATATATACCTAGCCTAAATTTCTAGATCTTCATTATCAGTATAATGAACACAGTAACAACCACATGCTAGTATTATATTTGTGTTATTTGACTTGTCCTACTCTGTAGAACGTAATAAAATCTTATATCTTATCTTAAAGCCTGTTAATGAAGCTTGCCAAAGTATATTTTATTTGTTGTTGTTTTGAAAATGTATGTAATTTTGTTGTTGTTGTTATTTGCAGGTTTGGGATGAGGAGCTTGCAGCCGTGGCTCAACGTTGGGCAGACCAGTGTCGTATGGGACATGACACCGAGAGATCAGTGCGTAAGTCAAACCAAAATATTCAACAGTTCGTTGACTTACTGTTAATGAGAGAAATATTTTTTGTCGATAAATATTTAAAATTATTTGTTCATATAAGTTATGAATTTAAGCTAAAAATATCTTATATTTATTTATTTATTTTATTTTTTAAGATTTGCAATTTTTATAAAACTATCTATTTGCCGAGAAAATTTATATATATTACGTAAAATTTGTCATAATAATATAATAGTTATTTTAACGCCCTTATTATTATTATAATTTTTATTTATTTATTTATTTATTTTTTGCATCCAAACGAATTTGAAATCAACGACAATTTTAATTGAATTGAAAAGTATCTAAAATTGACATAAATTTAGATTTATTGGTCCAACGTTTGCAATTTTGTTGAAATATCTACCACAGGACAAAATCTGAATATTTTCAATCAAGAAAAAGTTAAATATTCAAAAATTAGAATTTTTTTTAAAATAATAATAATAAATAAATAAAAAGAAAGAAAAAAAGAAACATTCTTTTTAAACATACATCAGTTATATTTTTGCTTCAATATAGTCATTCAGATTTTGTAAATAAGAAGTAATGGGCCAAAAATTCTAAATTCATTTCTTCTGTATTCCAAACCACTGCTTAAAAAAATTAAATTTAAATATTATTCAATTTATTACATTGCGTTATTGTTATAAACCACATTTAGCACCGTGCAGTATATCTAAATTGATATTATATTTTCTTTATAATTATCATTACATAAATTATACAGTATATATAATATAAACCCCAACAGAAGTCACGGGAAGCCTTATTTTTTTTGTTTTTGTTTTTAATTATTTAGTCTTGCAGTGTACAACTTTGAAAATACATTATGATCCTAAATTTTGAAGCTACGAAGAAAAAGTTATCGATGTATCAAAAACCAATAATACAATTCTTTTTTATTTAAATTTTTAAATACAGTCGATGGAATTTTTGATTACTTTCAATTTGAACGTTAATCTCTCTCTCTCTCTCTCTCTCTCTCTCTCTCTCTCTCTCTCTCTCTCTCTCTCTCTCTCTCTCTCTCTCTCTCAATCTCTCTTGATTTTAATAATATTTATTTAAGAGACATTTTCTACAAGAATCATAAAAAAGTAATTTTCTTTTTCTCATTCTCAAAAAAAAAAAAAAAAAAAAAAAAAAAAAAAAAAAAAAAAAAAAAAAAAAAAACCGAGACATTTAGCTTTAAATGACAAGAAAAGATTTAATCTTCAACTTTTACTTGAAGAAGTAAGAAGTTAAGCAGAGTTAAAAGCTTTAACTTTTTTAGTCGTATAAATTTATTTGAATATGCAAATGTCACGTAATTTTAAGAACAAAATGTGGTTCTATCTTTTCTTATTTAAATTTGTTACAGTTAAAATTGTAAAGATTTGATTATAACATATATTAAATGACTCACAATATCATCAAGATTAAATTTTTAGTACAATTATTTCATATTACAACCAACAATAAGAGTTTTAATATTAATAATATTATATTTAGTGTTGATTAAAGGAATAGACCAGAGAAAACATAACCATTTATATCACTAAACACTTAATGGGACTTGCATAAATAACTTTAGTTTGTCTCAAAACCCAACTGTAGCTCCGTAGCAGTGATCAGAAATGTCAATTTATGCAACCCGTGCAGCATTTTCATACTAATTTTTGCTTGTTTCTGACGTCATAAACATGAATACTCACGCAAATTGCATACTTTACAGTATTTTCACGTTCTCTCGTGGGGCTACATTAACATTCTATGGTACAAATTGTCATCAGTTTTGTAGATCCCATTTCGTGTTTATTCATTAAAAAGCACATGCTGTTTTATCTGGTCTAAGCTTTAAGAGAGTGTTGCACAGATCCAATATCTCTAGATTTTACTATATCACTTGCCATTAAATTTAGTGTCATTTTAAAGTTTAATGTGTCAGATACTTTTGTGACAATAATTTCAAGGTAGATCTCCTGTTAAAATAGAAGGAAAGGAGCCACTTTTACGAACGTCACTGATACTTTATGCTACTTATGGAAATCGCTCAAATATAAAGCAAAAACACACAATAGTTTGTTCTGTTAAGTATAGTGAGGCTTCTTAACAATGATTGGTGCTTAAAAAATTTAGACACATTCATTGGTTGATATTGTTTTTTGAACCGATAAAAGTAAATCAGATGTTGAGTATTGAACTTTTTTTTTTTTTTTTTTTTTGGCAGTGTTTCGTTCATTCTTATTAGGTCTAAAGTTCTAAACGAAGAAATAACATGATCATTATGATCAACCATATATATATATATAAACGTAGTAAACAGGTAATGCCGTCATAATCAGAAGTATTTAACAAAGGAAAATTTTCGAAGCTGGCTCAAGAGTTGTGTGTAGTTTAAAGAATGAGCTTTATTAAACAGGTAAAGACGTCATGATCAGGTGTTCTTAACAAAGGAAAAATATCAAAGCTGGCTCAATATTTGTGTGTACATAATAAACTTTAAATTGCACAACGTAAAACGACGGTATTTCCTGTGAAAATTCATAATAAATACATACAAAACAAATTTGCTGTTTCACCATATTTATATCATGCAAGGCTTTGATCTCCATGAGCTATAGGTGACACTTTGACTCGAACACACATGCAAATTTAAATTGTAATCACAAAATATATTTCCCTTGTCAATTTTATGTAAAAAAAAAAAAAATCTTTTTTTTAATTGCTTCAGACCAGACAAAGGGAAACTTTTTTAATGATATAGTGGCCTCAGTTAGAATTGTGACAGTAAAAAAAAAAAAAGGTTAGAAATTAACATTGAGCCTTATGGGCATAATTAAAATCCATGAAACAACGCAATTTAAAATTTGTACACTATAGCTGGCTGAGATTTTTTTTTTATGTTTATTTTTTTATTTTTTTTTCTCATTATACAATCAATGGCATGAAATGCATGATCATGTAAAATTATTACTTAATTATTTCTAAGTCTGTTATATGTAGCGTCTCCCATGTATAAAGCTATAGCAGCCAAATGAAAATATTTAAATATAAATTAGAAACCAATATGTCTGTCCAAGTTGATTTTCAATTATGTTATGATATTATATAATCGGACAATTTTTTATTTGTAAGTTTTCTATGCCTACTTACAAAAGATTGTGATAAATGCAAAAATGTGTGTGTTAATGTATGTATGTGAACATTTTTTATATGTCGTATATGATAGCCCTTTACTGTTTTAAAAATATATTATGACGTACTATATAAATATCTCATCCCCATTTCATCTTTATCAAATTTTTGATTTTTTATAATGTAATAATCATCATCATTAAGACGATTCTAATCATGATGACGTTGAATTTTTTCTAATAATTTTACTGTAGAAACTGTATTGAAACTTTATTATTGTAGTTATAAATATATTTTTATTTCTTATTATTATGTTAATTGTAAATAATGATTAGACCAACACTTGTTGTAATGCTATGTTACTATCAACTGCCTGGCTCAATAAAATGTCTTATTTACCATTCAATACAGCGCAAAATTCTAATAAGAATAACATTGCAAATTTAGCGTGAATTTTCGAATAAATTATCATACTCGTGTGTACGGTACCGAAACGAAATGAATAACTTTCAATTTTAGTAATGCATTTCAGTGTATAGTTGTGAAGTTTTTTGATTTCGTTGCGGTACATATACGCTTTTTTCTTTCACTTTGCTTAAATCTTAATAAAATTTATTCTTTTAAATCCAAAATGAAATTTAAATCATAATAAAAGCTGTGCGTTTAAAAGTGAATTGTATATCCATGGTACCAAAATGAAATGAATAACTTTTCAATTTTATAGTGATGCATTTCAATCTATATAGTTGTGGAATTTTTTGATTTCGTTGCGGTACATTTATTAAAGAGGAATTTATATATATAAAATAATAATAATTAATAATTACCATTTATTTTTTCTTGTTCCAATTCAGTAACTGCACACGTTTTTTATTTTTATAAATAAGTTTTTAGAGTTTTTTATACTTTAATTTAATATCTGATTAATTTATATTTTATATAATACTTTTGTGAAGAAAGTTAAGCACACATCCAAAGCGATCACTTCACCACTACAGACTGATGTTTGCTTGCTTGCTTTAATTGTGTAGAAATATTGAAATGGAGAACACGAATGTTCGACTTTGAACTTCCTGTGTTATCAGTTATCAGGATAGGTATGAGAGAAAGGAATAAGAAACAATAATACGGAGACACTGACCGTTTACTGTGATAAGCATTTTGTAATATTTTAATGGCAGTCACTTTTTTAACGAAATGTGAACTTTTATAGTTTTTTTTTATTATTATTTTTAAATATCACACAAAGAAGAAAAATAATTACTTTAATAGAATATGAATTTTACCAAATACACAAAAAGCTCATGTATTCACATTGTCAGTACACTTTTTTTCATTTGGTTTTTGGATCAACCCATGCAGATAGGTCTCACTAGAAACCATTATATATATATACATATGTATATATATATATATATTATATATATATATATGTATATATATATATATATATATATATATATATATATATATATATATATATATATATATATATATGTATAATTCCTTTGATGGGCAACGTAAAGTATTTTTGTATAATATTATCAAAACTGTTTCAGCGTAGGTTCATTAAAAAAGTGCACTATGAGAATACGTGCTTTTTGAGTTAAAGAATATAAAAAATAAGCCACAATAAAAAAAATTGACGTTTAATTTTATAATTACTTATATTATTTTTTTTTTCTTTCTATTTTGAATCTAATTTGGAGAATAAAATATGTATTCCGCACATTCTATATTGACTTATATAATTGAACTATTTTATAAGTTTAAGCAAGCAAAATTTATCCCCTTATGTTGTAAAAAAAAAAAATAATAATAATAATAGCGCCTTTTTTTTTTTTCTTTTTTTTTTTAGTATATGTATTGCAAACATTGTTTTATGGTAGGACCTATACATACAATATGTGTTATGAGAGAACTCATCGATTTCCACTTATTTGCAGCACGTTTCCCCGTGGGTCAGAACGTAGCAGTGACTTGGACGCACGGAGTTGAGAGCCCCACTGGCGCCACCCCCAACTTCAAACGTCAAGTTGAAGATTGGTTTGGCGAGGTCATGCGCTGGGGATTCCGTAGAAACGACGTTGAACATTATCATTTCAGTGAGAGAACAGGCCATTACACTCAGGTATACGTAATATTGTTTTGTTGTTATATTTAACATGAAAATTAACTTTTGTTTTAATAATTCTAGCTGGTGTGGAGTGACACATATTTAGTGGGTTGTGGTTATTCGTATTTCCAAGATCCACAACGTGGGTATACCAAACTGTACGTGTGCAACTATGGTCCTGGGTAAGAAAGTTTGATAAATATAGCATTCTTAATATTGCACTAATTTATTGAAGTACACATATCAGTTGCATCGAGAGAACCTACCTACCTCCAACGACAGATCTTTTCGTCTCAGTTTTTTTTTTTTTTTTTTTTAAGTTTCTAATTTTTTGATACTCACGAATTCAGATTTCATGACGTCATGATTAATTGGCAAAATTGGCATTCTCAATTATTCTTTATACTATAGTTATACTCTTACTTTATGGATTGACGAACAATCCTGGACTTTTTCCATTCTCCTCATTTTAATTTGCAAAATTATGTAAATTATTGTAAATTAAAATCAGGAGAATGGAAAAAGTCCAGGATGGATCGTCAATCCATAAAGAAAGTGTTAATTCCAAACCTTCTCCTAAAAGTAAATTCATTACACTTGTATAATTAATTATACTATATTTTCTCGAGATGTTACGCAAAACAAAAATTTCTGTATATTTATATACCGAGGACATTCTCATCGATAGATATTGCTTAGATGAAGCTCAGAAAACTACTAAACATTTTTTTTTTTTTGTGACTGATAGAGGCAACGTTATCGGAGAACACCTGTATGAGCCAGGGCAGCCCACCTGTGCGGCAGCTGACCTTGCGACCTCGCGCCGGTACACTGGATTATGTGGTATAACACTTTTAATATATAAACATTATCTCTTTAACTTTATAAATATAGCATACAAAATTACAGGGGAAAAAAAAAAAAAAAAAAACAGAAAAAATAGAAAAAAAAACTATAGTCTTAATTGATTTCTTATATTATTTTGGGAGAGAATTAAAAAATTACGCACATTTCTCTCCGACAGTTAATTATTAAATTACTATTTTATATATTTTTTTAAAATTTTTTTAAACTGTAGATTTTAAATAATTTAATAGAATAAAACAAAGTAAAGAAATACGTCGAGGTTTTTATATTTTCTACGCATAATAGCCTGAAAATTTTCTTGCAACGTTAGTTGTAACAGATAGCATTATAGTATCTGGAGGTCTGTTCCGTAAGGCTTCACGAAAAACCCGGTACCGAGAAAGGGGGCTTGGCTCACGAGTTTTCTATGATAAACAAGTGAGTTACGCCCCCTTTCTCGGTACCGAGTTTCACGTGAGGACTTACAGCACACACCCCCTGTATTTTCTTGTATTTTAATTTTAATAAATTTGATTTAATAATTTAATCAATTTTATACAAGGCAACTTTTTAGTGCTGTTCATTTATTATAATGATTGTACTATTTGAACTTTATTTTCGCAGAGGTCCGTGGTTCAAACCCACCAGGTATGTTTTGTTCCGCAAATGACGCTCTCCACGCAACCAGAGGAGCATTTCCAAAGTCCCAGTTACCAACCCCTAACTTACACCCCACCGTTCATCAGCCAGCGTTCCATACCACACAAGCAACGTTCCCAAATCACTCAAACTTCGGAGGACACCAGAACGTACCGTTCCAACATCATAACACACCGACGTTCCATCAACAACCTGTAAATAATTTTCATCAGAACTCCGCGTTCCATCCACAATCCAATTTCTTAACAACGCCAAATCAACAAGCATTTCAACATTCAGCTTTTACTACACGTCAAAATAGTCAACATAGTTTTCAAAATAATTTTATCTTTGGCAAATAAAACTTAGCAACATCGTAAAATGCTCTTCAAAGAGAAAATCAGCTACTACGGGATCGTCTAAAAAGTTGTAAAGAAAGGAAAATCTAACATTTTGCACATTGATAGAATAAAATATGTTCAAAATTGTAAAAAATTTGGGGGGGGGGGGGGGGGGTGGAACATTTTAAATTATGCTTTTTTGAAGTTTTAGTTCCATAAGAGTCCATGTTAATTTCAATAACAATTTTCTCAATGGTCACGGGTTCTGAAATTTTTATCATAGGTATAGCTGTTACTGATTACTTTCAAATGGCATCATAAAGTCTGGAAGTTTCTTTTTATATTTTGAGATATGAGCCATCTGAATAAAACCCTTAATTAATTCAATGCTCTTAAATTAACATTATTAAAAACTACACAGACAAAAATAAATACGATAATTATGCTAATTAATTTTCACCACAATTTGTTCAACACAGATAATTTATGCTATACTACTGCATAATTATTACTATTACAAAGCATAAATATTATGTTGTACGTACAGCATAATTATTTATGTTCTAATATAGTATAAATTATGCTATAATGATATAAATGCAGCATAAATTACGTAATTTATCTTTCCCGTGCATAAATTAACTTTGCTGTACGCATGATTATAATAATATGTTTTATCATACAAATTCAGCGCATATTTTTCTCATAAAAATAACATTGAAGATTTAGCGCGAGTTTTTGAATGGTAAAATATATGATCACGATCGTGTGTACAGTACAGTTGAGCTAACAAAAAGTTTCAGTCTCTTCTTTCTGTATTAAGAAAGATAAAATAACTAGTAAAACAATACATAACAATTATTATCCAATACATCCTTACAGGTATGCAACCTTTTTCACTTCTCTGCACAAAAAGTTGCATACATTACACATTTTGTAAATTGGCAGATACTTCATTTATTTCAAAACAAAAACTAAACTTAAATTTGTTGATTTAAAATCAATACAATGATCAGAAATTATTGTAACAAACTGGAATAAGAAAAACACAAAGTTTTATAAACTCAAAATGAAAAATGACTTTGAAAAAAAAAAAAAAAAAATTTTTTTTTAATTAATGTAACTTTGAAATGTATTACTTAAAAGCAACTTTAAAAAATTAAATGGCATACTGGACGAGTCCAAAATTTTGAGTATCTAAAATTTTAAGCTTCATTTCTCCTGTTTCTGATTATGAAGATTTTTTTTTCTTTTTAAGTTTTCACAAACACGACTGCCGCTAACTGCTGCGTACTAAACTTTTCAAAATTTGCGAAACAACATTTTAAGTCTGAAGTGGCTGAAATTACAGTCAACAAAACAATCAAGAAAAAAAAAAAAAAAAAAAAACTTATTACTTGATAATGGTGCTATTAACTAGAAATTATCACAAAATTGAAAACTTGTCATTTATCACAATTTGTCTTACATTTTGCCATCACCTCACATATGACATTTGATAAACTACATTCAGATATAAAATCATACATTTGTCTTGGTTACTTCTTAGCTGACATTTTACTTCCAAAGTGCATTTGCATGTCACAGATACTATATCATTATAAGTATGAAGCTTCTTTATGCCAATCAAACTCATGTGACATGTTTTCCAAGAATGACTCTAAAATATAATTAAAGGCGTAGAACACCTTGAACAAAAAAAAACAAAAAAAAAGTCTAATATCCTAACATTCCTAATTGGCCGGAGCTTTTTATTTCTAATTTACTGTCCATTCACAAAATAACAAGTGCGGGTTTATGACGTCACAGTTCACCTGTTACCGCACGTACTGTTGGACTAGTGAGCGGTGACGTCATAAGCCCGCAGCTGCCATTTTGTGAATGTAAAATAAATTAGAAATCAATGACTTCGGCCAAATCAACGTTGATATTTAGCAAGCATATTAGACAAGTTTTTTGTTCGAGGTGTTCTACGCCTTTAAAATATTAACATTTCTTTGTGTATACACATTTGCTTCTATTCAGCAAATTTTGAACTACTTAAACTGGCGTAAATGTTCTACGCCTTTAAAATACATTGATTTAATATGAATTTTAAAAATATATTTATAAATATGTATATTGTAATATTTATTATATGGTATTTATTATTGTATTATGTAATAAAGGATTTGTAAAAATAAAAAAAATAAATTATATTTCTTAAATAACGTTCTTTTATTTTTATATTTTTTTATTTATAATTTATTTTCTCATTAAAAATAGTACACCCCAGCCGTATGTTTACTATTTAGGCTAAGTTGTATAACGTTTTGTATATTACAAAGCACACTTTTGATTTTTTTTTTTTAATATATATTCACACTTGAAAAAAATAAATACTCAGCAAAAAATTTAATTCTCGTAATATCAAAAATATTCTCTTTTTTTTTTTTTTTTTTTTTTTTTTGTTGGCTGTTACAAGATTTATAGCGCCGTAATAAAAACTTACAACCAACTAGTTTTTTTAAAGGAGGTTTTACGTCCAAATAAGTTTTATAACGGCACTGAAAACCCCGTTTTAAAATACCCTGTATTCGTTCAAATATTTTTGGTACAATATTTTTGTAAAATAGATATCGTTACTAAAAAAAAAGAATCAGTCCAATTCGTTACGATTCAAATTTTACAGGGAAAAGTTCGTTATACAAATTGACTTAAAAGTTCCAAAAATTAAACTGATGGAAATGATCATCAATTAAATGATGATTAAATTAAATTTAATTAGATGATTAAATTAAATTTAATTAGATGATTAAATTAATTTGATGATTTCATGACCAAATTGATTATTTTGGTAACTAATCCATTGTACCAAAACAAAATATTCCATTAGTTTTTTTTTTTTTTTTTTTTTTTTTTTTTGGAAGCCAAAAAAATGTGAATATTTAAAAAGCCAAAGCAACATCTTTGCCATCAATAAACTTTAAGAACATTACAAGCATAAAAATAAAAAGTGATCATATTTTTTTTATTTCTATAAAAATGCTGAGTAGTTATTTTTTAATAATATATATATTTATAAATTATGATAATACATGTAACAACAATGTAATTATTGCACAATTAAAGTGATGAAAAAAGTGCATTATATTACAATAGTAAATAAGTGGACAGTAGGATAAAAAACTTATATTCGTGGACAAGATGAATACAAGTCATATCTTACTTTATTTTTTTTTTTTTAAAGGGAGAGAAGAATTAGGAAGTGCAAGAATTTGAAACATCGAACATGCAAAGGTACAATGGAGAAGAGATTTGATACAATTATTATTGTAAAAAAAGATGATTACTGATTTTTCTTTCTCAAGTTTAATTTTTACTTTGGTGCGTTACAGTAAAGAATTCTCACGAATTTTCTTTATCTTAAAACTTGTAAAGGAAAATCTAGTACCCCTTATTTACGTTTTTCTGACTTTGATGCAGCAATTTTCGTAATAATAATACGGGGGGGGGGGGGGGGGATTTAATTATTAAAGAATAGAAAATTAGAGATTCCTAAATTTTTATTGATGTTATAAATGTGATTCACTGATAATAATTGCTTATTGAGAAAAAAAAATGCTGTGCCTACCAAAATAAGTATTTAAAAAATTATAAAAAACAAATGCGGTGTATGAACTGAATTTCACAATAAAAAGATAGCAATATATTGTTACTAAAAATAAAAAAGGAAAGTTTAGGCACTGAAAAATAAAGGGAAAGAGTGAAATAAAGTGAGAAAAAAAGTTTTTGGGTTGAATTTTGATTGAATTGCCGCATTACGTTTATTATTATTTGAATCAGCAACAATCTTTCTTTAAAATTGTAAAATTGTAATTAGATAAAAGTTACAGGTAAAAAGATAAGCACCAATTAATGGAACTAAGCTCCGTGCAAGAGACAATGAAAGACAAGACATGCAGATGCAAAACAAATGAGCTGCTTTTGTAATTTTTAATTATTTTCGTATTCCAATACACACACCACTGAATACAATTCAAAGCATTCAAATTTGTGCTTAAAGGAGTAGAACACCTTGAACAAAAAAGTTGTGTAATATCTTAACAAACCTAAAAATCAAAGTTGATTTAACCGGAGTCATTGATTTCTGATTTATTTTCCATTCATAATATACCGCTGGCGGTCAAGTACGTCACAGCTAACTTGTTCTACGCGCGCGTAAACCGGGCAAGCTGTGACGTCACAAACCCGCAGCTATCATTTTTTGAAAGGAAAATAAATTAGAAAATAATGACTCCGGCCAAATCAACATTGATATTTAGGTATGTTAGGATATTAGACATGTTTTTTGTTCAAAAAAAAAAACAGCTCAAATATTTTGAAGCGAATAAGATGAAATAGGCAAGAATTAGTTAAGAATTTTTACAAGCATTCAAACTTTATACATTCCAATTTTTCAGCAGCACTAATGATAAGCAAAGGCAAAAATGGTGTGCTTTTTATTAAAATAATTTAATTATTTACTAATAATTGTAAAAAATACTGGACGATATTAATAATTTTTAAATTAGTATGCAATAACATAAGACTATATAGTGAAAAAAAATTTAAATCAATTTTTGCTTTTAATTGCGATAGTAAAAGTGAACCGCAGTAATTTTTGTTACATTTAAAGCAATAATATAAATTCATCCAAGAGATTTAAAACAGATTTGTCTGGAGAAACAAAAATAGGGACACTTTGAACTACTATCGAAAAAGAGAGCAGAAATTTTGCAATTAGAAAACACCTTAAAGCAAGTCTTTTTAAGTCTCGTTAAATAATTTTAAAAACACAAAAAATATTAAAGTATAGTAAATTAAATTATTTTCAAAATAAATAAATAAAACTTGAAAACAATAGTGCTATTTAAACAAAATTTTAATTAATAGAAAGGAAAATTTTTAACAAAAATTGTAAAAAAAAAAAAGAAGCTGAAATAAACACGTGAAAATAAAATTCATAAAAATCACGCTAACTCAATGCTTCATACGGGCGGTGACGTAGCACCAATCAGAGATGCGCTTGAATAGGCGCGGGACGCTAATTTAATATTACGCTAATGGAAAGAAACCCTTTTTTTGGGCGATTTTGGAGATAACTATTTCACCGATTCAGTAAAAATTTACATGAGGGACGCTAGGCATACTTTAACGTTTTTTAAGCCAAGATGGATTATTGATTAGCGCCGGTAAGAAGCATTTCAGCAACATTCATTTTTAACCAACATAATTTATGCTATATAGCAACTTTATTTTCACATAGCATAACAGTTATGTTGTACAGCATAAATTATTCCAAAATATCAACATGCATGATGTAATATAATAAATATCAATTACGAATTCCAGCATAAATTACGTAAATTCTTCATGTGCATAAGTTTACGAATAATCATTTAAAAAATTTCCTTTATAACTACTAAAAAAAAAAGCAAATTTTAACAAGGCATAAAAATTTGACAAGCGAGTATGTGCATAGAAAAAAAAATCACATTGCTTAAAGCTCATTGGTTAATTTGCTTGCGTAAAAGTGCTATAAATATTTTATTATATATGTACAAGCATAATTTTTATTTTACATTATATCATATATATTTTTTTTCTCTTTTGTACAAGGCATTTTTGTGTGATGAAATTATGTTACAGTGCATTTTTTTGTTTTTATTTAATATCACCATTCAAAATCAATTTTTTTTTGACACAACTTGCCTAAAAATATTATATATATAAATATTACTCCTATAATAGACCTGCTATATATAGGAATTTAGTTTATATTGCGTATTTTAAGGTGTAGAGTATTTAATCTTAATAATGACTGCTTATGTTTACTCAAAATGCGGAAAAGGAAACCACGTGACGGTAAGTGGGAGAAAACTTGATGCCAGCAGCAAGCTAACCTTGGGTGCGTACCGTATTCACTTGCGAGCGCCATAGTAAAACCATATGGTTTTACTATGGCGAGCGCTGAAAGTGCTGACAAAACGTACCGTATCACCTCTGTCAGCGCTTCACAGCGTTTACCGAAAAGACCCGAATGGGCAACAGCTGATGCTGAGAACCTCTGCCGGCTTCTGGAGGTGAATAGGTGAGGTGCTCCACAGAGGTCGGGCGTACTGTATTTGCTAGCGCAAAGTATCCAAATTGCTTAGAAAACGTATCGTATTGCCACAGCACTGCACAGCGCTCTCATTGAAATACACATTGAAAGTACGCACCCCTTGAGCTACCTCCCACTTTTACCATCACGTGGTTTCCTCTTTCGGCACTTCCTTTTCCGCATTTTGAGTAAACAGAAGCAGTCAATGCTGTTCGTAAACCCTGTTCTCTTGCACCAAAAAAATGCGCATTCCATTTGAATAACCAAAGGCGATCATCATTTTTGGTGCAGAAAACAGGGTTTACGAACAGCATTAATATGACATGATCATAAAAAGCGTTATTATTTAAAAAAAAAAAAATTACAGTACAGTTTAATACGAAATTACGATTTTTATAATTTTCTATCCATAAAAGTTTTGTTTCCCAATATATTTTATTAAAATAATTAGGTTAAGTAACATTTAACTTGTTTCCAGAATTATTTTTTAATGTTTATTAATATTTTCACAAATTAGAAAATAAACTGTAATTATATAGAACAAAATTTTGCAATAAGTTTAAATAACTTATTTATTTCTTCGATTTTTAAAAAAAGGACGTTTTTGAAACAAATAATTGCTTTGAAAATACATTTCAGAATTTTAGCAACTCCACTAAATAAATATATAAAATATTTTAATATAAAATACAGTTTTTTTTTTAATAAATTTTCTCAAATTTGTATAACATTTTATAAATTGTTTTTTAAAAAATTGAAAAGATCACACTTTAATAAATTCGTGTTTTTTTTCTTTTTTGTGCCATAACTACTTAAATAAAAACCAGAGGCAAGTTGTGTCTATATATCTCATACACTCTAGGCCATTTAGAGTTACTTCCCATTTGATATGTCTTCCAATAACTCACAAAGAGGAGAGAGGGGGGGGGGGGGGGGGAGTCTTGCTTGTCTTGCTGTCATATATGACGATGATGACAATGAGTTGACGATACAGTCAACCTGTCTCTTAATTTTTATCATGTAATATAATTTTAATTTCCATCCTTACTACCCAATCAGCATATCAAATTAAAAATTAAAATGTCATTTGCATAACACCTATTAAAATTTTTCTATTGTGAAAATTTGAATTTTCATGCGCATATAAATGATCACAAATATAAGAATTATGAAGTATTTAACTAGTTGTTTAAAATTGAAGGCTTTTCTTTTCTCCCCCCCCCCCCCCCCCTTCCTTACAATTTTAAAATAAAACTTTCAAAATTATGATTTTTATTGTTGCATTAACAGTATCTTTAAGTATCATCATAAAAAAAAATTATTAATAATACCTAATAATAATATACATACATACATACATATCATGACGCTATTAATCCCTTTCGGGGTAAGCCAACAACACAGATGTTTTATCCTGACCCAGTGATAGACCTCCACAACTTCCTATCCTGACATACTTCACTTGCTTCCGCCAGTCTCATACCTTGTTTCATACATTTCCTTTTGCATTTCATACTGCGTACATTCTTATTTTTCAAACATCTTCCAACCACCTCAGACCATGATGTTTTAGGCCTGCCTCTATCTCTCCTTCCATCCACTCTACTATGAAATACCTGCTTTGCAAAGCAGGTAATAATAATAATAATAATAAAATCAAGAGCCACCTATTGGAAGAGAGAATTTGTATATTTTTAATTCAAGAATGCAACAACAGTGCTGCATATATTAAAAAGCTATATTCTGCAAATTACCCATATAGAATCAAAAATTATATTCATCTATATAAATTAAGAAACAGTTGAAATATTGACCGTATCAAGGGTGAAAGAGGACAAACATCATAAGATCTGGGAAAAACTACTACATAAGTTAATTATGTTCTCATCAATAATGCTGTTATGTGTTTACTGTACCAATCTTGAATTTAGGTAGGCACAAACCAAACTTGGTCTCAATGCCAGCTAATATAGGTAGAGCCACTTGATAACCACCAATATGATCTGGATTTGTGGACCGAAGTTCTTCTACCATACTTGAGGTTGGTACATTGAGCTCAGAGCCAGTGGGACGTCTGGGAACAACAAAACAAAACAGTTAGTTACATTCTGCACGTCTATTGGTGTTATTGGGCGAAACAAACTAAATTTAAAATTTTGCAATACTTAAATATTAGAGCACATTGAATTGAAAATTAATAAAACGTGAAGATTTTCTAATTGATAAAGTAAATTGGGACTAAATATTCTAGCTTGAGCTAGTTAAAAATAGACGTTAAAGGGATGAGGGTACAGTGTCAAAATAAGATATGATATGCCTAGTTACTAGTATCTCATGAATTTGGAAGACCTTGAGAGAGAGAGAGAGAGAGAGAGAGAGAGAGAGAGAGAGAGAGAGAGAGAGAGAGAGAGAGAGAGAGAGAGAGAGAGAGAGAGGATAATTTGGATATCATATTCTAAAAGAATACATTGTCCTGAATTAAATGATGTGAGTTTATAAATTTTTAGTGCATTACGCATTTTTAATAATTTTTGAAATTTGAAAAATGACGTCACGGCGGTCGGAAACTTATGCATGTGAGCATAGGAAAACGTTACAGACTGTAACATCATTTCGCGACCTTCAAAATTGTATTAACAATACTTAATGGACTTAAATATTAGAAACTTGCATATCTATCAATTCAAATTCAAATGTTTTTACGTAGAGAGAATGGATTTTCAAGTAAATACGGTGGTTGCGACAGCAAAGCTTTTTCTTCGTAATCTATATTTATAAAAAATGGTACAGCTCTGGTCAAAAGTTCCCGAACGATTTGCATAGTAGGCAACTCGCAACCACAATGAGTTATCTTTATGAGAAAATGCAGCGGCCGCTGCTGCCCTGTTTGGGAACTTTTGTCTACAGCTGTACCTCAGAGTATTGCATACACAGCTTCAAGTAAAAATAAAAATTGAGCAAACTCACAGGTGAGGATGTTATAATTTTTGCTAGCACAACCGTAAAAAAAAAAAAAAAAAAAAAAACTTCTTTACAAATAAATATTAAAGTACTTACGTTCCACCAAAGTCGACATAGAAAAGTCGTTGCAAGACCTCGTATACAAGTAAGGTGACACCAAATTGTGGCGAAGATCGGAACACTCGAGCTATAAACACGAAGAAAAAACAAACAAACACATAATATAAGAACTCACAATCATAGGTAGAATCCTCTTTCTCTATATAGGCACACAATTGACTACTGTCCAAAACAAACATTAACTCTAGAGCATTGCAATTTATATCAGAACAAGATATATCTCTCCGAGGTAACATTTTATCTTGCTATCACAAAAACCATGCATCGCATGCCAATTCAATGAAAAATGAATTATGATTTCTTTTTGTTTTTGAGTTGTAATATAACTGTACCCGTTAAATAAGCCATCTAACAAAGAGACCACACTGAGAATTGTGTTATATAGAGAAGTACTTATAGAATGGTCTTACATTGTTAAAGGATGGGAAATTAGGGTTCCCTTGCCACGCTTGTTCAAATTGGTATCAAGTCTCCACCAGAAATAAAAATTTAAAACTAGTTCTGCATTATGAACAAAAATGTTATACTTTGAAACTCAGTTACTGTGGAGCAGCATACATTATTGACTGATAAAGGAACAACTGTTTTGAGGCCGATTATAAGCGATTTTGCTCACACCCACTTCCGTTTTGACTTACTACTCATGCACAGTGCGTCGGAAAAGGAAGCAGATGTGACCGAAATCGCTTATAATCGGCCTCAAAACAGTTGTTGCTTAAATATTCAATACATTATGTTATTACGAATAGTGAGAAGGGCTAAAATGTTTTTTAAGGGGTAATTTTATTTTATATACTAAAACAAGGTAATGTCCTAAATCGATTGATATGGGAATTTCTTATTTTTGAGCACATTAAGTATTTTTAATAAATTTTTGAAAATCGGAATTGATGTCACAGGTGGCAACTTATGCATGTATAAGAAAAAGTTGCCCGATTTGACGTGACGTCATTTTGTGACTTACAAAAATTAATTAAAAACTCAGTGAATTATATATATATATATATAAAAATAGAAATTCAAGAATCTTTTTGATGATTTCTTTAAGAATAATGCAAATAATCAAAATAATGAAAATGATAATCAATTATAATAATCAAAATCCTTTTTTTTTTTTTTTTTTTTTTTTTTTTAGTTTTCCGCATTTCTGAAACTGAGCTAGCATAATAATTACATTTTTTTGTTATAAATATATATTTTATATAACAAGCTGCCGAGTCTCTGTATGGTCTCTTCAAAGATGGTGCTAAATTTTTTTTAATTGATGATATGTCAATAATATTAAGATAGTATAATTAAACTATACAACATCATAATTTGAAATAAAATATTAATTTTACTGATTGCAATGCCCAAGAAATTAATATTGAAATATTTGGTACAGCTTTTTATAATCATAGTCTTTCATTAAAAATATAATAAATTTAGTAAAACGTTACAAATAAATACAAAATATAGAAATATTATGATTACAGAATAATCAAATTTGCAAAAGTGGTTCACCATTTATATTTCTTGATAATACAGTCCATCACAGAGGTCATTGATGAAGCAAAAAAAAAATAATAATAATAATAAATAAAAAAAAAAAGAAGTGACAATGGAACTGAACAACCATCCGTTTATACGCGCCTTTGCCGTTACAGTAAAAAAAAAACAAAAACATAATAGAGAATCATTTTACTCATTTTATACATTTTAATGAAAGACCAGAATGCAGATGAAATAGAAAAAAAAAGATGATAAATTAAAGATGTCCTCCTATACTAAATAAAAAATAAATAAATAAACATAAAACCAAAAATATAAATCGCGAGCTGTTAATAATGAACTTCAATAACTTATTAACTTTGCTGGGTTAGTTTGAAGTTTTAATTAAAGTTGAGCTCCCTGCGCGCGTACTTACAGAGGGAGAGAGATAAGAAACACAGAGGGCGGAGCAAAACGTGGCAACATCGGATCACGTTCACGTATGAGGTAACCCAACCAAGACAACAACAAGAACACAAAGTTAATCATAGCGTCAATGAAACCACACACTTTTGCACCCGCCCTTGTGTTTCATTGCCACACTTTTTACTTAATACCGCCCATAATACCAAATGTTAACAAAAATACATTAGCATTTATATAATATTGACCCAATGTGAATTTACAAGAAGCAAGATTTATATTTGTGCTAGAGAAATGTAATATATAAACCAAATATCAGGATTTCTAAACTCTGATTTTGTAACTTAAGGAGAGGGGTCAGAAGTTTAATATCTCCAATTTTCATTTATCATTTTTACTTATTAAATCTTATTACATACTGACATTGAACTTTTTAGGGCAAAATCATAATTGAAATATAGATATAAAATTAACAACCGTGTTGTTCCTAAACCCTAAAATCACCAAAAAATGTGCATTATATTTGAATAATAATGAATCATAGTTTATCGTCATTTTAGTAGCAGAAAACAGAGTTTACAAAACAGCATTATTATGGTCTAAACATTCAAACATTCTGATTTTAAAATCTTGCAATAAAACACTCAATTATTTTTAAACAATCAGATTTTTTTTAGAAAAAAAAAAAAAAAAAAAAGGTTAAATTGACAATGAGTACGATGACTGATTCCTGACCCCTTGCCTTATTAACAATACATCACATAACTTTATAATTATCCTGAACTTTTGTACGACAACAATGTAGCCCGGCACGGCTACAAGTTTTGAGACAACAATGAACTAGTAAACACAAGCTCTGTAGCACAAAGTTGCTATGGAATAGTAGGGAAGTTAATGTATCACAATTAACAAAAAACCTAAACAATAAATTGATTGATACCTTTTAAAGGCATTGAACACCTTGAACAAAAAACATGTCTAATGTCCTAACATACTTAAAGGCGTTGAACACCTTGAATAAAAAACTTGCCTAATATCCTAACATACCTAAATATCATCTTTAATTTGGCTGGAGTCATTGATTTCTAATTTATTTTCCATTCACAAAATGTCAGTTACGGGTTTACTACGTCACAGCTCGCCTGGTACACTCGAGCGGAAACAGGCGAGCTGTGACGTAATAAACCCGCAACTGACATTTTGTGAATGTAAAATAAATTAGAAATCAATGACTTCAGTCAAATCAATGTAGATACAGTATTTAGGTACTTTAAGTTAGGATATTATACATGTTTTTTTTGTTCAAGGTGTCTACACCTTTCAATTTTTTTTAAAAAGCTCAAAATTGTGAAGCCCAGACATAATATATAAATTGTTCATTATAGCAGAAGTTAGTTTTGACTCTTACCTGTTGCTCCTTTCCAAAATGCTCTAAATCCTTCTTCTTTGTAGATCTTATTAGCAGCATCTATGACTCCATTATATGTGGTCTGACCTGCTCGTGCCACAACCTGTCAAGTTAAGTCATCATTAATAAAACATTCAAAATCTTAAAAAAGAGAGAGAAAAAAAAAAAAAAAAAAAAAAAAAAAAAAAAAAAAAGAACAAAGAAAAAGTCAATTTACACATAATCTAATAGGTTGGCAATTTTTGTCATGAGGAATTTTAATACAAGTTTAATAAAATTAAATGTTCTTTTGAAAGCCACAAAATTAAATCACACACTTTATTTGTCATTGCTAATGCAGTATTATAAACTCGATTTTATGAAGTCGCACGGGACCCCAAAAAATGACCACTTCATAAAATCGAATCTCATAAAATGTAGTTTATTAACATTGAAACGCCTATGTAACTCAATGGCTGGGACCTAAAAAGTGACTTCATAATATTGAGAAATTCGTAAAATCAAACTTCATAAAATCGAGTTTTTACTGTGCATACTGCATACTATTCTTGTTGGTACAATTTCATTCATCGAGGTAAGATGCTTGAAGGTTTCTCCTATCCTTTCTTTGATTACATATTCAAACCAAAATGGTTTAACCTTTCCTAATTAATTATACATAATATATACTTATTTAGTATGTATATGTTGGCAACCATTGCCGAATTCGCTCATTGGCCTAAATAGGCGACCACGTCGCAGCGTGGCAATGCATTTTTGCCAAGATCCGAAATTCAGCACTTGTGCATCGTAATGTTGACCATAGACCATTTTTTTTGTCAAATTTAATAAGAAATCATTTTTATAAATTTATAAATATTTTAATTAACTGAAAACCATAATATCCTAACCTGCGTATTAAACATTTTGACCACGCTGCAGCGTGGCAATTATCAAAAACCACTCCACGAACTGGCTAAAATGTATTTGCCAAAAATTTGGCATTTTGTTAAAAACCACTCCGCAACGTGGTCAAAATTACGATGCATTTCGGATCTTGGCAAAAATGCATTGCCACGCCGCGACGTGGTCACTTATTTCGGCCAATGAGCGAATTCAGCAATGGTTGCCAACATATATATAAAATATTAATAATAATAAACAGAAAATGTCACCTAATAGAAAATACCATAATTTAGCTACTATGATTTTTATTTTTATTGACTTTTTTTTTTTTTTTTTTTTTACCTGCAATCTAGTCTTGATGACATCAGCGGGAGTGACGAGAGAGGCTGCAGGCACACCAGCGATGGCACCAGCACACAGCAGAGACAGAGGATGGTTGTATCCGTTCTCATCAGCCAACTTCACCTTCATGTGGGCGTACGCAGGGAAGTAGATGGCACTGAACGGTACGTCACGGAGGAAACATGCTTTGGCTCCCTGGATTAACATTTAAAATGGCATTAAAAATATAAACACTATCCTATCATTTTGAAGCCTTAGATTTTCATAGATTTCAATGTTGCCTAAACAAAACGACAAAATAATTCCAATAAATTAATTCCTCAAAAAAAAAAAAAAAAAAAAAAAAAAAAAAAAATACAGTAGTATAAATATTTAACCACCTTTTAAAATTACTTCAAGAGGTAATAAAAACTGTTTAAAACAGACTGACTTACCTTATACAGTCCAAAGAAGCCAAGCTCCTTGACAACGGAGACTGCCGATATTTTTGTGGCCGTTGCAATTTCTCCCGCGACTTGCAACCTGATCTTCACGATCTCCAGTGGGTTGGTGAAAATGACTTGAGAACCACCAGCCTGACAAGTGAGAGACAGTTTGATAAGTCTGTTTTGTATAAGAAGTTAGGAAGTTTATACTTACGCAGGCACCTGCAACAACTTCACCATACAAAGGCAAATTGCCATTTTTATCCATAAATTTATCACGAACCAAGTCATTCATCTGAAAAATAGAAAAAGTATAAATAAACCAAAAGACATTTTTACACATGAGTTAAATATAAATAATATAAAATATTGATGACATAATCATTAATTAAAGTCAATATTAGCATAACAAAAAGAGGTAAAAAATAAATATTGAAATTAACGGAAGGCTTTATGTAATTTTATATAGGAATATAATTAAGGGGTTTGGAGCTGGACCAGGATCCGGCAAACCCCGAGATTTTGGACGGGTTTTTCGGACCCAGGACCGCGGACCTGACATTTGAAAAATACCGGACTCGACTTTTTGTTGAGTTTGAAAAAAATGTTGATTGAAATATTAATGCACAAAAACATGAGAAAATGTGAAGTAAATTTGTTTAGTAAAAGTCACTTTTTTTTTTTTTTTTTTTTTTGCCACAGAAACGTACAAGCATACAACACAAATTTTAATTTATTTAAATATTTGGAAAGATTTTATTATTAAAATTTTTTTTAAACTATATGCTTATGAGTAGGTTTTAGTCTATAGTTACTCTAGTATCCTGATGGCTATTATATTATACTTATTATTTGAATATTTCCAATTTAAAATTTTGCCTGATGGCTCTTCAAAGTTTCATTTGTAGATGTATAATTAAAAAATATCATTGTACAGTACTGTGAAAATTAATAATAATAAAAAAATAAAATAAAAATTGAGGAAAAAAATTTGGCAATTTTATTTTCTATTCTAAAAGAGGGTATTGATCTAAATCAATTGATATGTGATTTTCTAATATTTGAGTTCATTATATGTGTTTGAATTAACTTTGGAAAAATAAAAAAATGACGTCACGGGTGGCATTACAAAAGTTACCGACCGTGACGTCATTTCGCGACTTTCAAAAACTATTTAAAAATACAAAATTAACTCAAAACTATAAAAAAATTTATATTTATCAATTCAGAGGACGATACAATAAAATTATCCTTATTTTTTCAATGGTCTTTCTCATTTAAGTTAGAATTCATTTTACTCTTTATAGCTTTATTTTTTTTAATGAGGTAGAAAGCTAATTTTGATGACAAATACGTCAATTTACCGTCAATTTGATGGCTTTCTCCGGCGCTACTCCCATAAGCTGAGGGATAAGACCTCGGTACAATCCCAGGGCACCCTCGTGACGTATCACTTTACGACAACAATCAAAACTGTTGCGGTACATCAGTTCACCAATGAAGGAACCAGCCCTCTGGTTCTGCATGCGAGTCTTCACCAGGTCAATAGGATACACTGCAGTCGCACCCACGGCTAAATACACGAACAAACAATTTTAGAAAAGGCAACAAAAACAAAAAGGTTTTAGGTATAAATTTCGGGTTCTCTATTACTTAATTTTCGATTGAAGGGGGGGGGGGGTTAATAAGAATTTAAATTAGAATTCTTTTTCTTTCTTTTCTTTTAAGGATATTGTCATCCATCAAATTTTCTAACTTTATTTTTATACTATAAGTGCAATTATATTTATATATTTATATATTTATTGTCCGAGCAATTAACAATTTAATTTTAATATTTATGAAATACGTACCTCCTCCGATAGAGCCAAGAGTGAATCTGTACGCAGCCTCAAGAATTTGGGTGAAAAAGCCACGATCTTCAGGTCGCTGAAATTAAATATGGACCATGAAAACGTATAGGAATAAAAGTTAATAAATAAATAAACAAGGGGGAAAAAATACGTAATTTTTGCTATACATTTACGTCATTATATAGCATAAATGATTCTAAATTAGAACATAAATAATTATGCTGTACAATAAAATTTATGCAATAATGTAACATATATAGTTATCATGCAGTACAATAGCATAAATTATACTGTATTGATCAGATGTTGCTGTAGTTATTATGTATTTATTTGTCGCCGTGTGAAGAAATAATAAATTGTTTTGCTTTGTAACATTTTATAGTCTCTATAATAATTATTATTCTATATCTAAAATTTGATAGATGGTATTAAAATGTATCTTAAAAATTAATAATTTGCGATGTATTTTTTTGGGTTAAAAATAGATATAAAATAAATTAATAATTAAATTTGTCTTTACATTCATAAATATTAAAAAAAAAAAAAAAAAAAAAAAAAAAAAAAAAAAAAAAAAAAAAAAAAAAAAAAAAAAAAAGGGGGAATTACTGGATCATGACGTAAAAAAATATAATTTATTTTTGTATTTTGAAGTGTATGATATGTTTTAAGACGGAGGTTCAGTTATTTGATTGAATAAATCTAAATGAAAGGCCTGTTTACTTGGAGCAATATTTGCATGTGTAATAAATTTGATTGCACGATGCAGATTGATTTTAATGGATTGTACACAATTAAGTTCATCACACATTGAAAATATTGCAAAAATTCACTAAATTAAAGGCGTAGAACACCTTGAACAAAAAACTTGTATAAAATATCTAACATACCTAAATAAACATTGATTTGGCGGGAGTAATTGATTTCTAATTTATTTTCCATTGCAGATGCGGTTTTATTACATCACAGCTCGCTTTGTTTCCACGCGCGTGGACCAGTGAGCTGTGACGTCATAAAACCGCATCTATTTCGTGAAATATAAAATAAATTAGAAATCAATGACTCCAGCCAAATAAACGTTGATACTTAGATTTGTTAGGATATTAAAGAATTGTTTTTGTTCAAGGTGTTCTATGCCTTTAAATAAATGCAGAAAAATAAATGAATATAAAAATGTAATTTTATGGGAGACAAAAACTTACTTCGACAGCTTTAATTTCAGCCAATCTCTTTGTAATTTGTTTAAAATATTGCTCAGGTGCGATTGCTTGAAGATCATTATAAACAATACGTCTGTAACAAAGGAAATGACGTCACAATTAGATCACCGCGTGATGTTACAAAATTGACTTTGATTGAAGTACAGTATAACATGTTGTCCCCCTCTATTGCCTCGTTTAGTGTCCATGTTTCTGTAGATAATGTATTACAATATTATATACACAATTATACATCCAATCTACGTATTTACATACATATACAGTATACATTCAAGCAGCGAGTAGAGAAAGAGAACAGAGATAACTCGAAGTGTTTGTGACAGATTTTTGTGTCTCACTTACACAGAAAGCATCAATTTTAATTTTGGGATACTTAAAAAAATGTTGTACAAAATTCACTTTAATGAGTAGGCAATTTTTTTGAATTCATTCACCTAAATCGAGTTGGAAAAAAAATTGCATTCAATGTGAGTGGAAATTTTTTTTTTGATTTCATAGTCGAAAATGAGGGGTGCATCCAATGTGAGCGGAAAAAAAAAACATTTTAATTTTTTGAAGAAAATTACTTCATAAAGCGGAAGGATATTCCATAAGATACATTGAATAAGTAAGAAAAAATATAAAAAAAGGAGAGAGAAAAGAGAGAGAAAAAAAAAAAAAAAAAAAAAAGCAATATGACAATTTTTAACGTTTTTTTTTTTATAAAAATTAGAAATTCAGCAAACTAAATGTGAGAATATTTTGCAGCGTGATGTGTTAATAAAAGCACAAAAAAAAAAATAATAATAATAATATTGAAAATATACGAGCAGTCATAAAATAATTATAAATTGCACATTAACAAATAAAAATGGATGTCAACAGCAAAAAAAAAAAAAAAAAAAAGCTTAATTTTGAATTTTTAAAAAACGCACACGGAAATAATAAATTACGTAATTTATGCTGCATTTATGTCATTATAGACATTATTATGTGCTAAAATAGAACATAAATAATTATGCTGTATAACATAATATTATGCTATTAACATACTTATTATGCAATATAGCATAACTTATGCTGTATTGAACAAATAAGTTGATGGTTTTGCAATGCTAATGGTTAGGATATTAGAGTGAGATCGACTTTTCCAACGCCTACTGTACGCTGGTAACATCCAAGAAAATAAGTTACTGTAGTAAGCAACGTGAAATTTTAAAGGCAATACATTTAAAGGCGTAGAACACCTTGAACAAAAAAGTTGTGCAATATCCTAACAAACTTGAAAATCAACATTGATTTGGCCGGAGTCATTGATTTCTAATTTATTATCAATTCACAAAATGCCACTGGCGGTCAATGACGTCACAGCTCGCTTGTTTTACGCGCGCGTATACCGGGCAAGCTGTGACGTCATTTACCGCCAGTGGCATTTTGTGAATGGAAAATAAATTAGAAATCAATGACTCCGGCCAAATCAATGTTGATTTTCAGGTTTGTTAGGATATTACACAACTTTTTTGTTCAAGATGTTCTACGCCTTTAATGAAGAGGGTGACCGACTTGTATTGGTACATATGGTTCCATATTTATAATTCTTTCTGCGTTATTTATGTCCAGCATAACAAATACTTATATAATTTTCAGGTAAAATTGAATGAATTAAAAAAAAAAAAAATGTTCCGAAAAAAGTTTTATTTATTATTAATTTTAAAAAATCCAATTGACAATTGACTTATAAGTTGGCGTTAAAATGTGTAAATTTTCACATTGAAGTATCTTTAAAATGGAATAACTTAAATATTTTCACGTGTTTTGCAAGTGTTTGACATAAATAAACTTTGAAGTTACATTATATCTTTATACTTCATTTTAATTTTATATTTCGCGACGGTTCAGTTTGTGAGATATTAGCCGGTCACCTACTCCCTTAAACTACAAAGAGCAGAAATAACTTGCTTTTGACTTGAGCACAAAAACTTACCAATATAGGTATAACCAGACTTGGCCATGAGCGACTTGTTTGAGCGACGCTCACGTGAGCGCGCTCATAAATTTTATTTTGGCCAAGTCTGGGTATAACAATAATAAAAGCATTAATTACTGATGAGTATAGCGATATCTAAATAAATATAAGTAGCGATATCTAAAAACAAATGAATGGTGCAATTAAGATACAGCTAGGTTCTATAGTATGATGAAAGCATTATGTTGTAAATTTACGTGCTTATGAATATTCACCCGTTGTATCGTCTTCTGTCATCTAAATCTCTGTTGTGCAGTTCCCTAGTTAAGCATGATAAAACATACATTCACCATTGAGTCATACACATTCCTTCAATAACAACAATATCTCGTCTATACTTCTTGGGGGCTACATATTATTACTTGTAACGTATAGTAATTTTTTGTACATTACTATTTTAAAACTTAATACTCTGGGGTTACAAAGTATCACTGTGCTATGTAACCAGCTTTGATTGCAGAGTAGGCATCTACCCCCACAAAATGTAGACAACAAGTAATAAAAATACAAAAGTAAAAAAAAAAAAAAAAAAAAAAAAAAAAAAAAAACAGTTTAGAGTTTTTTTTTCATAATACATAAATATAGCATATTTTTATAATGTAACTTTTTTTTTTTTTTAATTTTCTTTTTTTGCAAAGAAAAAATGTTTAAAAAAAGTTTTTGGAACCCTTTTTGTTGTGCAACAGTTTTAATGGAATTTTATATTTTATTGGCACTAATGTGATCAAAATTTAAGATTTTTTTTTCAGCGAGAGAGAGAGAGAGAGAGAAAGAGAGAACTTTATCAAATTTGGTCTTTTGTATTTATTTAATACAGCATTACATTTATTAATTAACACAAGCATCTGGTGTTACTTAATGACGATTTTCTTCCTTCTCTCACTGTGTTAATCTCTCATTTGTAAGGTAATTAAAAAAAAAATGAACCAACCATACATGCTTATTTTTTGTGCTTTTGCTTTGCATCAGTATTGAAAACAAAATAAATAAATAAAAAATTAAATTTTTATAAGGAAAAAAAAAAAAAAAAAAAAAAAAAAAAAAAAAAAAAAAAAAAAAAAAAAAGCAATTTTTTACACAAATGCAAGTAAAATAACCTGAAAGCCTATAGTATATATTTTTATATATATTTAACCGCAATAGCTATATAAGCTTTTTTTTTTTTTTTTTTTTTAGTATTATATTTTACATGATTCAAAACAAATGTATACAGCTCTATACTGTATGAGTTCTTAAGAGTAAATAAATACATAACCTACAAATCACTAGAGTAAGAATAATTTTTTTAAACTAAAGAACTTTAAAAAACAGAAGCGTGTTCCCACAAATTTTGGCTTACTGTTTTCTGCGTTTTAGATTGGTGATAGCACTCTCTGGGAACGTATAGGTAACCCTTTCAGATCCTTTGTTTCACAGTAAGCCTATGTTTGTGGTAACACACTTCTCTCCTTACAATTGTCTAGTTTTAACTATTGGGATTAATATTAAAGAAAAGGATATAAATACCAGCAAACCTTACCATAGTAGAAGTTGTATGTAGAGGTCGAGATCTCTCACTCTTTATGTAAACATAAAATACAGTAAACTCTTGATTTTATGAAGTTCAATTTTGTAAAATGATCGGTTAAGTCCACAGCAGACTTCAATATAACCATGGCAATGTTAACGCTCTCGATTTTATGAAATAGCTATTACTGGGTCCCTTGTGATTTCAAAAAATCTAGTGTTTACTGTATAACTAAGCTGTGTCCCACGTGAGACCTTGACCTCTCCATACAACTTCTAATGTGGTAAGTAAGGCCCTTAATTGCTGATATTTCTATCCTTTACTTAATTTTTATTATTATTATTTGTAGATGCCACTTACCCAGTTTGGTGTAGCAAGTCAATCAGTAAGAACAGAATGTCCACCTCCAGTGGTGTGATCTGTGACATCATCTGAGCTGACTGCAGAAACTCCTCTGTAACATTAATCATCAATCAATCATGTGTATTATCAATACATGTAAAATATCAGCGAAAAAAAAAATATATACATATATATAAATTTGATTTAAAAGGGGGTATGCTAACAGATTGGAGTAGAAAAAGTTAGGTACGGAACTAACTATATACATTGTACAGTATATAAAATTGTAGCTTATACAATTTATAGCTTTAGGTGAATCAGATATTGACTAATACAGAAGCAACTTGTTTTGAGGCCAACTTGAAGTGATTTTGCTTCCATTTCTAAGCAAACGGAAAGTTGAAACTGCAGCAGATGTGAGTGAATTCACCTAACGTCGGCTTCAAAACACTTGCTTCATTATCAGCCAACTGAACCACCAGGCAACTTTCAGTTACCTCTATTAAACTATCAACAATATAAAACAAGTGATGAGCATGACTTAAGATTATATTTCCATTATAGCGCACCAAACTTTTACCACAAATCAAAATCATATATTTACTTATATTTGTTTCCTCATTAATTCCCCAAATGATAAATAATAAAATACACACCCTTAGTAACTTCTGCATTACGATGTCCGTTAGTTGCATTCAAGTAAATTCTCTTGATTAGTTCCATGTTATTGAGCAGAGAGTTGAAAGCCATGAAGAATGGAAAACTGACTCTGTGACCTCCAGACCCTCCTCCAGCAGCCTGACAAAATAATAATAATAATTAATATTTTCAAGTTTTACATTGTATAAAAGTGGCTAAATAGAAAATCTTAACAGAGAAGTGACATCCTCATGTTTTAGGTAGTCCTGCAATACATTTATTTTTAAAGTCCCGCTAAAACTACCCAAACTTCGATGACAGTCAAAATACTCTTAGCCAATGAGAAAGCTCAAATTTTGTGGGTAGCCAATCATTTAGTTTTAAAGTTTGGGTACTTTTATTGGGCCTTTCAAAACAGATGTATTGCGCTTCTGCCTAAAACATGAGGTTGTCACTTCTCTGTTGAGGTTCTCTACGGCTAAAGTGCCGACAGCGCTGCACGTGTTACAAATCTGTTATGTTTACTTTAAGTAAGGTTCTTGAATATGAACCTCATTGAATTGTACCTGCAGTGTTGGTATATTGTTTAAAAATCAAGTTTTGCTAAAAACGTGGATGTACTGTTACTGTATTTGTTATGTACTTGATATTATAATGTGATTTATTTGTCACTTACCGCGACAAGATTGGCTCGCACTTCCTTAGTGAGCAAGTGACTCTTGATACTGATCATGATATCTTGAAAGTCGAGAGCAGAGATGAAACCAGAACCTTCTTTGTCAAACCTACGGAAAGCCTCTACGGCATATTCCTCATGGAAGTCCTAAAAAATATAAGAAACCAAATTTACAAACAAGCGATTAAAAAAGTGGGTAAGAGAACATGTGGAGTGGGACTCATAAAATTTAAACATAACATAAAAGTTTCTATGCAAAAAAAAAAAAAAAAAAAAAAAAAAGCATATTTCTGTCATTTTTTAAATATATGAAATTATAAAAATAACTACTTTTTTAATAATAAAAATTGTGTATACATGACATTATATCGAATCGTTTCAGGTGAAAATGGGTTTAAATAATGTACAGCACTGGCCATTAGTTTGAGAACGGGGCAGCGGCGGCCGCTGCGTTTTCTCATAAAGATAACATAGTGTGGTTGCGGGTTGCCTATACAAATCGTTCTCAAACTTTTGGCCAGAGCTGCACGTACAAACGTAAAAAGTAAATATTTTTAAACATTTAAGTACTTACATGTAAAAACTGACTGAACTCAGCATAACTAACAACGCGCTTTTTCTCTTTGCCAAAGTAAAGCTTAACGAAGCCTCCATTCATGTCAAAGGAAATTCTCTTGTTTAGCGTTGTCTTGCTCATCACCTCCACGAACTCATCTGAAATCAATCAATCACATTTATTTCATCAATTTTCAAATTTATATAGAGTAATAGAAACCCAGGTATGCTCATATTCCAAGCACACCAAAATGTTATAAAGGTGTTTTAATGCAACTTTTTTTTTCCTTTACGTTATATTAACATACCGAAAGCAACCATGCCGTTTCCATTGGTGTCAAATAACTGGAAGGCCGTCTTGTAGAGTGCATCGGGTACACAGAGTAAGCCCTCAAATGCATGGAACTCGGGAAACGAGATGAGGCTAAACAATAAATATGCATTGAAAATTATTACGATATTTATACAGTATCCTGTACTAGACAATAATATTTTATATTAAAATTTATAAAAACTTCAGTTTTATTAAAAAATAAAATGTAAATGCATGAATTTTGATTTAATTGGATTTTTGCGGACGAAGTGCGTATTTTTAAACTTTATTTATTTATTTATTTATTTTTTTATTATTATTTATTATTATTATTATTTTATTTTGCTTACCCATCTTTACTGGTGTCGATAATTCCTCCCAAAAGATTGACGGAATCCTGATTGAAGTTAACATCAGGAAAAAGACCAAGAAATCCTCGGATGAAATCAGTTGGGGTCATGTACCTCTCCCCATCGATCTCCTTCGAGGCATACTACACAAAATATTCTAATTAGAAACTGAAGCAAAAATATCGCAGCCCAAAATGATAAACTGAAATTTTCGATTTGAATAAACAACTTTATTATCGTGTTGCTAAAAAAAATGTATAAGATGTCATTTCAAAGTTGGAAATATATACAATTTTTTAAACATAAAAATAAGACAAATAGCTGAAACGTAGGAATCAGAAGTCAATATTATGGTAAGCTTAAACGTTTCAGGATACAGGTCATTAGAGGTCACCTCATGGATAATTTCATAACACCCCCCCCCCTTCAAAGTCATTATTTTTTAATTTATTTAATTTATTGTTTTACGTAATTGACTATAATAAAAAATTCAGGCTCTTTCACGATGAAAACTGACCAATCCCCATAATATAGTTTTTTTTTTCCTTACCTTATTGAAGATTTCATGAAGGCGGTCAGTGTTTGCTCTTTTTAAGAACCCTCCACCCTGAAATATTGAATAAAATGTGTAAGTTACATTACTGTAAAAACTTCATTGACATTTATGTTACAGACAAAAAGTAAGCAAACTTGGCACTCAAAAATCATTACAATAATTCTTTTATATGTACAATAAAATTAGAGAGAGAGAGAGAGAGAGAGAGAGAGAGAGAGAATCATAAGAAATTTTACCGTTCGAATAATTTTTTAATTACTTAAAGCTAGAAAAAACCATGTTGTTTTTATTAGCTAAATAAGGTCATATTAATGTGCATAAGTCAATTATGCAAGAGAAAAAAATTCGGAAACTTTTTTTGGCGCAGTTTTTTGCCTCTTTAGTTTTTAGTTTTTCTTTCGATAGCGGGAAATGGTTGTCGGCACCATAGCAAAAACAAATGATTTTCAACAATTTTCAACTTTTCAGCATCATAACAGGAAAACCATTGGGCATCACATAGTGACACTTAACCAAAATATAAACTAGTTATCTGATAATAAACTGGCAAAGTGGGCACGATAGATTTTGAAAATAAATGCACTAATTAACGTATTTAAAAAATGTCTTTAATTTAAGTAAATCTCCCACTTCTTCTAACATTACCAACTGGGGTGAGAGATGAGGTGAAGGGTGGGAGAAATGAGAAGATAAATTACTTAAATGAGCACACATGTGTGACCGCGCCACGGTCTTGTGTCTTCCGCAGGGTGCCGCTTTGTTTCTTGAAAGGTAAAGTAACTTTGCAGCCCCAATTTTAGAATGCTTGTAAGGTTTATTTTATATTTGTTTTTCTTTTAAAAAGATCCATGTGTCGTTTTTTATGTTAAAATTTTTAGGTGTAAGCAAAACAAGACAAATTACATTCCCAAGATATGTTTTTCCATATTTATATAAGTTATGCTTGTAAGCCCAATTATCCGTAACCAACCTGCAGTAGGGGGTAAAAGTTCACTGAAAGCAAAATTCTTTGTTTCCCGCTATCACTTAATTGAATGATTTCAAAAAAGTGTTAAAATAATTTTTGGGGAATCTTTCTTTTTTAAAATATAAAATATTCATCAAAATACAAGTTGATTTAGCTTATAAAAACAGCATAGTGTTTACCTCCTTTAACCGTGCGGTACAAAACCCAGCTATCTAACATTTTTATACTGTAAGGTATGTTTGTCACCAGGATTGTATTCAAAAATATAATAGCTCAATAATTTTATAGTATTATTTTAAGCTACATATGGCTATACAATAGATATCAATATTTTTTGTTTAATTGATTCGAGATTATCGATGGAACAATCAGGGAAAGTAACGTTTAAATTTCTAGCGTTTGATTATACATTTTTTTAAATAAAAAAGTACTAAAAAGGCTGGAAAATTTAAATTAATAATATACAAGACACTTTTTGTGACTTTTAATTAATTAACAAAAACAATGAATAATTTATTTTCTCTCTCACCTCTATACCTTGACTCTAGCTTAAGAGCCGATGGTTGGTGTTATCAAAAGTAGAAAGAAATACTACGTAATATGATCGATAAACGTACCGAGTTTGCTTCTTATATTTTGCAACATAAAGCACACACACAAGCACCAGGACACCACAAATTAAAAGCTCACCTTTCTTATAGCATCTCTATACACGTATAAATTTTTTAACATATACAAACAAACAACAGTTATGCTAATTACATTATGCATATCTTTAAATGCCATATTTAATAATTAAAATTAGTCTCTTTGAAGCACTATTGAAAAAAAAATGTAAGGAATTTTAATTAATACTATATTTTCTCATAACATAATTATACCCAATTAAAATTAATTAGTAACAAAAATTTAAATATCACTACTATTTTCCCTCATTTTTGCTCAGAAAAACATCAAAATAATGCTGCACGTAAACCCTGTTCTCTGCACCAAAAATGACAATCGCCTTTGGTTATTCAAATGGAATGCGCATTTTTTGGTGCAAGAGAACAGTGTTTACGAACAGCATTATTATAAATGTTATATTTATCATTAATTTTTTAAATAATTTAAGTAAAAACATTGAAAATCATATGTTGAATTAACTTTTTATTTTTTTCTCTCTAAAACAATTAAATTAGTAAACATGACCCCCTAAATTTCATGAATTTGAATCATTCAGTAATAGAGAACAAATATAGCAGCACGACACACACATTCACTTAACACGTGAAAACAGAAAATACTTTGAATTACAAATGAGATGAAACAAAGCCAACAAAATTTTAAAAACACACACCACAGTAAAAAACTAAAAATAACACACACATATAATATAAAGAAACACCTCTTTGGTTTTTACATGCAGGGTCTATAAGGGAAAGGGTGTATAGGAAGAAAATATCTATATCGACTGGTAGCGACAACTTTTTTCATGTTTGGAACTAACAAAATATGGAAGATATAAACTTGAATTTGCATATTTTTAACGTGAATTAAATTTATTTGCATTTTAATTATAGGTCGGAGTTCTTAATTTAATTATTGCGTATTATAATTTTAGAGAATTGCGTATTTTCAGTGCTGGGGTTTACTTTCATGCGTTTTTCCACTCATCACGTTTCTATCATCTTTATTTTGCATAATCATATATAAATAAATAACCAAGCAAATAATAATTAAATTAACCCCGCAATTCATTTTCGTAACTTTTTTTTTTTTTTTTTTTTTTACCAATTAAAATAATAATTAGACATGGAGGCAGAACAGGACATTATGCTGAACAAACACAAACAAATTATAAATAAAAATTGTTAACACTTAACGTAATGCCACTGAATGGGTCGTGCGAAGGGCTTCATTCGTATGGGGGGAATAGTTAAGGGATATAACGAGGATTGTTTTCAACATTCCATATAAATATGAGGGTGAGATGCTTAAAATGATTGAATGCTCTTATAAATAATAATAAAATAATTAGTTATGATAATTAGGTCCTAAGGTAATTTTTTATAAGTGCATATTCTGATAAGTGCTTATTATTATTAGTTATTTTTAACAATGCAACTTTTTTTTTTTTTTTTTGTAATTTTTGAACAAGGATATTTTGCACATATTATAACATAGAACTATACCAGGGTTTAAATTTGGCAAGCGATTTTTATCGTCTATCTTTGCAACTTAAAAAAAAAAAAAAAAAAGTTAAAAATACTTCAAAGCACATCTGAAAAATCAAATTAATAAAAAAATACAATCTTTCATTTTTTTTTTTTTTTTTTATCTTAGGACCTAATGGTGTAATTTTTTTTTTAAGTGTAAGGTTCAATACCCAAAACTCATTTCAATGCCAAGGTACCATAATATGTCGCATGCACTTCTGTTGATAATTTACCACATTACGTTGTTGCTTTATAATATTGGTTGTTGATTTGCTGTTGATCACTGGGAAACATATTTTAATTTATCAACATAATATTATATAACGTACAATAGGCATCGCTTCTGTTTGAAATATTCAGTTAAATAATAACTTTGAAGTCAATGAAATCTATATTTTTGTTTCTAACCCACTAAACTATAATATCTCTAAGCCCTGGAAGAAATAATATTGAAAATATAAAACTTTAGTTTCTATTCATAGTAATAATGATCATATGGAAATAGGAAATAGGATGTTTAAAATGGATTTTTGTTTTCTTCTTGTTACTCTCGCACCGGTTTAAGTTCCTATTAAAGTCCTAGTATTTTCTAAGGACTTTAGCACTGCAGTGATTCGTAATATTCTTTACCATGTATTTTGGTAATCGCGGCTGTAATTAGCGCGCTAATTACAGTGTACATAATTTTGAACAAAAATAAGATAAATTGACATGTACAATTTTATTAACAAAAATCATTGAATAAAATTATGTAGGTGACAATGGATGAGTTTGTTTTCTATTGTTGATTGTCACCAATTTTAAAGATTATTTTGTCATATATCACTGATACATATTTTAATGTAAAAGGCTACTATTGAGCTTTAATGCCTAAAGTTTCAAAATCTCATAGTCCGAAACTTTGCAAACAGTAACATCTCCATAATTTTTCCTCCTAAAGTCCAATAAAATTGTTTTGGTTATTTTAATGTTCTTGTGTTATGGAACTGTTGTGCAATATTATGACCAAGAACATGTAATATGGCTGAAATACATGCATGTTTTTTTTTTTTTTTCTTAACAAACTTCATATAGAAGTTATAATAAATTAAAGTACTTGGACAATAAATCAACTTCAGCAATTTTTATTATACAGGATCTTTTTTCTTCAGAAAACAAAAATGAAGTATCCACAAAGGCGACTTGTAGAGTATACGTACGAGTGATTAAGACAGATAAAATATCTGAAAGAACGAGAGAGAGAGAGAGAGAGAGAGAGAGAGAGAGAGAGAGAGAGAGAGAGAGAGAGAGAGAGAGAGAGAGAGAGAGAGAGAGAGAGAACACAATTACACGGCTTTGTCAAAAGCTCTTACAAAGGAACAAAATTTTCACATCAGACACATACAGTATTCTAATGTTAAAAGAAAAGTGTAAGTGTTATTACAAAAAAAAAGTCACATTTTCTCCTCTACGCACGCGCATTAAAATCGATGTTACAACTTTGGTCCATCCCCGTGACACTAACATTAATGCAAGGTGGAATTAACGCATCATCTTTGCTCACTATAATTTAAACTCCATTTTGTGTAACACTATAAAAATAAATATTCTTTATTGAATGATACAAATTATGATTATTATTGTTATTGATTTATTTTTTAAATTTAAAACCACGAAACTTGAAATCCGAGTGAAAGGGAATAAAACAACTAATAATACGATAACAGGAGAATGAGAAGAAGCAAGGTATATAGAGAAAGAGAGATTTCTATAATAATATGAGACATCCAAATAAAATAATGAAAATCGTTTTTCTATGTTATCCAAGTCCATAAGGCGAGCAAATTTCTGCCTTCACAATTTAATGAGACATATGGGACATTGAGATAATTATTTATTAAGGACTAAATTGAAACACTACACATACAGAGAGAGAGAGAGAGAGAGAGAGAGAGAGAGAGAGAGAGAGAGAGAGAGAGAGAGAGAGAAGAGAAAAAAAAAGACATAAGATTTAGTAGCAAAAAGTTGTAACTTCTGCCTTCACAATTTAATGGGGCATTAATATTATTTTATTATAATATTGAGATAATTATTTAAAAATTACGTATTATAATGACTATATTGAATCACTACAGAGAAGAGAGAGAGAGAGAGAGAGAGAGAGAGAGAGAGAGAGAGAGAGAGAGAGTAAAAAAAAAAGACATGAGATTCAGTAGCAAAAAGTTTCAACAAGTGTTTTTTTCAATATTAAAAAAAACAGACATTTGCAAAGCTTCTCCATTCACAAATATCTATACAATTTTATTTCTGTAATGTAAAAAACAATTGAACTTGAACTAATAGTATTAAAAAGTTTTGAATGAAAGAACGAGTTATATACCTGCTGCCTGCTCACATAAAAGCAAATTTGAAGAACAAAGAATGTTTGCAGCAATCAGGTGACTGCTTTACGTTACTAATGTTCTTTTATCTTGATTGTGCTTTCAACATATAAACTAACAAAGTAAAAGTGTAAATTTATCATCAATGGAGCTTATTATTAATTATTATACTTAATTAACTTCTGAAAATAAAATTTTATTTAATATTCTACCTATATAAAATTTAAAATAATCTCCACGTTTGTTATTATTGTTTAAACTTTAAAGGCGTAGAACACCTTAAACAAAAAAGTTGTGTAATATCCTAACAAGCCTGAAAATCAACGTTGATTTGACCGGAGTCATTGATTTCTAATTTATTTTCCATTCACAAGATGCCACTGGCGGTCACTGACGTCACAGCTTGCCCGGTTTTCGCGAGCGTAAAACAAGCGAGCTGTGACGTCAGTGACCGCTAGTGGCATTTTGTGAATGGAAAATAAATTAGAAATCAATGACATAGGCCAAATCCACGTTGATTTTCAGGTTTGTTAGGATATTACACAACTTTTTTGTTCAAGGTGTTCTACGCTTTTAATGGTAATAAGTGGAGCCCGAATATTTAGGTTAAAATAACAATTGCGTTTGCAGAAATGGTAATTATTGTATAATTCACTTCTACCGACGTTTTTTTATTTATTTTTATTTCTTCATGTATGGCTAATATTCGCAGTACTCTGTGGAGCAAAAAGCCTACCCATCAAATTTGCAGGCGCAGTCACATTTTTACAGAAAAAAAACACGTTATTATGTTTATTATATATTGTATAATTTCACAATTATACACTAATGACATTATTTGCATATTATGCAAATAATGTCAGTTTAAATTCAGTTACATTTCATAGCTGGTGGCTTACTAGTTTTTTACTTGTCATTATATATTTTTCTCGATTTTGTCTCATAGTTTCAGCTTCGTATGGAAAACTTGCAATAAAAATTAATAATAAAATCGTAATAATAAAATATGTTTACGTGACAACTGCTTTTGCAGAAATACATTGCAGAAAATCTAACAAAGTTTGGCGTAAGCTACAAATGTGTATGCAAATTCTTAACTATCTGGTATTATAAATAAAATTTAGTAATTTTCTTTATTTATTTTTGTTACAATCAGTGGCATAAATGCATGATCACGTCAAACTTGTTACATATAGATTCTTATCAATAAAGTACATTAATATAATGAATAAAATTTTTTTCCTAATCATAGGTACAGGTAAAAATATTTGAATTTTTTTTTCTTACGTTATTTGATAGAATAATACAAATAATATATGCATATATTATACGATTTTAGTTAATATTTAAGTACTTGAAAATTACATGCGTTTTTTTTTTTTTTTTTTTTTTTTTTTTTTTATAAAAACACAATATTAAAATTTTAGCGAATTTTAGCGTTCTGGTAAAATATATTATCATAATCGTGAGTACACAAAGCTTATGTAAATTTGATGTACTATATATCTAGGTATTTGTGTATAGTATTATAATGTCGGAGCAACAAAAATCTATATATTCAAATACAAAGAACCTTCAAATTAAAAGAGAGAGAGAGAGAGAGAGAGAGAGAGAGAGAGAGAAATAAATTTAACCGTATATAAAAAAAATGAAGTTCGTTTGATTTTAATACTCTTACTAATTACCTAATATAAAATAAAAATACAACAAAATCCCAATTAAAAAAGCATAAGCACAGTTTTAATACCTCTAATTAAATCCTATACTATATATACAAAATGTATAAGTTTATACTTTATACCATATAATAATTACATACCCTGGTTCGATACGCATGCGCTTACTGTTACATACTATACGAGATTGGGTCCAGGCTAGCAAAGACAAGCTAAAAGCGAGTCCATCTGTGCGGTTGCCATGGTTACAGCAGGGACTTAAAAAAAAAAAAAAAAAAAAACTACCCCCGTTTCGTTTGAAACTTACACACTAACCTATAGAGTAGCGTGTGAAAACGTCGTAGTATTACTTCTTCAAATGTTACAGTAGCTCCGTCAGACGTTCGCTTATACAATAACAATATGGATACGGGATTGGAAACTTTGTATAAACTACTAAGTTGCTGTTGGTACAATGGCCAAGGTAACTAATTTTACTTATTATTTATATATCGATATTATTATATTTTAAAGCTGTGTTTGCATATTCAAATTGTTGCATAATTATACGCTTTTGAATAACAGAGTTGAATGTATTTCTGAATTTTGTTATGCAAAACTCGAAATACGTGGAAATAAATACGTAATAATTTATGAGGTACCTCATTTTCAGTATAATCTGTTAAAGGAATAGATCAGAGAAAAACATAAGCATTTATATCACAAAACACTTGATGGGACTTACATAAATAACATTAGTTTGTCTCAAAACCCAACAGTAGCCCCGTAGCAGTGATCAGAATATTCGATTTATGCAACCAGCACAACATTTTCATACTAATTTTTGCATGTTTCTGACGTCATAAACATGAATTTTCACATAAATTGTATACTTTACAGTTATTTCACGCTCTCTCGTGGGGCTACATTAACATTTAGGTTAAAAATTGTCATCAGTTTTGAAAATCCCATTTCGTGTTTATTTATTGAAAAGCACATGTTGTTTTATGTGGTCTATGGCTTTAAGAGATTATGCTACACTGCATAGTAACTATGTTACAAAGCATATTATGTTGTACAGCATAATTATTTATGATATTCTAATTTAGAATCATTTATGCTATATTGACATAAATACAGCATAAATTACGTAATTTATTCTTTCCATGTATACGAAGTGGAAAAAGTTACACGTTTGATAGGTAACTTTTAACACAAAATTTAAGTTAATTTTTACTAGATTCTTGCGATGTAAAATACACTTTTTAGTTACGTTTTACTTATATAAATATTAGCATTACTGATTGTGTAATTATTTACTTTCCACAGATTGGCTGAAAATATTTTTGAAAAAGTGAATGTTTTTCTGTTAAGTATAGCTAATTAAACTGCAAATGAAAAATGTAAATAAAATATTAAAAAGATAATAATATATTTAAAAAATTGCGTATTAGTTTCTTTGCTTCACATTATTTTTAATCGTAAATCTATAAAAGAAACTATATATAAATTGAAGTTGATTTTTTGAAATTTTAGTATCATTCGATGGACCACTTGCAATGAACGAACTATTAGACATAAATTTAAACATTCTTATGCATTTCTTATGGAAAAATCGTTATATAAGTACGTTACAATAATTAAAAAACGTTCATTGCAAGTGCATGGTCAATTAAGTAAGCAGCTTTTTATTACTTTAAAGAAAAAAATTGTATTATTCTCGTTTGTCGATATGATATCAGCATGTTTAAATAATTCACTTTACTGTTTAAACAAAGACATTGTTGGTAAAAATGTAGGTTATATTTTTATACATCTTTCTGAAAAGGAATTTTGGAACGTGATATAATGTGAACTACCCCCTCTGTACGATATTCTATAGTCAGACAAAACATACGACCCCTTGGCACGCGCTATATAGCTCGACTATCGGACATAAATCAACTCCTTCTGTATCTTGTATAATACTAGAACAGTGATTTTAATATATCGTGTTTACTTTTCATGTCTCGTTACTTAAATAATATGGTAGGTCTTTTTTTATATAATTGATGCCTTAAAAATTGTAAAATTGTACGTCCGTTAATTTTTAAAAAATAGAGAACAAATTCACGAAAAAAAAATTATAGAAGCAAATTATCCACAAATTCAAATATACTAATAAATTTATTTATATAATTTCTTCAAACCGAGTAAATCTGTCTGAAATTTTGTTATTTTTTATTTTGTATAAATATATATATATATTCAACGTTTAGATTGAAAAATTAAACCGTTGCCAAAACAAGATGAAAGGTTATTTCAACCGGAAACACCCTCTTCTCTCGTATTCTAATCCAGTTATACAGCAATAACATACGTATTAACTTCAATATTAAATTGATCACCTGCCATATTTTAGTATTTATCCTAGGAAAAATGTTTGAGAAAAAAGGAGAGCAAAATCTCAGTTGCAAAATATTTGATCTTGTGTTCGCCAGAGTGTAAAATATTTTAAAATCGATTTTTTTCCCGTGTAAAAATTTAATTTAATATGCTATAATATAGAATTTAATTTTACTAAAATATAGTTAATTATAACTTTTGAGTTAATTAATTTTGCTTCTATTTAGTGTAGAATTAAGTTACATAACCGCGGGCTAATGGAAAAGAAGTAAGAGTGAGTGAGTGTGAGAGAGAGAGAGAGAGAGAGAGAGAGACTGAACCGATAAATCGATACTTTGCAGACTTCGCTGCTTTTGTATTTTTCTCACGGTAGCTCGAATGAGAGATAAACTTTTATACTAAAATACACAAAAACCAAACTTCTTCCAGAAATATATTATTTTACTTTTAAACCAAAACTGTTTACCTTAGAACTATAAGATATATCTCTATGTTTATATAAGAAAGAAAAAAGGTATATTATTTTATATCCATGTTTATAGAATATAGTCTAAACTTAACTGAAAAAAATACTACCATACACTCCTTGTATTTGATTGCCAATATAAAATAAACTATAATGCAATAATAATACAGTGATTTATATGTGTTTTTAAAACCACATAGAAATTATTTTGCAATATTTATATATGAATGTTAAAGGCATAGAACACTTTGAACAATAAAACATGTCTAGTATCCTAACATACCTAAATATCAACGTTGATTTGGCCGGAGTCATTGATTTCTAATTTATTTTCCATTCACAAAATGTCATCTGAATGTTTATGACGTCACATCTTGCCTGTTTCTGCGCGCGTGAACTAGTAAGCTGTGACGTCATAAATATACATAATGACATTTTGTAAATGGAAAATAAATTAGAAATCAATGACTCCGCGGCCAAATTAACGTTGATATTTAGGTATGTTAGGATACTAGACATGTTTTTTGTTCAATGTGTTCTATTCCTTTAATGAATCGTATATCAATATCTTTACTATAGTAACGTAGACTTAATAAGCCATAAAAACCTTGGTTAAAAGTTTCTTAATTATAAATTTGCTTTTACGTGCAAAAGTAGAAGAAATCTAACATTAAAATCTAGCACATTTGCAATTTCATATTAAAAAAAAAAAAAAAAAAAAAAAAAAAAAAAAATCGCTTTTTCAATAATTAATAGTACAAGCTTTTTTTTTTTCTCGTACTTTATAATTGAACGGGAGATAAGAATTTTCTATTTGTTTTGAAAAGGTAGACTTTCAAATTGTCTACGAAATATCAAATCAAGAAATATCTCTAAAAAGAAAAGTAATGTTTTGAAAATGATAATGGACCATATTTAAAATTTCTCACACAGAAATAAATAGCGTGGAAAATATTATTGAAATATTATGCGAGATATATAAAGGGCTCTAAAATTGGTTCATTGCGTTTGGCACACGGAAAACATAAATTTAAGAAATTATTCAGATACATAGATGTAACTCTTCAGTACAAACCAATAACTTGTTTGAAAAAAGTTTAAACAGTAACCGTTATTTCTTCAGCGGTAAATAGTTAACTCAAAGATATTAAAAACTTTGTATGAATCTAACGAATTTATTATAAAAAAAAGTCTAAATAGCAACTCTTTAGATAAATCTTTCGTGCAAGGTAGTTTAATTGCCGCTGTTTGCAGTATAGTTAAAAATCAATTATAAATCAGTGTTTTTGATGTGGAAGATCTATAATATTATAAGACAACATAGAAAAGTGCGATTTATTTCAGCCCACAGCATACAGTCCCGAGGAGCTAAGAATGCTTCAAGGTTATTTGAAAATCGAATATTGGAATATTTTTTACAATAGAACTAGAACGCTATTTTGGGCGATTGTTTAAAAAGTCAAACCATCGCCCACATTGTTAGAATCTCGTGATTATAGGATGGAAAAGATTTGAAAATAGAAAAATCAATTAAAATAAAAAATCGTATCTATGAAAGGATAGGGTGAGGCTTGAAAAACAGCCTAACGCAACTATAAGTGTTAAAAAATAATTTCACACAAAACTTATAGGAATTAAAGAAGACAGATAAATTTTACTTATATGATTTAATATAAAAATTACAAATTTATATATAATGGAAAAAAAAGGTTGAAAATTCATACAACGATTATATTATATGGTCATATGTTATAGAAAAGTCGATGATTAATATATTTCCATCCTCGTCACGTTTCCATTACTTTACCACGTCTACTTGGCCACGTTCCTACTACATAAAAAACATCGTTTACAACCCCTGCGTACGATATACCATAGCGATCAATATAATAGTATTATAGTATGCATATTATAGTAAAATCTTAAATATTGGACAACATTTCATATGATGATAAAAATTAAATTTCATAATTCAGAAGATTTGACGGGACTATATTATGGATAAAGTGTAGCACGATAACACAGTATGGAAATATATTTTTTTATAATAATAAATTAAAAGAAATCATTTCATCAAAGAGTGAGTTTCTAACTTGGCTCTTAATTCAAATAATCTACACAGAAAAACAAATACTAGCCCGAATTTAGCAATATTTACGTACAATAACATAATTTCAGAAATCTTTAATAATAATTCAGCTACGTAGTAAAACAAATATACGCTGTGCTAACGTAAAGAATAAATTACGTAATTTATGCTGCATTAAACACTTCCTATATTGTAGAGAGCACATGTTGCTATTTTGTAGTATTAGAGGACTTGCAAAAGTAGGTTTAGTGAGAAAATAAACAAACTCACAGCCCAACAATACTAACAAAGTGCTAGCAGACGACTTAGTGTTCCTGTCTCAATTTAACATGCTTTCTTATGGGGCAATGAAGCAACTATAACTTGAGTTAGAATTATTTTTCAGAGCTGAAATTTTTACTGTAGCTTACTGAACCTACAAGCTTTTGTTTTCCTGGATTTCAAGTGACTTTGTTAAAAGTTATGTTTTCACCCAATTGACTTCAAATCCAGGAAAACAAAAGCTTGTAGGCTCAGTAAGCTACAGTAAAAATTTCAGCTCTAAAAAATAATTCTAACTCAAGTTAAAGCTGCTTCATTGCCCCATAAGAAAGCATGTTAAATGTAGACAGGAACACTAAGTCGTCTGCTAGCACTTTGTTAGTATTGTTGGGCTGTGAGTTTGTTTATTTTCTCACTAAACCTACTTTTGCAAGTCCTCTATTATGATGAACATCTTAATTATTAAATGTAGTATAATCACTTTACAACATAGGATAAATTATGTTGATATGCATAAATATTTCTAGCATAATTGAGCTAGCATAATTATTACGTATTTATTTTTGTATGTGAAGTAGAAAATATTCATATTTTTTTAAATAACCTTATTTTGTATATGGCATAAAATGCAACACAAAACACAAAGTAAGTTATTTCTTTTATCCATGCCACTTGTAATATTGTAAAAGATACAAAAAAATTGAAAGTAAAAACACTGTAAGTTAATTACATGAACTCAACTCCTTAATTAGTTTTTTAAATGCCGTAATGAAATCACTTTCTTTACATTTTTTTTTTTTAATTTTATTCATTTAACTCTGAGCTATTAGAAATAATGATACATAAAATAAATATTTCGTACATACGACACATCTGACGAATTCAACTGTTTCACAGCACATAAAAGTAGAACGCTATTAATTGTGTAAATACCATTCGTAGTGCTTGTAACATTAAAGAGAGAGACATTGAGAGAGAGAGAGAGAGAGAGAGAGAGAGAGAGAGAGAGAGAGAGAGAGAGAGAGAGAGAGAGAGAGAGAGAGAGAGAGAGAGAGAAAGAAAGAACAAAAAACTCGAAATATATGAGTCACATATTTCGAGTTTTTTTATGTGACATTCTCTCAAATTTAAAATATTTGGCGTGAAAACATACAAAATCTCTCATCCAAACAATAAAAATTTGTTTAAAGAATGATTTTAAAATAATCACGCATCACTGAATTGTAAAAATGTTTTACAATAGGGGGGAATAAAAACGAAAAATGTTGCCAAAAAGTTGCTGCTTTTTTTTTTTTGAAGTTGTTACAGTACAGTACATAACATACATCAATAATATTGGGAGCTAGATAGACGCCATTCTCTCTCTCTCTCTCTCTCCTTCTCTCTTCCCTCTTGAAAAGTCTCGCCACTCAAGCATGAATTCAAACAAAAATATGATATATACATAGAACATAGAGAACACAACAAAGTGTCATAACTTCAAAGTATTAAAGGCATCTTTTTTTCTTTTTTTTTTCTTTTTTTTTTCTTTTTTTTTTTTTTTTTTTTTGCTTGCCATATTGTGTTATTGTGCTATACACCAATCCCAGTCCCAGTCAAGACATTGTCTTATCGACAGGTAAGGACTTTCCAAATTAATGGAAAAGCACACACGGGCCGGCCACGGCCTAAGTACACAGCCCGGCATTCGTCATGACAGCCTAGAGAAACCGTGGAAACATCTAGGCAGGCTGGTCGATGCAATCATATACGTACTTTTTGTTTATCATTTACGTATATTATAAAAATAATTAACATAGGTATATATATTATATATACCTATAAATTAGACGCATGAACACGTTGATTTTGTATTTATTTTCATTTGGACGGATTAGTTATCACTTAATATGACGTCACAATATTTTGTCACTGCCCTTTAACATCCAAGAGTATAGCTACCGTCACAATAAAAATAAATACAAAATCAACGTGTTCATGTCGAATTTAAGTATAAAAAGGTATGCTAATTAATAGTATATTATTATAAATGATAAAAAAGTAAGTTTGTTAATAAATCATTGTACTATTTAATTTATATTATACATAAAAAATTATGCTGTACACTACAATTAACATAATATTTTATTATATATAAAATTAAGGTGTAACATAAATTTTATGGCTTTATATTTGTTTGAAAGTGAAATAGATTACCTTTTACTGCGTCAAATGTCAATTGATCTTTTGACAATAAATAAATAACGATTTCAACAGATTGAATGATACATCGTTTTCCAATACTTTAAAAAATAATGCAATTGGAATTCAATTTACTGTTCATATATAAAAGGACAGAGAGAGAGAGAGAGAGAGAGAGAGAGAGAGAGAGAGAGAGAGAGAGAGAGAGAGAGAGAGAGAGAGAGAGAGAGAGAGAGAGAGAGAGAGAGAGAGAGAGAGAAGAAAAATCCTATATTGTTGACAATAAAAAAGTTCGCAATTTCATATAATGATATGACAACACAGAAAATGCAGTTGCTTTTTTCTATTTTCCACGACTCAAAAATATAATATAAAAAATATATACGATATATAATAATAATAAAAACATCTCAACAAAACTTGACAAAACAGGAAATTTATCTCATATTTCTACCCTTTCTTTGGCATAAAATATAAATCTTATTGCCGAGATATAAAAATCAATAGTGGTGACTCTACTGTATATCATATACTATACTGTATAATAATATATGTACTTTGAAACGTAAATAACAATATCTGTATTGTATTACGTGAATACTGTGGTTACAATACCACATTAGTACCTCACGTGGCTAACCAATTTGCTAATGTGAGAAGTGGAAGTAATTACGTAATTATTTATCTAACAAAACAATTATTGTAATCTTTTGAATTGAACATTAATATCGTACAAAATTATGTTTTAAAATATCTTTACTGGCGGTTCTATTCGTTTTTTTTTCCAACTTCTCTCTCTCTCTCTCTCTCTCTCTCTCTCTTAATTACAGTAGTATAAAAGTTACACAGCAAAACCGTCAATATTATCTTCCAATAACCTGACAATTTTTTGAGATTATCTGTGATCGTTGCCAAACTAGAAAAGGAGGAGCATTAGGTGAAATTGAGATGAAAATTCCAATTTATATTTTCATTTCTCAGAAAGTTGGCTTATTGTTAGTTGTGTTAATTTTTTTTTATTAAATCTTAAAAAAAAAAAAAAAATAATAAATAAATAAATAAATAAATGAAAAAAAAAAACTTGCACACCAACAATTTTACTGACAAAATATTCAAGTTATTAAATGAATTGTCTTTGACTTTTCAATCCACAAAAACGCAATACGAAAAAAAAAAAAAAAAAAAAAAAAAAAAAAGGGAAATTATTAAGTGCGTTTATGTTTATTTGCGGATTTTATATTTTATTACGATGATTTAAAAACGAGCTACAAGTTTGAAATTGTTAAATTATTATTTGACAATCTCATAAGCTAATATAATATTGACACATGCTTGAGACTAATTGCTGATTATATTTGACAGGTCCTCGATGGATAGGACGTCGAGCTGACCCCGCCCACCCCCACGTGACAACCACGTGATGTCTGACAAGCCTGAACTAGGGAACTCAGTGACACCAGTGAATTGCAACGCCCGTGATATCGTCGTGAATGCGTGTATTGGGGACCCAGCATCCTTTTCTCCTGATAAATCTGTGAGTATTCGGGGTAACACAGAATTAAAGCCATAGACCACATTTAAACAACCTGTGTTTTCTAACGAATGAAACGAAATGGGATCTTCAAAACTGATGACAATTTTTACCAGAATGCTAATTTATCCCCACGAGAGAGTGTGAAAATACTGTAAAGTATTGCAATTTGCGTGACTATTCATATTTATGACGTCAAAAACATACAAAAATTAGTAAAAAATGTTGTGCGGGTGCATAAATCGAAATTTTCTGATCATTGCTACGGAGCTATAGTTGGGTTTTGAGACAAACTAAAGTTATTTATGTAAGTCCCATTAAG